>CM021104.1:526041599-527271523 GCA_007115665.2 Sequoiadendron giganteum | reverse complement strand
GTCCCGATAGTCAAAAAAATCAAAAAAGAGAAAAGAAAAAAGAGAAAAAGAGGAAAAGAGAAAAAGAGAAAAAACAAAGAAAAAAATAAAATAGTAAAGAGAAAATCATTCGTCCAATGGTGAAAACTTGGCAAACAAGCGCCCTGGATATGTACCATGATGAAAACCTGGAAAATAGGCATCATGTGTAAATCCCCCATCTAGTCTACTTCCATGATTGGGGGCAACATTCACTTACGTATTCCTTTCCTCCATCTCCTACATCTTCCTATCTTTTGCATCCTATCCATCCTATCTCATTTATCCCAGTCCCTCCCTCTTCCTTATGATATTGATAACGATAGGGGAAAACCTATATACATGCTTTGGACACCTCTCGGCCTATATTCCCCTCATCCATACACCATCATATTCCTTATCCAACTCTCTTTATCTTCCATTGTCCATGCATCCTATCCACCTCTATCTATCTTCCATTTTCCATGCATCCTATCCACCTCTATCTATCTTCCATTGCCCATCTCACTCCCTTATCCACCCATCTTGTTATCCCTCTTGCCTCATCATGCATGACACATCTAGAGTGGGGGCATCTCTTTATTTGTGATAGAGTCCTTGGAGACATCGTCCATCCATCCCTCCAGGTAATCCTCTCCATCTCCCCATCCTGCCTATCCTTACCTCCCCATCCATTTATCCATCCAATAATCAATTCCATCCTTCCAATTCCTTATCCCTCTATCCACCTATATCCTAGCATCTTTCTATCTCCCCATCTTTATCCATCCATCTATTTTCCTCCTATCCCATAATCCATTTTCATTGGTATCTAGCTACAGGCTACCCCCATGCAATCCAATTCCCTACTACCTTCCTCTCATCATTCCTATCTATTTTCCACATCTTTCTCATATCTTCATCACTCATCTATCCATCGTCTCACCTTCCTAATTCATATTCTGATGATCTAAATTACTATCCCATCCCTGAGCTTCACATAATACATATCTTACACATATCAACCATCCCATTTGCATGGCCTATCCTATCTCCTCATAGTGGCTCCATCCTTTTATCCATTTATCATGATCCTCTCACCATCCCCTATCTATTTTTTGTCATTGGTCTTGTGTTGAACTACATTGCCCCTGCGCTTTCGCGTAGGCAAGGTCGATTATTTGATTTACCCCCGGGGCTCTGTCTTGTCATCCTCCATCATCTATCTTTGGCCTTGTATCGAACTATGTTTCCCCTGCGCTTTCACATAGGCAAGGCTAAATCATTTCATCCACCCCTATGGCATTTTTCCATCTAATTTGCACCATCCATTGAGGTCTCCACTATCCTCTTTTCACTTTAATCCATGTTCTTTTATCAGACTATGAGGGCTCTATGCTTTCACGTAGGCAAGGCTGATCTTTGATCACCCCTCGAGCCCCTAGGTCTTTAGGGTTTTGTTGTCTTGTACCTTGTCATCTTGTCATCATGTTGTCTTGTCAAGTATGTCCCTATCCTAGCTGGTGCTTACAAACAAAGGTCATTAGTCCCATGAGATCCACTCAGTTTTAGATATCCCGCGTCATATTGATCTACCAATCTACCCTCCATCTTTGGTCTCAATAGGATGTATCCTTCCTAATAGACCACATCAATCCCATCCATTCTTTTGATCCTATGGCAAAGGACGTTTAAAATCTGATTGTGATCTTTTGATGCTTTTGACATTTTTTTTATCATTTGAGCTCCCTATCATCACTTGTCAAGGCTGCCATGATCTATCATATTCTGGTGTGTTTTGACTAGTTAACATAGGGGCATATCTTGATCTTTTCTTTATTGTTGTCTTCTCAGTTGTCCCACGTAGTACCCACCAAGACTTCTGCGGCCTTGTGTTACACTAGGGCATCCTTTTGTGCTTGTGGTTATTCCAATACTTGGCCCAACCAAGGTCTTCGTGACTTTGGGGTGTTGGAATAGCCTTCTTGTCTATTGTGTTTGTTTTATGCATTGGACACTAATCTACCTTGGTTCTTCATACCCTAGTACTTGGTGTCTTATGCTATAGAAAAAATCAATGCTCTGAATATGGCAAATTACATTAAGATTGCATTTCATTTTCCATTCCATCATCGTGCATGTATCCCCCATCCTCATCCATTCAATCTCACACAAATCATCTAATCACATCCTTGGTCTTGTTCCCATCCTTTCTACAAGCCTTGATCCAATCATCACCATCATCATCAACATAGGGATGTATCCTTCCCTATCCTTTGGTGTTGTTTCGGGATGTATCCTTCCCTCATCAACAACCCTTTCATGAAGATGTATTCTTCCCTATCCTCGTGTTGTTTTGGGAGGTATCCTTCCCTCATCAACAACACTTTCATCATCATCATCATTGGGATGTATCCTTCCCTCTTCTCATATTATTTTGGGATGTATCCTTCCCTCATCAACAACACTCCATCAACCATCCACCCAACCTAGCTTGTAGCTTGACTGGGGCAACATCATATTTGTCCTGGAATCCATTTGTGCTCACCTTTATCTCCTATCGCTTATCATCCCTTCTTATCCATCACTTTACATCATCATCCTCATATCCCCTTTCATCATCTCATCCATTTCGAGAGCACACCCATGTTCTCTTGCATCCGCATGTCCTCTCGAGGGGCATCCTCATCCCTAATCTTCATCTTCATTCCCATCATCTTCCTTCACAGTCACTCCATTGATGACTGGGGCATCTTTTCCAATCTAACCATCTTCTTCCAAGTTCTATGTTTTAATATTATTTGAAATGATGTTACTTCATAGCACCATCTCAAAGAGGGAAAAAATGTAGACACCTAAATTTGGACACTTCATTTGTCCAAATTTACCCCTTTTTCATCTAAATATCCCCTTATCCGTGTTAATTAAGTAATATCACTATTATTTAATTAATACCCTTAATTATTCTAAATCCCTAAGGTATTTAATTAATAATTAAATACCTTACCCTTTATTCTCCTTTTCACCAAATGAATTAAAATATATATGAAATTTATTTAATTCCTTACATGTCACATCTTTTTCCTTAATCTTAATCCATCTTCTAATCTCATCATTAGGGATGTGCACATGCCTAATCCTTGATTAGGATGTGTCACATCCTCCAACTTTTGCAAGTTGGCTTCTAATCCTTATTAACCACTAATTATCTTCTAATTACTTATCAATTAAGCCTAATCAGTACCTTGGTCAACTCTCCCCATCCCCCAAGGAATTTTTAATTCCTTTTTATTCATCCAAGGCTCCTCTCTTCCCCATGTGAATTTTTAATTCACTTTTATTCCTCCAGGGAATCTTCTCTTCCCCATGCAAATTCTAGAACCTCTAACTTGTCACTTCACATGTGCCAAATACTTCTAGAATATTTGACTTGTCACATCACTCACATGTGGAAAATTCCAAGCTTTTTGGGAACCTTGTCTTATCCATTAGATTCTTCCAATCATTGTGAATTTTAAATTCACTTTTATTCTTCCAAGGAATTTCCTCTTCCTCATGTGATCATTGAGTGGTCACATAAAGGTACTTACAAGGTACTTGTCCTTCTTCCACATCATGTACTTTCCTTCCACCTCACTTCCACATCATCTCATCCTAGGCTATCTCACATTCCACATGTCAAGATGTGAGGGCTTGTGAGTCCTCAACTCATCATAGCCCTCCATCTTGGCCTTGTTGGTTTAATCTCAACCATTGAATTCTCTAGAAAATTCAAATTCCTCTATAAATACCCCCTCTTTTCTCTCATTTAGGGACCTCATGCATTTGATACCAAACTCTTCCATTTTTTCATTAACAACACTTAGCCATTTGCACCCTTATGCTACCAAATTACTCATTCAATTTGCAAGCATCATATTCGCCATTTAGCTAAGTCATTTAGCCATTAGCACTTGCATTTATCACATTTTTCATCTTGCATACACCATTTCCATAGCCATCCAAGGAGCACACAATCTTTCAAACATCAAGGGCCAACCAAGGGATTCAACGACAAAGAAGGTATAATTATTTATTGTCTTCATTTCATCTTTTTTCTTTGTGTTATCATTCCTTAGGCTAATCTTGAGGTGTATCTTTTGTGTTCTTCCATTAGTTCATAATAGTTGTTTTGCATCTTTAGAATAGGGTTGTTTTGCATCTTTAGAATAGGGTAGACATTTAGGGATCACAAAAGCAATTCATAGAAGATCACTCAATCTGAGTCTCCCTCTCAGCTAGGGCTTCTTCCTCCATAATACCAAGCTTGTCTCAGAAGTACATAAACTTTACTCTAGAGAGGGGCTTGGTGAGAATGTTTTTCGTCTGCTCATCAGTGCTAATGTATCTCAACTGAATCACTTTCCTTAATACCATATCTCTGATATAGTGGTATTTGATCTCAACATGTTTGGTTATGTCATGAAACATTGGATTGAAAGAAAGCTTCACACATCTTTGATTATCACAATGAATGACAGTAGGCTCCAATGATTGTCCAAACAATCCTGCAAGAATCTTATGAAGCCACACTACTTCTTGAGCTTCCACACATGTTGCAATGTACTTAGCTTCTACAATGCTTAGTGCCACTAAAGACTGCTTCCTGCTACACCAAGAGATCGTCACAAACCCCAAACTGAAACAACATCTAGAAGTGCTCTTCCAATCAAAAACACACCCTGCCCAATCAGAATCTATATAACCATGTAGCTTCAAGTTCACACCAGAAGAATATCTCAAGCCATACCTAACTATGCCACCCACGTATCTTAGGATATGCTTTGTTGCAACTAGGTGTATTTGTCTTGGTTCACACATGAACTGACTAAGTGCACTCACTGCATAGAAAATATCTGGTCTAGTATTGACTAGATACATCAACAATCCAATCAACTGCCTGTACATAGTAGGATCCACCAGATCTGAACTAGATGTAGCTTCCTTTAACTTCTAAAAATTGGTTTCCATAGGTGTAGACATGGATTTGCAATCCATTATGCCAAATCTCTTCAAGATGTCTATTGTATACTCCCCTTAACTCAGAATGATCTCATTAGGCCTCTTCCATACTTCTAAGCCAAGGAAGTAATGCATATACTTAAGAGCCTTCATTTCAAATTCAGAATTCAACTCCTTCTTGCATTTGATAATGAGGTGTTCTTCTCCAGTAAGAAATAGATTATCAACATAGAGAACCAAGATCAAGGCCTCGCGATTAATTATCTTGAAATATAGATTTGAATCAACATCATTCTTGGTAAAACCCAATCTCATCAAGTATCAATCACTCCTCTCATACCAAGCATGAGGAGCCTGCTTAAGGCCATACAAAGCCTTTTTCAATCTACAAACATGAGACTCCTTCCCATGAACTTCAAATCCATCAGGTTGCTCAATGTATACCTCTTCTTTATTTACACCATTTAGAAATGTTGTCTTCACGTCCATCTGGTGTAACTTCCATCCATTAGTTGTTGCAATGGCAATGATAGTCCTGATGGAGGTATAATGAGCAACTGGAGCAAATTTTTCCTCATAATTTATTCCCTCTTTCTAAGAGAACCCTCTAGCCACAAATTTAGCCTTGTACTTCTCAATGCTTCCATCAGCCACATGCTTGATCTTGAAAATCCACTTAGAAGATACAACAAATTTGTCTTTTGATCTAGGTACAATGTCCCAAAAATCATTCTTGATGATAGATTGATATTCTTCAGCCATAACATCTTTCTCTACTTGCTGACTTGAAGCTTCCTCAACACTGGAAGGCTCAAATTCAATCATTTGATTCATTAATGCAACATAGCTTGAGAAATTTTGAGGTCTTTTACTTTCTCTAAAGGTTCCTCTAGGGGTTGCAAACTTTTCTGCCTCCTGCATTGTTTTCGTAGCCCATAGAGGTCTCTTTCGACCAATAATGATTGTAGGAACATCAGTAGGTTCTAAAGGCTCAACTGGATCATCATCTTCTTTCAAATCAGTAGCCTCCCTCTGAATCTTAGGAGTATGGTCAACTTCCATGTCCTGAGGAGTCTCTTGGTCTTCATTTTCTATCTCCATGTGAGAGCCTTTAGATCTCTTGAATGCAACATCTTCTTCAAATGTAACATCCATGTTTATCTCTATCATTTTCTGACCTAGAATGTAAATCGTGTAGTCTTTTGAAGATTCACTGCAGCCCACAAATATTCCCTTCTTGCTAGATGGTTCCAACTTTGTCCTTTTGTCTTTAGGGACATGAACATACATAGGACAACCAAAAATTCTCAAATGGTTGACTTTAGGTTTCACACCCATGAAAGCTTCTTTAGGAGTCATGTTCTCCAAGATACGATGAGGGCTCCAATTCAAAACATACACAATTGTCCTAGAAACTTCGGCCCAAAGGAAGATTTGCAGATCCTGATCATGAATCGTGGCTTTAGCCGCTTCTACAATAGATCTATTTGTCCTTTTTGCTACACTTTTTTGTTGTGGATTGTAGGGAACACAAAAATCCCTCTTAATTCCTACTTCAACACAAAAGCTTCCAGAGATGTATTCTCCTCCATTGTCAGATCTCAAAACTTCGATCCTCTTCCCAAACAAGTTTTCTACTTGAGCTTTAAATTCCTTGAATCTCTCATGTACTTCCTCAGATTCTTTAGTCTTTAATAAATAAATCCAAGTATTTCTAGAGTAGTCATCAATGAAAATTACATAATACAAGAAACCACTCGAAGAAGTAACAGACATTGGACCACACAAATCTTAATGAACAAGATCTAGAATTCATTTAGATCTACTTTCACTACTATGAAAGGGTCTTTTAGTGTTCTTACCCAATGCACATCCTCGGCAAGTACCTTCATGTTCCTGGTTGAGTTTAGGAATGCTAGTGACCATATTCTCCATAGTTGGAAGCGCTCGGAAGTGAATGTGAGCTAGTCTTATATGCCAAAGCTCGCATGAACTTGATGTATCATGCAACAACGCTTGTAGAGGGTGAGTGGAAATTCTATAGATACATTCTTTCTGAACACCAATCACTCGAGCTGACTTGATGCTAGAGTTCTTTGGCCATGCAAGAACTTTACCTTCGGAGAATGCAACTTAGTATCCCTTGTCCTCTAAGGCTGCAATAGAGACAAGGTTTCGCTTGATGCCTGATACAAATAGTACATCACTTAACTACAAGGAGATGCCAAAATCTAAGTGAATAGTGGAGGTCCCAACACCTTTCACAAAATAACATGCATCTTCTCCAATTATGACTTGAACACTTGTATCTCTCATCACCAAATCTGAAAGATGTTCTCTGAATCTAGTGATGTGATGGGATGCACCACTATCAATCAATCAATCAACTAAGTGTTGCTATCTACTGGAACATTTCTTGACAAGGTAGAATAGAATAGGATTTCACTTGAATCCTTTTAGGGAGAGATCACACCCACATTCACAATTGAATCATGTTGTTTTGGTCTAGTTGGGCAATCCTTTGCATAGTGACCAAACTTGTCACATCTAAAGCACTATAGCTGGGAGAGATCTTTCTTCTTCTTGAATGGAGGAGCTCCATCAAATCTTCTATCTTTATTCCTCTTGAAGTATCCTTTCTTTCCTTCTCTTCCTTTCTTCTTCGAAGATTGAGCGGTAAGTACATGAATCTCCTCATTGGTAGAACTTTTCTCGTTGCCTCTTGCTGCTAATCTCAATTCCTCTTGAATGTAATCTTCCCTCAAGCAATCAAACTTAGGTAGCTTTGATCTCACACTAATGCCTTGGATATATGGTTCCCAAGATTTAGGTAGACCATTAAGAGCCAACATAGTCAAATCCTTGTCATCAACCATATGCCCAATGGTAGAGATCTGATCTCTCAATTCAGTGATCTTCATGAAGAAGGACATGACAGAATCTCCTTTTTCCATCTTGACATGATGAATTTGTTGCTTCAAGGAAAGAGCTCTGCTTGTATTATTGAACTCATACATTTCCTCCAAGATTTTGAACATTTCTCATGTAGACTTCAACTTGGAGATAATTCGCACTAGGTGGTCCTTCACCAAGTCAACCAAAATATTTTTCGCCTTCATGCAATTCTTCTTCCACTGAGGCTTCTCATTTTCATCGGAAGGTTCAGGAACTTTATTTTCCACAAACTCAGCAATCTCATTTTCTTCCAATGTAAGCATAATTCTAAACTTCCAAGAGGTGAAGTTGGAAGCACCTTCAAGCATATCTTTGATCTTGAGTTCGTTCACCATTTTCAAAGATAAGATAGATGCAAGAATGAGAACAATAATAGATGAATGTGCTACTTATATAAATCAGATCATGATCTTTTCTTAGACCCGCTCTAATACCATGTTAGTTTTTTTATGATCAGATATTCAATAACCAGAAATGCAGAACATAAGATAAAGAACACAACAAGATACCCTGGGAAAACCCTCTAACTTGATGGAGAAAAACCCAGCAAATATATCTCTTATATATTGATGTAATAGGAGCAGAAATCTACTTACAACTCAAGCACAACACAATGTCAAATTTGATACAATGAATAACTGCACCTCTCTTAGATGCAAGAATATAAATGAATAAGTTTCTCCTTGAAATTGATCTATTGTTGCAAGTTTACGATTTGTTTCTTACGCACAAACTTCTTCTATGAATTTGAATTATGTTGAATAAAACTTGATGATCAATGAATGATCATCACCCATATAAATACACGTTGGAGAGAAACATCGTGTCTCTTCAAGGCATGAAGTCGGCCTCCAAAAGAAACATGTCTCTTCATCATGTCGGCCTCCAGCAAAAATCACGTCTCTTCAAGGGTGGCGAATAAGATAAAGTCGACCTCATATAGTTATTGCCAATAATTAATCTTTTATGTGAAGCACCTCTTCACATTAATATCGACTTGAATAAATTAAATAGTTGATAGGCTATATTTAATTTATTCCTTCAAGTCGTGGCTAGAAGGATGAGGCCTGAAGCTATTAGAAGATCAACACTTGTTACATATTTAGCTTTGTGTGATAGAAGAAAAGTTCAATATGAACATTCCTATCAGTTATCAAGTTTATTTAGGCTCTAAAAATTATCTTTGTTTTGCCTTTTATCCTAACCTCATTGTAGCTGCTAGAGACCATGGGTGTTAAGAAGTAAAACATGGATCTTTAGATTGGTGGGGTATTTTCTCTTCCCTTTATGCTCTAAACATGTTTGGTAAATTTAAATATGCTTTATTTCAAATAAAAGTCTTGCATTCCATGACCAATATTAATCATCCCAAGATTCTTGAAAATTTTCCCTATGTCAGAACCCTTAACGATGAAGTCCAAATCCATAAAGAGAATATAAATACTATCGATATCCCTTTAGGATGGAAACTTGATTGGATGAAAAATGTAGCACCCAAATTATTAGAAGCTACAAGACTAGTTCATGAATTCAAAGGCAATCAGATAAATGTTATTCCTAGAAGCATGTCTTCTAAACAGTTATGCAATAATCACTTTGAGGATTCTTTTCAATCTATTAGATCTTCTTTCAATTTATCTTCCATCTACAAAAAATATAGCTTAATTGTTGAATTAGAAGATGGGCCCACTAATCAAGGTCTAGATCCTTCTAGCAAAGAAAAAAAAGGGGTAGAATAATTAGGAAGGAAACACACCCTTTTGTGAAATGGTTCAAACTTTGCCTCAAGAAGGAACAACCCAGTGCTATAAAGAAGAAGATATTACTTTGTATAAAGATGGAAAATGGCCTCCTCTTAGAGGGTATTATAATAAAACATATAGATTTGTGTCTATGTTCCAATATGCCTTCCAACCTTCCAAGACAGAAGAAATAGAGCCATCATTAGATTTTAGACACAAACTATATCACAATATTTTGTGATCATCTTCAAGAAAATCTAGATGATTTTGTTGCAAGTATGAGTAGTTGGTGTTGTCATTGATGTCAACATATCTATGTTATTGCATTGATGAGTTTGTGGTGATGTTTTGATTAGTTGCATTATGTTGTCATTAGTAAGTGTTACTGGTGTCAACCTCTAGTGTTGCTTTGATAAGCTTATATTTGTGGATGTTGTTTGGTTGAGTTGTGTCGTGGTTGGTTTGGTGATGATGAGTAAGTGTTGAAGATGATGAAAATATGTCTTTGGTGCTTGGTTTCCAATTGCTTTTGAGAAAATTTGAATAAAAGAAGAAACAATATGGTTGAGAGGTGTTCTGGCATACAAAGTGATGTTTTGGTTTTGCTCCACATTTTTTTGTGTTGAAGACTTACTTGTGTGGTTTTGATATATTGATCAAAAGTGTTAAGTAGTGTTATATCCAGAGTTTCTTGTTCTAGATTGTTGTGTAGTGGAAGTTGTGTTCACCCATGTGTGAACTATGTATCACAGTACTATTTGGGAGAAATGGTTTTTCTTCATATTTCTCCGTAGTTTAGTTTTTGGTCTTGTGGTTCTAGAAGTATGATAATAATGCTCATATCTAACTTCAGTTGAATTTGTTCATGATTTGGTGCTCCGCAAGTTGGTTTCTTGAGTTACAGTGTATGGAAGGTTAACTGGTTATACAGAATAAATTTGTTCTTCATGTGAAATTTTTTGTGAAGGAGTTTGTTGGATTTTAGGGTGTTTGTGGAATATTCTAGATTATATTCAAGTGATATTTTTTATCCACGAATTGTCTTTGAAGTATGTACTTAAAAGTTAAATGGTGTTAACATAGGTTTGACCGACCTTGGGTGTTTACACTAATTGTGGATTTTCTTTAGTGTTTATGGATGTATGGCATGGGGTGTATGAGTGGATTTAGGTCTGAGTTAAGGTGTGATGTGGTCCACCTTCATTCCTTTCCATAGTGGGAATGCTTTGGTGTCGACCTACTTTGATTTTGTACGGTTGAGGTGCATAGTCAACCTTGGAGAATGTTTTCAAGGTTGAAGAAGGTATAAATAAGTGGTGAGATATTGGAGGATTTGTGTGTGAAGTGTGTGTAATGATAGATATGATGTGAAGTGTGAAATTGTGAAGTGCAATGCGAGCTTTAATGAGTTAGACTACTAGATGTAGTGAGAAAAAAGTGTTTGCAATCTTCTGAAAGGTTGTGAATGTGTTGGTGATGTTGTGGTGGAACTCTTCTATTGCTTTTAGATGGATTTCTTATTATAACATTCTTCTTTCTTCTTTTCTATAATCTGGCAATGAGCCTATTGTATTTGGTGTTGTAATTACTTTATATTGTGAGCTAATCCTCATTGTGGTTTTTCCCTTCTTGGGTTTTTCACATAAATCTAGTGTTCTATTGTGCATGGCGTTGATATGTTTTTGTTTATTTTATTTGCTTTCATGCTAAATATTTCTAAAAAATTAAAGGCTAATGAATTTTATGTGGATCTAAATGTCAATGAGGGTTTTGATATTTTAATGTACAACTAATTCACCCCCTCTTAGTTGTCTTGTTCATTTAAAAATTGGTATTTGAGAAAATTTCCTTAGAATAAGGCTTAACTGCTTGAGGTAGATCTAGGATGGTGCACAAGAGAGATGCTACTTTGTTTGATGGATTAGAATATGCATTTTGGAAGACAAGGATGGAAATTTTTTTAGTATCCCTTGGATATGGAGTTTGGAAGTGTATTGTGATTGGATACACTATGCCTACAAATGATCTGAGTATTGATGATGAGATCAAGGCCTATGAGAACAATGGTAAAGCAAGGTATACTCTTTTAAGTGGTCTTTCTAATACTAAACTTGTGAAAGTTATGAATCTAAAAAATACTAAAGAGATCTGGACAAAGTTGGAAAGTATTTATGAAGGATATGATAAGGTAAGGAAAGCTAAGATGCAGAATCTAAAGATCATATTTGAGAATGTATGCAGATGTCAGAAGATGAAAATATTACAAGCTACATGCATAATGTGGATGAAACTATCAACTCCATCAGAGGTCTTGGTGGAAAGCTTGAAGAAGAGGAAGTGGTAAAGAAGGCACTAAGAACTCTTCCCAAAGCTTATAGTCATAAATTTTTTCTATTGAGGAAACTCAAGATTCAAGAAAATATACTAGAGATCAATTCTATGGTGCTTTATCTACTTTTGAAATGAGACAATTTGGTCCAATACAAAAATTGAGACTACTTTTAAGGCTGGAAAAATGAAGAAGACTGAGGAATCATATTAGAAGGATCTTAATGATGTTGAAGTAAACTTTATGAGAAAAATGAAAAAGGATAGTGGAAAGTATAGAGTTAAGTTACATTTCAAACGCTTCAATTGTGGAAAGATAAGTCATTATGCTTCAAGATGTCCAAACAAAGCTTTGAATGAGAAGAATAAGGAGAACAAAGGTAAAACAATTAAGAAAAGGTATTATGTTAGACAAGATGCCAGTATATTTGATGATGAATCTGATTATGCAGATGATGAGGATAGTGAATGTTTGTTCATGGCTATAAATGTTGAATCTATCTCTGCTAACTCTAAGAGATGTATGAAGGAAAGTGCTCCAAAAGCAAGTCATAATGTTGAAGGAACTATGGTAACTGCTTTTCATGCTAGAGAGGAGAAGAACTATTGGATCATTGATAGTGTATGCTCAAATCATATGACCGGTAACAAAAGTAAGTTTGTTAAACTTGAAAAATATGGAGGTCTTGTTAAGTTTGATGATGATACATCTACTAAGATATGTGGAAAAGGTTCAATAAATTTTGATGGAAAGCATAATATAGATGATGTTCTTTATGTTAAGGGTCTGCGACATAACCTAATTTAGACAAATGTGTAGCAAAGGATATAATCTTATGTTTCAGGATGATGGATGTGAGATCAAAAATGATTTAGGACTATGGTTGCTACTGGAAAAAGGACAAATGGAAATGTTTATCAGCTTAAAGGGGTTGGTGGTCATTGTTTTATGAATCTAATTAATGAAAGTTGGTTATGGCATAGAAGAATGTGTCACATCAATTTTGATAGCCTAGTAAGGATCAATTCAGTTCAAGCTATGAGATATCTACCAAAGATTACAAAGCTTATCAATGTTGTCTGCAAGGAATGTCAAATTGGGAAACAAGAAAGAAGTTTCAAAGTCAAAGAAAAGTCTACTACCGGACTGTTAGAGTTGGTGCATACAGATCTCTATGGTCCTACCAAAGTAAGAAGTCTTCAAGGTGATAGGTATTTCATGCTATTAATTGATGATTACTCTAGAATTATATAAGGTTGCTTTTCTCAAAGAAAAATTGCAAGATCTATATAAGTTTAAAGCATTCAAAGTTATGGTTGAGAATGAAATGGATATGAAAATCAAATGTTTGATGTTTGAAAAAGGTGGAGAGTTCACCTCCAATGAGTTTAATAATTTTTGTGAGAATCATGGAATAAAGAGGTATTTATCTGCCCCTAGGACCTATTCAATATAATGGAGTGGTTGAAAGAAATAATATTACTATTTAGGAAGCTACAAGAACCATGATGAAAGAGGCAAACCTATTGAAAGTATATTGGAGAGACAAAATTCACACTACAGTCTACATAATTAACAAAGTAGAAGCAAGATCAAACAATGCAAAGACTCCCTATGATATGTGGTGTGGAAGGATTCCTACTGTCAAATATTTCAGAGTCTTTGGAAGCAAATGCTATATCAAAAGAGATGAAGAGAACTTATGAAAGTTTGATACAAGATCTAATGAAGGTATCTTTCTTAGATATTCTATAAGAAGAAAAGTTTACTAGTGCTACAAGAGGCTGAAGAATATTGTTGAGAGTGCAAGTGTCAAAGTAGATGAAGACTTACATAAGAATTCAGTGGTGATAGATGGATATGAATGAGATAACTCCTCGTGCAAGTAAAATGACAAGGATGAAGGTAAGAATAAAGAAACTCATATTGAACAAGAAGAAGCTCTAAAAAGGATCCCTAAGACTCCTAAGTATGTGCAGAAAAGACATTCTAAAGATTAGATCATTGGTGACAAAAGGGTAAAAGCACAAACCTGTGTCACACTTTATAAAGGAATCGGCCAACAACAAAAAAAATTCTGAACTTTGACCACATAAAAGTGGTCTTTATGTTTTGAATTTAAAAATGGTGTAAACTAATGAAATGTAGAACTTTTGATGAAGTTTATTCCTATAATTTTTCAATTTTTAAAAAAAATTGTTTTCATTATGTTTTTATCAATTTAAGGACAGATTTTAGACTGCTAAAAATTTGAGAAAAATGTGACTTCACGGTGTCAAGAAACAAATTGAAAAAAATTTCATTTCTCCCTAATTTGTTTTTCTCCAAATAGGTAACTTAAATATCTTGTGCATGTAAAAAAAAAGTCAAATCTTTATGTATATTTTTCTCGTAATAACGTTTGAAAGTCAAGCTTGACATTTGACATTTTTCACAGACCGCCAACTATTTTCAATTTTTTTAATCATTTTCAAAAAAAAAATCATATCCTTTTGAAGAATCTCTCCTCTTCTGCCCCATATAGTTTTAAAAAAATTATAATATGTTTTACTATTTTTTTTTAATTTCTAATCAGCCTTTTTTTAATCTTAACAACCTACTTGCATCATTTTAAAAATTAAATATATCAAAACTAATCAAAATATTTTAAAAAATTATATATTTGGATTCCCCACTCTAAGATCTACAAAAGGGTATTTTTCTTTTTTGCAAAAAGGTCATTCTAACTAGAGAAATACTTAGTTAAAGTTGAAAGTTTCAAAAAAATCTGAAAAAAGTTGAGTTGGCTGCCAACTAGACAATTTCGGCCAAAAGGGTTTCTATCGGAAGGGTTTCGGTTGAAACCCTTCCAATAGAAACCTCGCACATAAAATATGCCAATTTGAATGCCAAATTAAAAGTTTTGAAGGGAATTTTTTATTTTTTTCGGTCAAAACCTTGTGTGCCACATATGCGCCACATGGTTTCGGTCGAAACCTATTCGGCTGAAACTTTTCCGGTCGAAAGTGTGACATAGGTTTGTGCTTTTACCCAAAATCAGAGGTGGTTTGACAAGGATAAAATCTATTATGGTTGAAAAATAGGTAAACCTATGTGTACTCTCTAAATTTTAACCTAAAATAGTTATTGAAGCATGCAAGGATGAGTATTAGATCAAGGCTATGGAAGAAGAACTAATATAGATTGAGAAAAATAGACTTGGGAACTTGTCCCAAGACCAAAAAACAAGAGTGTAATTGTAACTAAGTGGGTATTCCAAAACAAACTAAATGCAAGTAGAGAAGTGGTGAGAAATAAGGCAAGTCTTGTGTGTAAAGGTTACTCACAAGTGGAAGGAATAGACTTTGAGGAGATTGTGATCCCTAAAATATTTTACCCTATTCTAAGATGAAAACTAACTAATGATGCATTAAAAGGAAAAACACAAGAAATACTATTCAATATTAGCCTAAGGAATATCTATGCAAGAAAGATAAACAAAACAAGAAGATAAATTGTTATACCTTTTATGTTGTTGATTTCCTTTGTTGGCCTTGATTTTTTAGAGTTTGTGTGCCCATTGGATGGCTATAGATATGAATGGATGCAAGATTCAAGATGCAAAATGTAATAAGATGCTAGTGGCTAAAGGATTTGGTGGATTGATGAAAAATACTTGCAAATGAAAATTGGCAAGAGTTTGGTAGCAAAAATCTCCTTCAAAATGAGGGGAAGGAGGGGGTATTTATAGAACAATTTGAATTCTCTAGAGAATTCAATGGTTGAGATTAAACCAACAAGGCCAAGATGGAGGGCTATGGTGAGTTGAGGACTCGCAAGCCCTCACATCTTGACATGTGGAATGTAAGATGGCTTAGAATAAGAAGATGTGGAAGTGAGGTGGAAGAAAGATACACGATGTGAAGGAAGGACAAGTACCTTGGAAAAAGGATGATGTGACCTCTCAATGATCACATGGGGAAGAGGAGAATCTTGGGTGAATAAAAGTGAATTAAAAATTCACATGATTGGAAGAATCTAGTGGATAAGACAAGGTTCCCAAAAAGGTGGGAACTTGCCACATGTGAGTGATGTGACAAGTCAAAGATTCTAGAAGACTTTGGCACATGTGAAGTGACAAGTCAAAGGTTCTAGAATTTGCATGGGGAAGAGAAGATTCCTTGGAGGAATAAAAGTGAATTAAAATTTCACATGGGGAAGAGAGGAGCCTTGGATGAATAAAAAGGAATTAAAAATTCCTTGGGAGATAGGGAGAGTTGACCAAGGTATTGATTAAGCTAAACTAATCAATGATTAGAAGATAATTAGTGGTTAATAAGGATTAGAAGCCAACTTGTAAAAGTTGGAGGATGTGATATGTCTTAATCAAGGATTAGACATTTGCACATCCCTAATGAAGAGATTAGAAGATGGATTAAGATTAAGGAAAAGGATGTGACATGTGAGGAATTAAATAAATGTCATATTTATTTAATACATTTGATGAAAGGAGGATTAAAGAGATCAGGTATTTAATTATTAACTAAATAGCTTAGGGATTTGGCAGAATTAAGGGTATTAATTAAATAATAGAGATATTACTTAATTAACATAATCAAAAGGATGTTTAGACAAAAAAGGGCTAAATTTGGACAAATGAAGTGTCCAAATTTAGGTGTCTATAGAGACATTTTCTCTGGTGGCAAGAATGGAAGCAATTAGGATGTTTTTGGCTTTTGCAGCACACAAGGATTTCAAATTTTATCAAATGGATGTAAAGTTTGCATTTCTGAATGGTGAGTTGGAAGAAGAGGTTTATATTGAACAACCGAAAGGATTTTAGTTATCAGACAAACCAAATTACAGATTGAAGAAGGCATTATATGGTCTAAAGCAAGCTCCCAGAGCTTGGTATGCAAGGTTGGATAGGTACTTGTTACAACAAGGATTCAATAAAGGTACCGTAGATAGTAATATTTATTTCAAAGTTGAAAAAGATCAAATATTGATTGTGGTTGTGTATCTTGATGATATCATTTTTGGAGGAAATGAAGCTATGTGTAAGAGATTTGCAGAAGAGGTGTAAAAAGAGTTTAAGATGTTTATGTTTGGGAAGGTCAATTTATTCTTTGGAATTCAAATCAATCAGACAAAGAAAGGGATATTCATATATCAGTCCAAGTATGTGGAAATTTTGAAGAAATTTAGAATGGAAGATTATAAACTGGTATGTACCCCTATGGTTATTGGTTGCAAACTAAGCAAGAATGATGAATCTCCTATGGTTGATCAGAGCAAGTATAGATCAATACTTGGAGGAATTCTATATCTAACTGCTACTAGACCAGATATCATGCATGCATTTTGTCTTGTGGTTAGATTTCAAGGAGATCCTAGAGATTCACATGTTGTAGCAATGAAGAAGATATTCAAATACGTGAAAGGCACTCTGGAACATGGTTTATGGTATCCAAAGGATACTGATTTTTCTTTGAGTGCTTAAATAGATACAAATTGGGTAGGTTGTGTGGATGATAGGAAAATTACAAGTGGTCCAATGTATTCTTTCTTGGATGCAAATTGGTTTCTTTGCTAAGAAAGAAGCAAGATTCAGTGTCTTTATCTACTGCAGAGGTAGAATATGTTGTAGCAGCATCTTACTACACACAAGTATTATGGATGAAGTAAACTTTGAAGGATATCAGAGTAGTATATGATGAACCTATTTCTATCTTATATGATAATAAAAGTGCTATCAACATTTTAAAGAATATAGTAATGCATTCAAGGACAAAACATATCTCAATCTGGTATCACTTTTGAGAGAGAAGGTTGTAGAGAATGAAGTAAAGCTAGAGTATGTGCCTATAAAGGATCAAGTTGCTGATATCTTCATTGAGGCTCTTCCTAAGGATACTTTTGAATATCTCAGAGAGAAATTTAGGGGTCATTTCCCCTCATTTAAATCAGATGCATAAGGATATGCATTATTCCAATAGTTTTCAAGATTCATTCTTTGTTCTAGACTAATGTTGGAGGCTACCTCTCAGGGGGAGTAGGTAGTGGAATTGTTGGTTGTTACAATTAGGGCAAGTAAGTGTTGTTGTAGTTTGGTTTTGTCCTTTTCTATTTGGGTCAAAGGATATGTGAAGTGGTTGTTGGTTGGTGTAGCATGTTTCATACTCCTCAAGGGGAGTGTGCAGAGAAGTGGAATGTGCAGGTATGCAGAGTAGTTACAAGTATGATTGATGCCAAATGGGGAAAGAGATACAAATGTGTTGCCGTTTGCCATTGATGTCAAAGGGGGAGAGAATAATATGAAAAAGGAAAGAGTTAGTTGATAAAGGGAGAGAGAGAGTAGAGTGAACAAGGAGAGTATGATAAGGGAGAGAAAGAAAATGAGTTGGTATGGAGTAGTATGTTGGTGATTAGAGTTGTTATGCTTGTTGTTGGTGGTTTTGTACATGTGTTGCCATAAATGACAAAGGGTGGGATTGTTGCAAGTATGATTAGTTGGTGTTGTCATTGGTTTGAATAGATCTATGTTGTTGCAATGATGATTTTGTGGTGATGCTTTGATTAGCTACATTATTTTGTCATTAGTAAGTGTTACTGGTGTCAACCTCTAGTGTTGCTTTAACAATCTTTTATTTGTGGATGTTGTTTGGTTGAGTTTTTGTGTTGTAGTTGGTTTGGTGATGATGAGGAATTGTTGAAGATGATGAGAATATGTCTTTGGTGCTTGGTTTCCAAGTGATTTTGAGAAAATTTGAATAAAAGAAGAAACAGTATGGTTGAGAGGTGCTCTGGCATATAGAGCGATGTTTTGGTTTTGCTCTGCATTTCTTCTATGTTGAATATCTACTTGTGTGGTTTAGATATGTTGATCAGAGGTGTCCAGTGGTGTTATATCCAGAGTTTCTTGTTCTAGATTGTTGTGCAGTGAAAATTTTGTTCACTAGTTGGTGAACTGTGTATCATAGTGTTGTTTGGAAGAAATGGTTTTGCTTTGTATTTCTCTATAGTTTGTTTTTTTTTCTTCCAGTTTTGGAAGTATACTAATAATTCTCATACCTATCTTTAGTTGAAGTTGTTCATGATTTGGCACTCCACAAGTTGGTTTCTCGAGTTACAGTGTATGGAAGGTTAACTAGTTGTACATAATAAATATGTTCTTAGGTGAAAGTTTTTGTGAAGTAATTTGTTGGATTTCAAGGTGTTTGTGAAATATTCTAGTTTTTTTCAAGTGATATTTGTTGTCTATGAATTGTCTTTGAAGCGTGTATTTAAAATTTTAATGGTGTTAACACAAGTTCGGCTGATCTTGGGTGTTTAAACACTAATTATGGATTTTCTTTGGTGTTTGTGGATGCATGGAGTGGGGTGTATGAATGGATTTAGGTCCAAGTTAAGGTGTGATATGATCCACCTTCATTCCTTTCCAACATGGGAATGCTTTGGTGCTGACCTAATTTGAGTTTGTATAGTTGAGGTGCATAGCCGACCTTGGAGAATGTTTTCAAGGTTGAAAAAGGTATAAATAAGTGGTGAGATGTTGGAGGATTTGTGTGTGAAGTGCGTATAATGTTAAATTGTTAAGTTTAGTGTGAGCTTTAATGAGTTAGACTACTGGATGCAATGAGCAGAAAGTATCTGCAATCTTTTGAAAGGCTATGAATGTGTTGGTGATGTTGTGGTGGAACTCTTCTATTACTTTGAGATGGATTTCTCATTGTATATTCTTCTTTCTTCTTTTTTGTAATCTAGTAGTGAGCTCTTCTTTCTTTGGGAAGTGATCCCTCTGATAGTGAGCCTATTGTATTGGTGTTGCAATTACTTTATATTGTGATCCTCACCATGGTTTTTCCCTTCTTGGGTTTTCACGTAAATCTGGTGTTCTATTGTGCATGGTGTTGATGTGTTTCAGTTTCTATCATTTGCTTTCATGCTAAATCATTCTAACAAATTAAAGGCTAATGAAGTTGATGTGGATCTGAATGTTAATGATATTTTTGATGTTTTAATGTACAACTAATTCACCCCCCTCTCAGTTGTCTTGTGCATTCAATAGATTTGTGTAAAGATATTTTGAATACAAAAGAAGTGAATACTATAGATAAAAATGTATCAAAAGTAGGAAATTTTATGGTAGAAACTCATACATCAATGAATACTTTGGAAAAGAAACAAATTGATGATAATGATGTAGGAGCATCTAGAGTGTAAGAGTAGTCTTGCATGTGCCCAAAAAAAATATTTTTTTGATTTTAGTTAAGTTTAGTGAACAATTCTTTAAGGGCTAGAAATGGCAGGATTACTTACTAATTTTAGTAAGTTGGAAAGGCTAAAAATAGCAAGTTTCTATTTTTAGTAAGATTGGAAGCACTAAAAATAGCAGGTTTCTATTTTTAGTAAGTTAGCATTTGTGCATGTATGGGCATGAAATCTTACAAAGAGCTCAAGAAAAGTGAAATGAAGCTAATGGTGAAGAAATCACTTCAATACCATTTGTCACTTGTGAGATATAATGTTTTGTTTTAAAATCACTTTAAAAATATTTAAAGCCAATTTTGAGGCACCTAGAGGTTTTGAATTGGCCTAAAAAGTGGTTGATAATTAAAAGGTTGATTTATCAACCTTTTGCGAGCTTGTTTCTCATCAAGATCTATCTAATAGTATGAACAATTTGTCAATCTAATACCCGAGTCAAAACTTATGACTCTCGAAAGTTAGACTAAAATTTAGGAATTTTCTAAATTCAGAAAAAGAGGTAACTAAATCTATTGGGTTCCAAAAATAGAAGTGTCAGTTAATTGGAAAGTGAAAAGGTCTTATAAAGTGGTTCCAAATGAAAAGGGATCATTCTAGATGAGAAGATAGATGAAATTCTTTTTTTTCAATATAGAATAAAGGTTGAGGTTTTAGTGGCCATTATTGCCATACACAAACTTGCATGTATGATTTTCTACATGTATTTGTAGCCTAGGTTTCTATAATAGCGGTCTTATGACCAAATAGTTGTAATGCATTTGATTGCATGTATGTAGATGATTTTTGAGAGTATAATAAATTTGTATGTTTTTTGTTCTTGAATGTTATTTTTTGTGTAAGGTGTGTTTGAGGGAGAGTCTCCCTTCATCAAGTGGTATCAGAGTTGGACTTCCTAAGTGTGTAAATAGATCACCAAATGTGAGGCAATTTGCACCATGACTTGTGGTTGTGGGTTTGTAAACTGAGTGATCAGAATGCCTCTGCAAAGAAATTGTGGTGGTGGAAGAAATATTGGAGTACAAGATGAGGGTTTTAAAGCCCTACAAAGACAAGTTCAAGCACTTCAAGAGGATTTATGTAGAGGAATTGATCATAGAAGAGGAGATGAAAGTGAAGATGAAGTTGAAGAAGAAGAGAAATTTGAAGAAGCACAACATGAACCAGAAGATCATGATCAAGTTAGATTATTGAAGGCCCTCTCCAACATTGGAAAAAGGGCAAGGATTGTAGTTTTTGCATACTCTATAAATCTCAATCCAGAAGAATTGATTGATTAGATCAATGACATGGAAGAGTACTTTGAGTACGAAGATATAGAAGATCCTGAGAGGGTCAGATTCGCAAAGACCAAATTGAAAGGTCATGCTAACATTTGGTGGAAAGAAGTAAAACTAGAAATAAATAGAAGAGGTAAAGAGAAAATCACAAGATGGGATTAATGGTGGAGAAGTTAAAGAGACAGTTTATTTATGTTGATTATGACTGAGATCTACTAAAAAAGATGCAAGGTTTGAAGCAAGCTGGTAAGTCTGTCAAGGAGTACACAAAAGAGTTCTACAAGGTCATAATCAGAATAGGCCATTCAAAGGTAGCCTGTTATTAAATGGGTTGAAACCAAGTATTCAAGAAGAGTTCATTTTGGTTAAAATGACCACAATAGAAGATGCTTATCAATTTTCCCTAAAGGTAGAAGAGAAGAAAAATAGAAGATTTGAAGTCCAACAAAGAGGAAGATTTCATGGTGGAAGGACTGGCAGAAGATCTTATGGAGGATGAAATGAAGATCAAAAGAAGAATGAAGAAGCTAGTGCCAATTAAAACCAAAGAGGAGATAGTTATTATCACCCTCGTGACCAAAAAAATGGTGAGCAAAGAGGAAGAGGAAGAGGAAGACCTAAATGAGGCCCTAGGAAAGGAAGCTTCAAAGGAACCTGTTTCCAATATGGAGAAGAAGGATGTCGAGCCTACAAGTGTCCACAACATAAAGGAAGGACAAATAGGAGACCTGAAGGTAATGCACGAGTTGTGCATGTAGATGAGGAAGCTAAATCTAAGCATTTTGAAGATACAAAAAGAGGAGAGACTTTGGTCATTAGGAGAGAATTGAATGAATAAAAGGAATCAGTTCAAAGGAAAATTTTATTCTACATAAGGTGCAAAGATAGAGGTAAAAGTTATCATGTTATCATTGATAGTGGTAGCACAAATATTCTCATTTTAGAGGAGATGGTTAACAAGTTGCAGTTGGAAAGAAAGAGGCACTTGCATCCATATTGGATTGCATGGGTGCAGAAAGACCATAGAGATTTGGTCAATGAATAATGTTTAGTGAAGTTGAATATTGGTAATTACCATGATGAGGTACTATGTGACATCATGCCTATGGATGCATGTCATTTATCACTGGGGAGGCCATGGCAGTTTGATTGGTGTGATGTCCATGATGGCCATGCTAACATATATTCCCTGACAAAGGATTTAGTTCTTCAAAAGTTGAATCCCCTAAAAGACATAGGAGAAAAGGTATATAGTAATGCAAGAGTTTGTTTGGTAGATGGTAGGAAATTTTTACATGGTATGAAGCACAAGCATGTGTGCTTTGTGTTGATTCCTAGAGTCAAAAAAGAAGAAGAAGATGTATCAGTAGAAGTTTCAAATCTGCTGGGAGAATTCTAGGACATTGTGTTAGATAATGTACCTAAAGGTTTGCCACCAATGAGAAAAATTAGTCAAAAGATGGATTTGATACGAAGAGCCAGATTTCCAAATGAGGCAGCCCATAGAATGACTCCTATAGAGAATGAGGAACTAAATAGACAGGTCCACAAGTTATTGTGAAAAGGATTGACTTATGAGATCTTGATTGTATGTGCAATACTTGTAGTACTAACACCAAAGAAGGATGGAGAGTGGAGAATGTGTACAAACTCTTGAGCCATTAACAAGATTATAATCAAGTATAGATTCCCCTTGTCAAGGATGGATGACATTATGGATTGCTTGAGTGGATTTGAGTACTTCAAAAAGATTGACTTGAAGAGTGGATATCATCAGATCTAGATCAAAGAGGGAGATGAATGGAAGACAACCTTCAAAACCATATATGAGTAGTTACTCATTCCATTTGGGCTAACCAATGCATCGAGCACAGTCATGTGGCTCATGAACAAGGTATTAGAAGAATTTTTAGGTAAATTTGTCATTGTTTACTTGGATGACATTTTAATATTTAGTACGACACTGGAGGATCACTTGTATATATATATAATTTTTAAGAAGCTGAGGGAAGATAAATTGTTGATTAACCTCAAGAAATGTAGTTTTATAAAGAATGGGTTGATATTTTTGGGATTTTTAGTCTCAATTGAAGGTCTTAAGATGGACCCAGAGAAAGTAAAGGCTATAATTAAGTGGCCTACACCAACAAGTGTTATAGAGGTGAGATCATTTCATGGTTTGGAAAGTTTTATAGGAAATTTATTAAGATTTTAAGTATTATATGCACACCCCTAACCAAGACAATGAGATGGGATAGAAAAGAGTTTAAATGGATTGTAGGAGCAGCTAAGAGTTTTGATTTGTTAAAGAAGAAAGTTACAGAGCAACCTATTTTGGCGCTTCCAAATTTCAATAAGGTGTTTCAAGTAGATTGTGATACTAGTGACAATATCATAAGAGATTTTTTGAGTCAATAAGGTAGGCCTATTTCCTATTTTAGTGAGAAATTAAATGGTGCCAAGAGAAAATATTATATCTATGATTAGGAATTTTATGCAATAGTTCAAGCTCTAAAGAAATGGAGGTGCTATTTGTTGCCAAAATAATTAGTTTTATATAGTGATCATCATGCCTTACAATACCTTAGTAATCAAGGGAAATTTAACCAAAGGCACTTAAAATGGGTTGATTTTTTGTAGAGTTATACATTTGTTTTGATACACAGAAGTGGGAAGTCAAATAGAGTTGTAGATGCCTTAAGAAGAAGAAAATATTTGTTGATAGAGATGAGGATAGAAGTTCTTGGGCTCAATAAACTCAAGAGTTTGTATTTTGGATATCTAGACTTTGTAGAGCCATGGAAGGCTTGTTTGGAACCTATTTATTTGGATAGGACAAGATGGTTGGATTTCATTATCCAAGATGGTATGTTGTTTAGAGGAAGCCATTTGTGCATTTCACAGAGTTCTATAAGAGAGAATTTGATTAAGGATAAGCATAGCGGAGGATTGGCAAGACACTTTGGTTGAGATAAGACCATTTCTCTTGTAAATGAGAATTATTATTAGTCACAGTTGCACCAAGATGTGAAGAATTTTGTGTAGAGTTGTAGAGTATGCCAAATGGCTAAAGGGGTAAGTTAGAATACAAGGTTGTATAAGCCATTACCTGTACCAAAGAAGCCATGGGAGGATATTAGTATGGACTTTATTCTTGGTTTACCAAGAACACAGAGAGGACATGACTCAATATTTGTGGTGGTGGATAGATTTTCAAAGATGTCACATTTCATTCTATGTTATAAGATTATTGATGTTGTTCACATCACATAGTTATTTTTTAGATAAGCAGTTAGACTACATGGTCTACCAAAGAGTATAGTCTCAGATTGAGATACCAAACTTGTTGGGTATTTCTGGAGAACATTGTCAAAGAAATTGAAGACTGATTTGAAGTTTAGTTCCACACACCATCTGCAAATTAATGGGCAGATAGAGGTGGTAAATAGGAGTTTGGGCAACCTGTTGAGTCCAAGGGATGGGATTTGGTTTTTCCACAAGCAGATTTTGCATATAACAATTCTATCAATAGGAGTACTGATAAATCTCCATTCTAGATTGTATATGGGAGTAGTTGAAGAAATGCTTCTGAGTTAATAAATATTTATAAAGGAGATAAAAGTAGTGTTGTGGATGAAGATTTTGTAGAACACCTGAAGAGCTTGCATGAAGAGATAAGAAATCATATTCTTAAGATGAATTCTTAGTACAAGGCTAAGGAAGATCAGAAGTGGAGATATAAGGAATTTTAGTTGGAGATGAATTCATGATTCACCTGAGGAAAGAAAGGTTCTCAATGGGAAAATAGAATAAATTGGAAATGAAGAAATTTGGACCATGCAAGATCCTGAAGAAGCATGATTCAGGAAATGCCTATGAGGTAGAGTTTCCAAGTGGGATAAACATCTCTCTTGTGTTAAAAATTGTTGATTTAATAGAATATCATGAAGGAAATATGGAGGATGGACTAATAAAAAAATAGTGGAATTTTCGTGCACCTACTTTAGAGAAGCAAGAGATAGAGAAAATCTTGGATAGCTGTGTGGGTACAAGTACAAGAAATAGGCAATATGAAGAATATTTGGCTAAGTTGAAAGGAAGACCTATTGAAGATTCATCGTGGCTATCTAAGGTAGAGGTTGACCATCCTAGTTTTCCTCAAAATACCTGAGATGTGACAAGGTCACTTCTCGAATTACCTCGGGTGTCTGATGTAGGAGCATCCAGGGTGTAAGAGCAATCTTGCAAGCCCAAAAATAAATATTTTGATTTTAGTTAAGTTTAGTGAATAATTTTTAAGGGCTAAAAATGGAAAGATTACTTACTATTTTTAGTAATTTGGAAAGGCTAAAAATAGCAAGTTTCTATTTTTAGTAAGATTGGAAGGGCTAAAAATAGTTGGTTTCTATTTTTAGTAAGTTAGCATTTGTGCATGTATGGGCATGAAATCTTACAAAGAGCTCCAAAATGGTGAAATGAAGCTAATGATGAAAAACTCACTTCAATACCATTTTTCACTTGTGAGATATTAATTTTTTGTTTTAAAATCATTTTTAAAACATTCATAGTCAATTTTGAGGCACCTAGAGGTTCTGAATCAGCCTAAAAAGTCGTTGAAAATCAAAGGTCAATTTATTGTCCTTTTGCAACCTTATTGCTCATCAAGATCTATCCAACAACGTGAACTATTTGTCAATCTAATGCCCAAGTCAAAAGTTATGACTCCCAGAAGTTAGACTAAAATTTAGGAATTTTCTAAATTCATAAAAAGGGGTAACTGAATCTGTTGGGCACCAAAAATAGAAGTGATAGTTCATTGGAAAGTGAAAAAGTCTTATAGAGTGGTTACAAAATGAAAGGGGATTCATTCTGGATGGGAAGATAGATGAAATTATTTCTTTTCAGCACAGAATAAAGTTTGGGGTTTCAATGGCCATTATTGTCAAACACAAACTTACATGTCTAATTTTGTGCATGTATTTGCAGCCTAGAATTCTATAATAGCAGTCTTATGACCAGATAGTTGTAATGCATTTGATTGCATGTATGTAGATGATTTTTGAGAATATAATAAAGTTGCATTTTTTTGTGCTTAAATGTTATTTTCTATGCAAGGTGTGTTTGAGGGAGAGTCTCCCTTCATCAGATAGACAACAAGTTACAAAAGTATTAACAAAATGTGACCTAATTTTGAATAATCTACATAAGATTGGTGATGATATGACTCCAACTCTTACAATATTTGATAAATTTAATAATATATTAGAATATTTAGCTAATGCTTTAGATTGGTTAAAGGGTGAGGAAATGAAAAAGTCATATTCTTAAAAAATTCCATCTTCATTTTCAACAAAAAGTTCCAGTTAGAAGGACTCGTAAAAAGATAGCTAAAAAAACTAATGCATCAAATTTGTTTGCCATATATCACCAGTATCCTATACAACCCTACTATCTTAACATTGATAATATAAAAGATCCAACTCCATTTATTCAAGAATGGATTAATGTATTTGGAGTTATTGTTGATATTGCTCATATCACAATAGGAGATACAATCAGACTTGTACAATATTTATGGGGAATAACTAATAATTGGTGGCATTCTAAAATAGATGCAAAAAAGGATGCACAAGTTTGTAATATAGTAAAAATTTGAGGAAATGAAGTAGTACAAGAAAATTCTCTTCAGTTGTTTCATAACTTGTTGGTCCAAGAATTTTATCCTGAAGAAATATGTAAAAGAGAAAGGCAACTAAAAAAGTTTTACAGATGAAGTGTTGTAATCTTAAAGATTTTGAAGAATATTCTAATCAATTTAGAATATTGATTTATGATATGGAACAAGATAAATAGGAATTTTCCAAAATTGGGTATTCAGAAGGACTTCCATATCAATTATTTGATAAAGTTCTTAACTACATGACAAATAGAGGGTTATCTCTTAAGTATAATGCACTAAGTGACCTTATTCAGTATGCTTGAGACTAGGTATTCAAATTTATTTCTAATTGTAAAAAATATCCAAAATTTCACAAAGCATCAAGATAAACATCTTGCTCCATTATATCCTAAAATTTTTACCTTGGTTGTAATCCTTTTATAAAAGAAGGTCACAAAGTAAACAAAAGGTATTATAAGAAGAAAAATCTTTCATACTAATGCCGCTCTTTTCCCCATAAGCATTACTATGCTCGAAAGCATCACTATTTATACCACATAACTACTTCACACAAAGATAACCAAAAATTTATTATATCTGTAATCAACTAGGCTATAAAGCCCCTCAATGTTCATATAAAAATCCTATGGTAAAATTTATTTATTCCTTTTACGCAATAGCATGGTGGGATCTTGTAGATGAAGATGAATATCTTTATATGTAGGATAATATTTATAAACCATATATTGAAGAATATACCGGTGTTGATGAACAACTTGATGGTATTATTGAAGCCCTTCAAGAAGTAGATAGATCTTTTAAACCAAATGCTAACAATGAGATACCTAGAATAATGATGAATAGATCTTATAGAGGCTTCCCAAAATCAAGATATATAGAGAAAATAGTTGAAGAATGAATTGATTCCATAACAATATCGATGAGTAAGAATTTTCTACATCCTCTCCAATTTCAATTAATTTTTTTGGAATAAAGCCTTATGAAAAGGAAGTAAAAGCTAAGCCAACTTAAAAGCAAGTAAAAAATGAAATACAAAAGGGTCTTGATGATTTTGATATTTGTCTAGAATATTGCTCATTTACTCTTGCAGAGCCATTTTATCAAGAAGATTCCTTTTGTTGTGAAAAATTTTACATTCCCGAGTACTCTTCTTCTTCAGTCAAAATCCAAGAAATACCAGAAGAAATCTCAATTTTTCTTGAATAGACTAATGTTAAGATTATATTATTTTCTTTACCAAATCCTGGTTTTGAATTAAAACCAGACTACCTAATATCTCTTTTAAGTGGAAAGATTTCCCATAATATTTTATTTATAATAAATAGGGAAAACTATGATGCTCAAATTGATATCGGTGCATCATTATATTTTTGTAAACCTCCCATTATTAATAAATGGGAATAACTTACAAAAAAAAATCATTATATACAGTTGTTGATGTTCAGGGAAATAAAAAAATTTGTGACAAATATAAACATTAGCAGAATATTGTTATAGAAGGATGTGATTTTTCATGTGATTTCTTTGCTATGCACTAGATGCCAGTAAACATCCTATTAGGAGGAAATTTCATTGATATATATACTCCATATGGATATACAAATAGAACTATCATGTTCACCCTTGATGGACAAAAGATTTATACTCCAAGATTAATTTATGCAACAGAAAAATATCCAACAATATTGAGGATCCAAAATTTTGAACCATTAGTAGAATTAAAAGAACTTGTCAAGAATATATGTTCTAAAGATCCACAAGAATTCTAGGAAAAATAAATGTCTATGATGGAGATTAAGTTAGAACCAGGAAATACTATTAAACCAGGGAAAAAGATACCTATTGCTTCACATGATTATACAAATCTGCTACAAGCAATATAAGAACTCAAAAAAGGGAAGATTATTTAATCCTCTGAATATCCTTTTTGTTGTTATGTATTTATAGTTAATAAAAATTTAGAACAAAAAAGAGGAAAGAAGAGAATGGTTATCAACTACAATTCATTAAATTCTATCACACTTCATTTTTTGTGTCCAATTCCTAATAAATCTTATCTATTGGAAAAGGTTGCTAACTCCAAAGTGTTTTCTTATGACTATAAATCAAGATTTTATCAAATCAAAATCAAAGAAGAAGACCAATTTAAAACAACTTTCAATTTTTCATTTGGTCATTATGAATGGATTGTAATGTCATTTGGGTTGATGAATGTTCGTGCTTATTTCCAAGAGAAAATGGACTCCATATTCAGAGGATGTGAAGAACTTATTTTTGTATATATTAATGATATTTTTATCTTTAGCAAAAAAAATCATGGCCATAAAAGTCATCTTGAAACATTTTATAAGATAGCATTTAATCTTGGGATTGTTTTGTCCCTAAATAAAATTCAATGGTGTCAATAATTTTATAATTTTTTAGGTATGGTTGTCAATAATGGTGTGTTGGAAGTCCAACCACGCATCAAAGAAAAGGTCTTGGAATTTAAGACTCCCTTTGATAAAAATACTTTGTAAGCCTTCTTGGGAATATTAAACTATGTAAATATTTTTTATCCAAATGCAAGTTTTGATAAAGAACCACTCAAACAGCTCCTGAATGAAAAGAAGATCCAATGGTCTCCAAAACATACTAATATTGTAAATAAGATACAAAAAAACATAATTAATCTCCCTATTATTCATGTGCCCAATACTGATGAATTTATATTATATACATATGCTTTTGATGTAGCATGGGGAGGATACTTAGTTTTTTTAAAGAAGGAAAAGAATATGTTAATGGAGTATTCCTAGATGATATTAGAAAATGGATATTTTTAGACAAAGAAATTTATGGTGTTATAAAATGTCTTAAAAAATTCTATTTGAAATTCATGCATTTAAAAAAAATCATCATCAAAACTAATTGCAACATATTCATAACTTTTAAGGAAAAAAATTACGGAAGAAAAGATGGATGAGGAAAATATGTCAAATGGAAAGCATATCTCAACCAATTCAATTATGAAGCCTAACATATCTCAAGGAAAGATAATATAGTTGTAGATCATCTCAACAAAAAAAAAAATGGAACTTTTATGATAGCTTCTAGCTTTGGCCAACCAGACTATCCAAGTTTTTAAATGCATAAATAAATCAATGTATTCTTCAGAAGATTAAACCAGTCTTCTCAAAGAGACATTATAATGAAAGGGGTAAATAAAAAATACTTGTAGAATGCAATAGTTGATATTGAAAGTTTAGAACATATTTCATTATTACTAATATAACTATGGAGACTTCACTATCCTCAAGATTAAATATACAAACTATATTTACAACTATTATTTGAAAGTCAATAATGGTGTGTTGGAAGTCCAACCACACATCAAAGAAAAGGTCTTGTAATTTAAGACTCCATTTGATAAGAATACTTTGTAAGCCTTCTTGGGAATCTTAAACTATGTAAATATTTTTTATCTAAATGCAGGTTTTGATAGAGAACCACTCCATCAGCTCTTGAATGAAAAGAAGATCCAATGGTCTCCAGAACATACTAATATTGTAAATAAGATCAAAAAAACATAAGTAATCTCCCTATTATTCATGTGCCCAATACTGATGAATTTATATTATATACATATGATTTTGATGTAGCATGGGGAGGATACTTAGTTTTTTACAGAAGGAAAATAATATGTTAATGGAGTATTCCCAGAAGATATTAGAAAATGGATATTTTTAGACAAAGAAATTTATGGTGTTAGAAAATGTCTTAATAAATTCTATTTGAAATTCATGCATTTTAAAAAAATCATCATCAAAACTAATTGCAACATATTCATAACTTTTAAGGAAAATAATCATGGAAGAAAAGATGGATGAGGAAAATATGTCAAATGGAAAGCATATCTCAACCGGTTCAATTATGAAGCCTAAAATATTTCAAGAAAAGATAATATAGTTGTAGATCATCTCAACAAAAAAAATAAAATTGGAACTTTTATGATAGCTTCTAGCTTTGGCCAACTAGACTATCCAGGTTATGAAATGTTAGTGTTTCTTAGATTAGATTAGACAATAAAGTACTCAATAGAATTGCAACACATAAGACAATGAACACAACAAGATACCCTGGGAAAACCCTCCTCTTGAGGGAGAAAAACCCAGCAAATGATTCTCTTATATATATGATAACACAATAGCAGAAATCTGCTTACAACTCAGGCCCAACAATGGCCAATGCTTGATAATATATTCCCCCTCCTTCTAAGTATGCAAGATACAAATGACTGTCTTCTTCTTGAAATTGGACTACTACTCTTGAAGTGCGAATTCTACTCTTGGCAAACATATGCGAACTTGCTTGAATTGAATTTCCTTTACAATGATAATGACCTTTCATTTATACAACATAGGTGCCTCTTCATTTAGGTCGGCCTTACTTGGAAAAACATAATAAATGATAAACAAATAATATAACTTGAAGTCGGCTCAAGTTGAGACAAGGATAGGTGAGCTATAAGGGTCGGCCCTTAGCAAGTATAATGTATGATATAAATTAAATAGCCTAGAGGCTATACATTTAATTTATTCTTTTCTTCTTGGGAAGTGCAGACCGAAGCTGCTCAATAACATCAACATGAAATGCATAAATAAATCAATGTATTTTCAGAGGATTAAACCAGTCTTCTCAAAGAGACATTATAATGAAAGGGGTAAATAAAAAATACTTGCAGAATGCAATAGATGATATTGAAATTTTAGAACATATTTCATTATTACCAATATAAATATGGAGACTTCATTATCCTCAATATTAAATATACAAACTATATTTTCAACTATTATTTTTGATACTTAAGATTTCACTATGGAGCAAGAGTAGAGCATACTCAAAGATTTGAAAACTCAGACTCTATAGACTTACTAAGGCTCTAAAGACTTGATGAAAAAGCAATGCCCAAATGAGTATGAGAGTGGCTTATTTATAGCTTCCAAATGACCTTAGGATCCAGTCACACCCTTAACCTATCTATTCTAACAAGTTAAATATTCTAGATAAAGCAAAGGAGGATTATCATGTCAAGTGGCAAACAATGTCAGTCCTTGCTTCATTATATTAACTTTGTTTATTTTTTCTAAATTATTAAAGTGATGGAGGAATATCTACCAAAATAAATGTGGTCAAAATTGTCCATCCTTAATTTTTATAATAAAGACTTTAGACATGTAGGAGCTAAGATATAGCTCATAGAACATGTTTGAGTCACTCAAGGACTCAAGCCTCTAGGATCATCTAAAAAATCCAACAACAACCTTCCACAAGAGAGAAAAGAAAGAACACGAAATTGCAACAATGGATGCAAGATGTGGCCAGTATGCAATACAAGATTGCAATGATATATTGGACTTACACAACACTCAATTGAGTTTTGGATTGATGAATTGTATATATGAATCCTTGCTTATATAGGCAAGGAATGAGATAGGATTAGACAAGATCATGACAAGTGTCTTAATCCTATCACATGAGACAAATAATTCATAACAACCTAGGACACAAGCATTAAATTCTCAATGCAAATATTAAATGCATGAGATAATTATTAAATGCCTAGATAACTAAAATTAAATAATGAGACATGGCCCCATTATAACTAACTTCTAGAAATGACAACTATGAAACTTAACTCCTAAGTAAACTTATAGTAATGTGAATAGGTCCTCACTAATAACTAGTTAGGAAATAACCCCATTCATGCCAAGAAGATAAAATATATTTTATGATGTACAAAGATTTTTAATTTACATGTGGATATTTTCATATCTTTTGTACAAGATTTCATATCTTTTTGTACAAAGGTCCACCACATCTTCACATGTAAATATTTTCCAAATAGTCCACCACAAAATCTTTGTACAATTTTCCATAATATTTTCCAAATAGTCCACCACAAAATCTTTGTACAATTTTCCATCTATCATTTTTTTTTTTTTTAATATCATCACTTCACTTTTCTACTTATTCAAATATTTATTTGTAGGAAACATTTTTTTTATGAGACTATTGCTTTTCCTACATTTAATAATTTATTTAATCATGTACAATATGCTACCACCACGCTTGTTGTGTTATCAACCATGATCCCATTCTAGTATGTGTCAACGACCAATGTCTAGAATGAGATGGAGTCCTATTATATTAAACACATTACCAAACTATAGAGTATACTGGTACAAATAATAGTGTTTGATTTTTTTTGATAAAATCGTCAAGTATTAGGATGATACCATTCTCCAACAAGCCTTGTATTATCATGTTTGATAATCTATTCTAGCTAGTTGGATGGGAAATGCACTGTAAGATATATGATATCTAACAACGTGTCTTGAATAGTAAAAGCTTTGTAGAGAGTCATATGAGACAATAAAACTTTACAAGAAGAATCAAAAATACTAGTTAAATAATATATACTATGGAGACAAGAGGAAAATGATTAATAACATCCCTACATCTGAAAATGATGCGAGCTTCCTTGTATTGTCGTACCAAGTTCTTTTAAACAATAAATTGTGCATTATTAAGATCTGGAGAGATAATATGGATTTTCTTGGTTCTTTGAACAATTTATATATCTCCTTAACCATCATTTCTGAAAATAGGGCAAGGATTTTTATAAATAAAATCTTGTAATATAATCCTTTGGCCAAACTTCAGGAATTTATTTTATCTTGTGTATGGCAAAAGATTGTGGATTTCTAAAAGAAGATTTCCTTCTTGGTTCTTTGAACAATTTATATATCTCCTTAACCATCATTTCTGAAAATAGGGCAAGGATTTTTATAAATAAAATCTTGTAATATAATCCTTTGGCCAAACTTCAGGAATTTATTTTATCTTGTGTATGGCAAAAGATTGTGGATTTCTAAAAGAAGATTTCCTTCCTCATCAAATCTTCCAATCATATAAGCAGAATTATTTGCTTGAGGAATATGATGGAATTTTATCTCTTTATGGTTTCCTAAGACAATACCAAATTGAAAGAAAGAAAAAAACTCAAACTGATTCATAAAATCCCAACCTAAAGAAATATTAGTTTTCATGTTTTAATTTTTCAAAAAGAACATAGAGAACTAAATTCTCCTAGATTTACTAATACATTGTGGGCCTTTTGTTTCATGGTTCTAATTACACCAAGACCTTCAACAACAACAAAATTGTTGACACCAATACATTAACAAAATAACATGACTTTTAGCTAAACTGGCAGTAGAACCTATATTTATAAGAGTAGTTAACTTTTTACTGAAATCTTCTAACTTGACATATATAACAGGTTTGACAAGAAAAGATACAAATTCAAAAAATATATATATGAAAGGATACAAAGGAAAGACTACTAAAAACATAATAGACTCATCATATAGTTAATAAATAGATGATTTATATTCAATTATAAGCATACATAGTAGGATGATTTTCAGATTAATTATTTTAAGAAGAATCCTTCTTTTGTTTTCTTGAAACTCTTACTTGTGAAGAATAGACATGAGTAAATTCTCATTTCTTTTTATATTTTTTTCCTTGATGTTTCTTATGAATCTGTTACAACATAAAACAACACCTTCCACAATTTTACAACAATCTATTAGTTCTATAGACTCTAATTTTATAGCCTTACTAGATTATGTATCTTTTGAATTAGATCTTATAACTTGAAATTCTTGTTCTAATTCAATAACAGTTTATTTATTATAGCTAACCTTTGATTTAGTAAGTTATTGGAGACCTTCAACAAGTGCATCAATTTTTTCATCATATCCACTCTTAGCATAAGAACTACATTCGCTACAAGGACATGATAAATTTCTTCCAAAAAATTATACATCAAAAAAAATTCTTCTAGAGAATATTACATTAGAAAAGTCATAAAAACCTTAGAAATAAGTCATTGTTCAGACAATGAGTTATGGACCAAGATCTAGAAAGACTTATAAGGTTTTTACAAGAGATAAGTACTCAATCCACGAGAGGAGAGTAACAAGTGTCAATAGAAAACAACAACAATAATAACTAAAATAGATGATAAAAAGGGCTCAATTTCAACTCATAGGGAGAAACCTTACAGTGATAAATACTTCGCTATACCTAGATATAACTCATACAATATTATTGATACCATATATTAATTTTTTATGGATTATATATTATATATATTAACATATTTGGCATGGCTCTGATACCATTTGGACTCAGAGGTCATGCAACTAGGCGGAAGTGGGAAAAAATAGCGGTGGAGGTTGATGTCTATATGGTTACAAATTCTTTATATTACTAAAAGAAAAAATTTACATGATTAAATATATAAACTATATTTACAACTATTCTTTCTAATACTCAAGATCACACTATGACACAAGAGTAGAGCATACTCAAATATTTGCAGACTCGGACTCTATGGAATTACTAAGACTCTAAAGAATCATCGAAGACTCAATGAAGACTTGATGCCTAAATGAGTATGGGATTGGCTTATTTATAGCCTTCAAATGAATTGAGGATTCGATCACACTCTCAACTTACCTATTCTAATAGGTTATCTTCTAGATAAAGTAAAGGAGGATTATCGTGCCAAGTGGCAAACATTGTTAGTCCTTGCTTTATTACATTAATTTTATTTATTTTATCTATATTATTAAATTGGAGGAATATCTACCAAAATTAATTTGGTTGACATTGTTTATCCTCACTTTTTCATGATAAAAAAGATTTTAAAATATATTTTATGATGTACAGAGATTTTTAATTTACATGTGGAGATTTTCTATATCCTTTTGTACAAGATTCCATCTTTCATATCTTTTGTATGAGGGTCCACCACATCTTTTGTAGGGAAATCTTGGTCATCTCATATAAGTATCTAAGATCTATAGTGCCTTCGGTAACTTTAATTTCAATTAGATTTCCTCAAAAACACGTACAACTATGTCACAAAGCGGAATCAAACACAATTCATTTCCCAAATTAATCCTTCTGAGAGAAAATTATGCAAATTCAATTTCAACAACAAACATTATAGATTCTAACCAAGAAACATGAAACATGAAAGATGGGATAGAACACACAGATTTATGTGGGGAAAACCCTTTCGGGTAAAAAACCCCACACTCCAAAATCCTAGATTGCCATTGTATTATTCATGCAACAAAATAGTTACAAATACAAATCAGGCACTAAGCCTTTATAGAGATTACATCTTGTTTCATTCTAGAGATAGACTGGTAGCAACCCTGTGACAAGAGTTTCCTTCTCTCCTTTTTACACTTCTTTGATAAACCTCTTAGTCCATTACAACCTTCACACTGTTAAAATACTCTCACACAGTATACAAAGCATATTCACAGAGAGAGGTTTCACAATCGAATCAGAGAGAGAGGGTGAAGTCACCTCTTAGAACAACATACTCGTCGTCCAACTCCCACTCCCGAACATACAGAGAGAGTTCCATTATTTTTCACATTCTCAAACGGTCTGTTGATCTTCCAATAGTCACAATAGTCCAACTACCAATGGTTTACATTTGGCTTCTCCCATTTGTCCACAACCAACCATGTAGGATAGTCATTTGATCAACCAAGTCAGCATCCTCTGTCCATCCAGATAAATTCAAATGCCCATTGCTCTACCGCAGCCAAGACACAACACCCTCATGATATGGCAGTGACTACACCGCACCACTGCAGGCTCCTCCAAGTCCTATCATGGTGTGGTGGTATACCATGCTACCACTCTCTAGGTTGAAGGTTCTCATGGTATGGCGGTATCACTACACTACCGCACCTCTACATGAAAGCTCCTGCAATATGGTAGTATCACTACGCTACCACCAGACAATCACAAGGATCTCATGGTATGGTAGTATAATGCACTACTGCTCGATTGTGAAATTTTCCCACAATATGGCGGTATACACTGCACTACCGCATCTCACCTAGAAGGCTCCTGCGGTATGGCGGTAACTGCGCTACCACACCTCTCTCAAAGGTTTAAGCCAGTGGGATTGAGGCACACAATTCCAACAATCTCCCACTTGACGAAGATCACACTGGCACCTCTAGAGCACTCAGGAACTACTAAGATCACATTGGCACCAGTAGTTCAAACCCTATTTTACAGCATTCAGGACACCCAACCAATAAGTTTCCACATATAACAGTCTACCAGATAATCTACAACAAAATCAAGTATCCAACATTGTAACCAATGATATTCATCCATGAAACCACATAGATCTCAAACATTCTCTCATTCTCCATCAAGACTTCTACAACAACATCTAAGATGTCCACCGTTCAGGCAACAATCCTTGTCATCCTCCAACATGCCACCTATAGAAGAAAGGAACAAGCCAAGGTGAATATGCACCAGACCAACAAACACAAGCAAAAGATCTCAGTGATATCAACAACAAGACACTGCCATCAGTCCATAAAATAAGATAAAAACATTAGCTAGAATAACAGTCAGACTGACTACTTCTATCCAACTGATAAACCCATGTGACTAAAAATAGCACCCACAGCAAGTGCTAGTTCATCCAATCACATATACCTTCAAGGTATCCACATTAGTAAACTCATGCCAGCAACACAACCAACCCATCAACTACAGATACAAGCACCATGTACAAACCAATCGAAGAAGACCAAACACATCTAGGTACTCCCACTGCATAGGTAATGCCAAATCTAAAAGATCAAAGGCATAACAAGTCTACCAATAACAGCACATAGAAAATGTAACCAATGTAGTACCAAGGAAACATCCATAATGATATGCACAACCTACAACCAACTGCTACAAGAATCATTTCTCTTAGCAGTCTTCCAGATTTCCTCCAAGTTCTTCAACACCCAACATAGAAAAAGATAAAGAACCTCCAAGTTACCACTCAAAACTTGAGTGAAAACAAAAGCGTCGACCAAATCTCAAACCAATGTAAAATGAAATCAAACTTCCAGGAAGACAACCAAGACCAAAGAGAGAAAATTTGCACAACATATACTTGTAGAACATCCTCCTACATACACCTCTAAAATCTAGTTGTGTCAAGTATGATATCCTTCACATCCGAAAGGAAAATCCATAGCAACACCCAACCATTCAAACCTAACATATGTAACATGTAACCAATCATGGATGTAAGCATCTCAAAGAAGATCAAACTACTTCATTTCCCATTTCAAGAAAATAGCCTATATAACTATCTCCTACTAGTTCTCATCACTAAATGATATAACACAAAATATCAAGGAGATAAACCATGTTGTCCACCCTCCACTATGAATCCTCCAGAACCTTAAAACAGAAATTTCAAGATCCATATCATGAAAGCTAGCATAAAACACATCTAAAAGATATAATGGGAAAATACCTCTCAAATATACTTCACTGTCGAGAATACCAAGAGTGGAAAAATAAAATGCTCCTCCAAGATATACACACCACCATGACTTACCCAAGAGAAATATCCTCATTGGTCTCTATTGAACTCACGTCCAACCAAGGTGTAGGCTACTCAGACTTTCAATTGTAATCAGTACCTTTCTCAAAATAATTTTAGCCTCACCTTATTCTCCATGTATCCATGAACACTAGCAATGGATCATCTCATGCTAAACTCCAATCTGCATTACTGTACTTAAAATGAAGTTCTCAAGCATATGACCAATGTACTCAAAACACAGAGAAACTCCAGACCACTATCAAAGCTCCAAATATCTGAAATAGGAACTTATCATGACACCATGATCTACACATCCCCCTTAGGAGATACCATGCTCCAAGTAACTTCACCATGGTCTCAAGAGAAAAGCCTCATGCCAAAACTCTAATGTGCAATCAAGAGTATAACATGACATCAAGCAAAAAAAACTCCAAACCAACATCACCTGTCAAGCACCACCAACACCTCATCCAAAGACATGGTCAAACATCCTCCATGGTTTAAAGATGTTGCACATCCTCAAACAGATCCCATGAAAATGCACAAGAACTCTTCTACAACAATAGGATCGGAGAGTCCCTCCTAGTAACATCTGCAACACTAAAGAAGATGATTCACCACCAAGTGATGAACCCATAGTCACTGCCAAAGATCCCACTAAACCATGATACCGAGCTTTCCAAGCATCATGACCAACCATCTCCAAAACTGAAAAAGAAAAAAAAAATCCAAGTCCACAAACATATAGCTGCACTACTAACTATCCCAAGTGAAACCAAGATCTCATAAGGAGATTCACCATGCTATAGGACTCCATAATTCACTTATCATCCATCCTCTTACCTCAAAACAGCCACACCACTACACAAATGACCACATACAAGGCTAGCTTACAAGTTTGCATAAACACTGAATCAAATCACATGGATATAGATAGTCCACTTCCAGGTTGTCTCACTGCAAACATATGGGTAAAGACAGCCCACAACATTGCACAACCTATAGATCCAATAAATGAAACATGAAGACTCACAATCACATCAATTTCTTGCACAATATGAGGTCTCACAAGAGAAAAAACATGTAGACACCTTGACTCAAACACCAAATCAAGTACAGATCTAATTTGCTAATTATGTCCACACCAAGAACCAGACTATAGGAATCCATCAAGCATTACCATAGAACGATGATTGACTAATCACATACCAAACATTTCTATGTAGAGAAATAATCACACCTTCTCTCACCATGCACAAAGCATACAAGTAGAGCTACAACTATCTCATCCAGCAGCACCCTAAGGAAGCAGGAGTCTAGAAAATAGCTCTTCAGCAGATCCACAAAATAACAATTTTTCTTGACCATGTAAAACTTGCAAAACCATAAAAAATGTGCAAGTACACTACATCCTTAAAAAAGGAACAAAAATTCAAGAACCCCAGGCCCATTTCAAGCCAACTTCAAAACCACCAATATGCACATGCATCTAAGAAAGAGATAGGATATTTTAGAAGCTTTCAAATCATCTAATGATTAACTCCATAGCCTTTATGCATTCGAGGTTAACAGAAAACAATGCCTTCCAATACCAAGAAACACCACGCAGCATAAGCACTCTCTTCCATGGCTAATAAACAACCCACACCTCTCCATATTACCAGGGAGCCTCTCACACAGACACCCAATATGAAATCTTTACTCCTACACAGCCACGAAGCAAAGAAATCCACCTCATAGATCAAGGTTATATCGCTGCCAACTAGGAGACACGAATCACAGTAGTTCAACATGACCAACTCCATTGTCTCCACCTTCACCATCCTTCAAGTTGTGTGTTGTCTCTATATACCACAAGACTTCCACTGACCAAAGGATCAATACAACAATCGATTCCTCCAGATTTCCTCAAGCCTGATAGACTAATAAATATTCATAGGAGAAATACCTAGAACTAGAAACCTAAAGAAGGCTTTGATACCACTTGTTGGGAAATCTTGGTCATCTCAAATAAGTATCTAAGATCTTTAGTGCCTTCGGTAACTTTAATTTCAATTAGACTGCCTCAAAAATACATACAACTATGTCACATATCAAAATCAAACACAGTTCATTTCCCACTTAATCCTTCTGAGAGAAACTTATGCAAATTCAGTTTCAACAAAAAACATTAACAGATTCTAACCAAGAAACATGAAACATGAAAGATGGGACATAACACACAAATTTACATGGAGAAAACCCTTTCGGGTAAAAAAATCCACACTCTAAAAGCCCAGATCGCCATTGTATTATTCATGCAACTGAATAGCTACAAATACAACTCAGACACTAAGCCTTTATAGAGATTGCATCTTGTTTCATTCTAGAGACAGACTGGCAACAACCCTGTGATAAAAGTTTCCCTTTCTCTGTTTACACTTCTCTGATCAACCTCTCAATCTATTACAACCTTCGCACTATTACAATACTCTCACATAGTATACAAAGCATATACACAAAGAGAGGTTTCACAATCGAATCATAGAGAGATGGCGGAGTCACCTCTTAGAACAACATACTCATCCTCCAACTCCCACCCCCGAACATACAAAGAGAGTTTCATTATTTTTCACATTCTCAAACGGTCTGTTGATCTTCCAACAGTCACACAGTCCAACTGTCAATGGTTTACATTCTCCTTTTCCCATTTGTCTACAACCAACCACGTAGGACAGTCATTTAGTCAGCCAAGTCAGCATCCTCTATCTAGCTAGATAAATTCAAATGCCCACCACTCTACCGCAGCCAAGACACAACACCCTCGTGGTGTGGCGGTGACTACACTGCACCACTGCAAGCTCCTCCAAGTCCTATCGCGGTGTGGCGGTATACCATGCTACCGCTCACCAGGTTGAAGGTTCTCATGATATGGTGGTATACACCACACTACCGCATCTCAACCAGAAGGCTCTCACGGTATGGTGGTAACCGCGCTACCACACCTCTCTCAAAGGTTTAGGCCAGTGGGATTGAGGCACACAATTATAACATCTTCAAATGTAAATATTTTATAACTATTTCTAGAATATTCCACCACCAAAATCTTGTATATTTTCCATCTATCATATTTTTCAAAGTGTCACTTCACTTTTCCAAATATTTATTTGTACACTAAAATATTTATATTTAGGAAAAGTAGTAGTCTCATGAAAATAAAGTTTCCTACAAATAAATATATGCAAACCAATCAAGAGCTCAGGTAGAGTGATGTTTATTTGAAGCTAAAGTGAGGCTACCATATTTTTAAACAAAATTCAACATTTATATAGCTCCTTTTGGATCATATGATTTCATCTTGGGAATGAATTGGTTATGGCATCATAGAGAAAAAGTAGACTATTTTGACAAAATAATAGAGTGTCTAGATGATTTTGGAAACCCTACTTTGATTCAAGGAATTCAACATAAAGTTGAGATTAGAAAGATCTCCACAATGCAACTAAAGAGAGTTAATATATAAGGGTGTCATATTTTTGTAGTCAAGATGGAGAAAATAGAAAATTTTAAAGAGAATTGTTTTTGACAACTTATTATTCTACAATTTTCAAAAATTGTATGAAGTTAAAGAGGAATCATTTGAGAAATATAAGGAACCGTCTACTCGAGATTATCCATTCCTCCATGAGATCCAAGATTCTTTTCCTAATGAACTACCCAAGCTACCTCCTAAAAGAGCCTTTGATTTTATAATTGATATAATAATAGGCTTAAGAAACTATGTCCAAAGCATCCTATTATATGACCACAACAAAGTTGATGGAGCTAAAATCCTAGTTGCAAGAGCTATTAGAATAAGTTTTGATTCAACCCAATGTATCACCTTGGGTAATGCTTATGATTTTCATCTAAAAAATGGAAAAATATTGCACTTATATATAGACTATTATATGCTTAACAAAGCAATGATAAAGAATAAAAAACCCTTACCTCATATCAATGATCTTTGTATATGAAAAATTTGGATAAATAAGAAATGATAAAACAATAATATGCATTACCTAATCCAAATATTCAATACCTCAAATAGATGCAAATGATGGATGAATGAATCGATTGATTTGGTATGTTGGTTGCTCATATCAGTAGCATAATGATATGATGAGGGTGATAGATGAAGGATGATAGATAGAGATGGATGAAAGATTCAAGAATGATTTTGACAACATAAGGATGCTTGAAGAATCAAACTCCCCAAATGACTTATGAGAGGGTTGATTTATAGGAAAGGTCTGATTTGGATTGATGGTTGAGATTGGATGTCAATAAGATGTCTTAATCAATGGCCAAGATTAAAAAATTTAGTATTAAATAGGGTTAGGGCTAAATGAGGGAAAATGATAAGGATGAAGGGCTGAGATTGAATTATGAGATAATTCAATCAAGGGCTAAGATTAAATGAGATGCCAAGAGATAAGATTTGATGTGGAAGATAAGATTGGCATAGACAAAGAGGTGATAGGAGAAATTAAATAATAAAAATTATTTAATTTAGGTGGCCAATGAATAATTAAATAATAAAGATACTATTTAATTATAGAAGAATGTAACAAATGGAATCTTTTGAATTAAATAATGATTTAATTCAAAATTCAAGAGAGTCGACCAAGTTAAATAAATAAAATTTCTTTAATTTAGGAGAGAAGAGGCTAATGAATAATTAAATAATTAAAAATAATTATTTAATTATAGTAGAAAATGGACAAAAATTAAATAAATAAGAATTTATTTAATTTTAGAAAGAAAGGGAATTAATTAGTGACATAATTAAATAAATAAAATTTATTTAATTAATCACGGAGGAATAAAGATAGAAATGAATTAATTAAATAATTAAAATTATTTAATTAATAGAAGACATATGACATTAGAAAATAATTAAATAATTAACAATTATTTAATTATGAAGAATGAAAGGGGAAATGATGAATAATATAAGAGTCCCAAGCTTAGGACAATTTTTAGTGTCTACATTTTGCCCCTCTTTGAGATGATGTTCGAGATGATGAGATTTGTGTTGAGTAACATCATTTCAAAGAAGCTAAGGTATGGATAGAAGAAAATGGATGATAATAGAAAGATAGGATGCTGATGAAATAAGAGTGGGATGATGATGATGATATAATAATAGGATGAGGATAGGATGATGATGCCCCCTCGAGAGGATAGGCGGGTTGAAAAACCATGGGTATGCTCTCAAAATGAATGAAATGATAAAAGATGGATAAAGAGATGGATAATACGTTATGCTGCAAGAAGGTGAGCAACCATGATGTTTAATGTAACACTAGACATGATGTACCAAGGTATAAGGACCAAGGTGACAATGTGTCTCATGCCCCAACATAATACAACCTTGTCTACATACAAGATATGAATATTAGTTGGGAGTAATTCGGATTGGATGCAAATGCAAGATAAAAATGATAACAAACACAAGAAAGGAAGCATGCATGCACAAATGATACAAAAATAAATAAGGTATTACCCCTATCAAGTTGTAAATCGATGAATAACTGAATGATTCTAATTGATGATGATAGTGTTGTCATCGCAGGGAATGAAATATCCCTATATCAACACAAGGATACATTGATTGATTAAGTTTGATTGATTGGGTTTACAATAATATTAGGATCAATACCAAAGGATGTGATTGGATAATTTGGCAAGATTGCTCAATTTGATTGGAATGGATTAAGGGTTGCCTTATATTTGGATTATTGCTTGAAATGATTCGATTGATTTGATTTGAAGAAGTGGTTTGGAATGATATGATGATTGATTTGATGATTTTATTGGATGAAAGGATTTGAAGAATTGAATAGAATACTTGATGTGATTGGAATGGTATGTATTAAGGATTGATGAATAAATGATTTGATTTGATGATAATGATTAGATTGATTAGAAGAATGGGTTTGATTAGAATAAATGATTTAGTTTGATTTTATTGCTTGGATTTTTGTTGGCTATTTTATTTTTTGGATTTTTGAAATGTTTTGAGATGTCAATGGATGAAAATTTGGGTATCCTTTATGCTAGATACCAATGACAAGGGAAAACCAAGTCTAGGTGCAAGGAGATAGATGGGATTGATGGATGGAAGGGTAGATGATAGGATAAGGGATAAAAGGCTCATGATAGATGGATGGATAAAGAGGATAGGTCATATTGAGTGGAAATCTTATGATAATTGGATGGGTAAAAGGATACGATATAGTGGAATGGATGTAGGAATCATGAGGAGCTAGGATGTGATCTCCAAGGACTATGTCACATAGGAATAACATGCCCCCTTCTAGGTAGTAGATAGGATTTTTCATGGAAAAGCTTATGACAAGAGAAAATGATGGGAGGTATTGGTTTAGATAGGATGAGGTATATCAAGAGATACCCAAAACATTTTTTAACCCTTTTCCCCCTTATATCTTTATCAAAATCAAAAGGAGGAAGAGAGTATGCACAAACTTAAATATGATAGGTAGGTATGATGGCTAAAGATGGTAGGATGGCACTTGATAGAATGATATTACATGAAAATGATAGGTTATATAGATGAGACATTGTGCCCCCAAGTGTAAGTGACATGGAAGATCAACCTACACATTACACGTGTTTTCTAGGTTTTCATCATGGTACTTATCCAGGGTGCCTATTTACCAGGTTTTCATCGTTGGATGAAGGGATTTATCTTTACTTCTTTTTTTTGACTTTTTTTATAGGATAAGGGGAATATGAATAGGAGGGACTCAAGTGTCTAGTTCCATGAGAGGTGTTAGTCCCACTAGAGATGGATTTCATTGCATGGACCATGTCAAATGTGCTCATAGATGTTGCTAGGGGGATTTCATGAGAGGGAGATGGATTGGGTAGATAATGGATTATGATGTGGATTATGTAGGGAAGATGGTGGATTATGATAGGGATTATATAGGACTTATGCAAAAGATGAATGGGGAGGCTTATCCAAAAGCATGGACCATAGGAAGGTGATGGAGGATACATGTAGGATAATGAGTGAAGGGTGAGGAGATGGAGGTATGTGGAATTTTTTTGAAATGGAAGGTAACCATTACCAATGGTTTCACACATTGTGATAAACGTTGAAGCTTTTGATGTGGACGAGATGTAGGAAGCAATGGATTTATTTGCTTAGGAGATGGGTGATGAAGTGTTTTAGGTTCCCACATAGACTTACTATTTTTATGACTTTTATTTTTCTTGTGGGATGGAATATGAGATTCTTGAATAGAGTGGGAACGTGAGATGGAAGTAGATGGTTGGGATTTTTTTTATGTAGATTCCTCATTTGAATTGCTTTTCTTTTTCTTAGGGACCCAAACCATTTTAGTTTTGGCCTTTACTTTTGGAGGTATGGGCTTATATAACTTTTTAGATGGATTTTTATTTGACTTTTTGTATTGATTTCCTAAGGCATGGAGGTCCTTAGGATTTTTTATTTTATAGGTAGAGGCATTGAAATTTTTGTTTTTGAATCCCATAGGTATGGTGGAATGAGTGCAAGCTTCATGTTTAGACAATGTGTGCATTTCTTGGTCATGATTAAGATTTTTAGAAGAGCTATGGATGGATGGATAAGGGAATTGCATAATGGATATATTAGGTGATGGGAGTAATGGAGGTAGATTAGATGGAGGGATATTAGGATTTGAAAGCAATGGTGGAAAAGTTGATGGTGGAAGGTGTACGGCCACATGCTTTTGAAATTTGTAGGATGATGGAGGAGGGATGGCAACATATGTTTTAGGCATATTATAGGATTTATAATGGAAGGAGGTGGACTTAGGATGCATGGAGGAAGTACCAACATCTTGAGATTGGTTTCCTTGGGGTGTATTTCCAAGGCCATAAGAGCATCGAGGGACTTTGACATGGATGGGATCCAAAATACCTTATTCATGAAGGTCTAAACCTTTACCTTGGTGGTTCATGTTTTGGAATATGCAATGGACAATGGGACTAGGTGTAGGTGGAACACTAGACATGAGTTCCTTATTGGATGGAGAAAATGAAGCAATGAAAGATAATGGTTTTTGTTGTTCTAAGGAGGAACATTAATGAATTAGGGTGGAAAGACCAATAGGATATGATGGAGGATCATTAGGATCTTGATTAGCATTGTGTTCACTTAGATCCATGATATTTTTTTGATCTTATATGTGTTCATGGGAGGCATATGTCTCATCAAGGGAAGTGGATGTTCATGGATCATGGATGGGACTAGGTGAAGGTGAATTTTGGATATCTTGCTCATGTATAGGTGAAGTGATAGGCTCTTGACCATGGAATGCATAGATTTGGCTAAGAGGATCATCATGGCCTTCTTGATCATAGGTAAGATCATAGAGGGGAGCTTGATCATAAATAGGACCAAGTATGTTATGAGTGGGATCATTAGAAGGGCCTAGATCTTGATTAGAATGAGGGGTTAATGTTTCCTCATGCTTAGGATAATGTTCTTGACATACCTCTTGCATTGCTTGAATGGAAGTGGAAGGGGATGATTCCTAAATTGGCTCAACATGTTCTAGATGGTCAACAACATGGAGACATGATGGAGGTTGACTTGGGCTCAATGGGGGAGACTCTTGAATAGGCTTAAGGGGTAGACTACGTGATGGGGTTGTAAGGATGGGCATCATGTTTGAAGACTCTTTGGTAGGCTCAAGCATATGATTTGGATGACATGGCGATGTTTAATTCCTTTCTAGTATCCCTCGGGTCACATTCTTTGTAGGTGGATGGGTGGATTTAGGTAATGTCATAGGTTTTCTTTTGAAATTTTTGAATTTAGGGCATAGATTTGATGGAGGATTAGATGATGGTGGGGATAATGAAGAGTTTGATGGGTTAGAAGGTGGAGAGGCCAATGGATTAGGACTAGGACATGGTGGCTTAGGGATAGGTATTTGATCAAATGGTGGTATTGTAAATTTATAGGGTGCATGAACTATATTGGTGTTCCCCTTGTCAAATAGAGCATGAGAATTGAAAGGCTCTTGATTTTGTTGCCAAGGTAGACTTGGGCTCCTATGTTCTTGTTGTGATATAGGTGGATATGTTGATGTGGCATTGACATGATAGGTAGATGGATTAGGTTGAGATGATGATGAAGGTGACACATAGGATTATGGTTGAATGTGTTGAGATTGAAATGGTGTTTGGACTTATTGTGGTATGATTTTTTTGTTGTGATAATGATGGAGGGGTTGCATAGGATAATGGTTTTTGAGAGGTGGATTGATATGGATAAGGGTTGGCATTAGAAGAGGTGTGATAATTTGATGAAGGGGTTAAATGATATGTGGATGGATGAGGTTGATATAATGATATTGGTGACATAGGATTGATGTGAAATTTGTTGATGTGGTGATTTGACTTGATGTTGTGCTTGTTGGATTTGACAAGTGGCCATGAGGTATTGGGCTTGCGCTATGAGTTGTTGCATTTGAGTTGATTGGTTTGTTTGAAGTTTAAATCGTTGCATGAGGCCTTGGAGCCCATGTATAATTTGTTGGTCTAAGGGTTGTGGTACTTGATAAAGTAATTGGAGGAAGTATTGGAATTGGGGTACTAGGTCTTCTAATGTTGGCATGGTGTAAAATGATGTTGATTTGATTAAATAGATGATTAGGATTACAATATGATGTGGAATGACAATATTGTATGATTTGGATGATGTGGCAAGTGTTTATTGGAAGTTTGACTTGGGCAATATCAAACACAAGATCTCACATGTAAATGCATGAACACACACACCATACACAATGATAAATTTTCCTTTCAAGATTAAATGTTATGATTAAGAAAACACTTGAACACAAAACAAAAAGCCTAATTTTATTCAAATGGGTATGGCCAATTAATTCTTAAGCTAAGATGCCTAAGGTTGAATAGGGATGATTTGAAATCAAAATACTACCACACAATCAGGAGAAAGGGGTAACCCACCCTTCACCTTCACTTCCCAGAGGTATAAAGTTCTTTGGGGCTTAGCCAAGAGTGACAAGATTTAAACTCCCAAAGAGGCGTGTCTTTGGATTGACACCTTGATTGAGGTTGTCCCTTGGAGGGGTGTGTGCTCCAAGCAGGCCTCCTAAGAAGGGTATGACAAAAGTGAACCAAGTGTGGTGTGTTTAATCACACGCACACTTGATTCACACTCACAGTGATTAATTTCCTTAGAAATGAAATGTGTGTAAGCAAACAATGGAAGCACTTGTTATTTTTAATGTAAAGCCAAAATGTGTGATGGAAGACAATGGTTCTTTATAAGCCCAATTTCAAAGTGTGATTGCAAACATGATGTTTTTTTTAAAGCCCCAAATCCAAATGTGTGAAAAAAAAAGATTAAGAGATGAAAGATGAAATGTGTGCACCTAGAATTTCTTTAGCTCCAAATTTTTTTCCACTTAATCCATTTTTTCTTTTGAAGTGTTTATTTTTCCACACATTCACAAAACCACCAACAAAGCCAAAACCCTAACATGATAATTGATCACTAATATTAGAGGGTTAGCTAATCAAGACAAATCTAATTTTTGGAAGAAAAAAAATTGGCATCAAAAATAAAAACACAGAGAATAGACCATTATTGAAATTTCAAGAGCTTTCCAAAAATGTAAAGAAATCCGAAAAATTTGTTGTTTTGTATCCAAAATTAATTAAAAAATTATAAAAATTTCAAAACATTTATAAAATTTTTGATTTATGGCTTGAAGGCACTTGACATCATTCCAAATCTACAGAAAAAAAATTTGTGAAAAGATTTGACACTGTTTGTGAGATATAAGCAAATCTTTGTAAAACCCTAATTTTCAAAGATCTATTTTTTGTCTAATTATTTTTCATCCAAATTAAAAATATAAAGAATATACCCCTATTAGAATTCAAAGATATTTTCATAAATATAAAAATATAGAAAAAAATTGCTAACTTTCTTTCAAAATTGATTTTTCATGAAAAATGATAAAAAAATTATAAAAAATTAAAAGCAGATCCAAAAAATCTGATTTTCAAACTAAAATTTTTTGATATTGTCCCCAGCCTATAGAAATTTTTTTGTGAAAATATCTTTATCCGTTTGAGAGATATGGTTGAATCTTTTAAAACTAGGGTTTTGTCCCAAAATGATGCAAAACCTGCAACAAAAAGCTAACAAAACCTACAACAAAAAGGATCCAACTCCAAAATTCCTCAAAATTTGTCAAAATATTGAGCCAAAAATCAATTAGGGGGTTCATGTTAGGTTCATCAAAATGTATACAAAAAATTTGGATAAATAAGAAATGATAAAACAATAATATGCATTACCTAATCCAAATCTTCAATACCTCAAATAGATGCAAATGATGGATGAATGAATCAATTTATTTGGTATGTTGGTTGCTCAAATCAGTAGCATAACGATATGATGAGGGTGATAGATGAAAGATTGAAGAATGATTTTGACAGCATAAGGATGCTTGAAGAATCGAACCCCCCAAATGGCTTATGAGAGGGTTGATTTATAGGCAAGGTCTAATTTGGATTAATGGTTGAGATTGGATTTCAATAAGATGTCTTAATCAATGGCCAATATTGAAATTTTTAGTATGAAATAGGGTTAAGGCTAAATTAGGGAAAATGATAAGGATGAAGGGTTGAGATTGAATTATGAGAATTCAATCAAGGGCTAAGATTAAATGAGATTCCAAGAGATAATATTTGATGTGGAAGATAAGATTGGCATGGAAAAAGAGGTGATAGGAGAAATTAAATAATAAAAATTATTTAATTTAGGTGGCCAATGAATAATTAAATAATAGAAATATTATTTAATTATAGAAGAATGTGACAAAGGGAACCTTTTGAATTAAATAATGATTTAATTCAAAATTCAAGAGAGTGGACCAAATTAAATTGTAACGCCCTGTTGTGAAACCCCAAAGGATAACACTTCAACTAACAACTATGAGACAATTTTTTTTAAAAGAAACTAACATGAGATGTAAATCATACAACACTAACATATGATGCATCTAACATACGTAAGCTCTAACTATGTCCTTTTGGGTATCATGGTTGCATTACGTGCTAACGTTCCCAATATAAAATAATCCCATAACGAAGGTCAACTAATCACAAATTTTCACTCAAAAACCATATCATAATGTAAATAAACATCATACATACATCCAGAACATTACATAGATATCCATCAATGATTAAATAATAATACCAAAGAGTACATACATCACTTTTATTACAAAAGATACATTATTGATTACAATATTACATCAACGCTTCCCAACATACAACAAGAAGGATACATCAAATATATGATAGGATACAATTGAAATGATTACATCACATAACATCAACGTTATATCCAAATCTGGTACAAGCTCTAGAATCCATACGTAAGGTACAACAATCCATGCTCACGAACACCAACTGGGAACCCAATGGATTGCATAGCACGTTCCACTCGATCGTGTGGAACCCTAAGGTCCACCCCTCGTTCTAGGAGATGACAATAAGGACCCACTACACAAACAATCAAGTAGACATGGGCTAACATGATTCCAACATACAATAGTAACAAACAAAACATAAAGGAACAACCGCTTCCGGAGGTACATGAACAACAAAGGGAAAAAATAAGGCATACAAGGTTGCTATAGGGAAGAGTTTCACCGCATAGCTCAATATGGGTTACCCAGTGTGGATCTTCCTAGGTCCCTGGCCCCCATCCTAGGTCACCCTAGTAACCTCAACCGATCCCCGACCCCCATTCTAACTCATGCAGGATCAACATACCTTTCAAGAGGATGAGGAAGTTGATCTTGTCATTCCATACCTTCCCACTCATCTCAAGCCTAAACAAGTACTTGAGCCATGAGTGAGGCATTACCATTATCGTGATTAATGTGAACTACCCAACTCCCTAACTTATTTTAGATTATATCATTGATTAAAGAAACTCTCAATGAGTTACCCTAGCACCAGTTTGTGCACTGACCCCCATTAAGAGCCACTCCCCCTACTAACAACTAGAAGACCCAAACATATCCAACCAGGTAAAGCCATTTGCACAAAACCACAAATCACATGCACGTACACATGAAGCGAGGCTTGAACCCTCTCGCACTCAAAATTCAACCATAATGATAAATAAGCAGTGCATGGCTAAAACCCTCATGTCCACATCTCAAGTATATTACCAACCAACTCAAAAGAACAAGCAAAAAATTTCAATCAATGAAATACTCCCCTAAGCCTTTGGAAGACAACCTTAACCACATGCGTAAAATAATCCCACTTAAAAAATAATTCAAAATCAACTTGAATCCAACACAGACACCATATGTAATACAAGTGATCAATCAAGCAATACAACCACGAAACATTATTTCCGCATACTTCACTTAATAATTACATAACACAATAATTCAAGAACAACCATAATGACAATTATACTTAATGGTTAATTACATAATGAAAATAATCAGCATTTAATAATTTACAAAAGTAATCTAGTCCCTTTATTTAATCAATTCTTTCAATTGTCACATTAAGAGTAAGTCTATGTTCCCTATTTGATTTCCCAAGCATTAGCACAATAACACATATCCCCGATCACTATTTACACAAAGAATTTACATATCAACAATAACTAAATATGAGAGAACCAATATTCTTTAAAGAACGCCTAATTCATACCTTTAAATAAATCTCTCATTTATCTAAATATGATTAAATCAATTTTCTTTTCCTTTTTAACTAATTTTCCAATTATAAATATATCAATCTTTTCCTAGTTACTCTTCCAAATAGATCTTATTCCAATTTCCTCAAATCATGAAACTTTATACTAATTAAATTATTCATTAAACAAATCTATCTCATCAAACAACCTGAGAAAACTTATCACATAAAAATCATAATTTCATAAAACTTATGTCGAAATAATCTAGACTATGACTTAATTTTAGCTCTAATGAATTTTACAAGTTTATATCTATGTTTGGTTTGAGGTCGTCCTATCTACAACATATCACCTACCTTGTATTCCAACATATCCTCTTTATATTATTTCATTATGTCTTATCTTTGATACTATTTATAAAGATCTTGAGATATGATTATATATATATATCAACAAATGACAGTTAAATACATTAATATTTTCCTTGAATTCAAGAGGAAGATCATAATATTATTAAATGGAAATCTATATATATTGGTATCATCTTAATTAAATGATGGATATAATTCTACTTATGTAATGCCCCGCCAAGTAACCTTAAAGGAAGTTGCAATTAACGTCATAAGCGAACTAATTTTTTTTATAAAGTGCATTTAACATACACATTCACTTACTAATTAACAACAAACTCTAAAGCTACAAGGTTAGGATTACTTAAACCCACACATACATATTACATATAACCATAGCATTATGAACTTTATGAAATAAACATCATACATCATAAGAATACCACATAACATAATAAGATAATCAACCAAGATACAATCTCATAAATATTATCTTAATCCAATAGTTACATCACTCATTCCCAGAATAAGACACTAGTACATAAGGTTACAATTACAGAATTTCTCCTCATAAACATAAGAGGGATAAAATAACTTATACAAGTTAAAATATTACAATGCAAGTAATTACAACAAGAACCGCGAGCTGTCCATCTGGATGTCTCGCCACCAAGTACTGAAGATAGATGGGGACCCAATGGTTTTGGTGCATGTTCCACCCAACCAATATGGTACCCGAAGGCCCACCCCCCATGCTAGGAGATAGTAACAAAGTAACATGGACAAAGATCTACAATCCACTAACTAAAGACAGACTCATACTAACTCATACTGTTATAGCCAACCAAATATATGAACTAACAAGTACAACTCAATCACCATACAAGTACAACACAAGTACAAATTAAGTAAAACATTCACATCACTGTCATAGGTCACATTGCTTCCAGACATAAAGTAGATCAAATATGTTCACAGAACCATATATATAAAACAATTAACAACAGTTGTCCTAGATAGAGTGTCATCGCAAGGTTTGTCATGAGATATCCTTTGGGCATCCTTCATAGGCTCTGGTAATTCTGGTGGCCTCAACCGAATCCCGGCACTCATACTCACTCATGCGGCATCAAATACCTCTCATACTGACAAGATAAATGACTATGCCATTCCAGGCCTTCTCACTCATCCCAAGTCTATACGATCCCTTGTGTCTATGAGTGAGGATTAAATAATCTTGATTAGTGTGAACTACATCTTAATCATCTAAGTACATTAATTTAATTATCACTTGATTAACTCACTTCTGAAGGTTACCCGATTTACCACTTTGGGCTCCGACCCCTAACAAAAGCCACTCTTCTATTCGACAACACACACCCAAACAATCCACCAAGGGAAACACAAGTGCATACCAGCTAGGCATTATAATCCACTCCAAAACAATGAGTAAACAAAAGATAGAACTCACTCCAAACATTTTGGAGACAACAATCACGTAGTCCACTCTTTTCACAGGAGGTACAAAAGATCCCCGTTCATGGGAATCGGGTAAACTGAAAAGACGCCATGCACTACCTAAGGAAAAACAACTAGATGGCATAAAGATTCAACAAACCTTATCCTCTAAATTCTTCTGGAAGACTTATAATTTAGGACTAACACTAAATCCCAAAACCAACAATGCAACTTGACGACATAGCAACAAAAGCATTCAAGTCATTAATCAAATCTAATATTTGGATTTCCTAAATCCATACTCATTCAATAGGTAGTGTTGACAAATTCAAAGACACGATAACTATATCATCTAAAATAATCATAACTCCTATTTCCCCTTTCATTATTGAAAATCTAAAACAATTAAACTTACTTCCCTTTACTGAATACAGAGAATTAAATCCTTTAAGATAATCATGAGGAAGATACTACTTTTGGATATACTAAATCCATATCTCTTGCATAATGCAATTACAATGATTCAATTAATCTAAATAGAAATTAATAAATAAAATAATTGATTGCCTCATCAATAAAACAACTTCTTAATTTACTTTTAAATCGACACAAATTCATGCAAGTAAATTCTTTCTATTTTCTAACCAAATCTTACATCTCATTCAATTTTCTATTTAAAACATTCAATCACTTTAATATAATAACATATTGTTTCTCTATCCATTTTCCATATACACTAATCAATCCATTTTTAAATCTCTATTCAATAATATATTGCATGCATCTCATTAAAATAAAATACGATAATGAATTTTACACTTAATATATATATATATGCTCCATATTATATAGACACCAAATATATATATTAATAAATTTAATTACATATATTCTTTAATATTCCATTCACAATGACTAGATTACTCTATGGAACTAAATAAAACATAATAACTATTTACCTTTTTCAATATAGTTAGTTCCTAAATTTACTTTTAATGCAACCTAACACTATTGCAAACAATCTTTTCAATTTTCTATCTGGAGTCTATATCTCTTCAACTATCCATTTAAAAATTTTCAATTTCATCAATGTATAAAAATATCTTTTGGCTTATCTATTTGACCATGCATTCATATTGTTTCTAATTAAATCTCATTAATTAAAACAAACATTTAAATATAAATATTTCTATAATTCTTCAATATATTTAAATATCTTTTTTCTTATCAATTTTGACCATACATTCAAAACTTATCTTTTAAACTCTTCATGCAAAGCTAAATTACACGCACTTAAATAAAACAAGATAAATACTGATTGAAAATACTCATGGATATATATATATATATATATATACATCTCAATATATTTTTTTAATCATATTAACAAAATAAATATTTCCTTTTAAATCAAGTAATTACTTCTATTAAAAAAAATATCTTTCTCTATACATTTTCTACACATACTAATCATTTCTTTTAGAACACTAATAATACCCAATTTGCAAACAATAGAATAAAATAAGATAAAATAATATTTATTCTCTCAAATGGATATATACCTTCAATAAATATATACTAAATATAAATTAATATATTTAAATATATTTAATCATTAACATATTTTCTATTCTTTACAGAATATCAAATTGTTTAATTCAAAATAAAATATCCCTTATCATTAATTTTTCAAAATATATATATATTTTTCCAATTAAATCAAATTAATAATTGGACTTTTTACACATGAATTTAAATTCCACAATTAAATTTTAAATTATGCATTCTTTAAATCAAATATTTAACTCCTTTAATTAAACTTTAACATATCATTTTAAAATAAACAATAATTTTTCCATATGTTTATAATTTTAATTCCACTAATCTAATATACAAATTTTATTTAAAATAATATAAATAAATATAATACTTTAATATTATAATAACAATACATAAAATATTAATATTTATAAATATCAATTTATTATTATTTTATTTTTAGAGCAGCCATGGGAAAATAACTTAACAGCAGTCTCATGTTTCAAGCATAACTCAAAAACTACGATCTGGGTATTTGCGATTTTTTGACAAGGATAAAAAAATTTCAAGATACAGAAACCCTTTAAATTTCCTGACAACCCAATTTGTGTAAGTGGAGTTATATGCAACGCAACCAGACCATTTTACCATGAAAAATATAACTACCTTGCGAATTTTAAAATCTGATTTTTAATAATAAACAGAGGGTTTCATTTTCTAAAAACATTCTAAATGCATTGTTCAATCTCTATGTTTGATTTCAATAACAACATAATCAATTTCCCCAAATAATTTAAATTCAACTAAGGTTTTCACAATTTTCACAAGCAAAAGCTGTAAATTTATTTAATTTTTTTCTTCTAATATCAAATTTATTCTCTAAAACAGATTTAACAAACAAATATTTAATTACTACTATTTTAAAAAAAATTAAGAACAATAAAACACAAAGAGGAAAACCTGATACAAGAAGCTATAGGAAGAGATGAATTTCTGATGCAAACCTCCTCCAAATATTTCCTGAATTTTCTTCAATCCTCCAATGAATCCAATCCAAAACCCAACAAATGCAAACAATCTTTCCTTCAATCAATTCTACAATCAAAACTTTCTTCAAACCCTTTTTGTGCAATTTTCCAAAATTTTCTCTCTGTTGTAAAATTGTATTTTTTCTAAAAACTTTTTCCCCTGCCCTAAAATTAAAACATGCATTCATTTTAAAACAAAAATACCTAATAAAACCCTAATTCACATTACATGCAAATTAAATATTTCAATTTCAATTTCAATTTCAATTTCAATTTCAATTTTAATTTCAATTTCAATTTCACTTTTCGAAAACCCACTTTCAATTTAAAATGCAATTTCAAATAATAAATTAATTTCCAAAGTTGCAACTAATTTCCCAAATAAACATTTAATTACAATTTCTAATTTAATTCCCACACGTTGAAATTAAATTCCAAATTAATTTTAATTTTTTTATTTCCTTTCATTCTTTCATTCTATTGCATCACGTTTAATTAATTAATTTAATTATTTAATAACTAAATTCAACCCCCTTGGATTAAATTTAATTAATTAAATAATTTAAATATAATTAATTAATTTAAATATAAACTTTTATCCACATTGCATAATTTAAATGCAATTATTCTAAATATCTATTTCCAAATCAAGAATCCTTCAGAATAAATAACATTAAAACAAGACAGACAATGACTCGACACACACAACTAATGCCACACTAAGGCTAGGGCGTAAACTTGACACATGTTACCTAGCTGCTAATTCTCGTTCAACTTAACCGTTGGATCGACACGCTCAAACCTGTGAAACCAGGTGGAGTCGATGTCATGTACCTGCAATCTTGCAACCAAGTAAACAACATCATACAATATATCCATCATATAATACACACCGTGAAGAAGGAATTACGGATTCGCAGGGCGCTCGCAAGCGAGTGATGCGAACTCATCCTCTTCACCCATACACTCATCAAAACTGACACTTTCATCATAATTCCAATAATCTCATAATAATATCTCATGCTAACTCTACAACATCATTAATCCATAATGCATGTGAAACAATAATCAGATAATCACATCCCACAATAATAGTTGTCGCTCAATAGTAACGATCAAATCATCATAACAAAATGTATCCAATATCAAAGTAACTACAACCAAACATAGCATAAAGCAACTTGAACAAGAAGCAAAACAAAGGGGTATTACAACTTAACCATGGCAGCTTCCATTCAATATCATCAACATAATTTTTGTTGAATGATAACGACTATTTTAGTATTACCAGTCAAGCATAAAATGACTCTAGGAAATGATTTTGCGAACCTAAGCTTTTACTCGAGCACATCCAAGGAGAACACTGGGTCATGAATTTAAGAGGATCGAAGTTTGAAGAGAAGGGTTTGAATCCCAAGGTGATCATTCTGGTTCAAGTTGGTGGAACCTTTGGATCTATAGACTAAAGAACTTATAGATTAAGACCAACATCAGAGGAGCAATTTGATTCATTTTATTCGAGTGTCAAGAGAGAGAAAAGAAAAGAAGAGAAACTTCAAAGGTTCAAGTTTAATAAATATTTTATTGGATAGAAAAGTTGCAAAATACAGAGACAAAATTGAGGCTTAATGGCCATTTGGTAGCGTTCCTCAGCATGGTGAATATCAGCGATGCTAAGTGAAACAAATTGAAAAAAAGACATGCACCTTAATAATGCGCTCTGGACCAGATATCCAACAATAACTAAGAGACATCATTCATGGAAAATATTTGTATTGCTAAGTGAAACAAACTGAAGAATAGGCTTGCACTATATTAATTCAAGCAGAGGCAATTGGCAGGTGTAAAGCTAAGTTTGCAACTTTTGCCAGCCGCCTCACTGCTTGAGCCACAATGAAAACTTTGGAATGGGATATACACATCTCTCAAGGACATTTGATAAAGGAATTTTGTAAGATATTATAGTTGCAATTGCGCTAGATGAAAGCATGGGCCAGGCATGCGAGTTGTTTGGCAGAATGCCACAAAGAGATGGCATCTCAAGAAAGAGAATGCAGGTTTAGTAAGTGAGGGAAGCATACAATCAAGGAAAATCAATATAGAAAATAACAGACAAAAATTTTGTTATTGGCGAATTGAGGAAAAAACATACGTCCTTTTCAGGATAAATTTCATAGCAGCTATGGATCTCAGAGCAGAGATAGTGGGAGTTAAAATCATTTGGTTGTTGTAGCATAAAAGCAAATTTCCAAAATCAATGGTGTGCAAGACAGATTTGAACATTGTAAAAATGGGAATTTACAAGTCTTAAATTATCTAATAATCACTATGCTTCTTTTGTTGAATAGAATTAGTTAAGCCTATTGATCTATCATTCACACTTTCATCACTTTTCAAGAGTCTAATGTGTTGATTTGCATCAATTCATTAATAAATGAAGATGAAGATAGGATTTATCAAACATACTCAATTCCTCATATAATGATGATAAATTTCAAAGAGTATTAATACCCACAAGCTTTTTGGTGTTCCCGCAATCGATTACCTCTTCAAACTCACTATATAGATCGCGGGCACAAGAATGAAGAAGGAACTCCTAGTTACATGCTCAATAACCATAGAAGATTGTCTGTGAGGACAGTGCTGATCATTTTTTGATAAATATTATTGCAAATAGAATTTTCATTTCAAAACAAAAATCCATTGATCCCCATCTTCTAAAATTGATCCTTATTAAAACAAAGAAAGTGACTTGATTTTCAAAAACAAAAATCAAGCAATAATCACTTAATAAGACAAGTTTCTATTTTGCAACCAGTTCAGAGCCATGCATGGGCTCAAACTTGCTTTTTCCATCTTTTTATTTGCTTTAACAACTTGTTCGAAAATCTCATCCAATTTATTTATTAAAATTATATCATTTCCCCATTTGAATAATTAAATGTCAATGATAATAAAATTAGCAATTACCATTAAATTTAATTATAACCATACTTTATACTAAATAAGTTAATTTAATTAATTAACAATAAACCATATACTATCTATCTTCAATATTGATTCATTTAATTATTTATTTTAATTCTAAATTAATATAAATAACCTTATAAATTAATTTAATTTAATTAAATCGATTAACAAAACAACTCATAACAAATTTATCGAACACTGAGAAAGGACCAATCACGGAGGGGCACTACATTCTCCCCCTCTACGATTAGACTTACTCCTAGAAGTTGCAAGATTAGAGTATAACCTACACACGTTAATCTTAAAATTCATTAAATAATACCATGTTCACCTTTCCTTTAATGTAAATACAAGCAACATCAAATAATCATGTAACCCAATATCAACAAGGACAAAAGACGAGAACAACTGACCATGAACACAAACACGACTGACAGGTGACTGGCGGGATACACATCCTCTCTGAGGATGATGGCGAGGGTGGGGACCTTTTTTCATCTCCATTTTCAACAACATTTCCATTGGATTTTGAGACACGTTCAGACTTGAAAAATCAAGTGGAGTCGATGTTTGGTACCTACAATTTGCATCAAACAAACTATCGAACAACATATATATCAAACAATCAAACAAACTGTGAGAGGAAATTGTAGTGTAGCAGGGTAATCGCGAACGAGTAATGTTACACTATCCCTCCCACCAAGACACTTCAAACAATAATCCACATCAATGAATAACAACAATTACGTTGTAAACAACATAGATCAATCATGAATTAAATACACAGTAAACATAATCATATAACCACATGATACTCATAACTAAATTGATCTGAACACGTAAATATATCCATATAACCATCATAACATATGCATAAGTCAATAGTATCACGAACATCAAAGTATGATCAACTATCATCCAAAACCAACCCATACAGTAAAGCTAACATCAACAAGGTGTAATAATCGTCATCTAACTTAGTAACATCATTTAAGAGATTACATCCAATATGATCAAACATACACTCCACACCATCTCAAGCATTCAACAAAAACTACAAGAGCACATATATTACATAGCATCATGTAACCACCACTCTCGTCAAAAGGCAGGCACAAAATATAAATACACACACAAATTCACGTCACCGGGAGTCATATCACAAGGCTACACAAGGTTCCATAATGCATTCCCCAATAGAAAGAATATCGATGCATTGCACACTACATTGAGGGTCCTATCCTCTCCGCCGGTTTTTTGCACCATTGGACAAACACTACCAAAGTACAAATCACAGGTTGCTAGGTGAGGATGCCAAAAAAGGGAAAACATAACCACAAAAGTACATGCACTAGATCGACATAATGGGCTCAATGTATCTAGAGTACCCAGTGTATGAACCTAGGCTCTGATATAAATAAATAAAATTTATTTAATTTAGGAGAGAAGAGGCTAATGAATAATTAAATAATTAAAAAATAACTATTTAATTATAGTAGAAAATAGACAAAAATTAAATAAATAAGAATTTATTTAATTTTAGAAAGAAATGGAATTAATTAGTGACGTAATTAAATAAATAAAATTAACCACAAAGGAATAAAGATAGAAATGATTAATAGAAGACATATGACATTATAAAATAATTAAATAATTAAAAATTATTTAATTATGAAGAATGAAAGGGGAAATGATGAAGAATATAAGAGTCACAGGCTTAGGACATTTTTTAGTGTGTACAATCTTTTTTATCAAATGCATGTCACAACTGTCTTTTCAAAAATTGATTTGAGATTAAGATACCACCAATTAAGATTGAAGGATGAAGAAATCCACAAAACAACCTTTAGGACAAGGTATGGGCATTATGAATTAATAGTTTTAACTTTTGGTTTAACCAATGCACCTAAAACATTCATGAACCTGATGAATAATATCTTTAGAGATTGTTTAGACAAGTTTGTGCTTGCATTCTTAGATGATATTTTAATATATTATAAGAACAAAGAAGAGAATATGCAACATTTGAGATTTTTCTTACAACGAGTAAGGGAACACAAATTGTATGGAAAGATATCAAAGTGAACCTTCTTTAAGAAATAAGTACAACACCTAGGTCATATTATTTTTGTAAAAGGAATTGAAGTAGATCCTTCAAAGATTAAGGCTATCCTGAAATGGCATGTACCTAAGAATGTGCATGAAGTGCATAATTTTATGGGTTTGGTTGGGTATTATAGGAAGTTTATTTTGAGCTTTTCAATGATTTTCAACCCTATCACTTCACTCCAAAGGAAATGAAAGGTTTTTGAATGGTCAGGAAAGTGTGTAGAGGCCTTCCATATCCTTAAAGAGAGGCTTACTTTCGCACTAATTCTTAGAGTACTAGACCTTGAAGGTCATTTTGTAGTTATTAAAAATGATTTAGGTGAAGGTTTGGGTGATGCACTTATGCAATATGTATAGGTAGTAGCATATGAGTCCATAAAATTATGACCATATGAGAAAAATTATGCGTCGCACAACTTTGAGTTAGCAATAATTGTGCATGCTCTCCAAGTATGGATAAACTACTTGTTGGGAAAGTATATTGAGCTTAAATCAAATTATTATGGTCTAAAGTATATTTTCACACAACCAAATCTCAATGCTCAACAAAGATGATAGTTGGAGTTTTCATTGGATTATGATTTTGAAATAAGTTATATAAAAGGGGGGGAAAATTGAGTTTTTGATGTGCTAAGTCATAGAAGGCACATTGCGGAAATAGTCTCTATTCAATCTAATTTTTGAGATCAAGTACTAAGGAATTCTATAGAAGATGAATCCTATAAGAAAGTCAAGAAAGAATTGTAAAAGAATCCCTAGGATGCCACGTATGAGGGATATCATTTTGAGTTTGATGGACTATTGAGAAAAAAGGATCAAATGTATGTTCCAAATCATAATGATATGAGGAATATTATGTTCAAGATAGACACATTGTGCTTTGTATTTTGATCACCTGGGGGTAATAATAATTTTAGCGGATGTAAAAACTCTTTATTTTTGGAAGGGAATGAAACAAGTTGCTGCAATATTTGTAGAAAGATGTTTGGAACGTCAATAAATCAAGGTTAAACATCAACACCCAATAATATTTTTGCACCCACATGAAGTTCTCAATGGAAATGGCAAGTGATTAGTATGGACTTTTTTCAAGGCTTACCTTTGTCGAGAAATTGACATGACGTAGTTCTTATAGTAGTATACAATCTCCCAAAGGTAGCTCATTTTAATCTAGGAAATCTTACAAATGGAGCACCTATCTTAGCAAGAAAAATTTTGTGTGATAAATCTTCAGATTGTATGGAGTTCCTCAGCAAATTATCTTAGATAGAGATATGTAGATGACTTCAAGGTTTTGGAAAACCTTGGTTTTTAGTGCTAGGAACTCAAATAAACATATTTTTTTCTTACCATCTAGAGATAGATAGTCAAATGGAGAGATTAAATCAAGTGTTGGAGGATTTATTGAGGATGTATTGCATGGATCAACAATATAAGTGGGAGGAGTACCTACCAAGTTGGTTGAGTTTTCTTATAATAACTCGTATCATTCTATAATTAAAATGGCTCCTTTCGAAGCATTGTATGATGGAAAGCATCAAACTCCTATAAGTTGGGATAAAGTAGAAGATAATATTAGCCTTGGGCCAAAAATGCTAATGGAAATGGAGGAGAAAACAAACTAGTCATAAAGAGATTAACATAAGAAAATGATAGTAAAAAAATTTGTGTTGATGCCAAGCATACTATGTGACTATTCTTAGTAGGAAATAAAGTACTCTTAAGAGTCAAGCCCCATAAGAGTTCAATAAAGTTTTGAAAATCTATGAAACTAGCACCAAGATATGTGGGACTGATGAGTCTAGTTTATGGTCTAATTATTGATAGGGTTGTTTTCCATTTCTTGCAGTAACATAAGACTTTGATGCTTGAGAGTTGATCTTTCATAGTATTTCCTTAAAACCATAGACCTTGGACATGAATTTATTTTCATAAGCTTTCAAATGATGTTGACATGCTATATGGACTGTTTGTGTTAATTTTGCATGTGGTTAATGAATGTCACTTTAAGATGATTATGGATATGCAATTGTTGTGCATGCTAACGTTGTCATGCAGATAATTTGAGGTCTGCAATTCAGGAAGATCCCGCCAACTGGACGTGTGACATATTAGTCAACAAGGTGGTCATTTAATGGAGAGAAGACTCTTGGCGGTTGGAGATTCCTCATGCACATCATATTGTAACCACCTTATAATGGTCTTAAATGTTGTTGAGCATGTGTTGGCATTATTAATGTGCCAGATTCACATTAAGGTGATCGTGCCTAACAATTTTTGTACATGCGTAGCCGCCTCTTCTCTTTTTCTCATTTTCCCTAAGTGGTGTCCTCTAGTTCTATCAAAGTTGACTGCCTTTCTAGGTGGTTAGATAAATAAGGCTCTGATGTTCATTCGAGCTCTCTCTCTCTCTTTTCCCAATCGAAGAATGTTAATTTACTTTAATGTACTCTCATTCTTAGTTTTTTGACAATACAACTATGTTGATTGTACTCATGTTTTTTTGCTAAATAAAATGAAGTTATAAGTTCATACATCTGAGTCTATCTTAGTTTTAGGGAATACTTATCCAAGGGGGGCCCACTTGGTGAGTATTCCATCTCCTACCTTAGTTTAGTTTAGTTTTTATTTTATGTTGAGTAATTAGTTAAGAATCTGGCACTGACTATTCTTGCAGCCACTAGAATTCCATTTTGTGACTATTCCTACAGCCAAGGCAGACAAAGTAGTTTCTTGTTTGTTCACTCAGATTTTCATTTATTTTATACATTTCAGTTTGGTCTAGTTATTGGTTATTGTTCAGTATTTACATTATTTCCTTCCAGGCAATTTACTTTCAGTAGTGCACCTCTCTTAAGTTGTAGGATGAATGTGGCTACTTTGGATTCCTAGTGCACATATAGTGTTGACCCATTTCAATTTTACATCCCTAGGTTGACAATTTAAATGCACCTTCATGATGATTGAGATATTTGTTTCGCTTAGATGTCCAATCTTTGAATCACAGTTGTAAAGTCCTAGTTGTTAAAATCATTATAGGAGGCCAACATTTTTGGCACCATTGTCGGGGATGGTGTCAAACTAGGAAGCTCTTTGGAGTCATTGATAGTTTTTCTTGTTGTAGTATCTTTGGAAGTTGTTCTTAGTATACCCCTCGTTAGAAGAGTAATGACCCCCTATTCTTTTTCCAATTATTTATGTGAGTTGGTTGATAGTGAGTTGATATTGTATGCATAGAGAAAGAAGAAGAGGTGCCCATGGGAGATTCCTTCCTAACAATCCTGATCTATTCCAGATAATTGAGTATCAGAACCTACCCAAAGACAAAGAAGAAGAAGAGTCACACCTTTTTGCTGATACATTTCCAGATTTGACTAGTTTTGAAGCTTCCTCTGAAGATCAAAATCGGATTGAGAACCCCCTTGCTTTGGAATTTCATCAAGCAGGCATGGGTGATGCAAATGGAAACAGAACTAACAGAGCTAAGCAACCAGCTTTTCCTTTCCCCGTTGCTCATCAGAATGAAGTAGACAACCTTAAAAAATATCCCTACTTCAGTTCTTCCTAAGTTCTATGGACTTGTCACATAAGATCCTGATTCATTTTTTTTTTAGTTTGATATACTCTACAGAAGTTATGACTATACCACCGATGTGCATAGGCTTAAGCTATTCTCTTCCACCTTGAAGGAAGTTGCATTAAGATGTTTCATGAGCCTAGGTAGAGATACTGTGGAGACTTGGGAGGACATGAAGACAAAGTTCCTTAAGAAATACAAAGAGTATTGCAATGGTAGTGACATGAGGAGAGATGACATTTTTAGGATGCAGCAAAAGGAAGATGAGAACCAGGAGGATTATATTACAAGGTTTTTATTTTTCCTGCAGAAATCTCCACACTATACACTCAATGAAGAATCACAAAAGCTTCTTTTCTTAAGAGTAATAAATGGCAGTTGCACTGATGCCTTGGACTTGATGGGAGAAGGAGATATCACCCAATTTCCTTGGGAGGATATCAAGAAGTTATGTCAGAATTATTCTAGGGAAGCCTCAAAGAAAGGGTGAGCTTACCAATCCTTTATGGGTAAGTCATCCACCAGTGGAGTTTCAAGGATGGAGATTACTCACTTACTGGAAGATTTCAAGCAATATATCATAAACAATCTAGCTACTCAACTGGATTCACTTCAGGCCAAGAAGAAACAAGAGGAGGCAGAGGCAATGTTGGCAGAATATTGCCCTCATTGCAAACAAAAGAAGAAGAATTACGGATGCAAGATGATAGCTAATATTCACAGCAAGAAAATGGCACCCAAGTTCAAGCCAATCCAGGGTGAATATGATCAATTCTAATATGTTTCACAAAGGAGGTCATGGGCTCCAAGACAGGGTATGCCACCTGATCCACTATCTTTTGTTTGACCATGTTTCAATTCTTATCAATCTAGTAATCAATGGCAACCCCCATATCCATCCAATTATGGAGGATATCCATCATATCCTTGGAGTAACCCTCCACATGCTTTCCCCAATCACCAAAACTCTCCACCCCAGTGGCAGCAACCTCAAGGAAATTGGCAACAGTTTCAAGGAAATTGGCATCCACCTCCAAGAAACTAGCAACAAACATCTCAATGTAGGGGAGGACAGCAATGACCAAGCTAGACAACCAATTACATGCAGCTACCTTCTTAGCCCCAACAACCTGTTATAATGCATCCTCCTAATAATCCAAGTTCAAATGTGCCTAAACCTACTCAGCTACTAGCCCATCCCACACCTTACCCAAATAATAAACCACAACAACAGCCAATATACTCTGTTGATCCACATCAATTCCCTACATATGTTGTGAGTGTAAGTGACATTCGTTTGCGTTCAGGAACCACTTTTCCAGCTCCTTCCACACCTATTATCACTAAGCTTCTAGTGGAAGAGGAGGAGCCTTTGAATGTCCCTATTCAGCCAAGTGCACCTAAAAATACTAAACCAGTCCCAGCCAAGCAGACTAATCCAAAACCACCATTTCTCTAGAGGTTGGAAATTGTGAAACAAAAGGAAGAAAAGGAGAACACAACTTTTGAAATTCTAGATCAGTTGAACATATATGTTTCCATATACCTCTATTTCAAACCATAAAAGATGTTCCCATATATGGAAAATCAATCAAGGAAGCATGCATTAAGAATTCAGGTGGGAAGAAGAAAGACCCCACTACAGTTCATGTGGTGGAATAGCTTGTTGACATCATGCTTGGGAAAGTGATTGTTCCCAAGTATTATAGCCCAGGGATTTATGTGGTAGGATTTGTTATAAATGGGATGCATATAAAGAATGCTCCAATTGATTTGGGAGTAGCAATAAATGTTATGACCAAGGACATCCTGCAACAACTAAATATTGTAAGCATGAGACCTACTCCTACTGTCCTGAAGCTTGTTGATAGTTCTATTGTTACACCTAATGGTATAGTGGAAGATCTAGTAGTAACTCTAGACTCTTGGGAGTACCCAACATATATTATGATTCTTTCTCCTAAAGCCACACTAGGCGGGTACCCCATTATTCTTGGAAGACCATGGTTAGCAACAACATATGCTTATATTGGATGTCGAACAAGAGACATGACCATTTATAATGGAAATATCACCAAAAATCTTGTTCTCTACCCTCTCACTTAGTCATCCCATGATAAGGATAATCCAGTATGGCCACACGTTGGTGACGAGGTTGATGAAGTTAATTTTATGTCACAGCTTATGATGTTACGCAGAAGTCCCTTCCTGCAACTTCAAGATGAAGATGAAGTATTGTATCACATCATTTATAACCATTATGAGGTAGAAGAAGCATCATTATCTCATGTATTTGATTCTACTACTATAGTGAAAACACTCCTACCCGCTCTTCGTGCAACCGCTCTTCATGTAGCCGCTCTTCCTGCAGATGCCTTTCCTGTAGCTGAATTTCTTGCAGCAATAGGTATGTTTCACGCATTACTACCACATGAACTCAAGGTACCAAGAATTAGTGAAGTAGATATGGTTGAGTTAACTACACAATTGCAAGTGTCAAAAGGGAAATATCTGAATATCAACAGTAAATTGAGTGAAGAAAAGCAGTTGTCAATGGAAAACTTGCTAAGGGCCCACCAAAATGCATTTGCATGGGACTATCATGATATTAAGGGATTGAATCCTAAGCTTTGCAATCATAGGATATACATAAGAGATGATTGTAAACCAGTGAGGTAGCCACAAAGAAGAATTAACCCTGCATTGTGAGAAATAGTAAAGGGGGAATTGAAGAAATTGCTAGATGTAGGATTTATCTACCCCATTTCAGATAGCCAGTGGGTGTCCCCATTGTTTATTGTGCCCAATAAAAGAGGGAAGTTGCGAGTTTGTATTGATTACAGGGAACTTAACTTTGCCACCAAAAAAGACCATTTTTCCTTGTCATTCATAGATAAAGTTTTGGACTCACTTGCAGGAAAGTAGTACTTTTCTTTTCTTGATGGATTCAGTGGCTACAACCATTGCACCAGAAGACCAAGAGAAGACCACATTTACCTATCCATGGGGGACCTATGCCTATTTAGTACTTCCCTTTGGCTTATGCAATGCACCAACAACTTTTTAGAGGGCAGTTATCAGCATATTTTTAGACATCTCTTATGATTGCATGGAAATTTATATGGATGATTTCACTACTTATGGTGTTGATTTCAATGAAGCATTCGAGAATCTTAAGAGAGTCCTACAAATATGTGAAGACCACAATCTATCTTTAAATAGTGAGAAGTGTTTCGTGATGATGCAGAAAGGTGTAGTTCTTGGCCACTACATCTCTCACAAAGGAATTCAAGTAGATCCTGCAAAGATTGAGGTAATTACCAATCTGCCTATTCCTGTAAAACAAAAAGATATCAGGAGTTTCCTATGACATGCAAGTTATTATAGGAGGTTCATCAAGAACTTCAACAAAATGGCAGCACCATTATATAATCTCCTAACTAAAGATGTTGAGTTCCAATGGACAGAAGGCTGTGACAAGGCATTTTTTGACTTGAAAGCAGCTCTAACTCATGCTCCTATACTCAAATGACCTAATTGGGAGATTCCTTTTCACATCCATAAAGATGCATCAGACTATGTTATAGGAGTAGTTTTAGGATAAAAAGAAAGAGCTATTGAAAATGGCATTTACTTTGTCAGCAAAAAAACTATAAGGAGCTGAATTCAACTATACGGTGATAGAAAAAGAAATGTTAGCAGTGATCTATGCCTTAAACAAATTTAGACACTACATAACAGGCTACCAAATCTTTGTGCACACCAATAATGCAACCATTAGATACCTTATGAACAAACCTCTAATTTTAGGAAGGCTAGCAATATGGTTGTTGTCGATGCAGGAGTTTGATATAACCATTGTGGATAAATCAGGGAAAGTCAATGTTGCTGTAGATTTTCTTTCAAGACTGGCCACATCAGAGGACAATCAAGTCATATATGATTCTTTCCCTGATGAGAACTTATTTTCCATCAATATGCAGACACCTTGGTATGCTGACATAGCTAACTTTCTTGTCATAGGGAGAGTCCCTCCTCACTTCTCTCCAAAAGAAAGGGGTGCTACCACAATACTGGTTTACAATTTTTGGGAGATCTTGTTTTTTGCTAAAATCACATATTTTTAGAAAATATAAAGATTTAACCCTTGAAAAGTTCCATTTAAAGGATTTTGATTGAAGAGGGTTTGATCAAACCACCTTAGATAAAAACCCCTTGGATAAAACCTCACTAGTTTTAAACCATGCCTATAACAACGTCTCCTTTACACCTATCAAAATGCTGATAAAAAACCACTTGTAATTTACCTTTTGGAGGATCAAATGAATTCATTTTAAAAAAAATTGTATTTATGTAGTCCTTATTATAAGCTTCCCAAAAATTATAATTTTAAATAAATTTAAATTGATTATTATATTTATTTTTTATTTCTTGTGAATGTAGGTTTTTCATCGAAAATCAAGCTCTTTGTTCTGCACATGTGGAAAAATATCACATTGTCAAAAAAAAAATTTAAAAATATCAGTGCACTAGATATTGAAGTCCTTGATCCAAAAATAAAAATAAAATTGAATTTTCATACATACAAAAAAAGTTATGTTGTATACGGTCCCCCTATGTCTGAATTGTAATTTGTTTGACTTTGAAACTTGATTAAGAAAAAAATATTCAATAAAACACTATGAAAGCAAATGAAAGCGCTAGAAATCGTAGTTACATATCTAAATTTCAAAAAATTAGAATTTTATCCTTCATGGAAAAAAAATTATGTTGCATACGGTGAGCATCACTCCTTAAAAATGGTGTTTACTAAAAAAAACTAGTTTTCGAAGGAGATGGAAAAAGAAGTGCAATATGATTCCAAAAAATTTGAAAAAAATATATTTATAATCTACAAACAAAATATCACAAATCACTAGTTTGTATCATCTTCAAATTCCTCACGGTTTAGCCGCTATAGGTACTCGAAAGTTAAGATTTAGCTAGAAAAAATCAGTTCAGTGTCCAGTTTGGCAAAAAATTGTAAACCAGTATTGTGGGATCACCCAAAGGAGAGTTCTCATTGAAAAATATTTTCCTTTCTCATGGATTTTTGGATGTGTGTTCTATATTGGACTTCACCAGGTCATGAGGAGATGTGTGAGGGAAGATGAGACATTTGATATTTTGCATGCATGTCACAATGAACCCTGCGAAGGACATTTTGCAGCCAAGAGGATAGCAATGAAGATTTTGAACACAGGATATTACTGGCCAACACTTCACAAGGATGCAGGGAGCTATACAAGGAAGTGTGAAAGATGCCAAAGGATGGGCCGACCAACAAAATTTGATGAGATGCCACTTTGTCCCTAGGTAGTAATCAGTCCATTTGATAAGTGGGGACTAGATTTTGTAGGACCCATTGATCCTCCATCAAAAGGTAAATCCTATATTTTAGTATGCACTGATTATGTAACTAAATGGGTAGAAGTTAAGTCCATGAAGCATGCAAGAGATAATAAGGTTGCAAAAATTTTGTATGAGGAAATTTTCACATAGTATGGGGTTCCAAGAGAGATAGTGACTGATCAAGGGACTCAATTCACTTCAACCCTTGTTACAGCACTGGTCAATGAGTACAACATTAGGCATAGGAAGTCTACTCCTTATCACCCCTAGGCCAATGGCCAAGTTGAGGTGACCAATAGAGAAATTGAAGCCATTTTGACCAAAATGGTAGCTATCCATAAAAAGGATTGGGCAAGCAGGCTACCAGAAGTTGTTTGGGCTTACAAAACCACCTGGAAAACAACTACAAGATTCACTCCATTTGAGCTACTATATGGAAAGACAGCCATGATTCCCATTGAATTTGAGCATAAGACTCTTAGAATTGTAGTAGAATTGGGGATGGATATTTCTGAAGCACAAAGAGATAGAATCATGCAACTGAATGCTTTGGATGAGATGAGGAAGGCAGCCTTGCATCACACAAAGGTAGTGTAGAATCAATGAATAAGATGGCATGATAAATTCATCAAGGATAAGAAATTTTAGCCTGGAGATTGGGCATTTCTCTATGACTCAAGATATTAGGATAATGAAGGAAAATTGCAAACAAGGTGGTTCGAACCTTATGAGGTGGTTGAAGTATTTTCCAATGGAGTTTTTCAGCTTACTACCATTGACCATGTCAGGTTTAAGCTGTTGGTGAATGGTCATCACCTAAGATTGTATCACAAGCCAACTTCTAAGGAAGATTTCCTATAGCAATTCACTCAGCATTTAGCACCCAAACTTCCTACAACCAAAGGAAGTGGACCTAGTGTCCCTTCTTCCGGCTAATTAAGGTATGTCACTTCTCATAATAAAGATTCCCACTTTGTGGGGGTCCACTTTTTCACCCATCCGCCCATTCATTCCACCTTTATCTATCTTCCACCTTGCCACCATCATTCCACTTTCACCTCATTTCACTCCACCTCATTCTGCTCTTCTTTCATTAATTGCTCAACTGATTTCTTGGAAATGACCGGTACTTTCTCCATGATCTTTGCAATAAATCTTCCATGACTTTAGGTATGTGTGCATTAATTTTTATATCTTAATTGTCTTCTAGTGCATTTATTTAATTGTTGTAAATTAATATGGACGATCGCCATAGCATGTCATCATTTCTTTCCCCTATCAAATCATGCAAATCTAGGTTTGGGGGGAACGTGTCAATTCCATGTCTGCATGTCTATCCGTACTGATTCACGTTAGCAAGATTTAAGTCATTGAGCCAATTTGAATTCTGAGATGATGGCTTGTATGTGTGAAATGCAAATCCTCTGACGTGATTTCCCTTAATCATAGCCTGCATTTATTACTCCTTTATTGCTTTAATTTTTCATGTCATAATCCTAAGCCAAAAGGTAAAATTCAAATGACACCAGCATTGGAATTTAGCATAATTGCAAGAAGAAAATCTTTGTATAGTAAATGTTTGATTGTAGACAATGGGAGGTGGGTTGATTTGAAATGAACCCATAGTTCACAATGTGTTACTACAAAATGCACCTTTCCTGGATGAATTTAGAAATTGCGGATGGCTAGACTATTTCTTAAAGCTGGATGGTTTCAACGAAGGTGTTGCATTAGAATTCGCCTAGACATTGTCTAAAGGAAGGGCCACAATAAAGGGGTTGGAAGTCACAGCTATAGAGGAAAGAATTGTAGAAGTTATAGGGTTAACTAGTGACGGAAAAAATTACCCTATCACCAGGGATGCCAGGTTGGATAGGGCCAAATTTACAGAACCTAATGACCCTCCATTGAGCATAGAAAAACAAGGAGTGAAGAGGACTTTTTTTCCCGAGCTTTGGAAGTAGGTTGTAGTCTATGTTGTCAAGTATATCACTTGCGAAGGTCACCAGTAAAATTTACATTTGGTGCATTTTAAGCTCCTAAAGCACATGAGGCATGGAAGGAGAATGAATGTGCCCCAACGTGTTGTACCACCTTCTTTTGATCATGGCAGCAGAAACCCATAAAGGTAGGGACAATTTCGTTTCCCACCATTGTCTAATCAAATTATTGGTTGAAAAGTCTCTGCATGATGTGTCCAATATTTCTTGGGAAGAATTTTTGAGAATTGATCAACTTAGACCAAAGCATTTGCAACCTAGGGCTTTTCCTCAACCTCATAGCGTTAGGAGGATAAGGAGAAATGTCGGGGCCACTTCTAGTACCCCAATTTATGATGCAAGCCCTAGTGGAAACCCTCCTACAGCCACACAAGCTATTGAGATTAGTTCTTCTGAGGTAGAGCATTCTGATAAAGAGATTTCCTCTCCTAATTATGATGATGATGTCCCTCTTGGCACCTTAATGAAAACTAGGGCATGGAAGAGGAAGGTGGAACTAAAGGAAGGAAAAGCTAAAAATAAAATGGTAGAAAAAGAAGTGCCAAGCTCCAAGAAATAGAAGGTTGATATTGTTCTTCTTGCAGTAAAGGAAAGATGAAGAAACCCTCCTAGAAAATCAAAGTTAGTTGGGCCAGCTATTAGGGTATCTCCCAAGGGAATCCCTAAACCTAGAAAGTCACCACAGGAAGATACATAAGCTCCAATGAAGCAGGTAAATGTTGAAGAAAAAAATGTGTTTGAAGAAGCAGCAAATTTAACACTAGCTGATTTTTTAGATATTACAAAGCAAGTTAAAAACCAAACGTGCAAGGAAAATTAGGAACTCTTGCAGCAAGAGTTCTTATAGCATGAGCAAGAATAGGAACAAGAGGCCTTGCATATTGAAATGAGAGAACAAGGACTGGAGCCCCTATAGCCAGAATTGGCTGAGCAAGCAGAAGCCCTACAAATGGTACTCTACCAAGAGCAAGCACAAGTGACAAGTTAAACTATGGTGGGAGTACATAGGCCCTATGATTTTTCAATGAGCATAGTAGCCCTGAACTTGTGGAAGGAAATACAAAGAAGAGAAGAAGAATGGAAAGTAGAAAAATGCAAGCTAAAGAAGGAAATTGAACAGAAAGATGAGGAGATTGAAGATAAGAATGCAGAAATTATTGTTTTGAAGAAGAAGGTGGATGACATGACAACTTTAGTGTCACAGATATTAGAATGTAGAGCTCCTCCGAGGGTATATGCCCTGTATTTAAAATAGAAGCATCTTTCTTTCAATTTTGCAAAGATTGTTTCAGGTTTGAACCCCTCAATTGAAACCCCTACTGAATTTTTCAATGCTTTTCGGATTGCTCCCCCTGAGATGAAAATTTTGTTGTGCAAATTTTATTTACATAACTATGTTGTGACCAAAGACCATGAGCGGAATCCACTGTTATATGTTGGGGATGTCCAATTATGGGCATTCATGTCTTGGATACAAAATGAAGTAAGTTGGGGAAAATAGTACAGGGCTTATAGGCAAGTTGAATCTAGCATTCCCCTGCCCATTAGGGCTGATTCTAGACATCCATGAGATATTTTTAAGGATTGGCACCCAATTTTATACTGGCCAAGCTATAGCTATAGGATCCTACCTAAGAGAGAGGTAGTTTACAAAGAATATGAAGAGATGGCAAGAACCACAGGAGACTCTGTAATGGGATACCTCTCGTAGAGATGGAATACCATATCTGATGATTTGAAGCAAGCAGAGCCTCATTCCATGCACAACTATTTTGCAGCACTCAAAAGAATTGATAGGTATATGCAACTTGGAAGAATAAAAGGGCAATTCTAGCTTCCACTAATTTTTTAGCCCCCTATTCTATTGTGGTCGATGCCAAACTACAGGTTTTATAGGTATGACATTGCTGATGAAAGATAGAGATGGAGCAAGCTGGAGAGACAACAAGGATTCTATTGGGATCCTAATTCAGATACAATGGAAAAAAATGTGGGATAGCTTGTAGTTTCCAAGTTCAGAGCATTGACCAAACAAAAGCACAACACTTCCTTTGTTGGAGGACCAGTAAGACGTTAGGTTGGGGGGGAATGATGAGTCTAGTTTATTGTATAATTATTGATAGGGTTGTTGTCCATTTCCTGCAATAACATAAGAATTTGATGCTTGAGAGTTGATCTTTCATAATATTTCCTTCAAACCATAGACCTTGAACATGAATTTATTTTCGTAAGCTTTCAAATGATATTGACATGCTATATGGACTATTTGTGTTAATTTTACATGTGGTTAATGAATGTCGATTTAAGATGATTATGGATATGCAATTGTTGTGTGTCCTAATATTGTCATGTAGATAATTTGAGGCCTGTAATTCAGGAAGATCCTGCCAGTTGGACATGTGCCATATCGATCAACAAGGTGGTCATTTAATGGAGAGAAGACTCTTGGTAGCTGGAGATTCCTCATACACATCAAAATGTAACCATCTTATAATGGTCTTAAATGTTGTTGAGCATGTTTTTGCGTTATTGTTGTGCTAGATTCGTGTTAAGGCGATCGTGCCTAACAAGTTATGTGTATCCGTAGCCACCATTGCTATTTTTCATGTTTTCCCTAAGTGGCATCCTTCGGTTCTGTCAGATTTGACTACCTTACTAGGTGGCTAGATAAATAAGGCTTTGATGTTCCTTTGAGATCTCTCTCTTTTCCCAGTTGAAGAATGTTAATTTACTGATGTACTCGCATTCTTATTTTTTTGGCAATACAGCTATGTTGATTGTACTCATGTTTTTTTGCTAAATAAAATGAAGTTATAAGTTCGTGCATCTGAGTCTATATTAGTTTTATGGAATACTTATCCAAGGGGGCCCACTTGGTGAGTATTCCATCTTGTACCTTAGTTTAGTTTAGTTGTTTTTTTTTTTAATTCAGTAATTAGTTAAGAATCTGGCACTGACTGTTCCTGCAGCCACTAGAATTCCATTTTGTGACTATTCCTACAACCAAGGCAGACAGGGTAGTTTCCTATTTGTTCGCTCAGATTTTCATTTATGTTATGCATTTCAGTTTGATCTAGTTATTGGTTATTGTTCAACATTTATGTTATTTCCTTCCAGGAAATTTACTTTCAGTATTGCACCTCTCTTAAGTTGTAGGATCAATGTGGCTAATTTGGATTCCTAGTGCACATATAGTGTTGACCCATTTTAAGTTTATGTCTTTGGGTTGACAATTTAAATGCACCTTCATGATGATTGAGATAGCTATTCAGGCTAGATGTCTAATCTCTAAATCATAGTTGTAAAGGCTTAGTTGTTAAAATAATTATAGGAGGCCAACACGGACCATTCAAGGTCCTAGAATTAATCAATCCAGTTGCTTACAAAATATCTTTGTCATTATATTTTACTCATATGCTTGACATCTTTCATGTGTCTTATTCAAAAATTTTATGTATTTGGTTTTAATCATATTATTGATTAGAATGCTCTTCAAGTTCAAGATCCAGGAGTGGTCACTATTGAGCTTCTTAGAGTTCTCAAGGTTTGCAAGCTTTGCTTGCATATCAAAGAGATCACTCAATGCAAAGTCTAATGGGACTAATATTCTAAGAACAATACCACTTGGGAGGACTATGAAGAATTTTATCAAAGATTTCCACATTTTTTTAATTAAGTTATTTTATAGAGAGAAAAGTTTGTTCTTGTTTTAACTTAAGTTTTAATTAAATCATTGGGGACAATTATCTTTAAGGGAGAGGAGATGTCACATCCCATTTTTTAGCCCTCTAGATTATGTTATATTTTGATCTATGTTTTGGCTATGATGCCAAAACTTTTTTTAAAGACATTTAAATTACGATGATGATTCAGCTTTATATCAATTTGATATTGTTTTTATATGTGAAGTTGCTTATCTTGAAATGTTAATGAATGATTATATTATGTTTTTATAACATAATAAGACTAACTACCTTGTCGATTTAATGAGGTGGATACAAGAGAAATTTTCACCCCTCGTGGATGGGAGGGAGAGTATCACCGAAGAGAGGGAAGCAGATCTAGAAGAATGATAGGAGCAACATGAATTTGAGAACTATCGCACACATGAACTAATTTTTTGGTTGTGAATTCATATGGATGATCATTTTGATTTGGTTGGTCATTGTGTTTTGGTTGTTCATGTTTTTGAGTCACGTTGTCATGAATGTTATTTTAACTACTCATTCTTTATGTGTAGTATATGCTAATTTAGTGGAATATTATCTTAAAAGGAAAATATGTTCTTTATTTGGAAAATTGATATGACTCTTATTGAATCATAGCATGTGAGGAAATATCTTTTTGTTAGATCAATATATTTATATAAGTATATAAATAAGAGAATGTGTATATTTTAAATATTACTTTATCACAATTTGTGATCATCTTTAAATAATAAATAATATCATAAATGAATATATATATATATGTATTTTAAATTTTATTTTATCATAATTTGTGTTAATGTTTAAATAAATATATATATTTGTGATAATTTGTGATATGTATATATGTATATATATGTGTATATCTATAAATATGTGTGTACACAAATATATACATATATGTGTATACATATATATATGTGTATATGGACATACATGTATACATGTATATACATATATACATATATATACACATATATACATGTATAGACACACACACACACACACATATTTCTTTAAAGATTATCATAAATTATAATAAAAGAATATTTAAACTATATATACATATATATCTATATATAAATATATACACACACACATTTATATATGTATGTATATGTATATGTATATGTATGTGTGTGTACATATACATATATATGTACACACATATATATAGTACACACACACACATATATATATATAGTACACACATATACATATATATATATATATATATGTATGTATGTATATAACTATTTAAATAAGATATAGTACACACCTTAATATATATATATTATCATCACAGGGTGATATTAATTGATAGTGCTTTGAATGTATCAAAAGATCCTCAAATTGTTAAGTCCATGTAATGTAGAGATTAAATGGTAATATTTTCTTTAAATTCACATGAAGTGAAGTAATGGAAGCCTTTATTACTTCCATAAGGAAGGCAACATGAAGGTTTTGGGAAACATGCATAGAATGAAGGAGAAAATAAGGGTTTGGGAAGAAATAAGAGAGAAGAGAAGGAAGGAGAAAGGGTCTTTTAGCAGGCAAGAGTGCTCAAGAGCATAGAAAAGAGGAAATTGTAGCCCAATTTAGGAAAGGTAAGTGGAAATGTTAAGTGTTTTGGTAATTATCATTTTGTAGTTTCTTAAGATGAATAAACTGCCTTTTGTGGGCATAGATTATGTTTCGTAATCCTTATGGAATTGATGCTTTTGTGTAAGCTAGGCCAACTATACATTGAAATGCTTTATATTAAATTTTGTATGTTAGTTTATTTTAGCATAGTCTATGAAAAACTTTATTGGTCTAAATTGACCACTATGAGGGTTGATGCTTATCTTCTTTCATAACTTTGATTTATTATCTCAAAATTTCTTATATTGTAAATGTTGAAAGGTTAGGTGTTTTCAAACTCATAGCTATGGTAGTTGTTAGAATATTATTGTTGATTTACCTTTGTTGATATTAATTGATAGTGCTTTGAATGTGGTAAAAGCTCCTCAAGCTAACTCCACATAGTGGAGAGAGTAAGCGGTATTATTAGCTTTAACTTCACACAAAGTGAAGTAATGAAAGCCTTTATTACTTCCATAAGGAAGGTAGCATGGAGGCTTTAGGTGACATGTAGAGAATGAAGGAGAAAAAGAAGGGTTTAGGAAGAAATCAGAGAGAAGAGAAGGAAGGAGAAAGGATATTTGGTAGGAGAGAGTGTTCAAGAGCATAGCAAAGAGGAAATTGTTATCCAATTTAAGAAAGGTAAGTGGAAGTGTTAAGCATTTTGGAATTATCAATTTGCAATTTCTTAAGATGAATAAAATGTTGTAAACATGAGCTTTATCATTGGGAGATTATTGGTAACATGAGCATGATGATGTATGAATGGAGATTAATGAGCATAATAGTGTATGATGTTGTCATTGATGGAAACCCATGGTAGAAATGTAGAAGTATTGGTCCGATGAAGACCAAGTGTTTTGGAGATTTTCCTAAGTCCTAGATTACAGTTTTAGTGTTACAATGAACCAATTTTGTGGTCCACATTGCTCTGTTATGCAGAATCTTGTCAAGTGGTTTTGAGGTAATATTGGTGTGTGTTGGAGGTGTCTAAATTCAAATATTCAAGGTTGTATGTCTTTTGCAATTGAAGATAGTGTTGACAGAGTATCAACTTTGTAATGGTAATGTTACTGGTACAGAATTATGTTAGAATGCTCTACATTCCATCATGGATGAATATTTTTCTGTGGTTTTGAGGAAGTGTTCACAAGTGTCAAAAGTATGTGTGCTCCAAGTGGCAAGTCTTTTGGCTGTCCACATGTCTATTTGTGAATGAATAGTTGGTTCATTCAGTTATTACTTCACTAGTTTTGATATGTGGTGTCGACCTAAGAATTTTAGGGTCATGCGGAGTTGAGGTATGTAAGGAGTAGATTTATGGGAGTTATTATGGGTCATGTTAACCTATTTTGGAGGTGTACATGTTTTGGTTCTTTTTTCAAGGCGTGTGTGTTGTTTTTTTGAGTCGACAGGGTATGTGGTGCATGGTACATCTAATTAGGTCGACCTAATTAATGTTTGGTTGGTTACGATATATATACAAGGTTGATTCATTGTGCGAATGTGGATTTTGGATAAGTGCAGAGTGTGTGTGTGAGATCTGATGTAGTGTGAAGTGTGAAAGGTGTAGTGGTGAAGTATGAAGTGTGTTAAGTCAGTATTCAGAGCTTAATTGGAATTATATTTTTGACATGTTGTAGATGCATTGTTAGCAGTTCATATTTGGCAATGAGACACCCTTTCTTTTATCTTTTCTATAATGGGAAATGAGCCCTTTGGAAGTGAGACACCCAGTAGTGAGCCATTCTCTCTTTTCTAGATAGTGAGTCCTTGGACAGTGATTCCACCTTTCTGTATCAAAAATTGTAACTGATTATGATATATATTGTGAGCTAATCCTCACCATGTTTTTCCCTTTCTAGGGTTTTCCACATAAATCTGTGTTCTTGTGTTCTTTGATGTGATGCATAATTTATATGTTCCTTTCATTTATTGTAAGTTTAATGTGATGCATTTAATGAATGTTTAAGTTGACAAAATGAATGAGTTTTTGTGAATACTAATTCACCCCCCCCCCCCCTCAATATTTTGAGTGTTCAACAATTGGTATCAGAGCTTGGTTCCTTCTATTGGCTTGATTGTTGAGGTAGATCTTGGAGGTTGAACACGTGGCTACAAGGAAGTATCCTATCCCTCTGAAAGAGATTATCCCTAAAGAGTTTACTGAGGAAGATTGTGAAGTAGATATGGAAGGAGAACTCAAATCATCTCTTGATGATCTGACTAAAGAAAAATCTGAGAATAGAGATTTGAAAGAGAATTTTAAGGATGCAAATGAGTGTATCAAGAAGTTGAGAGATAAAATCAAGAAATCTTCAGAAAGATTCAAGGAAACAAATGAGCAAGTCAAGCAATCAAATGAAACAATCACTAATCCAAAAATACAAGTTGAAGAAGGAAAAAGAGTTGAAGACTATTTGAATGCTAAATTGAAAGATAAATCTACAGAATATTCAAAGCTTGAACAAGAGATTTTAACTTTGAGATCAAATCTAGAGAAAGAAAAGATTCAAGAAGAGTTCCACATTGCTTGATGAGATGATTGAAAATCAGAAGGCTTCTAAGGAAAAAGAAGGTTTAGGGTTTGAAAAAAGAGAAATTTCAAAGGAGAATCAGACTTCAAACAATACTGAAAAGAATAATGATAAGAAGAGAAATGCTAGACAAGTCCAGAACCAAAAGAAAGATTTCAAAAGACCTCCTATCAGACAACCTATTGCACAAAGGTATTCATCTTTTAATGGTTACTAATATTCCTACAATAAGTTTGGACAGAGAGCTATAGAATATAAAATCAGAATAAATCAGAATGTTCAATCATTTCCTGATCAATGCTATACATGCAATAGATTTGGTCATAAAGCTAGTGTATGCAAAAGTCAAATAATGAATGGGTGCAATAGCAGTATGATGTTTCAATCTTTCAATGGTTGTTGTTATACATGCAATGGATTTGGGCATTAGGCTTTTGAATGCATATCTAAAATGGAAAGAAGTAGGTTTGTTCAACAAAAGGATGTTGTATGTCATCAATGCAGCAAACCAGGAGACATAGCTAGGTTTTGTAAAATCAAGAATGTGAAACCCTCTATTTCACAAAAGAAGAAAACTAATCTGGTAGAGAAAAAGATTGATCCGGTTGAGAAGAAGGAAATGAACAAGATCTGGAAAAAGAAAGAAGAGAATGAAGTAAAAATTGAGTTTGTGCCAACTCTTAGTGCAAATATTTCCTCCAAAAACTAGATAAAGAGCTTTGGGTCAGGGGGAGTTTTAGCAGAAGATCTTTAAGCCCCCACCAAAGATGTGGTGTTGATATCTTCAGCACACTGTTACATGTGTAGATCAACATGTTTGATCTATTGGTGGTATCTCCAATATAAAATATCTTGTTGCAAAATTTTGTGAAGTGATAGAAGGTGTCTATGATAACATAGTGAAGGTTTTCCAGCTTTTTGACCTAACTTTGTCAACTACAATCAATGCATTTTAGGTTATTGAAAAGGTGTTTATATGTGATTTCACATATGAATGTCATTTGTGAATGAGAAATTGAAGTGAAGTGTAAAGCAAAGGCAATTTGAAGTGATTCCAAAATGTTGTGTGAAACCCTGCCAATGAAGAAATTACAAGGTATTTTTTTAATTCTTGCTAAACCCTAGTTTCAAAGAAGGTTCAAAATGTTTACTCTACGAGTTATTGATGTTTTGGAGCAGCCAAGACCTAAATTTAAGAAGCACCCATATAAATAAATGGAGACGGGCCCTAAAGGAGCATTTTTTATGGTTCCATACAGTGTGATGCACATAGAGGATGTATGAATCTATATCCACACAAAAATGGAAGAATATGATGACACAAAGATGGTGAAATACTGGGTGAATGAGTTGACTGGAGATGTTTTTGAATTAAAACCTAAATTTGAGAGTTTGATAAAGATGAAGTTGGATGTGTAAAATAATTTCCCTAATTTCTACTATGAGAATGAGTGAGTCAAGTATGTGCTTAGTCAAATTCATGATAATTTTATGTGGTTGGATATGCCACGCATGATAAACAAGGAAGTTGTTAGGGTTATTACATGGTTATGCTCAAATGAACTAGTTCCAACAATGAAGGCCATGAAAATGAAATGGTAATGAAGCTCATTGATATAAATTTTGAAAAACGTGCCCTAATGGTGAAGGATATTGATGATCCAGCGGTTAAGTATGCATCGATGATGATTGGGTATAAGATCTTTTATACCAATAGAGAGAACTCGTTGTCAGCTATCGCTATTCACACTACTCACCAGATGGTGAAAGAAGGTCTGGATATTGATTTGTGTGAACTCTTGAGATAATATTTGATGGAGAATTTTCAGAAGAGCAAGAAATCAAGGTACCCCTTCAGATATGGTACCCTAATTATATGTTTGATGTTTTATTTTCTTAGAGAAGTTCCTAGTACAAAGAAAATCATGTGGTTGGACAATATTCATGTTGCTATGCAGATTAGAGACCATTTGAGAAGGTTAAGGAATTTGGAAACCTATAAAACCATGTTGTAGGGTTTCTTCAAGACTTCTCAAGGTAAAATGCATGAAAGAGAAAAGATACTGGCAATTTTTTTGAGAAATATAAGAATGATATACCTTCATGGTTAGCAGAGACCATTGCATTATGGAAGAAATTGAACCCAAAATAGCTTGGGTTCCAAAGCTTTTAAATGAAGTAACTAAATCAGAGCTTACTGGTTTTGTCGAAGTGGTGTTGAGAAAACCAAGAGATCCATCTATGGATAGATTTGGTATATTTGTAGAGAAATCTAGTCAGGTGAATCTAGAAAATAATAAGAAGGATATTGAGAAGAATGTGGAGAAGATGAAAACTTCGTTGGAAGAGATAGTGAACACTCCTAAGGGTTCTATAGAGAAATCAAAAGCTACTACTATTGCTCTGCAAGGTACTCCTAGCACAAGAAGGTCATTTAGGACCTCTTCCTCCTCTCCCACTATTCCTAAATCCTCCAAAACAAAGGTTTCAAGAAGTTCAAAGAAGAAAGAAACATCTACTGCAACAAATTTCTCCTAAGAGGAGAATAAAAGGCCACCAAAGAAATATCATTAGCTATGAGGATGAGGAAGATGTAGAAGAAGAAGGACCACATTTGATCTAGAAGAAGAATTCTCAAACCATTATGGAAGAGACTAGTGCCAAGAGAACAAAGGTTGATATTGTAGATACTGAGAATAAAGAAGAGGTAGAAAAGAAAAGAAATCATTTATCATTCAAAGAAGAGAAAAGAAGTCTGGAGCAGAAGAAAAATCTCCTAAAGGCAAGGGGAAAAAGAAAGAAAAGGTTCCTTTGATAAGGAGACATGGTCCCTTAAAATTTGAAGCACTATTTAATAGTATTTCAAAATTTGGTCTATTGGAAGAGACAACTAAAATGTATCCAAATTATAATGATGAAGATAAAGCAATTATTAAAGAGGCCATCATTAAGTGCATGGTAACATTTGATATTGGCTTAGATAAAATTGAGGATCAATTGCCTAATGACTTGAAAAATGTTTTAACTACAAGAAGGCAAGAGGCTATTGAAGAAGATGTGAAGATAAAGTCATTTTCCTTGGAGAAGATCAGTTGTTCTCTAACACATGAAGATAGACACAAATTGTCTAAACTATAGAGTGGGAACTTTAGAACAAAACAAAGAGTCAACACTCTTATGAGTAGAGACAAAGAAGACATTGAAAGACTAAAGAATGAGACTCCACGGAAGATTGAAGAACTAGTTAAAGGGTTGGGAGTCCCTCCGAATAGTGAAGAACAAATGCAGCATAATAAATCTATTATGAAAATCAATGAGCCTGAAAATGCACAACATGAGCATGTGGTTGAGCCTGAGAATGTGCAAGAAGACATGATTACTAATAATGCCCCTCTGAATGTGGAAAATTTCGTTGAGCAGAAAAATAATGATATGCAAAGTATCCCAGAGAAGGATGATGCACAAGAAGAACAAAATTTTCCCTCTAAATATGGAGAAGGAGAATGGGTAGAAAGAAGAAGTTTGAGGCTCAAAAAGATGAAGATTTGCCTCCTCCAAATAATGAAAAGTTTGCACAATAAGGAAATAATGTAGAAGAATTCTTTGACAATGGAGAGAAGGAGAATGATAAGAAGGAAGAAGAAAGTGTAAAAATTATTGATGAACCTTCTAGAACCTCTGGAGATTCTTTAAAGGATTTGTTAGATATGTAGTTGCAGTTTGAACTAGTGGTGTCTGCATAGCTCTTGCAAATACCCATGTAGCAAGGATAGGTGGATATGAGCAAGGTTTCTCCCCTACACAAACTACAACTTGGTGATGATTTTCATGCCTTCACAAGGAATGAAATACTACAGACACACCAAAAGAGTGCAGAATTGATTGAGGAAGTAGTTAAGGTGTTGCAAGAAGGCATTCCTAATGCAACTATTGATGATTCCTTGTCTAGTGTGTAGAAGTTGAAGTTTCTATTGGATTCCTTTAAGGATTATTCTACTATTCTAGAAGAAAAAAATTGAAAAATAAATGGAAAAGAAGGTCAATGATAAGATATTGATCGATATTTTGATAAATGTAGTGTTGCACATGGCAAGTTGCAAGGCAACTTAAGAGATGTACAAAAATTCTTGGAAGAAGCAAAAAATTTGTTTTAGTTTTGCCTGAAATGGCCTAATTCCACAAAGAGCATAAAAGATCAAATGGACTCAATTGAGTCACAAACAGCTCAGGCCTCTGGTGCTTATGATCCAGCTAATGATGTAGATGGTGTAATAAGGGAAACAATTGAGAACCTACATGGATAATTCTTCTTTCTACAAGAACAAAAAGAGAAAGTCATTATGCATTATAGCCAGCTTAGAGACTTGGTGAAACCAAGGCTTACATCCTTGACTAGAGTGCTTGCTAGTGTAGATAAGGTGGTGCAGAATAATTTGGTGCTCGGTTCTCTAGATGAAGGAGAAGATCTCCTTATTCAGTTTGATATTCAAAGTGGTATTCTTTCCTTTGCTAAGAAGGATTGGGAGATAGGAAAGAAGGACTGGGAGGCACACCTCGCTAAACTAAAGGTGTTTGATAAGGGTATTTTACCCTCTGATAGTTGAAGGTGTACATTTATGTAGATTTTTTTATTTCAATGTACATATATGGAAGTAGTGGATAATGATGCAATACATTTGTGTCATTTTTTATGGATAACATTGTTAGGGGGAGCCACTTGATATTTCCTAAGGAAAATATTGTTGAAGTGTGTTGTATAGGAGAGATGTAGTGAGGGGGAGTTACTCTTATGTATATACATATTTGTTAGGGGGAGTATGTATGTATGTTTAGTGATCCCTTTTCCCTTGATGTCAAAGGGGGAGAGTAGTTGGAGTAGTTGGAGAATTTTTGGAGAATGAGAGCATGTTTCCATCAATGACAAAGGGGGAGATTGTTGGAAACATGAGCTTTGTTATTGGGAGATTGTTGGCAACATGAGCATGATGATGTATGAGTGGATATTAATGAGTATGATAGTGTATGGTGTTTTCATTGATGACAATCCATGGTAGAAATGCAGAATTATTATTTTGGTGAAGACCAAGTGTTTTGGAGATTTGCCTAAGTCCCAAATTGTAGTTTCAGTGTTACAGTGAACTAGTTTTGTGGTCTGCATTGCTCTGCTATGTAGAACCTTGTCAAGAAATTTTGAGGTAATATTGGTGCATGTTGGAGGTGTCTAAATCCAAAGATTCAAGGTTGTATGTCTTCTGTAATTGAAGATAATGTTGACAGAGTATCGACTCTGTAATGGTAGTTATTGGTACAAAGTGTATATTGGAATGCTCTGCATTCCATTGCAAATGAATATTTTGCTATGTAGTTTTGAGGAAGTGTTTATAGGTGTCAAAGTATGTGTGCTCCAAGTGGAAATTGTTTTGGTGGTCTATGTGTCGAGTTGTGAATGAATAGTTGGTTCATTTAGTTATTACTTCACCAATTTTCCTATGTGATGTCAACCTACGGATTTTGGGGCCGTGTGGAGTTGAGGTATGTAAGGAACAGATTTATGGGAGTGATTATGGGTCATGCATTGAACTATTTTTGAGGTGTACACATTTTGGTTCTTTTTTGCAATGTGTGTATGTTGTTGTTTTGAGGTGACAAGGTATGTGGTGCATGATACATCTAATTAGGTCAACCTAATTAATGCTTTGGTTGGTTGCAGTATATATAAAAGGTTGATTCATTATGCGAATGTGGATTTTGGATAAGTGTAGAGTGTGTGTGTGAGATCTGATGTAGTGTGAAGTGTGAAAGGTGTAGTGGTGAAGTATGAAGTGTGTTAAGTCAATATTCAGAGCTTGATTGGAACTGTATTTTTAGCATGTAGATGCATTGTTCGTAGTTCATCTTTGACAGTAAGCCACCCTTTCTTCTATCTTTTCTATTATGGGCAATGAGCCCTTTGGCAGTGAACCACCTGACAGTGAATCATTCTCTCTTTTCTAGACAATGAGTCCTTGAGCAGTGAGTCCACCTTTTGTATCAAACATTATAATCGATTATGATATATATTGTGAGCTTATCCTCATTGTGGTTTTCCCTTTCTATGTTTTTCCACGTAAATCTGGTGTTCTTGTGTTCTTTGATGTGATGCGTGATTTATATGTTCATCCCATTTACTAAAAGTTTAATGTGGTGCATTGAATCAATGTTTTACTTGATGAAGTGAATGAGTTTCAATGAATACTAATTCAACCCCCCTTCTCAATATTCAAAGTGTTCAACATAAAATATCTTTTGTGGGAAAAGATTATGTTTAATACTCCTTATGGAAATTGATACTTCTATACAAAGCTAGGACAACTATGCATTGAAATGCTTTATATTAAATTTTGCATGTTGGTTTATTTAATCATAGTCTATGAATTAAAGTTGATGCTTGTATTCTTGTATAATTTTGATTTCTTGTTTCAAAATTGTGATTTTGTTGGGTTGCCTCTATTGATGCTCTATAGAGAATTAAATTAAAACTATCATAAATGGGTATATTGTCCTTTGTTTATAAGACCTATTGGGACTCAAATATGCAATTTTCCTTTTTCTTGAGTCCCTTTCCCTTTTGTTCCTTAGCAATTTCGCCCAAGCTTTTAATTGATCTAAGGAATCAATAATGGGTTTCCTTTTGTCAAAATTTATTTATATAGTTGGGTTGAGCAAGAAAAATGAAGCCCAAATGCCTTTTGAAGTTTTGTAAAATTCCTTATAGTTAAGATGTTATGCTCTTGTGAGTTTTTCCCTTCCATCCAATTCACCTCATTTTCCCCACAATGTCTCGTCCTATTCATTTTCCTTGCTAAGGTGCAGTTTTGCTTCATCTTCCTACAAAGGTAAAGAATATGAAACAATGGTTAAGTGTTGACTTTGCAAGAATCATCCTTCCCTTCGAACTTCACCTTTCAACATTTTCATGTCCAGTTCACTTAAAATCTCTCACTTTGTGGGATATCCTATGGAATCAAACATTTGTGGGTATTTTCATGTGAACCTGCCCTTTCCACATCACAATGAATTTCCCATGTTTTCCACTTTCCCATCATTTTCTCTTAAGCTCATTCCCAAATTGGCTAAAAATATATTTTGCAAGTCAATGCACCCCATCTTCCCACACCTTCTTGTTGATGTCATATTCCTCTTTTTGGACCTCCTCATGTGAACTCCTTTCAAGTATGCTTGTCCAATTCTCTTCATTTTCTCCACACCATTCCTTTTGCGGGACTTTCCTTTCCATCTGAACTACACCTTTGTAAATTTCTTCATCTAGTTCAAATGATTTCTCTCACAAGCTGAATCCACTCCATTTTCTTGCATTTGTACCTAGATGATGTCATGTTGATGTCATCCCACCTTGCTTACATAATCATATTCAAGCTTCCCAATCCATCTCACTCCTCTTTCATTATGTCATGCCGATGTCACCAATGGGACTTTCCATCTAAACCAGACATGTTGATAAAGTGCACATGCACTTGGTTTTTTCACTAGTTTCACTTGGAGGTTGATTATCCGTGATGAACCAATGGAGCCTTCTGACCTACATGAAGTTGTTGAAGACCAAAAATAATAAGGAGATATATTTTTGGGTGATCTAATTTGAATTGGATGTATGTCTCGAAAGGTAAAAATGCACTCATACTTATAAATCTTGCAAGAACCTAATAAGGGTAAAATTTCTTCTTTTTGATCCAAATGAATTATTAAGTCCTCCAATGCATGATTTTGAGTTGTAGAGTGATTGAATTTTTTGATTTTCACAATTTTGGTTTGTGATTGCTTCATAGATGATTTCTATGTGAACCAAAGAGTCATTGGTGATTTCAAATCGACCAACCAAGAATTTAACACATCTCTAGGTAGGTATTTTGGTGCTCATTATATCTATCTAAAAATTTCAAATTAACCTGCCACTATTACTATTAGTTGTGCTTGTGTTTCATCTACCTACATTAATGGCATTACTCCCTCACCCACTAAAAATTATTGTCAATGTTCTTGATGAATCTAATGCATCACTTTTGGGGGGATGTTAATCAAACATTAATTGGATGTTGCTACAATAATTTGTCCTAGATTTTATTATGTTGTTGGGTTTTATTGGCATCTAGAATATCTTCTTGGGAGGGTTGGATAATACAAGAGAGCATAAGAATAATCAGAAGAACTAGAAAGATACAAAAAATCAAACAATAGTTACAAGTATACATTGGTTCTGACAGATTGTGGTGAGAATGTTGCAATATCATTAATTTTTTTATGTCTCCATGACTATGTATGTAAACTTAGAGAATATATCAAATTTGACATGTTTTCCTCAAAACATTTATTGTTGTAAATATACTCAATATTAGAGAAATTTAATAGAATTGTAAGTTTGTTTTGATTATATGGTAAAAAAGGGTTTTAAAGGGACCCAGAACCCTTTACATCATATTACATCAAAAAAATTCTATGGAAGAGAATACTCAAGCAGCAACCAACAGCCAAAAAATAATAGCCAAACAACAAGAAAGCAGAGACAAAGCAAACAACACATAGACACAAAAATTAATTTAGATTCTTTAGGGTATTGGCCACCTTAATCTCTTGATTATGGTGCAAGTTAACCATATCCATCAACTCTTTTTTTTCTTCTTCAAACGTCTTCCTTAGGCTCCCTCTCATTTTAATTCTTAGGCCTTTAGCCTCCTCTTTGACGTTCTTCTTACCTTCCCCTTGGAATTTTGATCCTTCTCAAGCATGTCTACAAAGTACATTTGATCCTCACGGAGCTGACTAATTTTTCAAAAGAGCACCTTGAGAGAGTTTGCACTATTCTTGATAGAACTATGACTAATCTACAAGAGCTTTTTGATATCCTCATTCATTTTCTTGATCTTTTCCTTCCAATACACTAAGTTTGTTGTAAGAGTTACAACAACTCTTTTATGTGATTACATGTGAGTTTGGGTAGTATAGTGATGGATAAATAAGTAGATAACATTTTTATTGATATGCATTGATGCTTCAAGTAAGTAGATCATATCAATTTATGTTTCCTCCTTGTATATTATGACTTTGTTTCCTAGGAGTAGGCACCAGTCTCTTGTATGTGCTCCAGGCATCCACAACAAAATAAATTTATAAAATCTTTTGTTCCTTTTAGTGAGTTCATGATATCATTATTTGTAGCGAACATAAAAAACCATTACCTATGAATCATGAAACTTTCCCCACCTTGCACATGTTTCCAAGGTGTATTATCATCAACATAGGGGTTAGAGATAGCCAATTGTTTTAGTCTAGTAATAATTTTAGGGGTTAACCAAACTAGTTGGGTTTGACTATCATTTGTTCTATTGTGTTATCCTAAGTGATTTCAATACCTATTCAAGTATACCCTTAGGAATACCCTCTTTAGTTTAAGTTGAGCTCACAGTGTAGAAGATATAACCCACTCTTGTTGAGTTAGCTTGAGATCCTCCATTGTTTTGTTATGAACTATTTTACCCATATGATGACAACCATGGTTTTGTGAGTATTATTTGTTCTAGGAAGTGGAGTAGTGATTTTGGGACCTAGCAAGACTGATGCAAGGACTTCCAAAGGTCATAAATTTTGACCCAAGAGTTTGATTGATATAAAAATTTACATGGAGAAGCATCTCGAAGAGTTGAGTTCGATTGGATCACATCTTGACACTTTTTCAGGGTTATTTTCAACCGTCTAAAGCCTTAAATTGAGGTCTTAAGGATTTTTCCACACATTTCGAAGATTATATTTTTAATTAGTTTCAAAATTATTTATGCTTTTAGATTGGAGAGTTGAAAATTAATCTTACTATTGCTAGCTTTGAATAAATGGTGAATTTCATGGCCATGCAAATAAGCATGTGACTTACTAAAAATAGTAAGTTCGTATTAGGGTAGATTTGGTAAGAATTTCAAGAGTTAAAAGATTTTTTTTGAGATAGAATGGAATGAGGAATGAATGGAATTAATGAAGTTATTTGAGTTTTTCTATGTTTTTTTCTTAATAATAATGATGATTTTTATGTTGAATCTTGGCTGCATCAAAGATAAAATAGGTCTTTGTTGTTGCTCTATTTATCACTATATTTTCTTTAAGATTGTATAGGTCTCAAAGTTTTTCAAGTGGTATATTATAGTTTCACCAGTTTTGTTTAAACTTTCCTATGATAAAGATACTCAGCCTTGATAAGTCTGATTTATAATGATTCCTTGTTTGAACAAACAAGTCTATGAAGTCTTAAGCTCTACTCAAATCCATTATTTAGATAAAGGTTAGTGTTTTCTATACACTACCATGATTTTTCTAGATTGTTTGAACCCTATGAAATAAGATTTGGGTGGAATGAAGAACGTAATAAATGGGAAGGGTTTTGACCAAGATAAATTAATGTTTAATCCATAATTTATTTGCATATGATGGTAGTTTTGTGTATTAATCTTTATGTGGTCTCAATAGAGATATGGTTGTGTATATTATCTTAGCATCATTGCATTAGCACAACAATGGCTAAGTTATGTTTACACTCTTCACTAATTTTTTCTTTTAATGCTATTTATATTTTTTTCTATAGGCATCGATAGTAGCTATATGTTGTGAAAATATTTGCGTTTCTTATTAAATATAGTTAAATGATGATAGTTGTGAAAATAGTATATGTTCTTGATATCAAAGATGGAATCTCATTGTAGAAATATTATGTGTTTTGGTGATTACAATAATGATAAAATTTGGAGATGAATTTTTAATACCTATTGGTATTTTTTATTAGCGTTACACAGAATTTGATGGGACCAAAAACCCATTACAACATGATTTTGAAGGGCCTGAAACCCTATCCAAGAGATTCAAGATGTAGCAAAGATAAACCTTAAACCAACAGTAGCCCCTTAGCATCCACGCCAAGAATAAAGTAAGGCAACACATGTTGCACAAAGAAATGCAAGGACCTAAAGCATGTTAACCAATTACAACCAAGATTTAAGTGGGCCCTTAAACCCAAAGGTTTTGTAGGGACCTTAAACCCATAACCAATTTTTTCAGGGACCTTGAACCCAAAAAGCTACCATGATCAGCTAGGTACAGACATAGCCTAGCAACAACAATCTAACTACAGAGAAGCAAAAGATGCATGTCAAGTCAGGAACCCAACTCACACTCCATCTCTAAAGGAGGGAACTCCCCTCTATTGGAGAGGAAGATACGGCCATCTTTTCCACCAAAGTCAGAAATCTCCAGCAACCTCAACCTCCACCTCCATAGGAGAAGCATACACCTCAAAAGGATTTGCAACTAAGGAATCCAGAAACAAACATTCCCCAACTCCACCTCAATAGGATTCAAGGAGAAAGCCAACACTCCAATAAAAAAAGGTACATGCACCATCCTTTGGAAAATCCAACAGCCAAAACAAAAGGTGGAACAAAAAATAAAGTTTGGACAACCAAACCACCATAACAGCTGTAAGCATTAAAATCAACTAGGTGTTCGAATAAAAGAGAAACCTAGCCACCATCCAAGAAACGACAATAGGGGACAACCAACACAAAGCTCCCCAAAACTTAATAGAAATTTGGGTATTCAAAACAAGCAATAACATTAACCCAGCTAACGTCTAGAAAATAAGAACAAGGGCATCCATTACCTTGGACAATAAAATCAACCACCCAAACGTCAGTAGAGTGATAAAATCAGAGGCAACCTCCACTCCCAAAATCCTCCTCAACAGGAGCCAAACTTTCCTCCAAAATAGAGCCCCAAGTGAGACAAGGACAAAACCCATCCAGCAAGCATAGCAAAACCCTACCATTTGTTGCAGCACCACCACCAAAAGCTCCCTCAAAAGGGAACCAACACCATCAGTCGTAAGCACCAAGCATTTTCCTAGAACAACTTTTAGCAACAACAACCCTTCTAGCGTTAACATCCCTACGGGAAGATAAAGGAAATCCTCTGAGGAAAAGTGAAGAGAGTTGACCAATCCATTGAGCACTCCATCCTCCTTGACATGCCATCCAAGAATAAGAGATAGTCAAAACTCCCAACACAGTCCTGAAAAAGGAAAACCATACCTCACCCCGAGTAAGGCCACAGATGAGAGAGTGATCACACAATATGCAAAGGAAATCCTCCACAAAGAAAGGCACGTAGTATCAGCAACAACTACTTTGAACATGAGCCCACCAACAACCGTGATCTCCCAATAGCTACCCACAATAGCTACCAACATCAACAATGAATTTGCCGACAACAACCCTTCCACCGTCAGCAACAACCCCCAAACAGTAAATCCAGCAGAAGAAGAAACCATAAAACCAAGCACACCAACAGCCAAGAGCTCCAAGCAGGAACTCACAAACCCTATTATTGACAAAAAATTGACCTCCAACAACAATCCATCAAGGAGAACAAGGAAACCTACACAGGAAAAAATCCCAACATAGACCTGGCATAGGAGAACCAAATTAAGTGATAATTAAAGAATAAGAGAAGGGCATGTTAGGGTTGAATGCCATATATGACATAGTATCTATTGTATTTATGCATGACTCTTTTAGGATTGTATGGGTTTTTTTTGAAATTCAAATGACATAATATCAAAGTAGTTGTATGGGTTTTGTTTGAATTTCAAATGGAATAATATCAGAGTAGTTCTATGGGTTTTATTTGAAGGTTTCGTCAAACTCCCTGGTGTTCCTATCATACTTATTTATTCATCATGGTTGAGTCATATTGACTCATTTGCATGATGATTGTATGGCCTTCATTTAAAAGCCATACAATCATCATACAAATGAGTCAATATCACTCAACCATGATGAATAAACAAGTATGATAGGAACACCAGGGATTTTGATAAAAGCTTCAAACAAAACCCATACAACTACTTTGATATTATACCATTTGAAATTCAAATAAAACCCATATAGCTACTTTGATATTATACCATTTTAAATTCAAACAAAACCCATACAATCCTAAAAAGAGTCATGCATAAATACACTAGATACTATGTCATGTTTGGTTGAATTATATCTTTGATATTAAAGAAGGAGAACCAATCATTCCATTTAGCACCCCATCCTCCTTGACATTCCATTCAAGAATAAGAGAAAGGAAAAAATCCCAACACAGATCTGACACAAAAGAACCAAATTAAGTAATACCTATTGGTGTTGACAGTATTATACTTTGAGATTAATTCTCTATTAATTCATCAATATTAATATAAATTATGTGTTTTATAAGCAAAGGTAAATAAGTAATAACACAAGTACGTATGTATATATTGTTTCATTATTTTATCATTTGCACAAGTGCAATTACTTACGATGATTAATTGTTTCATTTGTTTATAATCTTGAAAGTGTGAGCATAAATTTATTTTAAGCATATATGCACTCACATATGTGTGTGTGTGTGAGTATGTATGTGCAGTAACCTTGAAAATAAAAGGATTATAATTGAAAGTTTAGTATTAAGCTCCTTGCTGAATTGAATGAGATTTCTTTCTTAAGGTAAATAAGTATTATTATTACTCCATTTGGGTTTGCATGTGAAATTGAGTTGTCGATAACCAGTTTAAGAAAAAGGTGTGTGAACATACAACACACGTTATCTTTATGAAATGTGTTTTATTTATAAAAATTTGGCCAAAGTAATGTAAAATCTTTGCTTGCATTATCAATTCATCGTGTTCATTTGATAATAATTATTTAGATAAATCATACTTAGCTAGAGGGTACCTAGAGTTGTATGAATTTGAATTGTTTGTATTTAGAACACAACTCTAGTTCTTGTATGGAATGGTGAGCATGGAGATTCTCTTGCTCGACCACCCTTATGAAGCATAAGGCATGGATGTCTTGATGGAAGATGTGCAAGGGACCATCATTCTGTGGTTGGAGGAAAAGCACTCAGGTGATTCTCTCCCTCTTGTAATTGAGATATCAAAGGCTTGGTTTATCAAAGACATTACTTTTGATTTCACATGGTAATTTAGTATAGCTAATAAATTGTACTTCACATTTATTCTATGTATTTTGTGACATATTATTTGTAACTATAATTGGAATGTTGTAATACTCAAATATAAACACTATATTCTTTTGATGTAATAGAATATTGTTCATGTTTATTCTTACAACTAATTCTTTAGTAAAACTTGTTTGATGAATTTGTATTGTAAATAAATATGGACATTTGTTGAAATATTTTTGGTATAATAATAATTTTTAAATTCTACCTTCTATCCTCTTTAAAAATGTTCAAATGAAATAACTTTGTATTAGTTGTTTAAAAAATAAAATGTTTTTCAATTAATGAGCCAGTAGGTTCATTACATTTCTAATGGATGAAAGATTTATTAGGAGAGAAAAACTCAATAAATTATATTCCCTCCAGTTGGTATAACTCTTACTCACTAATCATTCCTTTTATTTTTTAAATTTACTAATGGAATTATACATATTCTTGAAAAACCATTTACATCCTACAAGTTTTATTCCTTGAAGTAATTAAAACAAACCCAAGTATTGTTCTTTTCTAAGGATACCATTTCCTCATGCATGGATTTATTTTAGGAATTTCTCTCCTTCGATTCAATTGCTTCCTTTATAATTTTAGGTTCATTATCACTAGCAAACAATACAAAAATGTAAGGAAAATCAAGTGGGCTATACCTATCGGGATATTTTATTTACTATGTAGACCTTCTCATAATGGAGTTTGATATTCTACTCACTCCTCCCCTAAAACCTCTTGTGTATCACCTCCCTTTAAAGGTTCCTTGTGAACTTCTTGTTCATTCTCACATGTAGTTTCCCCAATCATTAGGACTAACCATACATTCATTTTTCTCCATCTCCTAGTTTCTCAATAAGAGAATACCTAATATTTCTAAAGATTGCATTACAACTATTTATCATCTTCTTTGTCTTAGGATTCCAAAGTTTGCATCTATACATACTCTCACCATAATGAATTGAGATATATTTCTTATATTTAGAATCTAACTTATAACTCATCTCCTTTAGAATATATGCATATGCATTACAACCAAACACTTTGAGAGCTTGAAGAGAGGGTGTCTTACTTGCCCAAACCTCCTTGGAATTTTTATCTATGATTTGATGCAGGATATTTTTTATTATATAACAAGTAGTATTCACTAATTTTTCCAAAAATATTTTATCTAATCTAGCACTAGTTATCATACTCCCAACCCTTTCCATAAATTCCCCATTCATTCTCTCTACGACACCATTCTACTAAGGGGGATGTACCAAGTTGTGTTTTACTTGGAAATTCCACTATCCTCACAATACTTCTCAAACCCTACAAATTTTAATCCTCCTTCATTGTTCATTATTGACACCTTAATATTCTTCTCCTTTTAAATTTCTATAATAACTTTGAACTCTTTAAATTTCATGAAGACTTATTTTTTTATAAAAAAGATCTATCTTTTTCTAGAGAGATCATCTATGAACAAAACATGGTACATGGATTTTCCTAATGAATATGCATATTGCTTAGGAGTGCTAAGGAGATACATTTCTATTCTTAGCCACACGTTATTTTTAGCTAGCCACTTGCTTTTTCTAGCTAGATCTAAATTAAGTGGTTACATTCCTATTTTAAGGCACCACTATTTTTTGATGTCTATTACTTTATGCGTACTCCATATTGTGAGTTAATTCATAATTCCATTCAACTATTGCTTTGCATATTCTGTGTTTTCAATCTCATAGATAGGAGCATGTGTTTTTTTCATCTTAAATGGGAGACCCACAAAAATTTTAGCCCTTGGTCACATGGTGTGGTCACATGAGAACTAAAACCTCATGATTCCTACTAGCGAGGGCTTAAATTTAGACCCCCCTTATTCTTCATGTGGAAAGGTAATTTTTTAAATTATGAAGTGCATTTTTAATTAGGAAACATAGGGAAATAGAAAAAATATTGTAACTTTTGATTGGCAACTCAAATTGAGTGTCATTTTGTTAGAAAGTGGATATTTTTTATGCCCAATCCATTGAGAAAATTATCACACTAAAATTATAGTGTTTTTTATTTCATTAGACATGTCTATACACTAAACATATAAAGTGCCAAAATTTTAGGGGAATCTCAAATAGTGAATCATGGGGGGTGTTGTGTGTTGTACACTTTTGTATCTCCTTACACTTTTTTGTACTACAACAAATTCACTTTAAACATGGATTCAAATCATATTATCACACTTTTAACACCCTTTAACTATCATGATTGGAAATTGAAAGTATAACTTGTGCTAAAGAATATAGGGCTATATAGGGTAACAATAGGCACTACGAAATAACCTACTAGTGAGGAAGCTAAAGAAAATTGGTTTAACAAATGTGATCAACCCTTTATATTATTGTGTCTTAATGTATCCTATGAACTCTACTTTCATGTAAATCCTTGAATACACTCAATGATTTTTGGCTTGCACTAGAGAAACTTATTGGGAAAAATAAAAATAAAAGGTCATGAGTTAGAGAATGAGCTCATAATTTTGAGCCCTAGTTCCTTTGACACCCTAGAGTACTTATTTAATAAATTTGAATCACTAAGGTTTTAGCTGAAAGAATGAGGAATAGATGAAAAAGAGGATCTACCTATTCTTTTTGTACTCTTCAAATTAGGTTATGACTATTTTATGTTTGTTTATACCTTCGACTCCACCAAAAGGGTTCTTGGAACCATGTAGAAGATACCTCCTTTGGATAAATCCATTATAGATTTGACTAGGTAGCGGGATAAGTTAATATTGATGGACACGTTAAAGTCTTCAAAACTAATAACCTTCTTTGCTATGAATGGGAAACAACATGCTTAAAACAACAAAGAGGAGAAGAAGAACAATTTAAAGTATGAGGAGACCAAAAAATATTAGAAACCAAAATCCTATAAAACCAACACTCGAACTTAACCAAGGAAAACCTAAGAAATAAAAAGTTAAGTGTTCCTATTGCAAGAAATATGGGCATGATGAGCACAATTGTATGAAGAAGAAAATTGACCACCTCTCACATCTTCTTGAGAAGCACAACATAGGGGTCTTTAAATCTATCAAATAATCCCCATAAACTCTAGAATCTACAAAGGCAAAGGAAATAGGTAAAGAGAAATTTAATGGCAAGGCTCTACTTGTCACTACATCATCATTAGCTTCATCTTGAATAATTGAATCAAGTGCCTCAAACCACATGGGTTCTTTACAAGTTGATTTTTCTTCCTTAGATCCTCGTGGTACGTCTTCAATCACTTTGGGTAATGACACTCTAGTAATAGTTGTAGGGAGAGGATATGTTGAAGTTGAAGGTGGAACATTCACAAATGTTCTAAGTGTACCTTCTCTTTCAATTAATATCCTATCATTCTATTAGATTACACATAGTGCGAAAGGAAATAATATCGAGTTTACACTTAATTCAATGTTTATCAAAGACTTGCAGAGTAGAAGCTTATTGCAGTTGGGATAATTGATCATGCATCTTGATTGTATACTTGTTGAACACACCAAAATACTAAGAGGGGGGTGAATTAGTATATGCTTTAAAAATCAATCCCAATTAACTACTACTAATGTTGAGTTAAACAAATTAAGCATTTACCTAATTAATCGAAACATGAAAGAAGATAACATCCACATAAGAACACATATGAGACCGAATTTACGTGGAAAACCCCATAGAGGAAAAACCACAGTGATAAATGTTGGTAGGAGCTATTGTCCTAATCTAGCCTCACAAGTAAATAATAGTTTACAATTTTATTTTGGGCTATAGCCCAAGGAAGCAACTACTCCCTAACTTTTTTTAGGGTTTGGAACCCAAGGAAGCTACTACTCCCTAATTGAAAGAAAGAACAACTAAAATATGACTAATATTATGGCTTCAACCATTGATAGTCACCAATTCTACTCATTAGGTTTGTAGCAGATCTTGTCATGCTCTACTCATGCACTCATACATCTTCACACACTTCCATCATCACCTTCACATCTTTGATATTCTATATATATCATCCACACGCTTGCAAAATGAATATTCATTGGCCATAAATAAGAAATAATGAAACTTGTAACATTTCGGCCTACATCTTCATTGGTGGTAAATAAAAATAATAAGAAATTATTTACAATTCTTATAGATGAGTTAGAATGACTCATATAGCATCTACAAACACTTCTTAGACTTCGCACAAACATAAACTTGTGGCGCACATCACCAACATACTCAAGTCGGCCACAACAAAGGCATATATTCACAAACTAACTTGAAACAACTATGTGATACTGGAAACAAGAAAGATCTGCATGCACTTCAAACCTAAGATACTCTGAGACATGTAGAAGGTCCACACTAACTCATACAACTGATCTATACAATCTTCTACTAGCACAAGCAAATAAACATATGTTTTTTAGAAGAATAGGCATTTGGAACCAACTGCAACACACTTCCACTTGAAATATGACTTGTGGATCCCCAAACCACTTGAATCTCCAATATAGCATACACTAGACATCACTGAGCATGTCCACAAAATTGCATGATAGAATCATCACATCCAGATGAATATGGATCATTCCAACAAGCCTTCATCATTACTTTACTTTGCCATAGTACATACCAGAACCCTGTCACTTCTAACTTTCACAAAAAAAGTTGTAATGACTTAAAATTTTGGATATATGTTCACCTTCAAATATCTATCAACTCCTTCTAAACCACAAGACTAAATCTTTCCCTATGAAAGGATGCAAACCAAAACACTGTAGCTCTGCCTTAGGATATATACTATGAAAGCCTTAGACAATCTTTTGTAACCTTTCACAAAGTGTGGTACAAAAAATTGGAAAGATATCAATGTAAACATATTAGAACATGTTTACCCACCTCTACATCACACTTAGACATAATTTTGATCACCACTCTTCCATATACTACAATGTTGACTTGCACCAACTAATATCTCTACATATTAGCTAGCTCTAGTGCATATACAATATTTAGTACACATTTGACATTAATGACAACCAATCTTCTCAAGATGCAACAATATCTCCCTTTATAATTGATGGAAAAACCAAAAAGATCTGCATAAACACTCCCCCTTAGGTGCACATGTCTCTCTCTCACCTTTTGATGTAAAATTTTCTCTATACAAGCAAAACTTTACAGGTTCCCCCTTAATCTATACAACTTTTACTCCCTCTGGGATGAAGTTTGGATACTTCATCAACAATATTGTCCTTATATCTATTCTACATATATACAAAACAACAAAAATAAAATACCTTACATGAAAGAACAATCACAACTCAATTTGATGATGGCAGCATGCCCTTGTAGATGGACTTGAGTTGAACTATGCTTCTATCCCATTGTTTCTTTACACCAGTTAGGGTCTAGACTTGATAGTTCATCAACACATATGTATATCCTACTTCCTCCAAAGAGGATGGTGCCTTGTATTTTTGAACTATCCCATTAGCTTCTATCAAGACTCTAGTGAATGAGGCCAATCGGAGGCTCACTACTTCTCTCAATTGTTTTACCTGACCTTTGAATTACTCCCTTTAGTCTTACAATTGTTGTATCTAGGAGTGCAAACTTTCTACTTGTGCCCCGATGGCACCATTACTATCTTATACCAGATTATATGTTGCAGCCACATTAGTGATCTACATTTCAATGACACTAATCTGATCCTTAATACTCTTTGTAGTATCAAGCCATTTCAAATAGAAAACATATAGAACCTTGGCCTCCTCCAAGATTTTATGAATTTCTTGGAAAACAAATTGCAACTTGTCCAGTGCACTCTCACACTTCCTCAAGGCATCATTCAACCTCTTTTCATTCAAATTTTTTTTTTCCTTCTTTTTCAGTTGTGAAGAATAAGTCTCAAAAAACTCCATTAATTATTTCATCTATTGTGCAAGGGAAATGACGTATCTTTTGGCTTCCAACAACTTTTCTTCCAACACATTCATGGATTCTTCTAACACTCCAGCACTCTCCACATGTTGCAGTGGAGTGGAGTATGTTACCAAGCTTCAACTTGTGTAGGGGAGACATTGCAAACAGATTGACCTATCCATCAAAAGTAGGAACATGTAGTAATTATAGATTCAATACCAGTTGGATTTGCATTTCCTAAGCCAAAAATTATTTTATTGAATCTATCAAGGAAGAGTATCATTTTTCTGAGCTTCTTTCTTCAACATCCTTCTCCATCTCCTTCTCCTTTTCTTCTTATTTCTCCTTATCATTTTTCTTCTCCATCTCCGTACATGAGACATCTTGCTCCATTTTCTGACTGAAGACACCTTCTTATTATTGTCTAGAGATAGTTTGTTCATATGTATCATTTGAATGGGGCTCATTATCAGTTTCATGTTCTTTCAGAGGCTCATGTACATTCATTTCACAATCAATATCATGCCTTTTTAAAGGCTCCAGTGCAACCACATCAACATCACTTTGCAATTCATTGATGATTTTCTTTGTAACATCTTCAGTTTCACTTTGAATCTTCCTTTTGATGTCCCCGTCCATGCTCGTTAGAAGATTTATTCTTCTCTTTGTGCAAAAATCTTGTGCTTGTCTCTAGATTATCTTCTCCTTTTCCTCTTGAGAGATAGAGGACCCAACCTTGACTATTTTATGTTGTTTCAACTCCTTATCAACTTTGATGGCATCATCTCTTCTCTATCTCAAAGCTTGTTGCAGGATTTTCAGAGCTTTATCAACAATGCCACTGAAAGAAATATTTTGTTTGAGCATGTATTCAATGATAGTTTTTTCAATTATCTTCTTATCTTTCAAAGGAATATCTATATGCAACTTCATTGTATCATTCAACAAACCATACTTAGTAATTCCATTCAAAATGGCACAAAAATCAAGAGAATCATGTGTTACCAAAGGAGTTTTCTCAGTTCCATCATTTTCAATCTTCTTTCCTTTATTTTTTTGAAAGGATATTTCATCTCCAGCTTCTTCCTCTTCAAATTCTTCAACATCTATCTTCTTCCTATTTTCCTTCTACTTAGGCCTAGTATGCACAATTTTTGTGGCCTTCTCCAAAGGGCTCTCTAATGCAACTTTTCTTCTACCACCAATAGTTTGTGTAGTTTTGGAGGGTTGTGGAGCAGATGTAGCAGTAGAAGATGATCTACTAGATCTCCTTGGAAAATTTTCTACAACATGTTCTTCAAGATCAGAGGGGATATTCACCAAAGCTTCACTAGAGGATGGTGGCATCATTTTAGAGTGTTGTGGAATGTCACACTTCTTGAACAACTTATCCACTCTTTTCTCACTTGTTTCTTCTAACTGCTTCTGGATCATCTTATCCATGATTTCTCTGTGTACCAAATATATCTACCTTAGGATCCTTTGGTTTTGATAGAATAATATCTATATAACCTTGAACATATTCAAGTTCAACCTCATAAGGCAATTCAAGAATTCATGAGGTCCTTGGCTCTACAACCTCCATATAGCAATGATCCTTATTCACTATGAAAGTCACCTCATTTTCATACTTCCAAACCAAATTAGATGGAATTGTTTCCCTCTCTTGTATTTTTGCTTGTAAATTCTTAAAGAATCCCTAGTAGAAAGTGTTGTATGCTTGTTTATCTTGAAAAGATATCAATGTTTTTCTTGATTTATGCAACAAATGGAGAAAATTTATCCCAAATTTTTCCTTTAAATCCAAGCAATTCATTCATGAAAAATAAAGTGAGGCAAATGATCAACAAACCAAACTTGAAGTTATAACCAATTTCTTTTGTTCTCTTCAAGTTCTATATCAACTACTCCCTCAACAACTCGCACTGGTCATAATTTGCATCTTCCTTCACCATTTGATGTGTGGTGTGAATTGTGGTGGCAATCTTTCTCAATTTTTGAAGTAAATATTGTATGCAATCCTCATAAAGACATATTGGACACCAGGATTTATGATATACTTTTTTGTTAGGGTTCTTTATCAAACTTAGCTCTGGTTTTTTCCATCCCTTTCATTTTTTATTGACTTTAATACCAAGACTAATCTGGAGTCACAAAGACCAGTAACTATCTTAATTGCTTCCTTTGTGATCATATAGGGTTTGTCTAACCAAATGAAATCTTCATGAATGTGACTCAAAATGATTCTTACCCATTCTTTGCTAGTGCAAAAGTCTAGAAAATATTTCTAGATGTCTAACCCTTTTGTAGAAACGTTTGCATACTATAGCTTGTACACTCCATTTTCATTCAAAAATCCACATCGAACCACTTCAAAAGATGAAGTATGATCAATTTCACTCAATAGAGCATGAATGTATATCCTTGCATCTTCATAGTACACCACATCCGCAAAAACTTTTGAGAATGTGCCATCTTTGTCAACCTCCATTGCCTTGAATGGATTCTTGTATTTAGGCCTAGGTTTCTCCACCACATCAATTACCTAAGGTGTCACCACTAGTATTTATTTAGAAATCTTCAAACACCATCACTAGGGTTTTACATACATAGCTTGAAAACATTTTCTCACTTCTTTGCTCCAAATGCAAATGCACTTGATTGCAAATAAGATCAAATGATCCAATTAACACATAAAAATTCTTTCAATAGTCCTAACTTTCCACCATAAATATATTTGTACTTGTTAGGTAAATCTTCTGCTAGAAATCTCTATGTCATCATAAGGATACAAGGATGCTCAACACACCTCCATAAATCATTCTCTTGCTCCAAAACCTTCATCAAAAGATTCAATATTGTTCAACAAATCTACACACCAGAGGAATTAGTCCAATTCATCTTCCATGTTGAAATATTCAACACTTCATCGTTTTCAAGGGGCTAAAATATTTGCAAATGATAGCTCCTCTTGAGATAATGCTTTATATCAGTTTGTCACTAAATAGTGTGGAATCATCCTTCTTCATATTTTATTGACCTTGCTTCTCTTTCCAAACCTTATCGTTACCCTTCTTTTGTTGATTTAGGGTTTCATCCTTCTTTTGGTTCTGAATAGGTGGCTTCTCAAAACCACTCCTACAAAACTTTACCTTATTCCCAACCTTATTACACTTTTAGCACACAATTTTGTGCTCCAAAACAAAGTTATTCCTCTTCACCTTAGTTCTAAATTCAGCAGCCTTATGACCAAAATTGTTGCATGCATAGCAATATCCATGAAATGAGACATCATCATATTTTTGAGGCACAAAAGGTTTTTTAATACCCATGTAATCATTTCTTCTTTGCCTAAATCTACAATCAACAACCTTATGCCCAAATTTATTGCAATAATAACAATAACCTTGAAGTGAATGATAAAACCCGATGGAGGCATGATGTCTAGTAGGTGGAGGACCTCTAAAACTTCTTTGTCTCCGAAGAAGAGTGAATCCGCCTTCTTTCTTGCTATCTTGATCTACCTTTACATCTCCAAAGGCAATCTTCTTAGGTTCTTCAATGGAAGCTTTCTTCTTTGTTTTAGGATTTCCTTCTACTTTAAATTTTCATATAGATTTGTAGAAGCACTTGTTATAGGAATTTTCCCTTTTTTAAAACCAAGACAAAACTTCTCTTTTGATGGCTTTTGAGAGTTAATCAAATCATCAAGAATCTCAAAACCTCCTTTCAACTTTATACCTTTGTCAATTTGTTCTTTTTCTTTTTTCAGTTCTTTCCTCAAGGCAACAATTTCTTCTTCAAGCTTTGAACATTCAACATTTTTTTCTTGCGTCAGGGAAACAATTTCTTCTTCAAGCTTGGAACATCCAACAATTTTTTCAATGAGCTTGAAATTCATACTCTCTTCAATTCTTTTCCATTCTTCAACTTGAACTTTCAACTTGCTAATTTTCTTCTCTACTTTTTCAATTTGGAATTGTATCTCTTCATTATTTTCTCTTCTTCATCCAGATCATTTAAAGAAAAATCAAGCTCTCCTACAAAATTCACTGGACAATCTTCCTTATTGAATTAAAATTCATATTCATCCTCCTCCTTTTGGATTATGACTTCTTTTTCCCGAGAGGACTTCTTCTTGGAAATTTCTTTATTCTCCATGTGTTACAAAATAGGATCTACCTCTACTATTAAGAAAATATCAAGGAACCTTGCTTTGATACCAATTGTTGAACACACTAGAATATTGAGAAGGGGGGTGAATCAGTATGCTTTAAAAATCGATCCCAATTAACTATTGTTGATGTTGAGTTAAACCAATTAAGCTTTTACCTACTTAATCAAGGCATGAAAGAAGATAAACATCCACATAAGAACATAGATGACACCAAATTTAGGTGGAAAAACCCACAGGGGAAAACCATAGTGAGAAATGCTTCTATGAGCTACTATCCTAATCCAACCTCACAAGTAAATAACAATTTACAATTTGATTTTGAACTATAACCCAAGGAATCAACTACTCCCTAAATCTATTTTAAGGGATGGAACCCAAGGAAGCTACTACTCCCTAATTGAAAGAAATAACAACTAAAATATGACTAATAGTATGGCTTCAACCATTGATAATCACCATTTCTGCTCATTAGGTTTATAGAAAATATTGCCATTCTCTTCTCATGAACTCATACATATTCACACACTTCCATCATCACCTTCACATCTTTGATCTTCTATATGTATCATCTACACGCTTGCAAAATATATATTCAGTCAGCCATAAACAAGAAATAATGAAACTTGTAACATGTTAGCCTACATCTTCATTGGCAGTAAATAGAAATGATAAGAAATTATTTACAATTCTTCTAGATGAGTTGGCATGACTCATACAACATCTACAAACACTTCTTAGACTCTGAAAAACATAAATGTGTGATGCACATCACCAACATACTCAAGTCGGCCACAACAAAGGTATATTTTCACAAACTAACTTGAAACAACTATGCGATATTGGAAAGAATAAAGATTTGCATGTGCTTCAAACCTAAGATACTCTGAGACATGTACAAGGTCCACACTATTCTCATACAACTGATTTGTACAATATTCTTCTAGCACAAGCAAACAAACATATGTTTTGTAGAATAATAGGTATTTGGAATCAATTGCAACACACTCACTTGAAATATAAACTTGCAGAGCACCAAACCACTTGAATATCCAACATAGCATGTACTGGACATCATTGAGCATGTCCACAAAACCGCATGATCTAATCATCACATCTGGAGGAATGCAAAGCATTCTAACAAGCCTTCATCATTACTTTACTCTGCCAAAGTACAAACCAAAACCCTGACACTTCTAATTTTCACAACAAAAGGTGTAATGACTTGAAATCTTGGATATAACACATTCACATCTCTATCAACTCATCTTCTAAACCATAAGACTAAATCTTGCTCTGCAAAAGGATTCAAACCAAAAAATTGTAGCTCTACCTTAGGATATATATTGTGAAAGCCTTAGACAATCTTTTGCAACCTTTCACAAAGTGTGGTACACCAAACTAGAAAGATCTCAATGTAAACATATTGTAAACATATCAGAACATGTGTACCCACCTACACATCACACTTAGACATAAGGTTGATCACCACTCTTCCATATACTATAATGTTGACTTGCACCAACTGATAGCTCTGCATATTAGCTAACTCCAAAGCATATACAATCTTTAGTACACATTTGACATCAATGACAACTAATCTTCTCAAGATGCAACAATTCCTTCTCGAAAAATTTCTCTAAATGATCTTGTAGTACCATTGACCGATTTACACTCTCATGCATCTAGAGTGGACCAAACACCTAAGGAGTTGTTTTGTTGATTGAATCCATGTGTACTTTGATCCACCTTGGTTCATGAGGCTTGTGTGAGTTTCCATCTCCTCCACCTCCTGTATCTTCAACACTTAGTTCAATTCAAAAATATGTTACTTTTCTTTTATTTCCAACTTTGTGGGATGATTATTTACTAGATATTGTAGAGTTATTTGTTGAGTCATGCATTGAATATTTGGAGGGCCCTATTGAGGATATTCATATTCTCTTTGATGTTAGCTCTTATGGAGTTGCATCATCTTCTTTGTATGTTGTGGGGGAACCTTTATACCCTCTTATTATTTCTCCAAATGATCATTTGTCATAGTTTCAAATTGGTATGAAGAGCCTTGAGTAGCATTTGGAGGAGCAACTTTTATCTTTGGATCCTATTTTTCATTTATCTCCACAAGGTTCTAGATTTTCATCTTCATCAATGTTGCATAGAACACCTACCTTTATGGAAAATTTTAGCATCAACATGGGGATGCATGAGTAGAGTTTAGAGACTTCATACATTTTTCCCTCCTCTCTTCTTGGAGATAACGTTTCTTCTAGATTCGCCATTGGATTTGTTTCTTCCTAACGGGAGGAACATTGTTTTCTGATTTTGGATCATCTTCAATATTCTTCTTTGTGCATTCACTTTTGGCATAAGATCTAATTTGTAGGGGGATCTTGATTGTACTCATGTGATCGAAACAATACTTAGGGGACATGTTGAGTCCCACATTATTTTGTCACATATATGTATTTATTTCTTTTCTCTTTTGGGGGTTTTTTTCCCACTATGTCCTCTCCCTTTCTCCATTTCATGAGAGATTACATTGTAATTAGGTACTTCATCAGGCCTAGTTATCAGGATCCAATTTTTTTTAGTCCACCTAATATACGCTTAAGGGGTGTTAATACAATAATTAATATTTCTTAGTAGTGCTAAGGAGCAATGTGTCTATTCTTAGCCGCATGTTAGTTTTATCAAACCACTTTCTTTTTCTAGCTAAAGCTAAATCAAGTGGTTACATGCCTATTTTTAGGCACCACTATTTTTAAATGATTGTTACTCTATATGTAATCCATATTGTGAGTTAATTCCTAATTCCACTCAATTATTGCTTTACATTTTTTGTTTTCAATCTCAAGGTAGGAGTGCATCTATTTATATTACATGTCTTGCAAGTAAATGCATTCATCCCAATGATCTTGGCAATTTCTACAATATTTTTATAGGTCTTAAAACATCACTATAAACCAAAATATAAAATTTCATCTTAACGAGTAGAGCTTGAAAAAAAATTACTTGATTTTTCTTTCCATATATGTTAAGTTTACAAAATTCAAAATTTGAAGATCAATCAACTAGTCATTTAGCCATTTCATTAGACTTCAAGACCCTAAGACCCTTTTCATCAATCTGACCCTTTCTTTCATGGCATAAATTCAAAGGCATTGCAATGACAATAGCTTGACATTTTTCCATGAAAAAAAATTGTTAAAAAATATGGCTATCACCTCACAATAGTGATAACTTGATTTTTTTTCTTGAAGAAATTTTGAAAAAATTAAAGTGCAAAATTTTGAGGTATCATTTAGGCTGTACCTTGAATTTTATTTTTGTCACCACTTTGAAGTATTGTCTAGTGATACCTTGAAATTTCCTCTACCCAACACATCAGGTGATAACTTGGGGCCTCTCTAAAGCATGAGGTGTTGCTTGGGAAACACCCTGGGGTCTTTGAAACCAAGAAGTATAAAGTATCACCTAGGTGACACCTTGTTGACTCATTTTTGTACTCCTACTTCCAAAAGCATAACTTTTGTATTTTGAAAATACACATTTTTTTGAGAGGATTCCAAATCTATAATAATTTTTTGGAAGGTGTTTCCATGGAAATATCTTCATCTTATTATTTATAAGTTTATTTTGAAGAGACTATCTAGTTCTTATCCATCAAGGTATTGCTTGAGAGATAGTTTGGTTTTTGGTAAGATATCCTGATGGTGTTGTCTTCTCATCACCTTGCAATAAACTTGAGGTATCACCTTGGTGACACCTTAAGACCTGTTTCCCCTTCAAATTGTAGTATAGCATCTTGAGGTATCACTTGGGTAACACCTTGTTGAGGTGTCTCACTACTATAAATTCAAGAGGCCATAAATTTCACATCTAGACTAAAAAAGAAGTCACTTATTTTTTCATATTTTTTTGAGAAAAATCCAAATATGAAACATTTTATCTCCTAAATCCATCACCTAGGTGGTACCTTGTCTTCCACTACAATCTAAGTCCTTTCTTTTGAAGGTATTTCCTAAATTATGCATTGGGACCCTTGCTTTGCAATCATGTCTCTCAACCTTTTGATTCCCTCCAAGGGAAATTCCATGTCTCCATGCCTAAGGTATCACCTTGGTGATATATTACAGCCTTATCTTGACACAAACATAAGGTATAACCTTGGCCATAGATTATGGAAGCATCACATTCACCACATTTGATATTAGTATCAACTTTAATCAAAGTTTATAGTTAAACCTATTTATTGGAACCAAACTCCCTCTTGAATCATTTTGCAACCGTACTTGTTAAAGACCATTCACACCACATCTTTCATTTTGCTTGCTAAAATTAGGTTTCTTGCCAAACTTGGGATGTGCAACATTCTAGATAGAGTTTTCACTCTTTCATCTAAAAACATAATCTTGACCTTTCCTTGGCCAATCATTTTGTGAGACACATTGTCTTCCAATAATACTTCAACTCCATTATAATTTTTACACATTGAACCACTCCTTATAGGGAGTCACATTAAAGGAAGATTGAGAATCAATAAGCTATGTATCATCACATGTAATGTGTTGTATGAGTTGCAGATAGCTAGAACACCTCTATAAATTCTTCGTTAAAGGTTTTTGCATCTAATTCATTATCAAACACCTTTTTTCCTTATTTTCTTTGTAATTATTTTATATGATTAGTCTTATCATAATTGGAACACTTAACCTTGAATTTTCTATGAGATGCAAATCTTCCTCTAGACTTAGATCTTCTTTTAACTCCTTTATTTTTCTTACCTTTTTCTTTGGACCTAATTTTAACGATAAAAGTATCTTTCAAGGATTATGAGGTTTCTTATATTCTCATTTCCTTTGATATAAGAGCACCAACCATCTCATCAATTTTTAACTTTGAAGTGGTTCCAATGATCACCATAACTAGCTTATCCCATGAATTTGGCAATGAACATAACTATGTAATGCATTAGTCCTCTTCATCCATCTTCACATCTACTAAGGTAATTTGGTTGATAACTATATTTGTTATGAAAGGTGTTCCAACCTTGCGTCTTAAGGTTGAGCACTAAAATATAATTTCTAGGCTATAGAGGTCATTTTTGCTCCATTAATTATCAAAATCAGCTTTAATTGGCTAAAGTGGGTTACGATGACATGGATCTCTCCATATCTTTAATTGAGAAAAATAGGCTCTATTGGTTTCCTAGATCAAAATTTATGGCCTCTTGAAGTTAAGCCCCCACATAAAAAATGTAAGAGAATCTATGAAAAAAGAGATCAAGAGAGGGAGCTACACATTTTGACCAAGAATAATCATTGATCTATGACATATCATTGTGATTGTCATAAAGCATTTTTGAAGGTTTGAATAAGACATTGAGGATTTCCCAAGTTGGGAAGATAAATATGATATGTTATGATAGATTCTTATGATACTTGTAGGAAAATGCTTTATTCAGCATGAAGACTTTTATTGGGATTTGGGTACCACTTTTGGGTGGTATAATCTTATGGTTTTGTGATTCCCCTTTGGTAGTTTTGTGTATTGTTTTTTCTATTTATTGGATGCTTAAGATGGAGTTTATATAATATGTTTTGTAGGAAATTGTTATGGTGTCAGTATTACTCCATATTTGAGTATCGGTGTTGTTGCTTGAGAAGGATCCTTGCATAGATTGCATTATCACCAATATTGTTATGAATTGATACATTAGTTTAGAGTTTGGAGGTTGGGTTTTTCTTGAAAGGGTTTCCTCAAGGTACATCATCATGTTATGATGAATAATTTTATTATGTTGTTTTTCTCTTGTAAATTATCTTAGATCATCTCTCCACACAAATTAGTGTAGGAAGTGTTTCCACACCTATGCTTCTTTTTAGTAAGAATGTAGAGACCTCTTCTAAATGGAATAAACATGTTTCAAGATAAAGGCTATTGGGTATCAAGTTGCCTAACAAATGATTCCAAATGAAAAGTCTACTAATATAAATGTAATTTCTTTGATGTTGTAGGTAAAACTATGCAAGCCTCTCCCAAGGGCAATGAACATGTTCCAAAATCAATCGTGGGTATCAATTTGGCTAACTATCATAGTCTACTTCGAGGTCAAGTCCTCTTTAAAATTAAAAAACTATAGATTCCTTATCTCCTTCGATAAAAAATGATGAGACTATTAGAATTTCTCAAAGAAATCATTGGTCAGATAGTTTTTGAATCTTACAATGACCTCTTCAACTTCATATACAAAATTAAGGCTAGGATGAATCATGATAATTACAATGGTTTTGTTATGATATGTATTCTAGATTTAACTACATGACTTAATAGCTTGTTAAATCAAGAACCCTCTAATTAATTTCTTTCCAATTGCATATACTAAATAATGGTCTTCCACATAGAGTTATTACTAATGACTTTAATCTGATAAAGTAAATTATCTTAATATTTTTTAAATTACTAAAGGTTAATGAGCGATAAGGTAATAAATTGATCCAAACAAATGAATGGATTGAGTGGAATATCCAATGCAACAACAATATCTAACTTCACGTTCACTCTATAAGACTATCATTTATACATCTAAATTTACACTTTGGCACTTCAACTCTTGAAGTTGTTAAATCCATTCTTTTAATCAAAATCTAGATATATCTTTATGATAGTGATTGTGAACTATCACCACTAGGGGCACTCCCTAATAGTGATCAAGACTATGATAGTTACGGATAAAATGATGATGTATAAACCTTTTACTTGGCTTTGGTAGCACACAAAGATTTATAATGACCAGTGCAAAGCATTCAAGGCTTGTTGATACCTTACCTAGTTTAAACTTATCATCTCTAAGTTTTAATAAAATTATATTAATCCAAAATATTTTTATGACATTCTTAAAATAATATTTTAAATCTAATTGTTTAGTTCCTTTCCTGTGTTACTTTCTAAAATCAATTAAGTTGCGGATGTAAAATGAATTATTATGAATACAATCAAGTAAAATATTAAAATGAATTGCATGAAACGATATATTGTAACTATTATCTATGAATGTTGTTGAAAATATTACCAGCAAATCTTGTTAAAATATTTTTCTCAACATAATACTTTCTTACAATTTTCATATTACCATCACATCCTCATATAATACAAATACCATTTATATATAAAGATATTTATTTCTTTACATCTTGTTATCTAATAGATTATATTTGTTGTAATTGTTACCTAAAAAATACTTAACCCTGGAAAACAACTTTAAGACTGTCCACTGCCATCTTTATACTTATCAGAAAATATCTTTACAAAACCACCTAAAATCATATCTTCTAGAAATTATTTCTTACAGATCAAACCTTTAAAAATCAAATATTTATAAGTGACTACACAGAAGTGGTTTTGGCATTGAATTGATTAAAAAACCCTTCTTCCTCAAAAAATTCCTAAGAATGACCAACCTTTACTGTGGAACTTATCTTCTATTCCTGATTATTAGCTTTGTTTGATGGAACTTTATTTTATCTTTTATTTGTATAGCTTTAAAAATTTGGTATGAGGAAGATAGGGTTTGGCATAACATCCTTTTTTTTCATATTTCATGAAAGAATATAATTCGCTTGAAGTTAGTACCTTATCTGAGGTTTATGTAGGTTGGGAGGTAGAGGATTCATCCTATTGTAGCATGCTTCTCATAATTTCTTCTTCAGATTGACATAATTTGTTTGTTTGCAGTGTATTGCTCTCAAGAAATGAGCATTCAACGACTCTATAATTCAATACAAAACAATTGTTTAGGCATGAGATGGAGTATGAAAGGTAAGAGGAAAGGTTGTAAAAAGAAGAAATGAGTCTTACAATTGAACTTGTACTGCTGAGAGGAATTCATGTGCATGAAGTGCAATATCAAATGGCAGTGTGAATTTTGATCTATCAAAACACTGAATGAAATGATAAATGTTGAAAAATTAGCTCAAAATTTGTTTTCTTGCTTGGAACCGTATCACCCAGGCTGGAGCGGTTGTGGAGAAGATCTCTCCACTTTCCTATTTTTTTCTTCTTATATCCTACGCACTTGCCAGTTTGGCAATTTCCTTTTAGAAACAGCTTTGCTTTCTTTCTAAGTTAATCTCTACTCCACCGTAGGTGAATGAGAGGTTATAAAAAGGAGATCAATGTGAGTGTTGGTGATATACAGATGAAATTTTTTTGTGTAGGAATGACACAAGAGAAAGTGAGATTGGGGTGAACAGAAGGAGGAGTTGAAATATTATCCAGGATTGCAGTATTGTTGTGGATGCCAAGTTCTGTCAGTTATTGTAAATTTCTTCTTTTCTATTATAATAAAATCTCTCATTGAATACTGGTTTTTTCTCCAAAGTTAGGGGTTTTCCAGGGTGAATCACTAAAGTGTGATTGGTTTTCTCTAATTTGCGTTCGTTCAGTATTCTTTTGTGGATGGTGTTGTGCATGCTTTAATTCTTTGTTTCATTCATTTGATTTTTGTTATTCAAATTTATGAGTTTAAACAATAGTGAATTTATTGTTGGGATTCACAACACCAATAGGGGAGACATATTTTTCACATGGTATCAGAGCTAGATTCTGAAAGAGAAAAATAGGGCTTAATCACACAGGTGCAAGTTTCGATTTTCTTTTGTGTTCGGGGAGGTTTAAGTTCAAGGGTTTCAGTAATGGCAGCAACCAAAGTAAGAGATTCAAACATAATTGAGGGGGCTTCAAAATTTGGCGTGTGGAAAGAAAGAATTCTTCTATTACTGGAGGAGAATGGTCTAAAGGAATACGCAACCACTACCATTTTTGTTCTGATAGATGTTACACTGCTGACGACCTACCAGAGAGAAGATGTCAAAAATGGACGCATCATTATGGATGGGGTCAAGGATCACCTTGTTCCTCATATTGCAGACTTAGTCACCTACAACAAGATGTATGATGCCATACTCAAGTTATACCAGAGTTCAAATTTGAACAAGCAGCTGATTCTCAAGGATAAACAGAGAAACACCAAAATGAAGAAAGGGGAGAGCATAGTTAAATACATTACCAGGATCAAAATAGTAAAAGATGATCTAGTAACTATCAGGGTACCAATACCAGATAATGAGGTTGTCAGGATTGCATTGGCATGATTCACAAAAGAATGGGACATCTTTGTCAAAGTTGTATCTAGATGATAAGATATTCCTGATTGCGATCGTTTGTGGACTGATTTCACTCAGGAAGAATTATGAATGAGTTATGTTAATGGAGGTAGCAACAGTGGTCTTAAGGGTGAGGTGAAAGAGAATGTTGCTCTTATCAACAAAGGTAAAGTCAAGAAAGGCTCAAGCAGTGAGTCTACCTCCAAAGGGGACAAGAAGATAAAGAAAGACCCGAGAAAAATTAAATGTTATGGTTGTGATCAACTAGGAAATTATGTCAGTCAATGTCTGAATTGGAAGAAAGGAGACAAGAAGAAGAAGTAGACAACAACTTCAACGGATGTTGATCAGCTATCCTCTAGACTAGAAAATATTTTTTCTCTTGTAACTTGCTTATCTAGCTCGAGCACTACAGGGGTCTGGTATATTGGAAATGGTGTGTCATGCCATATGATAGGATTTAGAGAACACTTCTCCAACTACAAAGCAGAAGAGATGGGCTTTCAAATAAAAATGGGAAACAAGTCCACATGCACTCCAGTTGGGAGAGGGACTATTTCATTTCAGAGGGAGTCAAGCAGTGATATTAAGATCACATATGTATTGCATGTGCCAAGGATGTGCATGAATCTAATTTCAATATCTGCCCTTGAAGACAAAGGGTACAACATACTCTTTCAGGGACATAAGGTGTATTTAAAACACAAGGAGTAGAAGAAGGAAAAATAGATTGGGGTTAGAAGTGACAATTTATATAGGTTGCAGTTTGAAACTCCAAAGGCTCTAGTGAGAAGTGATAGCAACAGGGAAATAAGAGAGCTATGGCATAGGCGGATGGGACATTTACACCATGGGGCATTGAAATTGCTTAAAGAAACCGTAATAGGAAATTCCACAGTTGAGTGCAGAGCACGGTGACACGTGTAAAGGATGTGTGCTTAGGAAATTTTCAAAGGCAACTTTTCCTAGAAGTGACAGTAGAAGCAAAGGTGAACTTGATTTGATACATTCTGATATTTTTGGTCCCATGTCTACTCATTCTTTAAGGGGTTATGAATATTACATAACCTTCATTGATGATTTCTCCAAAAAGACCTCAATATATTTCTTGAAGGCCAAAGATGAGGTCTTTAGTCGCTTCCAATAATTCAAAGCTCTTATGGAAAATATGATAGGCAAGAAGATCAAGGTTCTTCGGATAAACAATAGGGGTGAGTATAAAAGCAAAGCCTTCTAGGAGTTATACACCAGAGAAGGAATCAAGAGAGAATGGATTGTTCCCTACAACCCACAACAAAATGGGGTTGTTGAGCGTAAGAACAGGGTAATTGTTGAAGCAGTCAAGTCCATGTTGTTTGATTAGGATTTGCCTAAGTATCTTTGGGCAAAGGCTTGCAACACAATAGTCTATATTCAAAATAGAGTACCCCATAATATTTTGGGGAAAATGACACCAAAAGAAGCCTTTATAGGGAAGAAGCCTGAGGTCGGGCATTTTAGGATCTTTAGCAGTATGGCATACTATCACGTACCATCAAAGAAATGAACCAAGTTAGATTCAACTACAGAGAAAGGGTTTTTTGTTGGATACAACAAAACCTCCAAGGAATATATGATCTTTATTCTAGGGACGAGGAGGATCATAGTGAGACATGATGTGAAGTTTCTGGAGGAGAAAGCCTTCAAAAAATCTCAAGATTTGCCAACGGTTGAGTAGAGTCAGTAGGTTGAAGCTCCAAAAGTGGATCAGGAGTCTCAGGTACAGGGAACAGTGATAGGAACAAATGTAGATATAGGTACCTTGGGTGAGTTGAGTCCACAAGATTTGGAGCAGCAAAATAAGGAAAAAGTTCCACCTATCATTGTATCTCCTACCAGCGGGAGAGGGACTAGTCGAGTGGAAAATTAGATTGTGTGAGATGCTCAGGAGTTTATGGGAGCTCCTAGAATGAGTGGTAGGGAGAGGAGACCACCAGCTAAATATTCAGATTATGTGGCATTAATAATCAAGCTCATTGACGGTGAGCCTTCCAATTATCAGGATGCTGCACATCAGCAGGTTTGGCAGGATGCCATGGTGGAGGAGTACAACTCCATCATGAAGAATGATGTCTGGGAGGTAGTGCCAAGGCCTATAGATAAGGAAGTGGTTGGTTATCATTGTATCTACAAGACCAATCATGTTGAAGATGATAGCATAGAAAAATACAAAGCCAGGTTTGTGGCCAAGGGGTTCTCTCAGAAGGAGGGAATCGATTATGATGAGACATTCGCTCTAGTGGCCAAATATACCTCCATACGAGCTGTGATATCATTAGTAACATAAATGGGATGGAAAATTCATCAGATGGATGTCAAGACAACATTCCTAAATAGAATCATAAAGGAGGAGGTGTACATCGAACAACAATAAGGTTTTGTGGTGCATAGGAGTGACTCTCATGTTTGTAGGTTAAAGAAAGCACTATACGGAGTTAAGAAGGCACCCAGAGCGTGGTATGAGTGCATAGCCAATTACTTGCAGAGCATGGGATTCGTGAAGAGTGAGGCGGACTCCAACCTTTACTATCTCATGGTGGGAGGTGAACCACTCATTCTAGTTTTGTATGTGGATGATTTATTTATGACTGGTTCACCGAGGCTCATAGAGGATTGCAAGAGGGGCCTAGAAGTAGAGTTCAAGATGAAGGATTTGGGGTTGACGCACAATTTTCTAGGACTAGAGGTGTGGCAAACGAAGGGAGAGATTTTCCTTGGTCAAGGGAAATATACTATGAAAATATTGAAGCGATTCAGAATGTTGGACTGTAGACCCATGTCTACATCGATGGTTACAAATTGGTGAAAGATCAATGCATCAAAGTAGGAGGCAGTAGACCCTACCTTGTATAGACAACTTATTGGGTCATTGATGTATCTGGTCAATACAAGACCAAACATTTGCTTTGCAGTCAACTCTCTTAGTCAGTTCATGGTAGAACCAAAGAGAGTACATTGGACAACATCAAAGCATGTGTTGAGGTATCTATGTGGTACAATTGAGTATGGGTTGAGATATACTCGGGGTGATGGCATCAGGTTGATTGGATACACTGATGCAGATTAGGCATGTAATGTAGTGGACGAGAAAAGCACTTTGGGGTGTTGTTTCAACATGGGATTAGGGGTTGTCTCTTGGTACAACAAGAAGCAGAAGTTTGTTGCATTAAGCTCTATGAAAGAAAAGTACATGGCAGTGAGCATGGAAGCATGTGAGGCCATATGGCTTCAAAAGCTGTTAGTGGCACTATTTGGTCAGGAGGTAGAATTGACCATCATTCACTATGATAATCAGAGTTGTATAAAACTCTTTGAGAATCATGTGTTTCATGATAGATCGAAGCATATTGACATTAGATATCACTTTATCAAGGATTGTGTATAGCGTGGATTAGTTCGACTACAGTATATATCTACAGATGAGTAGGTTGCAGACATCTTAATGAAGGCCTTGATGAAAATAAAATTTGTCTTCTTCGAGGAAAAGTTAGGTGTAGTAGAGAACACCTTCCTCGCTAAGAGGGAGTGTTGAAAAAGTAGCTCAAAATTTGTTTTCCAGCTTGGAATTATGTCACCCAGGATGGAGCAGTTGCGGAGAAGATCTCTCCACTTTCTTCTTTTTTTTTCTTCTTATCTCCTACACACTTGCCAATTTCGCAATTTCCTTTTAGAAACAACTCTGCTTTCTTTCTAAGTTAATCTCTACTCCACCGTAGGTGAATGAGAAGCTATAAAAAGGAGATCAATGTGAGTGTTCGGGATATACAGATGGAAGTTTTTTTTGCAAGAATGACACAAGAGAAACGGAGATTGGGGTGAACAAAAGGAGGAGTTGAAATATTATCCAGGATCGCAATATTGCTTTGGATGCCAAGTTCTAGCAATTATTGTAAATTTCTTCTTTTTTGTTATAATAAAATCTCTTATTGAATGTTGGTGTTTCCCCAGAGTTAGGGGTTTTCCAGGGTAAATCACTGTGTCAAAGTGTGATTGGTTTTCTCTAATTCTTATTGCATTTAATATTCTTTTGTGAATGGTGTTGTGCATGCTTTAATTCTTCGTTTCAGTCATTTGATTTATGTTATTTAAATTTATGAGTTTAAACAATAGTGAATTTATTGTTGGGTTTCACAACACCGATAGGGGAGACATATTTTTCACAATAAATTCATCTAAAAAACACATCAATTTCCACTCAAGTTAAGGCATTGAATTGCACATGTTTCATGTATAAACATTATGCTTGAATTTTTTTGAGGAAACTGAAGAAAAAAATGTATTACTTTCCTTTAATTCAGTAAATAAACAAAGGTTTGGTTTTGAATTTGTAAAGGATATGGGGAATTTTAGAGATTAAAGGATACAAGTTAAGATGTTTGCCTTGTGTACAGATTCCTTGGTATAATAGGTAAAGAATACTCTACTTTTGTGTTGTTGAACCTTGCCTGGCATGCCGTCTATGGCCATGTGAACTCTAACCTCAAAATGAAGTGCTCCTCCTACCAAATTGTAACATAATATACTTACTTCCAAAAACACCAGAAATGTTTGAAATTTCAATGCTTAGAGATATTTTCATTCACACCATTAAAATTTAGCTTAAGTTTAGAAGACTTGATTCCAAAGATTAATAGTCAATCATGTCAAAGAAAAAGGTGACTCTCCACTTCTTGTCATTTTATGTGTTGGTCCTTGCCCAAATATATAGTAGGGCTTAACCGAATTTGATGAAATATTCACTGAAAAATTCTTCAAATGCTCTTGATCCAATGAAAGGTAACATTTCTCTGTCTCTTTGTCTTTGTCATCTTCCTTGGTTAATTTCTTGTGGCTTGAGAGGTATTCCATGTGAAATAATAGGTATAATATGCAATTCCCTATTTTACATATAGGGAAAAGTGAACGTCATCTGGTTTAGTGAATAAAGAAACACACATCAATGTTAGATAGAAAAAATTGCAAATTTTAATAATATGTATTTTCTTACAATAAATTTATAAATTATTCATTATATTGATATATTGTTTGGATAGAGTCTCTTGATTTTTCCATTCGCTGATATATTTTACTTTCATTTTTTTCTTTAGACAAAAAATCTAAGATTCATTGTATTTAATAAAAGAAATAAAACTATGAATTAGTGAAGAAAATTGAAGTTTTTTTCATTGATGTGGCTTTAATTTAACATGTATATGTTTTTTTTTTTTTTTAAAAGTTTGAAGGTTCCTACTTGTTACATTGGGTCTTTGAGAAACTTCTTAATTTAAATTTATTTTCTATGGAATTGTGTATTTTTGTTATCTTTAATCATAATTTACTTTCTTAGGACACATTGCTTACTAGTTTGGTGATAGAGATTGTCAATCCTTCATTTAAGATGGCAAGAAAATTTATCTATATTTTTAAAAAATATTATATTTTTTATACGGTTTCTATTCTAAACTCAAGTGATAAGAAATATTGATCCTTGGATTAGTTTGTTGAGAGTTTTTTTCTTGGTTTGGTTCATTATGAAGTTGTTATGCTTTAGATATCCCTTTTATTGTTGTTGTGTGTGTATTTCATGTTCTCACTTTAATAGTTTGAAACACACTTTGTTATGCTAATAAAATTGATTCTATCTATAGATTTTCTTGTTGCATATTCGATGCTTCATTACCCCTCAAAGTCTACCTAGGTTTAACTTTTGACTAGGTGTAGCACAAACTAATGTAATTATATATTTGAGAAATTATTTTGTTTTAGTAAAATATGTTTTTTTGTAAATTTGTTCAAATGGATAATTGGTTGATTTTGTTTCTCTACTAATGCTATCCTTTTTTATTTTTTATCCTTTGTAATTGAGTAAATTATTTGATTTGGCCCTTTCAATTCCTACATTCCTTTACACTTTAGTCCTTGCAAAATTTGTAATTTGTGAATACTTCTCAAAAATATAAACATGTGTCAAATTTAATTGTAGAGTTTTTCATAAATAGAAAGTTACTCCAAGAGTCTAGTTACATGGGAAAATCATCTAAAGAGCTTTGACTAAGCTCATTGCATGCGGTGGAGAACATTCCACGTTTATTTTGGGGATGTGAAATTTAGTGGCAACTTCAACTGTCCATCCCAAAAAAAGTTGGTGATTATACATAGATTAGGAGGTAGTATGAAAATGACATTTTAAATTACAATTGAAATACACTCCAATATGATTCAATAAAAAATAATTTTTTCTCCATTTTTAATGGAAATATTTTTAGAAGACCTATGACAAATTATCTTCTCACTTTCAATGACATGTTAGTTGTATATGATATTATTCTTTAAGAAAATGTGTATACATAGATGATTGGTTTTGGCTTACAATAAAAAAGTTATGGAAATGTTATCATAGTTTATATTATCGATGAGTAATTCCTTGTAGATATTTATATCAAAACATGTGCATACTCTCTGTACTTTGTCATTAGTTATCTATAACTAGTATACATATATTAAGTAATAATATATAAAAAATGTCGAGATTTATCATTATTGAGGCATCTATTGACTTGAGGAAAAATGCTTACATCTTCATTAACATTAATTTCAAAAGTAATATATATGATTTCATTATAGTTTCTATCATTATTTATTTCAATTCCCATATATAAGGGTACACATTCAAATATATTGGATTTCCCCCCAAACTTATACTTTAATGTTTTGATTAACAGTATCTTTATAAGTATTTGTTTTTAGATTTTATAAAGATTAACTTAAAATCATACCAACTTGTATATAAAAAAACTTAACATCAACATCAACCATTTCCATTTAATTAGAACTCAAATACTTTTAATTTGTTTAAAGCAATAATTTTACTTAGTTAACCATGTATGCACTGGTAATGATTTTTTAACAATATTAAAAAAATAGTGGAACAATCTGGCAACTCATGTATTATTATCAATTCATCAATCATCAGATTTAGTATTAAAAACAATAAAGAACAATATAACGGTAAAAATCACACCAACTAACTTAGATATATCCACTGAGTTTATTCAAAATGTTTGAATACATTGTTAACAAGATATACATTCAAGCATTTGCATGTCATGAAACCTCGAGCTTTACAATTGAATTTAATAAAGCTTTGCTCTTAGAGGAATAATCAAATCCGCCCGACCTTTATGTTGGTAATCAAGCCCGCCCAACCTTGGCCTTGAGCAGCGAGAAGAGTTGCACGTTTTAGACGTTATTTGTCTCTATAATTGATAGTCTGCATTGCATTGAAATTTTAAAAGAGTTATGCTTGTCCTCCTTGTTGGAAGAGATTCCTTCAAAGGCCCATTAAATCAACTGTATTATATCCTCTACTATTATGCCAAATCAAAATAGATCGTCCAGTTTATATGCATTACTTTGGGAATGTTATAATGATCATTATTATATAAAAAGAAAACTGTTATGTTCAAGTGGAGGATTAGTTCATGAGGTCATACAAAGCACAACAAACGAGGAGCATTTTCACAGCTTAATTTACTTTGTGGAGACCATAAAGTGAACACCTTAGCCAAGATTTATTGTAGAGAAAATGACATGCAATCATCAGACTTATAGTTTTTGTCTGTATCTATATGCAAGAAGAGTATTGCTATAACAGATAAACATATATGTTTGCACATTGAAAATGTGCAGACTTCAATAATGCAATTTTTCTTTCCACAAAATGCATTACAATCCTACCTCACAACAAAATGCAACTCAAACATATCCAACACTGCATCAAAGATAGCTTGATAGGGGGAAAAAATAAAGTAGTGTGACCCAAAACACCAAAGTACAACAAAATCAGTATATTAAAGATTTGTGTATTACACATTGAAATAGATCTCGTAAGGTGAAAGGATTACTAAGAAACTGCCAACCTGAGAATCAAACAAATCGCTCCTTCTGAATAAGAAACACCACCAAAAAATTTAGCTACAAAAAAGTGAAAAAGTATGCTCATTTGATGTGATTTAATAGGAAAAATCCAAAGAACTGAAGCTCCTCCTAACTCATCTTGCTTACAACACCTCTCCCTATCCAAAAAAATGGTCACATAAAAGACAAACTCAGAAACATGAAAACAACAACAAGATTTACACTCATTTCTCATAGCATAACAGGGAACAAAATTCGCTTACCTGCTCAGAAATGTTATACGAAAGTTAAGCTCCTCCTAACTCGTGTTGTTACATTACCTCTAATTTGAATTTTCTCTCTTAAAAGGAGTAATTCCTTGTAGATATTTATATCAAAACATGTGCATACTCTTTGTACTTTGTCATTAGTTATCTATAATAAAGTGCCTTTTGTAGGGGTCTGCAAAAAATCCATTGCAGTAATCAATAGGAGCTTGACTAAGATCATTGCATGTGGTAGAGAACATTATGTGTTTATTTTAGGAATGCCAAATTGAGTAGTGACTACTCCTATTTAGCCCAAGAAAAAATTGGCAATTATATAGAGATTAGGTAGCATGAAAATGACATTTTATATGTGAAATTGAAACACACTTCATTTTCATTCATTGCGAAGTAGTATTATTATTGCTTTTTAGTGCAAAAATTTGTATAAGAAATATGGTAAATTGTCTACTCACTTTCATTAGCATGTTAGTGATGTGTAATATTAATCTTGAAATGTTAGCCAATGAAAGAATTACACATCAAGTATCATTGTTTGTGAAGAGGGACTTAATAAAATGTATAGAATATATGATTAATTTTGGAAGCTACAAAATTATTACCATAATCTAGATGTTAATATCAAATATTGTGCATACAATTTCTTTTTCTTTGTCATTAATTACACAAAGTAGATTACCTTCTATTGAGGTCTTGGGAAATGCCTTGAAGGATGAAGGATTAGTATTTATAGAGAGCATTTTTTCCTTGTATCACATTCACCATGAAGTTCATGGGACTATAATATGCCATTTTTATTTGTTGATTATATTTATTGTGGACTATTTTAAATAACTACTAGTACTAAATTAAGACACGGCCTTGAACAATTGCTTTGTATGCTTCTACAAATCAATATGTAAGTCTTATAGTGTTGTATATCTTAGGTGTAATCAGCTTAGGAATGATGGGTAGAGTCTAGTTGGATTCATTCCTTGTCATATTCTATATTTGTTGAAATTTGGTGATTGAGATATGAGACCAACATTGCCTTAGGATATATCAATATTTTAGAGGTGTTATGGGTGCAAGAACACATTTCAAAACTAGGAACAAAATATAAATATTCAATTTTGAATTCTAAAACACTTGCAAACCTCATGACCAAGGAAAATAAAATTCATAATGAAAGTTCAAACAATAGAACAAAACAAAATTAACAAATAAACTCCATTGATAAAATCTATGTGCTCAAGTGGATGTGGTTGTTTGAAATCTTTGCAACATGTACGTATTGAAGATGATTTGCTTGATTTGCATAGGATGATGTACCAATTTATAGATTTTTGGTAATGGGGATATATAGTGAGGATTTGTGGATGAGATATATGATGGAGATTCAATGAAAGCAATTTCTTAGGATCAAGGAGAAAATGAAGGGTTTATATTTATTTTTTTAAAGATGAATGACTAAGATTGCATTTACTAAAATAGTAATTTGTTGCAATGATAACAATCTCTTTAAAAATTGAGAGAGAAATACATTTATTTTGGGATGGTGGAGGGAATATAGGTACATTAAATAATAAAATATTATTTTATTTAATTATCCATGTTGGGTGAAAATTGGGGTAATTAAATAATAATATTATTTATGTAAGGTAAAAATGAGGTAATAATAGATGTGCCATTGGATTAGACTATTTATTTAATTAGTTGGTGATGAACTAGATTAACTAAATAATATAATTATCTAATGGTGATGAGATGCTAATATAAAATGATGTTAGGATGATTTATGTGTCTACAATGGTCTTCACCATAATGTTGTAGTTGTAGACATGTACGATTCTTGTATATGTTTCTATTTCATTGATTTGTTTAATAGTAGAGGCAACCTTTTAAAGGCTTAAAAATGCACATGTTACATTTTAACATTCATCTTCTTTGTTTCATTCTCAGATATATACATTGTGGAATTGAATTTACTTTTATATGTTGTATGTTAGCTTTCTACAAATGGTTTTTATGTATGACATTGTTTTATGAATTATTGTCTAATATATAAAACACCTTTTAGAATTTCTATTGTAAATATTTTTCCTCCATTTATTTTTATGGTTGTTAGTTTTCAATATCTTAATAGACTTTAATTTGGAATAAGTTTTCATTAGGCTCTATCTGCACTCCTTTCTTTCTATTGTTCCTCTTCCTGATGATGGATCATTGAGTGTGATCCGAAACATCGACACAAAAACATACACAGTTGAATCCAAAAGCTTACATCAGACTTTAATTTGTTAATTCTATTTATTCTTTCCTAGATTTATAGTTTTAGTAAGGTATATTACATAATTTTATAATGAGAAGCTCTTAAATACTTGTTCTCATCATCATATTACATCTTTGAAATTTTCATTCACCCATTTTATGATTGTCAGTTTTCAATATCTTAATAGACTTTAATTTGTTAATTCTATGTATTCTTTCTTAGATTTAGTGGAATTGGATTTACCTTTATATGTTGAATGTTAGCTTTCTATAAATAATTTTTATGTATGACATTGTTTTATGAATTATTGTCTAATATATAGAACACCTTCTAGATTTTAATAGACTTTAATTTGTTAATTCTATGCATTCTTTCCTAGATTTATAGTTTTAATAAGATTTATTAAATAATTTTATAATGAGAAGCTCTTAAATATTTGTCATCATCATCATATTACATCTTTGAAATTTTTATTATAAAAAGATGTATTATTAATGTTTTCTAGACTTTATAAATTTATTCTCTCTTATCCAAAATACATACAAATATTATCTCTAATTTTATAAATCTATTTTTTTTAATTCTATAAATATTATTTCATTATTTTCTTTGACTTGTTGCAAGTAGCCATTAGCCTTCTTTAATACAAATACTAGTAGTAAAACATCACTACCCAAATTAAATTCAGTTAAAACCACAAAACAAAAAACTTGGTAAAAGCTTTCCTATTCAGCTTGTTAGTGTTAACCTCTGTTTTTTTCTGCTTAACAAACCCTACCATACCACATAAATTTTAAAAAACAATTTGATTCAAACCCTAAGGGCAGAAACCCGTCAGCGCGTTGGCAAACCCAGGGTTTTTTCTTTTTCTTCTTATTTTCAGGTTCCCTCAATTCTAGTATTGTTATTATCAATATTTCGTCTGTTTCTTCAGATTGCAGAGGTCGCGCGTTTGATTCTCACTTCGCTATTTGCGGTAAGTGATCTAATCAACTGTAGTCGTGAAGGCTTTGACATGTTAAATATATTTATTCTCTTCATTTTTGGTAGTTTTCTCGCAGCTGTTTACAGTACTTTGATGCTCCTCTCTTGCAAGAATGATCCTGCATAGTTTATGCAAAAAAGCTTTATGATGTCAAATCTATGGTTTATTTGTTGTTTTTATTGGCTTTTTATTTTTTGGATTTACAGGGTTCATGCACTTGTTGCATGTTTAATAATGTGAAGTTTTTTTTATTTTATTTTTGAATTTTGCGCTCGCACGTATTTAATTCTTTCTAGGTTTAGGGTTTGAAACAGTAAACCGGAGATTACTTGAGGTAAAGGTAAAGGTTAATATTTAGTTTACGGAAGAGCCATAGGCCTATTTGTCATGGAAGGTTAATTGTTTTGGTTTGAAGGAACCCTAAAAGTGTTTTGTCCTTTTCGAAGGGAAATAGTTATCTTTTGTTTGGAAGGAAGTCTACATGCCTTTTTTTTAGCTTTATCTTATTCTAGGAGGTTTTTTTTCTATATATATGGTTTGTATTTTAAATTCAGGTAATTAGCACGACATATATTAATGGTTTGTTTCTAGCTTTGGTTAAGTGAGTGACACTTCTTGTTCAAGCTATAAGTGAGTCTGCGGTTGTTTTTGCTCTAAACCCATGTATTGTTAGAAATCTGTACCAGTGGTTTTGAAACCCTGGCCAAGATCATGAGCGGTATGGGATTCATATTGCCTGAATGAAAAGTACATGTTTTGAAGCGTAGGATCCATATCTTCTTTTTTCTTTTCTTCTATCATTGTATTTGTATTGTTAAGGAAGATCTAGGGCTTGTTTTGTTTTTTAAGAAGCGTTTGTAATTTGAATGTGAGTTTTAGAGTATCTTATTTTCTATTGTTTTTTAAGAAGCGTTTGTAATTTGGATGTTCGTTTTTAGAGTATCTTATCGTTTTTAGAGGAACTGAACTTGGGGAAATTTGATCTTTCATTAAAATTCCCTAAAGCAACGCTATGGGCGGAAAGTCTGTGGGGTTGAAATTTTTTGTACTTTAATATTTTTTTTACTGCCTGTTGTTTGTTGGATCAGAATAAAAAGGTTGAAACTGCTTCTTCTGTGTTGTTTGGTGGTTAGATAATTTTTTAAAAGGTTAAGCACCTTAGTATTTAATTTTCATGGGATTTGAAATTAGTTTGAATGTTTCTGGATTTGATTGTGTAAACCTATTTCTATCAATACTTGGGATCACACTCCATGATCCATCATCAGGATGTAGATAACAAGAGAATAGAAAATGGAGTATGATCCAAAATGTTGATAAAAAAAGGTTTACATAGTTAAACCTAGAAACATTCAAGCTAATATTATGGATTTGAAATTCTATGGCTTCAAAGGTTTGAAATTGTTAAATTAGGAGCTTTTAGTTCTTTTTTAATAGCAACAATGTATCCTCTGCCCTTCATATTAAGTATGTTTTGAGGCTGAGGTTCCTCAGGTGATTTGCTCTCTTCTTTTGTGTACTTTTCTGTTATTTGTTTTTTGTGAGAGTATTATGTGCCAGTGTAGATGGTTGATGCTTTAGTCAAATGTTTCCTATTAGTAACGTCTTTTGATCCATTATAATAAATTTATTTTTTATTTATTTTTTTGTTGTGTTGGATTCTTCAAGGGTTTTTTTTAATGGATTTGATGTTCATTTACTTCAATGTTATAATTTTTTATTGAAGCAGTATGCGATAATGTCTTTTAGAGAAATTTTTGATGCTTTAAAACTTGCGAGTTTATATGTAATTTTGAGGTTGGTGTCAAACTAGATTAGGCTTTGAGTGAGTGACGCTATCTCATTGGTTTCCTGCTTGTGAGCTATCCTTTGGGACTTGCTAGTCTGCCATGGCCATTAAAATAACATGGTGGACATGGTCACAGTCATGGTGCTTGAATGGTTTGAACTTGTTTCTATTATCTTTAGATTACCATGGTTTTCCAATTATCACTCAACTCTGGTTGATTGGACTAAATGAAATTATTTATAATTGTGAGTAGATATTTTTGGTTAATTACTATTCGTCTTTTATTCAGTATATTTGTCTTTTATTGAAGTTAATAATGTTATTTTCTGTTTAATTTGGTGTTTGAGTTGTTAATAATTAACATAGCAGGCAATGATAGTTTATTCTTTCGATGTTTAATTCTTGCTAGTATTTGATTATACTGCATTCTTGGGTATCTAAGAATGGTATACCATGATGCATTTATTTGAAGATTTTTGGGTATAACGAGTTTGCTGGTTTTGTGTTTTAAGTTGTTTGTGTATGTAGTTTCAGTTACACTTTGCTTTTAACTGCAATTTGATTACTATTGCAAGTTTTGTATATCTTTATCTCTTTATTCATTGGGCTTTTGTAGCATCTGATTAATTATGAGTTGGGGCCAGCATTAAGTGATTATTTTGATAGGTTAATTGTGGGTTCTATTGAGACCCTTGCTTATAGAGAAAGCAACAAGATGGGGCTCACAGCCACAGTACAATATAAAACCAGATAAGCATAAAACCATGTCAATTAAACACCTAGCATTCAACATCCTATTCAGCTGCACTTTTAATGAGATGGAAGATCATTTGAGATATTTTCTGTTAGAGATTGTTGTCCAATCCCCTTTACCATGGGAAGGCTATCCCAAAATAAATCTCATCCCCCTCACCATAGGAGAGAGCCTTATCAGCAGGATCCAAAAACTTAGCCTTAGCACTCGGCTTTTGTAGAACAAGAAACTCTTCAGAATACAACTCATCAAAAGTTTTCTCCAATACCCCCAAAGAGAGGGCATCAGTTGGAGGAGGAGCATCTGCTGTCCAACAAGAGGCAAACATATCTCAATGGAAGGATTTACATTTTGAGCTAAATAAGATTCCTGTAACAATAGTCCTCATTCATCGGGTGCTGAAGAAGATTCAGGAACTAAAGGAGCCCTCTTAGAAGACTTCGCAAACACCTACTTGTCCAATGCCATATCAACAATTAATTGCTGGGGTTTTGATTTTTGTTTCTGGCTTGAACAATCTGAAGCTCCATAGCCTTTTGCATAACATTTTTGACAAAGAAAGGCTAGATATTCATAATCTAACTACTGAATCAATATGTAGTCGTACACTGAGCCTAATTTGTGCTGAGAGATCTTCTGAGATATCCATCTCTCTCTAAATATGAGCAAAAGTAGTATGGTTAAAAGCCTAGGTTTTAGGAACAGTAGACATATACTCACAAAGGGAGTAACCAATTGCCTGCAAACAACAACCAATCCAAAATCTCAGAGGGAGATTTGGGAGCCTGACCCTGTAGGATGCCAAATCTCACATATTGGTTATATGGACTAGCATCCTTATAGAATAACATATACCATTTACTCCAAACAAAATGTTGAAACTAAACAAACATGTAATGGAGAAAAGGCAATACAACCTATTCTATGATGGATTGGTGCCCTCCATGAAGATGTGAGAGAGCCCTTTCCCAATCCCTTTCTAAGCCAAATGAGATAGACAATGAGTTGCTATGAGCTCAAGTTGCCTATAGTTTTGATGCCTTCAAAGTGTGTTGTAGAAATGAGAGAAGATGGCTTGCATTTATAGGAAAAGTTGATAGAAGAGAGGCCAAAATTAGGAAATGTGGGACTAAATCCCATCCAATAGGATAGAGACACTTGTCATAATGGGATTGGTCAAAGCTTGTGCAAGTTTTGGCCAATGTGCCCATTCAAATTTGAAAAATGTTAATAAATGCATGTTGTTGAGAGTTTTGGGGGGAATAATCTTTGTCCAAAAAAGTCAAAGATGAGAGTTATTGAGGGAAAATAACTCTTTTTAATAAATCAATAAATTGATTTATTGATGCAAGTGGGTGGGTTAGTTAGGAGTTTAGATTTGACTCTAGTTGAGTCAAAAGCTAGAGAATGCTAATCATGATTTAGAAGTCAATTAATTTAGATTAATTAACTTAGGGGATATTAAGAAGTGACATTTGATAAATCAAATGAGAAGAACTTTAAGGATTTGATTAAATAATTTTGATTTATTTAATGAACCTTAGTGAATTAATCAATAAATTGCTTTAATTAATTAATAGCAGAATTTGATGTTAGTTAGAGCGAGATATATGATGTCAATTTTGCATGTCTACATTTTGCCCCTCTTTGAAGCAATGTACTCGTTGCATTGGTTCAAAGAATGATGTTGTCGGCATCGAAATTAAAAAATTATTTGGTTTTTTCGGATGCCCCAGTGGAAAATAAGTACGTTAGTACATTGCCCCCTCGAGAGATCGAGCGAAAAGATACAATTTGAGGTGGATCTCGCGACAAAGAGGTTCAAAATGGATGTATGGATGGTTAGACTATATGATAATGATGATGTAGATGAGATGTTTGGAAGATGCTTAGAATAACAAATTTATATTATCAACAACTTTAAATGATTATGCAATGCATGTGAAATGGATGAGATGGATGATGTTGTCCTGATATGATGGTATGACATGATTATGCGAAATGAGAATACTGATGCAAGATGGATGCATTGTTAGCGTGAAAGAAGATAGAAGAATTAGAGGGATGAACCCTTAAATTCAAGAAGATGAAGAAGTCCAACAAGTCTCCTAGTCATCGAGACTTTATTGGATATGACGATGAATGATGATGATGTGTTGCTTATCCAAGGATGGGAAAAGAGCGTACCTTTCTTTATGTTTGATAACACACATAGGTGCGATGCATCAAGGTATTAAGAACCAGGATGGCGTTGCACCTAGTGTGATGGACTTTGACTCGACAATCAGATAGGAGTATTCTTGTTCACACTTGACAAACATAACCTTATTCAGAATGCAGTTCAGAAATTCCAGACGTCTCGGGCCAAAACATAAGAAGGCAAGCCCTCTTATGTGGTCAACAAGATACCTAAAACATCCTTCCTACAAACAAAACAAAGTATGCATTACGAAGTTATTTTACAAGAATATCCAACAAGCACAGCAGATAAAAAGATAATGATCGTTGCCCCATTCCTTTCTCTCTAAACCTGTTTTGTTTAGGCATCATCGAGAGGTCCTTGGAATGAGCGCAAAATAAGATAAGTCAAAAAGACCAAAATAAAGTAAACAAACAAGCTAATGTTCTTCGTATCGCTAGACAAGGCTAAACTACTATGGGGTACCCGATGCTTATGTCCATCGTAGGAAAGCTTCATCCTAGGACATGTAGTGATCAGGGTTTTGGTGAGACTGATTGCGTGATAAGCTATTGATACTCCGAGTTGACCAACTTGCTGACTTACTGACTTAGACCTTCGAGACTTTGACAATTAGGTGTTTACTTTAGAATCTGCTGACTTGCTTCTGACTAACTCACCAAAGGGTGAAAGCGACGATGATTTATTATGAGTGATGACAATCACGGGTGAAAGCGAGATGAAATGGATGCACCATTTTGGTTTTTTCAAATGTTTTGAGGCTGTTTTTGGAATTTTGGGATGTTTTACAAATGTTTTTGGTATTTTCAATATTTTCCAATGTTTTTGGTATTTTCAAGATTTTACAACGAACGGACTAACTTAAAGACTTATCCTAGGGGTCTCAGGAGCTGATCCATAGATTAGCCTTGCCTACGTTATATACGCAGAGACCACATAGTTCAACTAGTGGTGGACTGACTTGATGATAATATGGACAAATGGATTGCCATTTTATTGCCTAAAGGACTGACTTAAGATGCAGACTAGATGGGCAAACGGATTGCCAATGCGACGGATGCCTAAAGGACTGACCCAACCTTAAAAAAGATAAGCAAACGAATGCCATTGCGATGGATGCCTAAAGGACTGACCTTAAATGTCTCGGGGGATGATCAAAGATCAGCCTTGCCTACGTTCAAGCTCAGAGACGACGTAGTTCGACAAGGTGACTCTATTTTTGATTTTTTGACTTTTGACATGTTTTTGGATTTTCTGATGAATTTTGCTAGATGTTTTTGAAATTTTTGATGGATTTTTTGAATGTTTTTGGTTTTTTTGAATGAGTTTTTTGAATGTTTTTGGAATTTTTGATGAATTTTGAAAAAGATCACGAGAATATACCCAAATCCGATCCGATGTTGCGAGAACGTGCCCCCAGTGTGGTGCGACAGACTACTTTGATAAAGGCAGGATAGACTGACCTTAGAAATGCCAAGTAGTTCCAATGGTGGAATATAGTACAGATACCAACGCAGGCTATGGTATGGATGCGAGCGGATAAGTGGAATGTGATGGAGTGGATGAGTTGTGCAGATCCTGATAGATGGGGAAGGTGCTTTCTTTACACTTGACACCTGTTTGCCAGGTTTTCACCAAGGTATTTGCCCAAAGCGCCACCGAAGTGGTTTTCACTAGAGGACGATTTTTTCTTTTTACTATTTTCAATCCTTTTCTGATTTTTTTGGATCTTTTGATCTTTTGATTTTTTTTTTTGTCACCAAGATGCCTGTTTGCCAAGTTTTCATCGAGGTAACCATTTTTTCAGGACTTTTTTGGATTGTTTTTGTATTTTCTGGTTCTATACCTTGCAAGGTTTAGGCATAAAACTTTTTGAGGTGAGAGCTATTCAGAGGCTCCTGCAGAGGCTCGCCTTCTGGTGTTGCTAGTTGATATGCCCCTGATGTGTAACTTGCAGTGATGACAAAAGGTCCTAGCCAGTTGGGCTCAAACTTTCCCTTTGTATCTGGATTTGGCACGTTCTTTTGGTTTTCTTTCAGCACGAGGTCACCAACTTGGAAAGTGCGTTGTCTGATCTTCTTGTTGTAGCCCCTTTTTAGGCGATTCTGGTACACTTGTAGATGATTAAGGGCATCCATGCACCTTTCATCTAGTAATTCCAGCTCATTAAGTCTTGTGACCCTGTATTCCTCATCTGTGATAAGGTTTTGCAGTGATATCCTTAGTGATGGGAGCTCGATCTCAATGGGGAGTATGGAATCTGATCCGTAGATCAGAGAGAATGGGGTGGCGCCTGTTGGCGTGCGGATGCTAGTGCAGTAGGCCAATAAGGCGAGATTTAACTACAGATGCCAATCATGACCAGAGTCATTGACTGTTTTCTTGAGGATTTTCAAAATGGTTTTATTTGTAGCTTCTGCTTGGCCATTGCCTTGTGGATAATATGGAGTGGAAAAGCGATGCTTGATTTTAAATTTTTCACACAAGTCACGGACATCCTGATTCTTGAAGGGCATCCCATTATCAGAGATAATGGATTGGGGGACACCGTACCGACAAATGAGGTAATTCAGGATAAACTTGGATATCTGCTTTACGGTGATGTAGGTCATGGGAATTGCTTCGACCCACTTAGTGAAGTATTCGGTGTCAGTGATAATGAATTTATGGCCGTTGGATGAGGTGGGTGATATTTTTCCAATGAGATCGAGCCCCCATTGTGAAAAGGGCCAAGGTGTAACAATAGGATGCAGTTCTTGAGCTGGTGCATGAATAAGATCTCCATGTTGTTGGCATTGCAAGCATTTTTTACAAAATTGTGTGCCTCTTTTTCCATCGTCGGCCAATAGTACCTTGTTCTTAGCAACTTTTTAGCCAAGGTCATACCACTTGAGTGTTACCCACACGTGCCATTATGTACCTCGGTTAGAGCAATCAGGGCTTCCTCGGGTTTTAAACAACGTAACTGGGTTCCATCGGTACTCCTACGAAAGAGGGTTTCTCCTAGGATGACGAATCGTGAAGTCCTTTTGATGAAAGTGCGTTTTAGGTTCGGGGTGATGTCAGTGGGGAGGATTCTTAACTTTAGGTAGGTGTATATATCATGATACCAAAGATCACCGGGACCAACAAGTTCACACGCATATTCTGACTCTGGTAACTCAAATGTGGGTACGAGAAGTTCCTCTACGAGAAATTCGTGTTTCGAGATATTACGAGGGATGTCGAGTAAGGATCCAATTGTCGCCATTGCATCAGCCGCTCTATTGTTTGTCCTTGGTATCTGCTCAAAGGTAATGTCGATGAAAGATTCCTTGAGGCTTTCTACCACCTTCTTGTATGGTGTGAGCTTATCATCCTTGGTTTGGTATTCGCCATTGACTTGGTTGATGATAAGTTATGAGTCGCCATAGACTTTTAGTGCCATGATTCGCCATTGTGCTGATATTTTGAGTCTTATGGTCAAAGCCTCATATTCTGCTATATTGTTCGTACAAGGGAATGCCAGCTTGTATGATCTAGGTATGCAGTCTCCTTGCGGCGTGATGAAAAACACACCAGCTCCTGACCCATGTTGTGTGTGAGAGCCATCAAAGTATAACTTCCAGTGGTCTGCTACACCAAGGTTAAAAAGGGACTCATCTGGGAATTCTGATATGAGTGGGTTATTTGTGTAGAGGGGAGATTCTGCCAGCTAATCCGCAATGACTTGCCCTTTTATGGCTTTTCGTTCTACATACTCGATATCATGTTCAGATAATATCATTACCCACTTAGCCATTCTACCTGTAAGTGCTGCTTTTGTCAATAGGTACTTTAGAGGGTCTATTTTGGCAATCAACTTGATTTGGTGCGCTAGCATGTAGTGTCTAAATTTCTGAGCCGTAAATACCAATGCTAGGCAAGCTTTCTCTATTGACGTATAATTGAGCTCATGTCCCACCATTGTTCTGCTGATGTAGTAGATAGCCCGCTCGGTTCCCTTTTCATCATGTTGGGCTAAAAGGGCCCCTAGGGCGGCTGTTGTTGCGGAGATATATAGGATTAATGATTTCCCCACAATTGGTGGCATCAATACAGGTGGTGTAAGTAGATATTCTTTTATTTTGGTGAATGCTTGCTCGCATTTTTCATCCCATCTGAAAGCTACTCCCTTGTGAAGTAGGTGTGAATAGGCAATCTGTTTATCTGCCAATTGTGCTATGAATCTTCAGATGGACTGGAGTCTTCCTTGCAATCCTCTTAGTTGTTTCAACATTCTTGGTGGTTTCATTTCGAGGATTGCTTTTACCTTTGCAGGGTCTACCTCTATCCCTCTCATTGAAACTATGCATCCTAGCAGCTTCCCTGATTGTACCCCAAAGACACACTTCTTCGGGTTGATTCTAACCTTATATTGTTCGAGCCTGTCAAAGATAGCACTTAGAGTTGCTATATGGTCTTGTCTCTTCTTTGATTTAGCAAGTATGTCATCTACATAATCTTCGACTATTTTGTGGATCATGTTGTGGAAGATTAATGTCATGGCTCTTTGGTAGGTAGCTCCTGCATTCTTCAACCCAAATGGCATTACGTTCCAGCAGTAGGTGCCCCAAGGACATGTGAATGTTGTCTTGTGTTGGTCTTCTTTTGTGATCATTATCTGATTGTACCCCGAGAAGCCATCCATTAGGGAAAGCATCTCATGTCCGGCCGTCATATCCACTATCATGTCAATGTTGGGTAGTGGAAAGTCATCCTTGGGACATGCTTTGTTTAGGTCTCTGAAATCAGTGCAGATGCAGATGCCCCCTTTCGGTTTTGAGACTGGTACGAGGTTAGATACCCATTTTGGATAGTCGATTAGGTGTATGAAGCCAACATCCAGAAGTTTCTGCAGCTCAATCTTTACAAGCAAGGCTATTTGTGGGTGCATCTTCCTTAGCTTCTGTCTGACTGGTTTTGCTTCGGGGTGAACAGCCAAATGATGCACTACTACTTCAGGATCCAGGCCTGGCATGTCTGCATAGGTCCACGCAAAATTTACCTTTCTCTCCTTTAGGAAAGCTGCCAGTAGTTTTTGTTCTTCTTCTAGGAGGGATTTTGCATAGAAGGTAATTTGTGGTTCTGATTCTGTTCCTAAGTTGACCGGGTTGCACTGTTCTGCCAATACTGTTGACTTCTCTTGGTGTAGAGCAGTAGGGGGAAGATTGAATCCTTCATCCTCTGGCGCCTCAGAGAGGTTTTCGCCATTTGATGCGTCCTTTATTTTTACTATTTTATGGTTAGAGAGTGCCACAGTGTGGTTTTCACTCACTAACTCCGAGCTTATTCTCGATCTTTTTCTTTTGCGACTGAAGGAATCAATCGTCTCCCCATAGTATGCTTGTGTGTCTAGAGTGATATCAAATCCTACCTTGTGATCTCCACATGGAATAGTATCCCTTAGTCCTATGAATTCCGAGAGAGCCTCATCATTTTCGAACGAGTCTAGAATCGGCGGTCCCCGTTGGTCGTGATAGATTAGTTGGGGGTACACTAAGTGGATTTGGTGGGTTTGTTGGATTGGCTCAACGGGTGAGACACTAATCATCAGTAAGGTGGAATCTTCAAAGAGCCTAGGTAAGCCACCTATGGTGTCATTGTCGTCACTGCTACTACAAACGTTAGTTATGTCAAATGTGAAGTTATCGAGAGGTAGGCCTGTGGATACGGGTAATCTAAGGTTAGTTGCCGAGACCCGAGGAGAGGACCTGACTGCCCTATTAGGAACACTTCTGCCACGCACAGTTATACTCGGAGGGGTACATCCGAGGCCAAGGTTTTCTGTTCTTCTTTCTGCAATGATGGGCTCCAACCGTCCATCACTGTTTCTTCCTAGGCTTTCATTCCTGTTATAGCCCATGCCGCACATCATTTGTAACCCTCTGTTTGTTTCCTCCATGGGTAGGGTGGGAGTGGGTCTTTCATCTTGGTACAGAGTGTTTGTGATGTCCTCCTCGTCCACATTTTGCTGACTGAGATCCCCCCAACTATGGAATCCAAAGGGTTCTATTCTAGTGCAGACAGGTGTTTAAGTCAATTGTGGTTGCCCATGTGATCTAGGAGATTGTGGTAACTCTCCTACAACAAAAGCATTTCTCTTCATTCTATAATCTCCGCATCCATTGTCCTGTATCATGTTCTTGATTTTGAATATGTCGGGGATGGCGGGTGTCTCTGTCACAGAAGTGGAGGCGAGATTAGTTGGGTCTATGTATGAAGTGGATGGGCCTTCATTGTTTTTAGGTACTTGAGGGATCTTGTAAAACTTGGCTTCCAAGTTTTTGCAATAGGCGAAGGGTTCAGGATCCCCATATATGGTAACCTCCTCATTTTGATATGAGAACTTAATGCACTGATGATAGGTTGAGGCCACTGCCTTCATTCCATGTATCCATGGGCGTCCCAGGAGGATGTTGTATGGCAAATCAAGGTCAAGAACTTGACAAGTTGTTTCCATGGTTGCTGGCCCCACTTGGATGGGGATCTTGATAGTGCCCTGAGACACTCTTTCTTGGTCATCATATGCTCTTATGGTGATACTTTTGTTCTTATTGATGGAATCCTCGGCGAATCCCAATTTATTTATAAGTTTCAGAGAACAAATATTAAGACCTGCACCACCATCTACCAGGACTCGCTTGACTTTCTTTTTATGAACTAGGATTTGGAGGTGAAGTGCCCGGTTATGAGATGGCTGCGGGGGGAAATCTTGGTCCGAAAATGTGATGAGATTCGGGGTAACGATGTTACCTACCATAGCCTGAAATTGCTCTGTGTCAAGGGTAGCAGCGACGGTAGAGGCAACTAGTGCTTCATCCAGGATCTGTCGATGAGCGGCGGAGATTTTTAGTAATTCCATGATGGATATTTGTGCGTGTGTTCTCTTCAATTGGTCAATTACATTGTAATCATAGGGGACGGCCTTTGTGTTGGTAATGGGGGTCTTAGCAGGTGCCCCGGCAATGGTAACTTTTCTGCCTCGTGTGGTGACTCCACAGTCATTGTTGGTTCCCTTGATATTTATGATAGTGACCAACTCGTCAACACATCCGACTATCTCCTCGTATACTAGATTGGCACTAGCATACTTTTGTTTACCCTTATTATTCCCTTGGTTATTTCCCTGATTATGATTCGGCATCGGATTCGTGTAGATTTTCAGGTCTTGGTTTCCAGTCGGCTGCTCGATGTTGATGACCTTATCCTCGATGAGGTCTTGGATGATATTCTTGAGTCTCATGCAGTTGGCGGTGGTGTGTCCTTTGACTTTGTGAAAGTCACACAGGAGATTCTCATTGTACCACGGCGGTTTGGTCATGGGCTCCATGTATTGTTCGGAGTTAGAGATTTTGATTAAGTTTTATTTGACCAATTTCTTCATGACAGACTCAATCGATTCGTCGAGGGCTGTGAACTTTCTCTTGGGGGGAAACTTGTTACGGGGAGGTGGTCCTCCTTGATTACCCACATTGTTGACTTGGCTGGTGGAAGGTGGTTGTGACTGTGCTACTATCGCATTAGCTTGCACATTGTTGTGGTTATGAGTTTGCGGATGATGATGATTTTGGGTATTTTTCTTAGGAGCACTAATGACTACCTTAGCATCAACCACACCGTCGTTCGTGATACTTTTGTTCCTCGACCATGTTCGAGGTTTATCATTGTAGTTGTTGGACGGGCGGTTATCCTGCAGTGGAGTGAATGTAGGTGCGCCTCCTCGCGCAGTAAGGGCTCTTTCGATGTTGAGCGCCTTTGGAATTAGTTGATCGTAAGATGTGATGCACTGTATTTTTAGGTAGAACGCCAGGTTTTCATCTAAGTTGGCTATGATGGTGCAAACTTGTTGTTCCTCTGGCATGGCTCACTTGCTCTGATTGGCCTTGGATCGCCATCTTTGCAAGAAGGATGCAAATAACTCTCCTCTTCTTTGTTTGAGTGCAGATAGATCTTCTAAACTGACATCCGCACCCATATTAAAAGCGTAATTTTTAAGGAAAGCCTCCACAATTTCCTCGAATGTTTTAATGCCCATGGGTAGGCGAGAAAACCATTCCATAGCTGGACCAGTCAAGCTTCGGGGGAAGAGCCGCATTAGATACGTGTCATCATATGCGACTTCCATGCAGTGCACCTGAAATTCCCTGACGTGGTTTTTAGGGTTGCCCGTTCCATTGTACTTATCAAATTTGGGGATCTCGAATCCCTTTGGAAATGGTACCATGGTGAGACTTTTATCGAACGGATAAGGGCACAAGTTGCCTGGTGTCCTTGTGGTTTTTCCTGCTTGCAAGTCCAACACCTGCTGTGAGAGCAATTTGATCTGTGTTGCGACATCCTTGCTTGGGTCGGGGGGTAGGATGAATGAGTGGTGAGGTGTTGGAGGTGTTTGATGGGTGGGGAGCGTACTGGTCGGCATTTACTGCGAGCTTGGTTGTGCGTTTAGGGCTTGTTGGTAAGCTTCCATTTGTGCCAACAACGCTTGTTATTGATCTTGTTGTTGTTGTTCCAATAGCGCTTGCTGTTGGTCCATCTGTTGTTGTTCCCATGAAGCCTGCTGTTGGTCAAGTTGTTGTTGAGCTAGTAACGCTTGTTGTTGGTTTAGCTGCTATTGTGCCAACAATGCTTGTTGTTGGTCGAGCTGTTGTTGTGCCAATAAAGCTTGTTGTTTAGCTTGGTGTTGTGCCTGAAAGTCTTGCAGGGCTTGGTGGTAGGCTTGCAGGTGGATTGCTTGCAATTGCGCTTGGTATTGAGCTTGTGTCTTTTGTTGGACTTGAGCTTGAGCTTGGGCTTGAGCTTGCGCTTGTGCTTGTGCTTGCGCTTGTGCTTGTGCTTGAGCTTGAGCTTGTGCTTGTGCTTGAGCTTGAGCTTGTGCTTGTGCTTGTGCTTGTGCGGCTTGTGCTTGAGCTTGAGCTTGTGCTTGTGCTTGCGCTTGTGTGGCTTGTGCTTGGAGTGCCTTCTGGCAGGCAACTTGTTGTGCGGCTTGCAACATAATGGAGAATGAATTGGTCGTGTTGTGCTTTAGCGGTGGGATTGGTGGTGGAGCAGGAATCATGCCAACTGTCGTGGCGGGTGGAGGGATTGTGGTTGTGACTGTGACCTGGGTTGTGGGTGGGGTGGTTGAGACAATTGGTCATTGATGAGGCATGCTTTGGGAGACTTGAGGACCAATAGATGCATTAACCGTGGTGACAGGAATGTTTGCGATTTGTTGTGAGGATATGGGCAAAAGAAGCGGGTTCAAAGTGGTGGTCGGATTGCTTGGATTAGCAAAAATTTTGATGGTTAAAGGTGGAAGACCTATTCCAGGAGGCGATGCAGATGTGAAAGGAAGCGGGGGAAGGGATGATGCACCACTTTGGAAAGAGAAAGGATTGATAGCTTCCATCGTTCCAAGCAAACCAACTTCCTCATGTGGTGGGGGAGTTGGTATGTTCAATTGATAAGTTGGTGTGGCGTGAAATGAGGATGAACCAGCAGGATTATGAAATGTGAATGGGATGTAAGGGTGAAATGAGTTTTCCAGAATAAATGTAGGGGTGATGATTGCTTCTTCATTAGTCACAAGGCGGTGTTCTTGCAATTCTTGGAACATGGCACTCCCCTTGTTCACAATCGGGGAGGTTGGTGTGATGATTGAGGTGATGCAAGGTACTTCTTGATTGATGTTTGACAACGGGGATGCAACTGCACTAGTGCTTGTGTTAAGGTTGGGAGGGGGCATGTCCCCTCCTCTTTCTATTGAATTTATGCATTTGAACATAGCACTAACAATTTTATGGTTCTTAGGATTTTGAATCATTTCCATGATTTCCTCTGGTGTCATCCCTATGTCTTCATTTATGTCGTCCTCTTGATGACTCTCCTCTTGAAGATTTTGTGATGATAAGGGAGAGTTGCTTGGGGGATTGCTTGATCCTGCTAGGTTCACTTCGATATTTAGATGACTCATGTCCATAGAAGTTGATATGTCTCTAATATTCTCCATGTCCTTCTTGTGTTGAGATCTTGTTTGGACCATAAAAATAGGGATTTGTTGGATCCTAATCCTTTAAGTCCAAAAAGAGAAGAACTAGGGTAGCTAAAAGATCAAAGATGGTGATGATGATGATGGGTTAAAACGGATGAGATGAGTGAATGAAACCTTTGGAAAACTTTTTGAATGTATGTGCTAAACTTTGAAAGGGATTTTGATTTGATTTGAATGTGATAATTTGACTAGATGCGTTAAGTCAAACAAGATTGGTTGTGAAGTTGTTTTCCCTAGGAAGTTGTGTTATCCTAAGGGAACTTGCACAAAAATGGATGAATTGACAAAGTGTGTTATGCCAATGTTTTGGAGAACTAATAGACTTTAAGAAGTTGTGTTATCTCAAAGAAAATTTGTTCAATGATTTGAGACTATGTTGGCTAAGTGTGTTAAGCCAAGATATGATGATGTTGATTTAGCCCTCTAAGTTTAGTGTGATGTTTGATTCTAGAGTTCTCAAAAAGGTTTGATGATGAAATGAGACTTTGATTTTATGGATGAATGAATGGGAATGACAACTTTGATCTTGAACCTTAACCTAGATGTGACTCTCTTTTTACAAAACCTAGGTGTTGAAGAACATGCTTGACTTCCTATGGGAGAAATGCAAACCTTTGAAACAATTCGGGATTTTGTTGACAATAAAATGCATATAATGTTGGATTGTTCCTTGAGGCTTTTCTGTAAAAGTTATAAACCAATCTTTCACTGAATTCAAAAAGTCTCTCAAGACGCTCCTCATGAGCTTTTAGACTAAGCTTCTTGAACTTTGGTTTTGGGATTTTGATCTTGCGGGAAATCATGTTAGAAAACACATGTGTAATCCAATTTGTCTTTTTATCTTGGTTAAATGAAGTTCTTTTTATCCAAGACACTAGCTTGCTTAGGTTTTTAAACTATATGTCTAGTGTCCCATTCTCTTTCTCATCCCACAATGTCTTTTGTGTGGAAATCGAGGAAAATAGGGCAAAAGTTCCTTATGTTTATCCTTATTGGAAATAAATGATGATAGAATTTGCACACTTAGAAACCTCTAGGAATGTGATTCCTAGGGAAAGCAAGAGTGGGCAAGTTCATCAATAGGTATTTGTTCCCCACAAGGTGTTTGAAATTTCAAGGTTTTTGTGTATGTTTGTTTTCCAAATGTTTTCAAGATCAAGCAATGTGTTTTTTCCAAGCACTTTCACACTCCTAGGTTGATGAGACAATACCTTGTTGGGTTCCCACTTGGATAAATCCAGCTGCGCATATCTTGTGCGAATGGCTAAATGCTTGACCACACTGGCTCCCCTCCACGACACTCACTTATTCGGGTCAGCCAAGCATTAGTACCCATGAATCTCCCATGGCATACTTTCCATTTCCACAACAAGACCGCATGTTACGTGGGGCGGCTTCAAAGGACATAACCTTTTGCACCAACAAGATAAACAAGGTTTTGGCCAATTTCTAAACAAGGGGTTCTAATTCGGGCATTCCGTTCGTGGGGGATTATCCAACATCGGCGAGAGTCCATTGCTGTCCATCTCGTCGGAATAATCCTCGTGATTCCTGAACTTTCCTCAAGAATCCACACTTATATACCAGTTGGAAGTCGCTTGGCTTTAGCATGTTCCCGGTTGGGTCGTTCCCTTGGGTGAGTACTTTTTCCCACAAGGCAGGCCCTCTAAGATAAACAATAGCGAGCTAACATATCCCGTCATTCACACAACCCTCGTTGAAAAAAAAAGGGGAGAACCTCCACAATATATCGTGCTCACACTCGCATGATTTGTTCAATTTTAGATCCCAAATTGAAGTGTGGAGGCAATCTTTTATGCAACTTAGGGTCATCAAAAAGACTTTTGATTCTCAAGATCGCCGTGAAGCGCGAGAGAAGCGCATACGCCCTTTTAAATGACACTACTTTGCAAAAAAGTTTACAAAACACAAAGTACACATGTTCAATTTTAAATTCCTCAAAGCAATGATGAGTTCATTTTAGAAGCACCAAAATGAAGTGTGAAGTTGCCTTGTCCAATTTTAATCCCAAATTGAAATCTAGTGAATGTCTAAGGTTCAATTTTTAACCAACTTTGAAAAGATCAAGTCATTGATTGATTTTAAGCCCAAATTGAAAGGCGAGTTAGCTACAAACAGAAAAAAAGGGTAGTAAATGGAAGCTCCAAGATTTAAAACAAGCATTAAAAAATGCTTTTCAAGTTTTCAATTCCACTCCTTTCGCCTTCGTTTTTGCTTCAACCTTCAATTTCAATCTCCAGTATCAACCTCCAATGTTAACCTTTAGTTTCAACTTCCAATGCTAAGCTTCATTCAATTTAAATACTTGTCTTCAAATGTCCACTTTGATTTCAACCTTGATGTCAACACCTTAATCTTTTTCCTGCAAAATAAACAAGATAATTATATAAGGATCAAGTTATTAATTAAGATCATTTTACGCATTATCTCCAAATAATAGAGCAATTTCAAAGGAAAAAGACTAATGATTTTGGATGATTATGATAATAAATGGTGCATCAAATAAGTGGATCCTGCAATTATTAATTTTGCCCGTAGGATTCTGCAATTAAAAAGGCAAATGTTAGCAAAGAATTTTAACAGGTTCTATAAACCTCCAGCTAGCACGCATCCAATGATTGCATTAACATATGCCTTTATTTGAATCAAAGCACCAATTGACTACAATCTATCGATGCCAGACTTGGTTTCTTATGCTCAATGATTTGTCCAAGAAAAGATATTGCGTTTAGCTAAAAACCTGCATAATAAAAATAGTTGGGCAGCAATGACATTTAATGTTCAATACAGGCAGATGTATTAATTGACATGTAATGAACAAATCACTATAAACAAAGACTTTACTGTCAAACATAGAGTACCATAGATGCACTTCTCCAACGTAGCCTTCATCTTTCATATCTTTCAGTCAACGTAGCAGTTGTAAAGTAAAAATAAAAAAAGAAACAAGGTGTTTAATCTCTGATATAGAGAACGTGATGATCCTTCCAAGCCAGCAGCATCATTAACAAGAAGTAATCGATTGCCTAGTAAAAAAAAACAACGAACATTCAGTCTAGACTCTTCAGTTAAACATCTCATAGACTATTAAATGCAACTTGGTAGCAGGCCATGGAGTCAATATTTCCTTGCTTAGCGTGCCTTCTAAAGAGATCTCTTGCTTTTATTGACCTTTCACTTCTCCAATCTGGCGAGCAGCAGCCTTAAATGATAAGATTCTCCAAGAAGATCACATTGACGCCCTCTCCTATAGTGTTAAGATCACATTAAATGGACCGAATAGATTCATAGAGGAAAAAAAATGCTTTGAAAATAAAATCAAACACATGCTTTATAGCGGCTTAGTATCTGCAGAGGAATATTTGTCACATGTTATAGTAGTAAAGTGCACTGGTAGGCCTGTGTGCAAAGTGCGATAGCATAGACAAGGCACATGAACTTCCTCAAAGAAGCGCTATCACAGATATAACCAAGTATTTGCTCTTATTTCCATTAACTAGTATTTTGCTACTCTGGAGATATACACAGGCAGTGAGGGCGTTCGACATGGTAACGAAAGTGTAGACTAGGGGGCGGTGGTGATACACAATTGAATCTAATGTTTGGACGCCTGTTTTGTACCTAAACACTCAAACAACTCGCAGCCCCAGAGATAGCATGAGATTTTCTGATGCATATCTTAAATGGTTATGCTATGTTGATGAAAACTGTAAGCTCATTCCATTGGAGATGAAAACTGTGTGAAAGTTGCTCGTATGAACATAACTGAAAGCTACAGTGGACCTAAGGCAGAAAATAATTGTAACAATGTTCAGAGCGGTGTGTTCATAGCTGAAAGCTTTTAATGGAACTAAGCCATGAAACTGAGCCAGAAACTATGTGTTCTTGGGGCCTGCATGCAACTAAGTAGATTCAAAAAGATTGCTACTGATAAGGCTGGATGGGTATTATCAGCAGGCAACACGAAGGCCATCAACAACTGTGTAAATAAGTGTAATGATCGAATATCATCTGCTGGAAAAGCTTACGTGAATGTCTTTCTCTTCCTGTGAGAAAAACAGAATGCTACTATCTTGTAAACAACATAAGAATTCATTCAAATAACAAGACTTGCATCTAACACAAATCGATTACATTCAAACAAATTTCATTGTTGTTTGTTTGATAGTAAATAAAAAAAAGAACAAAGACTTTACGTAAAGCATTAATCAATCTCGTGTAAACAGAAATAGAGAATGTGCATGAAAAAAATAAAAAGTGGCTTCATATTTCTGTCTAATGCATGGAGTAAACAACAGTGGTCAAAGATAAAGACTATATATTTTGCCCTCCTTCTAGCGCCATTTTTAGGATGCCAAATCTCACATATTGGTTATATGGACTAGCATCCTCATAGAATAACATATACCATTTACTCCAAACAAAATGCTGAAACTAAACAAACATGTAATGGAGAAAAGGCAATACAACCTATTCTATGATGGATTGGTGCCCTCCATGAAGATGTGAGAGAGCCCTTTCCCAATCCCTTTCTAAGCCAAATGAGATAGACAATGAGTTGCTATGAGCTCAAGTTGCCTATAGTTTTGATGCCTTCAAATTGTGTTGTAGAAATGAGAGAAGATGGCTTGCATTTATAGGAAAAGTTGATAGAAGAGAGGCCAAAATTAGGAAATGTGGGACTAAATCCCATCCAATAGGATAGAGACACTTGTCATAATGGGATTGGTCAAAGCTTGTGCAAGTTTTGGCCAATGTGCCCATTCAAATTTGAAAAATGTTAATAAATGCATGTTGTTGAGAGTTTTGGGGGGAATAATCTTTGTCCAAAAAAGTCAAAGATGAGAGTTATTGAGGGAAAATAACTCTTTTTAATAAATCAATAAATTGATTTATTGATGCAAGTGGGTGGGTTAGTTAGGAGTTTAGATTTGACTCTAGTTGAGTCAAAAGCTAGAGAATGCTAATCATGATTTAGAAGTCAATTAATTTAGATTAATTAACTTAGGGGATATTAAGAAGTGACATTTGATAAATCAAATGAGAAGAACTTTAAGGATTTGATTAAATAATTTTGATTTATTTAATGAACCTTAGTGAATTAATCAATAAATTGCTTTAATTAATTAATAGCAGAATTTGATGTTAGTTAGAACAAGATATATGATGTCAGTTTTGCATGTCTACAGACCCAAAGAGATAATGATTCCCCCAATGATACGTTTTTTCTTAGAGAATTATATCTGTCTTTCTTTGAATCTAAAACTGCAATAAAAAATTTAAAAATCCTGTGTGCTAGGGTACAAATCTACATTACTTTCCATAAACAACTTTGCCAAAATTTATTAAATTTAAAAATAACCCAATGTTCCTCACAATATACTTCTAAAATCTAAAACTTATCCCTCAAAAACCAAAACCAAAATGAGAGGATACCCATGAACATCTCAAAGGAATAAGTTTCTCAAAATTTGCAAGCCCTTGCTTTTTTGGTTTCTAGATCTACCTGGTTCCACCCCTGCAACAGCTGCAGTGAAAGATTTTTTTAGAGAATATGAACATCCAGAATACTTACTAGAAGCCTTGCTTGAAATCCCGACAGTGGCAGAACCATTGGCAACAGATGACAAAATAGCCTGAGTGGGCAGATCAAATGATGTTCTCATGCAGACCAGGCTTCAAGGATAGCATAGAGGTGGCTTTTACCAGGTGTTGGAGGAGCCACCACTAGAGTTAAAACTGTGCCCAATGCTTCATTCTTTCCTGCATCATTGATCCTATCTATCGATATGTTGGATGCCAATTTTACAAACGAAACAAATTCGTATTCTATCTTTATTTGTAATAAGAGGGGATTTGATTATTTTAAAATATCTTGTGAGGCAACATAAAAAGGTTCACATCATATTGAAGAAAGAAAAAAGTTCACATCATATTGGAGAAAGATATTTTTTGGTGTATATATTATGTGAACTTCTTTATATTGTCTTATAAGATGTTTTAGATTTTTGTCACCAATGGAAATAGATTACAAATTTGTTTTATTTGTGGAATTGGTTCAATATGGCCCAATTTAACATATAGAAACAAGATTATGAAAGAAATAATTTTCCAAAATCTTTTTTGGTATTTTTGAAAGTTCTTTAATTTTTTGTATTGCTAAAGATTGTTAATTTTCATGAATATGATTTTTGATTGGATGAAATCTTTCAATCATTTTATCAAAATTTATTTTGTAAAAAAATGGATAAATTTTATTTTCTTAATGTTTCAAAATTACTCCAATGTGAGGAAAAAAAAAAATCATTATTAAGATATTATTTTAGGAAGCAATTAGTTAAATTAGGAACTTGTAAAATTAATATCTGTTTTGATTGAATTTCATCAAAAAAAAAATTAACATATTATTTTAGGAAGCAATTAGTTAAATTAGGAACTTGTAAAATTAATATCTATTTTAAATGAATTTCATCGAAAAAAAATTTAACATAGAAAACTATCCTTTCTCTACAAATAGATAAATTTTTAAATATTTGATAAAGACCAAATTAAGGCATTTTTAAATTTTTTTAATTTGTTAGTGGTAAAAGATTTCTACATTTATGTATTTTTTATTTTCAAGTTATTTAAGTAGTTTACTTGCATAGAAATAAGAAAATATTTCCATTTTGATATATTGTGAATACTTAATGTTATTTATTTTAAAAGGAATAAACTAATATTGATTCTTGAAAAGAAAAAAAATAATATTTTATAAATTGATATTATATGCTTTGGAAACTATTTAAAATCAATTAATAATCATTTTAAGATAAATCAACATTTTTTATTAATTTAATATATAAATTAAATATTTATACTTTTAAATATTAAATATATTTTTTAGAACATTTATCATATTAGTTTTCTCTCCATTTTTTAAGATTTATTTTTCAATTATTATAGTATCTTGGGTTTTAATTTAAAGATCAAATGAGGCATGTTTATTTTTATTTTTTTATCAAGATTTTAAAAAATTGTTTGTGGCTTCTACATTTATGTATTTCTTATTTTCAAGTTATATAGAGTACCATTTTTATTTCTATCTCATGATTTTTCTAATGTAGGAAATGATTACTTGTGTGGAAATAAGAAAATATTTTCATTTTGATACATTGCAAGCATTTAATGTTATTTACCCTAAAGAGAACCAACTAATATTATTATAAATTGTTATAGGTTTTAAAAAATAAATTAATTGTCAATTTTTTTTAAAATATGTTTTCAAAGGAAAATATAATTATTATTTGAAAATAAATCAACACTTGAAATGAAATCAACTAAATATATCAAAAATAATTTGGAATAAATAATAATTAATTTGAAATTTTATAAATTCATTAGTAGAAATGAAAAAGTAACTGATTTTAACTTTGATCCCCTCTTGTGCTTGAAAGAGAAGAAGAATTTGGCTCCCACAAAATACACTATAATCTTGCATTACTTTAAAAATAAAAATATTTGTCATAATTAATAATGTAAAAATTTAGAATATTAATGTTAGAAATGATATTTTTATTAAACAATATTAGTGTTAGACAATTCAAATATGTCCAACATTTTTAAACCGTCAAATTACATAATATCGAATACCAAGCGCATTTTGTTAATTTTAAGCTTATTGCATCTTCATCGATTCTATTTGTAATGCAAGTTTATTGTATAAAGAATATCAAATGCCTGAACCAAATAAATATAAGCATCGAAATCTGAGTGCAGGCTAAAAGAAATGCCCCATACAATGCTCGATGACAGACAAGCTAAAACCCATGCATTGATAAGGCTACAATTTTGCATAATCAGTGCGAAAATTGGAACGCAATACAATATGTCATCGACTACAAGAAAACACAGTCTCAACCTAAGTGTGCAACACACAGCATTATATGCAAGCAGAATGCACCAATCGAATTGTATAGAGATATTCAGCATCGAATGCCATCATATACAGCACGGCTTAACCAGCACACTCTATGCGTTGACTGCTTAGAGTGGCTGATGTGGGGTCCACCAAACTTTTCATTTTCCGTTTTCTTTTCTGTTGTGCTTCCCGTTCTTCTCTGACTCCCTACGGTGATAGTCATTATCATGGTTAAGTTTGAATTTCAATTATGAATTCGCATCTCCCGCGCGCAACAAGGTTCTTGTACTTCTGTCCGCGCATTTTCGCGTCCTACCTACAAACCAAGGCAAGGAGAGCATATTGAAAGAAGAAAGCAGCTCTCTAGAGTGATTGGATAAACAAGTTGCGTCCTTCATGGTGTACGTTTCAGCAGTACCTAGTGGTGATGTTAGAAGATGATTTGATGGAGTTCGCCTGGGGTTTGGAGGTGAGCAAGCATCCCCTCCTATGGACTGTTCTCCTGGATCTGCATCACATGACTTTCTACAGGAAGCGAAGGAGCAGAGTTTATTTTGTAAGTTGGATGCTACCAAGGAAACCGTTGGCTCACCATGATCTGGGAGGGTTTTTAACCCACAATGGGTGGAACTCGACGCTAAAAAGCATAGGGGAGGGCGTCAGTATGATCTGCTGCCCCTTGCATGCCGATGAGGCCACCAATTAGAAATTTGTAACTGTCATTTGGAAGATTTGATTGGAGATGACTGAAAAGTCTATCTCTCAAGCAGATGTGGAAGCACTCGTGTGGAGGCTCATGATGCCCGATGATCAAGCCAAAAAATAAGGCAAAAAATAAGGAAGTAATTATTTCATTATTTTTTGGTTTGTTTCTAAATGTCTTTATTTTCATATTTCACTCTTTTTTTTACTATTAAATTTTACTATTGATTTATGATCGAAATTGTTTTATATTTTAATATTAATTTTTATAATTTGTTAAAAGAAAAATCTAATAAAGAATAATTAAAAAAAAAAATTATATTTATTTATTTTTCTTTCTATTATTATTTTTTATTATTCTTAATAATAAAAGTAAATTGTTTAATTTTTATATTCAATTTTTTTTTATATTAATTTTTATTATTGATTATTTTTAACAACAAAAGATTCATAACTTTATTTGTATATTCAATTCATTATTTCATATTAGTTTTTAATATTAGTTATTAAAAAATATCTTTAAATGAGTAAAAAAATTGATTTCCATGTTTAACTATCCTTTCAAATTATTTTATTTCATATCATTTGAACTAAAATTTACATTAATTGGAACCATATTTTATCTCTCTTCTATTTTCTTTATATTTTAAAGTTAATTTTATATTCAAATATTGTACATTCAATTATGAAAAAATAAAAATATTTATAAAACTTTAAATAGTCTCAAATAAAATTATTTAAACAATAGTGTAATGGTAAAATTTTGATGTCCATTCTCAATACTATTTAGTTTGATCCCATTTGATGCACTAGCTTAATCCAATTACATATCATTGAATGGAACAATCTTGTGAGTAATGGATGCTCATTCTTTTTTCTTTATATTAGGAACCATCATAGTATTAGATCAACTGAATAGTTAATGACCACAAAATATACAAAGAATCAAAAGTTCCAAGACAAAGTAAAGTAAATATAAAGTTTATATGATCCACATCTATCAACTTTTATAGCTCAACTTAGCAAATCTCCTTGACTTCATAAGCATCACACATCCTCCTACCCAAACTACTTCTAATCCAACTTGGAATCCTCGACATAAAATAACTAATTAAAAATTCAAGATAATTGATGCATTTCTTCTCCAATCTACCCTTTTCTCTTTTATCCCACACCCTGCCATATTATACTTATATATGAACCCTCGACCTTACAGTAAAATTATAGACTCTATGTAATAAATAAATAACCAACAAATCATTATTAATACTATAAAAACAAATTTAAGATGACTTCTTAAATATAAGCAAAAAAATCTAATATTCATGGGTTTCTCTTTTATCCCACAACCTGCCATATTATACTTATATATGAACCCTCAACCTTGTAGTAAAATTATAGACTCTATGTGATAAATAAATAACCAACAAAACATTATTAATACTATAAAAGTAAATTTAAGATGACTTCTTAAATATAAGAAAAAAATCTAATATTCATGGGAACACCAGTTCCACAAAGAATTCCTAAATACATAAATCATTATTAATACTATAAAAACAAATTTAAGATGACTTCTTAAATATAAGCAAAAAAGTCTAATATTGATGGGGTCATTGGCTCCACAAATAATTCCTAAATAAGTTGAGTAGTGGTTGCTAGCCAAAATAAACTAAGCAACCCCATGAAAACTTATGAAAATTTAAATCATAATACAATGGATTCTTTTATATTTTTGTTTTATATTTTTTATTCTTCTTTATTAATTTGTTTTTTTTAAGAATATTTTTTAATATAGTTAGGGCTATGTTTTATTATAGTATTTCAAATTACTCATAACTTGGATAATATAGTTCTATTTTTAATTCTTTTGTAATTGATTTATTTTCTTTTTTATATTTTATTAAAATATGATTACATTTCTATTTATATTTTATTTTGTAGCTAATCATGTTGACTTCTCTTGTTCTCTCCTTATCTGTTGAGTGAATTGTACAATCTTATAATAAATTTTTTTCTATGATATATTAATAGATTATGGTCCAATTTTTACCAAAAATATTCTCTTATATTTTTTTCCTTCTTTTTAATTTATTAAATAAAAATAATTAAAAAAATACAAATTTGAAAATATAAAAGATATTTTTGATTATTATAAAATATAATACTAAATAAAAAATATAAACTATACTTTAATCTCATAATTAAAATACATACTTTCAAAATTTGTATCTCTATCCCAAACTTAGATTAAAGGTGTAGACTTGCTAAGTCTATATTTGGAATTGCTTAGTTCTTTTGTAATTTATTCTTGATAGCTTTGTTGCATATTTACTATTGATTGGTTTTGAATTGCAAGACAAAAGGGTTCTCATAATAAAAATCTACAAGAGTATAAAGGAGAGGAGAGAGCATTTGAAGTTGATTCATAATGATCTCTTGACCAAACTATTGAGAGAGAAAACTCTGTCAAATGAAATTATTGTAGATATATAGTAATTTTAATGCTCTTTACTGGTTTTGAGACTATAGACATGGCTATGGCATTTGCTATAAAGTTCATCACTAAGAATCCAAAAGTATTGAAGGAGTTGAGGGTGAGTGCAATGATCTAATTCTAAATGTAGTTGAAATCAATTCTGAGATCTACAAAATAGATTTATTTTTTTCTTACATACAAGAATGAATCTATCAAGTTGAGCATGACAATATCTTGAAGTTCAAAGGAAACAACAATAGAAAGATGACCTAGGACAACTATTTGTCTATATTTTAACTTATTGCATGTAAGAAAATCTACACATTTTAGCTTAAACAACACACTCTAGGTTTTGAATTGTTTAGATCATTCATTTGAAATCATACTAATAGGTGGGATTTACTAGAGAAACTAGTATGACTTTAGATGAACCATTAAATGAGTCAAAACATTACTAATACACATACATTTCATGAAATACAGAGAAGTATTGCTTAAGTTTTAGCAATATTTAAACTTAAATCAAACTAGTCGACTAAGGAGGCCCTAGTGGTTCATGAAAGATCCAAAGTAAAATTCAAGAAGGAAAATAATCAAGATAAGTCTAGATCTAAAGCCTATGGGAGATCTAAATATCATGGTAAGTTCAAGGAGAAATGTTGGAACTATAGTAAAATTGGACATCTAAGAAGAGATTGTAAGGGGGGTGGGGGAGAAGAAGAAGAAAAAGAGAGTTTGATGATGAGTTTGAGAGATCTTCACAAGATGAAGGTGATGATTTTGTTGCTACCTTGGATATTAATGCATTAGAATACATGTGTGGTTGATAGAATTTTGCACGCCTCTTTCCATATGACCTCACGTCAAGGTTGTTTTACAAAATATGAAGAAAATGATGGTGGAAATGTATACCTAGGAGGTTATTCTCATCTAAATAGTGTTGGCTATGGTAGATTCTTGATTTCATTCCTTGATGGATGAGTGAAGGGGATCAATGGTGTATAGCATATTCCTAGTTTGGAATGAAACCTACTTTCTATAAGCAAAATAAATGATGTAGGTGTACAGGTTATTTTCTTGAGTGGAGGGTAGTAGATGGTTAGAGCAGCTATGGTTATTACTAAAGGTATTCAAGTTGACACTATGTTTCAACTAGACACATGCACAATTCAATGTAATAGTTTTCAATTCTTATAGTGAAGCGATTTGTAGAATTTTTACCTTCACCATTGGAATCAACAATAAGGAGACCATGTGTTGTGTCTATTTCAAATGGTCACACCTTTTGGGTACCTAAGGGTGCTTCTATCTTGGCTCGACTAAGTTACCAATAGAGAAAATAATGTTATGGCACCCAAAGATTAGTCACATAGGCTAGAAGGTTTTAAGGACCTTGAAAAAATAAAATCTTATCGAGGGGTTAAATGATTATAATCTTGAATTTAATTTTTGTGAGCATTACAAATATGGAAACAAAAATTATGTTTAGTTTTATTCTAGGTCTCATAAATCTTCCATGGTGTTAGATTTAATCCATTCTAATATATTAGGTCCTATTAACATTCCTTCAATTTCTAAATATGTATATTATGTTTCTTTTATTCATGATTATAGTAAGACATCAATATATTTTGTTAGAGTTAAATCTAAAGTCTTTGGTCATTTAAAATAGTTTAGGGTTCTTCTAGAAAATTAGAATGCTAGGAAGATTAATATTTTGAGGACTCCTTATGGAAATAAATAAATTTTGATAGATTCTATAAGGACCATTGGATAGAAAGACATAAGACAACTCCGTACACCCCTCAATAGAATTGATTTTTAGAAAGAATGAGTAGGGTGTTGATGGAGAGGGAAATTGTGACTTTCAATATAATTCGTATAAATTTAAACATAAAATCTCAACACCTAGAGAATTTTTTAGACCTTTGTAACTTTGACCACATGATAGGCACATGGGGGTGACAAAAGAGAACATTTAGGAAATATCAAAGAAGTCTAGACCCATACAAAAATTTCTTAGATTGATTATATATGATAAAAAAAATGGGGCCTAAGTGGACAAAGGAGTTGTGAGCCAAGAATATTTTTCATTATTAGATTGAGTCCTAACAACATCAATCATACACATGCAATTATTTCACAATAAAAACTATAGCAACCCACTTCAAGATTTCATTATGAGGTATTTATTATCATTTTCAATCTCATATAGGAAAGTTATTATTTTTTGCACTAAATTTACATGAAAAGACTGCCACAATGAGTCTTTAGAAGACGCTTGGAGAAATTTATTAGGCTAAATCCTTGGTGAATATTATATTTTATTGATAAAGAAGCTATTTACCCTCAGGATGGAAGATGGTGAGTTTGTGGCCAAACATATAAATTCTTAGTATGGCTCATGTGGAACCCTCCTAATTGACTCCATATTCCCATTTTTTTCATTCAATGTTTCCCACTATACATCTTTGTTAGTTTATAAGGATGTACATAATTGTTAATAGCTCACATATTTTATTTTGAAAGGTTTCAAAAAACCTATCTCAAGCTCAAGTATCTAGTAGATCTATGTATATGTATTATATTATATATATTTATATCGTATTATATATTTCTATTACATATTATATATCTTATGTATTTTATATATATTATAATATTATATTACATTATATCTTATCATATATTATATTATATTATATAAATATATTATATTGTATATTATTGTACTATATAATATATTATTATATATTATATTATATAGTATATAAGGCAATGCTATATATTATACATAATACATTATATAATTAGTCAAAGTTATTAGGTGACTTAGTTATGTGTAACTCTAGAGATAAATCTTATAAACTTTCCAAAACCAAGCTCCCAAAAAAAATAGGTTTGATAATATATTTGTGCCAAAAATGTTAAGAATCAAGAAACCTAACAATTGGGTGCATTTCATGTGCTCATATTAAGCTTAACCCTAAGAAAATAGATGTCCTCTTTGGAATATTTAGAAATAAAACCTAGGGATTCTAGAATTGACTTATAATTATGAAATAATTTATAGGACTCTTACATCTATTGAGCCCACAAATCTAAGGCCTTTAAATTTTGAGACCTAAACACTTGATTAAACTAGGTCATATAAAATGATTTCACATCCATAAGTATAATTAAAGTATGTCAAATATGCTTGGGATCTCATGAATGTGAGAATGCACCAATTGGAGTTGGTCATGTGTTCTCATATTGATTCTAATAAAATTTGATGGTTAAACCCAAACTAAATCTTGTTTTAAGGCCCATCTCTCATATGCCACCCTATGATAAGATAAAATAAGAACTTTTTTAGACTTGGGCATGAATACTTGAGCTCAATGTTGTTATCAAACCCAAGAAGCCAAGTATGTCTTTTGAAGTGAGTTTTTGGATGAATTTTCATAGGGATTTATTGAATTTGTAAGACTACATTCATTTATATAATGTGGGAAAAAGCACAAGAAGTTTAATTAAATAAATAGTCTAATTTTTCCCCAGTCCATTGGGCTATATCATATATAACATCCAAGAATGGTTTAAACTAAGGGCCTGATGGGTCACTAAGGATAAAATTTTAGGTTTAATTTCGATATTGATTATGGATTGATCATGGAATTACTCTATTGATGTGAGTAGTGTATCATTGTTCTTTAACTTCAACCATGAGGAAGAAGAGAGAAGATGATAGAAGGATAAGAGTGCTTCATATATGAGTTACTAACCTCTAAGATGGAGGAAAAAGAGAAAAGGTGTTGGGAGTAGATAGAACCCAACAAAATGGAAAATAAAATAAGTACTAAAATCAATTGGAAAAGAAATATCCTCATTCAACATGAAATAAGATATTTAATGTTGCCAGGAAATAAAGAAATTTTATAGTTGGATAGCATTGGAATGAGTTAAAAAGGAACATAAAAATGGGATGGGATGTAATAAATTCTAAGGAAGAATCCATATAAATAATTTTTTAAGAAAAAATCTATCTCTTAGAGTTCATCATTCTAGATTCTTTCCAAAATACTATTTTTCTTACCTTCATTGCATACAAACACTATTTGTAATGGGTATTGGCCCTTCCAATTTTAATCTAATCAAAGCATTCAATTTAAAATCAACTAAATAAAATTATTATCCATGACTCATAAGTCTTTGGACATCATGAAATGAATCTCCTGGACTATAAAATTTTGACATGAATCAATTACAAGAACTCAAGATTCTTAATGTAGTTGTGATTATGGATTGTAAACAAGCATTATATGTGGCATATGCAATTTATTCTGCACTAGAATTTTCTAAGCATGCAACTAGTATAAAAGTATTCAATTCCTATCTTAACCCTTTATCATATAGACATATAGACATATTGGGTAAATAAAGATTAGAAAGTTAGTTATCAAACATAGTTGTAGTTAGATTCACGAATACAAAGATAATATGCTTTCATCGAACTATTGCAACTTAAGTAATTCATTCATTCATATAACATATGAACATGTGTTACCAATTTTTATTAAAATGTATAGTACTTTTCTTGGAGGCCCATCCAAGTTTCATGCCTAATTTTCCTCATATTGACCATTACAATGAGGTATTCAACTTCATAGAGGTGTTTTTGAGGTGTATATTCATTCAGAAGTTTTTGAGTAGATAAAACCCAAAAACATGGAAAATAAAATAAGTACTAAATTCAACATGGTTTAGGGGCCTACAACCACTTCAATGGGACATGCCAACAAGGAAATACCTTGATCACAATATAACACCTTGTTATACCTAAGAAACACTATGAAACTTTAAACTAAGATAGAAATCATCCTAAGAACATTTTGATAACCAAAAAAACACCTTACTATGGCAAGACACACTATTCAACTTGAAACTAATATACAAATTCTCAGCCTGATAGATTCATTCCCATATATAAAAATTAAAAAAAAATCATTTTGTAGATCGCAGAATTGATTTCAACTAGATTTAGAATTAGATAATTGCACTCACCCTCAACTCCTTCAATAATCTTGGATTCTAAGTGATGAAATTTATAGAAAATTTCATAGCTATATCTATAGTCTCAATTCTAGTAAAGAGCATTAAAAGTACTATATCTACAATAATTCCATTTGAAAAAGTTTTCTCTCTCAATAGTTTGGTCAAGAGATCATTATGAATCAACTTTAGATGCTCTCTCCTCTCCTTTATACTCATAGATTTTATTATGAGAACCCTTTTGTCTTGCAATTTACAACACGTCAATAGTAAAGATGCAACAAAGCTATCAAGAATAAATTACAAAAGAACTAAACAATTCCAGATATATACTTAGCAAGTCCACACCTTTAATCTAAGTTTGGGATAGAGATACATGTTTTGAAAACCAGAGATGGTAAGGAGGAGCACAAATTTAATAGCTTGAAAGAGTACTTCGAACGCAAAAGACAGGTTGTTTAGTTTATGTGAGATGAAAATGGAGGTAGGTCCCTGGGAATGATTTTATTTGGTTGGAAATGGTGGATAAATGATATTAGTGAGAAGGCAAAGCATAAGAACCAATGAAGCAAGAAACCTCTGGAGATTGTTATAAGATGAGCCCCCTGGCGTGAAGGCACTCCTCGCACACTCTTTGAAACAGTGTGTTTGTTTCCTTATTTCTTTGGTTTGATCATTGGGCATCATGAACCTCCACACGAGTGCTTCTACATCTACTCGAGAGATAGGCTTTTCTGTCATCTCCAATCGGATCTTCCAAATGGCAGTTACAAATATCCAATTGATGGCCTCCTCGGCATGCAAGGGGTAGCAGACATACCGACGCCCTCCGCTATACTTTCCAGCGTCGAGTTCCACCCACCGTGGGTTAAAAACCCTCCTAGATCATGGTGAGCCAATAGTTTCCTCTATAGCATCTAGCTTACAAAACAAACTCTGCTCCTTTGCTTCCTGTAGAAAGTCATGCGATGCAGATCCAGGAGAACAGTCCACAGGAGGTGATGCTTGCTTACCTCCAAACCCCAGGCAAACTCCATCAGATCATCTTCTAACATCACCACTAGGTACTGCTGAAACGTACACCACGGAGGACGCAACTTGTTTATCCAATCACTCCAGAGAGCTGCTTTCTTCTTTCGATATGCTCTCCTTGCCTTGGTTTGTAGGTAGAACGCGAAAATGCATAGGCAAAAGTACAAGAACCTTGTTGCGAGCGGGAGATGCAAATTCATAATTGAAATTCAAATTTAACCGTGACAGTGACTGTCACTGTAGGGAGTTAGAGAAGAACGGGAAGCACAACGGAAAACAAAACGGAAAACAAAAAGTTCGGTGGACCCCACAGTAGCCACTCTAAGCAGTCAACACTTAGAGTGTGCTGGGTAAGCCGTGCCTAAAAATACAATATAAAATCGCATGCCAGGGTAGTATGGTATCGGCTGCCAAAGAACATATAACAGACTTTTCTAAGGGTGAGTAGAGGGCACGCGCTGGTGTAGCCTTAAAGGCCTTAGAAACATCAAGCAAATATACTTCGACACCAACCAATACCCAACAACAAGAATCCATTACCAAGCAGAAAGAATCGGTTGCCAACATAATACATATTCACCAGAAATCTAATCACCAAACAAAAGAATCTACTGCCAGACAGAATACATATCCAAAAATCAGATGAAGTCGAATTGCCAAGGCATATAGCATATGCAAATCCAAGTATAAAATGCAGCCGCAGGGTATAGATTCACATCAAGCAGAATACACTGATTACGTAGCCCATAGCAAGCACTCGGCATACACGTTAAGTACACCACGCAGAAATGGAGACGCACATACAACATCAAGTATGTAGAATGCAAGAAGAAGGAATCGCACCCTACAGCGTCGATGGCCAAGCATAGACAACAGTGAATGGAAATCGAAATACCCAAATACTAAGCATATTCACTGAACTCCCAAACGTGTTGAAATTATAAAAAAGATAGAAATCACAATCTAACAGTTTAAATGCTGCGAAACATACCTTGATACTGTAATGCACACTTCTCTCCCAAACCGTTTGCGTCAATCTTGTTAGCAGCGATAGCACGACAAAATGATCTCAAAGCATAACTTGAAAGCGCGTTTCTGTGGCTTTTATTAGACGGGGAGTGGAAGATTTGTCGTTACTGAAGAGCTAAACATGCAAGACTGACGACTCATGTTACACTCTGCACTTGCTGGCGCACATCTCCATTTAGAATTGAATGACGACTCATCTGTTACAGACTACATCTGCCCTTCATGATTTCCACTCCGCATTAAATTTGCATATAATAGTGATTGTTCCCTTACATATCATGCTCGATGCCTTTGTCTTCTTTTAGTTGTGTTGCTATCATGTAAACAAGTGGCGACCCTCTGACTTTTCTTACCTTGTGTAGTTCTTTATGTTAAATTTATTGGAAACTTGCAGCCATTTAAAGACAATTTTCACATAATCTAAAAGAAAAATCTATGCAACAAAGTATTTAGAATCCACATGCAAGAGAATAGACAACATATCCATGAAAATATGACACAAAATATACCTTGGAAAAATTTTCAAGAGGGAAAATCCTAGCTTCTAAAAGCATCCATCTTTCATGTATTATTCAACAATAAAGATTACAATACATCTTCAAAGTCTCCATGAACAATATTGAAGCAACAATCCCTCTCTGAGCAATCCATGTGAACAAGCATGTAACCACACATCCCATGCCATGTTTCAAACCTTCACAAATGCTAATAAGAGCTAACATGCCAATTGATCAACCTTAAACAACTACCCTTGTGGTTGCTTTTATAGAAACAAGCTCCCACAAAACCACCAAGTGGTATTACACAAAACCATGTGTGATTAAAACCATGTCCCCACATTAAATATTGGGTACTTTATTTAATTATTTTTCTCAATATTAAATAATTACATTAAATACATTATGCAAGGTGTATAACACACATTTTCCTAACAAATTTCAAGAACAGATTTCGTATATGACTATTTTTGAATTGTGACGGCATGGCTGTAATGGTTTTGATAGGCAAGCACCCGTCAATTTAAAAAGATGTCATCGAGAGGTGATCTACAGTGGAAGCTAAATCTATGTTAACATTTTTTGTTTTTTGTTTTAAAATTGATGGGTGCTTGCCTATCAAAACCATTATGAGAATCCCCTTGAAATATCCCTATTAGTATTCAAACAACTATCAATATTCGAAGAGGAAGAGGCACGAAATTAATTGAAAGTCATACTGCAGAATGTAACGCTGCATGGTTGCATGTTTAGCTTTTTCGTAATAGCAAATCTTCCACTGCTGCAAATCTTCCACTGCATGTTTAGCTTATAATAAGGATTTTTTTAAAATCTTCCACTCCCTACAGAATGTAACGTAGCTGCTCCCGAATGGATGATGTGGAGTAAATAATGGGCTATTTTGAGTACCCTGCGTGCTTTTATTTTGCTGGCAATTTGATGCATTCTAAATATAGACGAATTTGAACTAATAACAAAATGCCATAATAAGTGCATATTGTATTATGTGTGAGAAAAGCATCGGGCTACAACTTAAAGTTTTTCGTTGAGAAAAAATGGATTTAATTTCAATCACCAGAAATTTAGACTGAAAGTGCTTCAAATTGAGAAAGATTTGCAGTGATGTGAATGGTGATAGCATTGAGGATCTCTCCTTGTAGTGTAGGTATTACAAGCCATCTATAAAAAAAAATGTGGGGTTTTGTTTTACTTATCATGCAAGTGTTGCACTGCAGGTGTGATGCTCACTTGAATTCAATTTGATGCATTCTGAATACAGACGAATTTGAAATTGAAACATTCTTGTAGCATAATCTTCAAACTAATTTACCAATTGAAAGTTATCACACAATTTTTAAAGGCGCTAAGATCAATACAAAGTTTAGCAGCGATGGGTTGAGGATTCACAAATCTTTAATCGGTAATTTATACAATTTCGTGCCTCTGAATCATAAATATGAATAATGTAGAAGCTGATCCGTGTAATGTTTTTTAGTCATGTGAAAACCTTCGATGGCCATTGCTTTAGGTTAGTGTTTTACGGGTATATTATCAAAGTGAATAATGGTGTACCGGTTTCTGAATATCAATATAGAATATTGGTGGGTTTGAATCAATGTATACGTTGTTGTGTACCAATCTTTGAAGAAATGGTATTCCATAGAAATAAATAAATTGCTACAATGATCTTTGTTAATAGAGATAATGCAATCACAAGCAACTCGGTTTGCTGATCTTTTTGCTTCATCATTAGTATCTTCATTAACAACATCAAGTTTCCACAGTCCATGATCATGAGGATGGATCATGGAGTTTGATCTGAAACATTGATTCACAAAAATGCACACAGTTTCAATCCAGAAAACTAAACAATTCAGTATCTTCATTACTGAAAATGTAAATGTAATCTAATAATACAAAGTAAAGTCATTTTAGTACCACATGATTTTGTAAATTTGTCGAGAAGGTTTTAGCTCACTGAAATTTTAATGCCCCCAACTTAACAAGATAATAAAAAAATTAATAAATTATTTTTAAAAATAATAAAAAACTTAATAAATTATTAAAATAAGATAATAAATGTTTTAAAAATTTAAGAATATGAGATGATTTAATGTAAAAAATAAAAGAAATAATAATAGAAATACTACTTTAATAATTAAAAATATAATTTAAGTAATTACATAACAATTACTCTAGAAAATAAAAAATAAAAATATTGTTTTTATATTTAGATTTTATTTTAAAACTATTATTAATAATAATTGAATTATTTTAAGATAAATCTTTTATTTTATTTTATGAATTATAGAAATTAGAACTTAATTCAATTTTAGAAATAGTAAATTTATGAAACTTAACAATTTAAAAATTCATACTAAATTTATGATTTTTCCTTGGAAACTTATAGCAATTTAGAATTTTTTAACAATTAAGAAACTTTTAGAAACCTTTATAAACTTATATCAATATAGAAACTTTTCTAATATATAAACTAAAAATAATAATAAGAAAAAAGTTACTTTAGTATTATTTTTATTTTTTATTTTGCTACGTAATGATGATTTGTTATATATTGCCAGAAAACAAAAAGGGATACATTCATATGTCTATCTAACTGGCACAGATTTCATCCCTAATTAGCTAGTATTGACTGCTTTGGGTCATGGTTCATTCTGCTAACATGCAAAATCCATTCTATTTTTTACCTGTTCTAAGGCTTCTGTTAAAGCCCTATGCCACTTTGAACTACCCTGCCTTTCTTGATTCTCCACTCCCCACAACGACTGAGGTCTGCAAAAAATAGGACTACAAACCTTGATGGCCTTCTGACTTGGTTGTCCATGAATTCCTCTTGAAGTTGCTCTCTACTCCGCCAGCAGAGCCCCGAGAAGGGAGGCCTTTTTTGTCCTTAGAGCCTTGTCGATCAATTTAAGTGATCCGTCCACCCTGCCAGTACTGACTTCCCACACTGTCACGCCCTTGACAATCCGGGTGCCATTCTTTATGCTTATGTCCTTGCTGTCATGATATTCATTTCTCTTAGAGAAATCCCATCCACGCCTAGGTTCCAAAGCCTGTCAGCTGCCTAGTTCCCTTCGCTGTATATATGATTTATGGTGACATTGTCAAAGGCTTCCAGAAGGGATAAAGTCGTTTCCAATTTAGCTCGGAGTCTCCAATTAGTTAGCTTTTTGGTTCTAAGACCGTTTGTAATCAGCAATGAATCACCTTCAATGGCCAGTTTTTTGATGTTTAAATCCCTACACATCCTCAGTCCTAATATTAATGCTTGAATTTTGGCATCATTGTTTGTTCTGATCCTGAGAGGCATTGCTAGCTTGCCCATGGTTTCTCCCTTTGAACATCTGATTATGCACCCTACCCCCGAGGGGCCCGGATTCCCCCTTGAGGCCCCATCAAAATTCAATTTAATCCAGCCAGACTCTAGGGGCGACCATTGGATCAATTTCCTATCCTTCAAGGATTTTTCCTTTCCATCCCCCACTTGTACGGCAGGAGTGAGCCCTTTCCATTTATTCACCATTTCTGCATCCTAGCTTGTAAAAGTGAGATGAGTCATGTCTCGTTCTGCCAACCTAGCATTTACTGTTTCTACTATGCTTGATTCTATCTTACTGAGAAGGGATGACAATAGCATTTCTTTCTCTTGAAAGATCCTCCTGTTCCTTTCTTTCCAAATATCCCAAATGATTATGGATGGATCCGAAATCCACAACCCTCCGAACATTGCTTCCTTCTTCATAATAGGCCAGACTGATAACCAATCCAAAAGGCACCTAGGAGGGGTAGTGTACCACTGAAGCATGTGACATAACCATTGCCAAATTTTGGAGGTAAAGGAGCAATGCAGAAAAAGGTGATTCCCATCTTCCTCTGCCTCCTTACAAAGTACACATTTTGATGGCCCTTCTAAACCTATTAGCTGTGAGAGCTTTACCTTGAGCAGCCACCCAGGTGAAAACCCTTGCCTTGGGAAGACATTGCTTATTCCAACACAATTTGGTTGGGATTACTCATGCTGACTCGATTGACTCATTTATGCCTATGTAGCCTTCTTTTACTGTATAACTTCCCGATTCAGATGCAGCCCATTTTAGGGAGTCCCTCCCCTTCCTAAAGCAAATTTACCATTGCTCCAGGATTCCTTCAAACAACTCCACCTCACTCAAATTCAGACCTAACCCCCGCACACTTTTCCAACTTGGGATGTCATTCTCCCCAATCGAGTTCGATAGATAATCCTTCACCTTATCTCCCCACAGTCTCTTAGTGACAATTCACACCCTTATTAACTCCTCATTTCCTACAAGTGATGGATGTCCATCCCAAGAATCCTCCCAAAAACTAGCTGCCTCTCCATTTCTAATTTCCCATGTTAAGTGCTTTGTGATCAACTCCCAGCTGCTTTTTATGAAATTTCAAATTCTTGATCCATCCGGGAGAGATCTTGACCTGAAAATACTATTCTCTTCCTCATCCATATATTTATTCTTCAGAAGCCTGACCCATTTGAGATTTGGTTTGTCATGGATTAGCCATACCAATTTCTCCCCAAGGGCTTGATTTTGCTTCATAAGGTTTTTGACTCTGGCCCCAGCTTTTTCTTTTTGTTCACATACTTGTTTCCATTTGATTAGTGGGTATTTAAACTGATTAGAAGCCCCTTTCCAAAAGAAATTTCTTATTTTCTAAACCACCTCCTTGTTAACCTTGTTTGCCAGAGGCAAGCATGACATCAGGTAAATGGGGATTGTTGCGATGACTATCTTATTTAAAATCAGCCTCCCTATCCAAGAAAGCCATTTACTTTTCCAAGCTTCTAATATGCTTCTTATCTTGTCCAATAAGGTGCCCAAGAGCTCCCCGATTGCAGTCCTTTAACTAGAGGCATACCCAAGTATTTGCAGGGTAATGTTCCTTTTTTGAAAGCCAATGTTCTCAATATTCTTTCTTCCCTACCCTGATTTGTATTGAAGAAGAACACTTTTGATTTCTCTCTACTAACTTCCTGACCTAAAGCTTTGGAGTGCAAATTTAAAATTTTCTTGAATCTAGATGCCTCCCCTTCTTGAGCCATCCCAAATAACATTGTATCATCTGCGAATTGTTGATGGGAGAAATGGGGCATGTTTCTTATGATTTGGATGCCTGAAATGTGACCTTCCTGACAAGCTTTTCCAATATGTCTTCCCAGGGCATCTGCCATTATAATGAAAAGGAAAGGGGACAAAGGATCCCCTTGCCTCAGTCCCCTTGAGATATTGAAAAACCCTTCTGGTTCACCATTGATGAGAATTGAGAATCTCAGGCTTGACACCCACTCGAAGATCCAGTTAAGCCACACTCGGTCAAACCCAAACGCCTCCATAATTTTGACAAGGAACCTCCAATTGACCTTATCATAAGCTTTTTGAATATGTAATTTCACGATCATTGAGGGGAATTTATTCTTCTGAAACGAATGAATGGCCTCTTGTGCTATTATGATTCCATACAAAATGGATCTTTCGGGGACAAAACCAGACTGTTCCTCTGCTATAACATCTGGAAGTATCCCTTTGAGCCTGTTAGCTACTACTTTTGCCATTATCTTGTAGACCACATTGCACAAAGATATTGGCCTGAATTCTTCAAAGGTTTCAGGTTTTGCTTTCTTGGGGATTAGGGCTATGAATGAGTTGTTTATCTCTTTAAGTGCCTTTCCACTCCTTCTTGAGTCTTCATAGGCCACCGTCAACTCCTTGCCCAATATGCTCCAGCATTTTTGGAAGAAGGCAACTGAAAACCCATCTGGCCCAGGGGCTTTGTCTCGGGCTAGTTGGAATAATGCTTCTCTAATTTCTACTTCTGTGAATCTACTGTTCAACAACTCATTTTGTTCCTCCATTATTATTTTGGGAATATTATCAATGAATACCTATTGAGCTTTTAGATCTGAACCTTCTTCTTTGTTTAAGAGCCCATGAAATAATTCCACCACTTCCATCCTTATTTCTTCCAGCTTATTATTCATCCTACCCGCTTTATTTTTAATGGCTGTGATTATGTTAACTTCTCTACGAACCCTAGTTGAATTATGGAAAAACTTTGTAATTGAGTCCCTTGCTTTGAGCCAGACTTCCCGAGACTTCTATCTCCAAAAAACTTCTTCTTTTGCCAGTATATCTTCCATTTTTCCCATCAATTCTTTCTCCTTATTGTAGGCCAAATTATCCATTCCTTCTTTCATGACTTTGCTATTGAGAGTCTGAATTTCTACCTCTATCTACCTTTTGGACTAAAAAATGTTTTTAAAATGGTCTTTGTTCCATTGTCTCAGATTAGATTTGATGATTTTCAATTTAGTAGAAATGTTAAATAGCCCAACTCCGCCTGGATTGCATTTCGTCCACCATTCTTTAATTAGTTCCATGAAACATTGGTCCCTGACCCATATGTTTTCAAACTTAAAAGGGCATCTCATCGGTCTCCTTTTGCCAATTATCTCTATATTGATTGGAAAGTGGTCAGATCCTGATTCTGCCAGAATCTTGCTTTCTAGGTTGAAGGGAAAGGAACTTAAATCTCCTTTTACAAAAAAACCTCTCTAATTTTTTTGCAATATTGCAGAAGCCAGTCCTCCTGTTGTTCCAGGTAAAATTACCATTGCTCATTTGGATTTCTATTAGCTCATTCTAATCTACAAACTCCTCAAAGTCCTTATGTGATCATTGTTTTCATCCAACACCCCCAAGTTTGTCTTTTGCCCTTAAAATTGCATTAAAATCCCCCCAAGAATGACTAGTTCCCAGGCATTATTGTTACACACATGGTCCAGTTCTGCCCATAACTCCTTTTTTTGAATTTGAGAGTTTGGCCCATATGCGTTTATTAACAGAAAACTAAGATTGGAGGCCAGACTCCTTACCTTACTTGCGATCCAGCCCTTGTTGGAAGCCACTTCTTCTATCAAGACTAATTATGGTCTCCATAAGGTCATTAAGCTTCCTGACATACCAATAGCATTTCAGCTGCTCATCCTCCACGATTTCATACTTTTAGCAAAGCTTTGGTTACCTGGTTCCTCCAGTTTGGTCTCCTGAAGCATGCAAATATTTGGTTGGAGGTCTCTCATTTTGTGCCTTATCAGGCACCTCTTGTTAGGGGCATTCATGCCCCTAACATTCCATGAGATAATCCTCATTGTTGTTCAAGAAGGGTTCCCCCCTTCTCTATTTTCATCATCTCATGCAATTTCAGTTGACCATTGGCCTCTCCGTCCCACCTTCTTTTTTCTTTATTCGGAGTTCGACCTCTTGATTTGTGCTCTCCACAATCTGGGGAATTTTTCTTTGCTTCTCTTTGGCCTAATCCCAATGATTCCAGGCCCTTAGGGGATTCCTTCCCTGCTTTATCTCTAAGGGATGGCATGTTTACTTCACCTACTTCTCCCAGATCTTCAATGTCTTTCCCTTCATGCACCAGCCAGTCCTCTTCCAAATCCTCAACAACCTCTCTGCTTGGGCCTTCCTTTGCCGCCCTAGCAATTTCCACTAATTCACTGCCTACCTCCAGCAAGGACACAAAATATTCCCTTTGCATGCTCGGCTTTATTGCTGCTATTATCTCTGATATCGTATTGTTGATGCTCTGAGTCCATTCTATCAATCCTTCCGTCCTTAGGGAATGGGCTGCTCCCTCTTTCATTTTATCTAGATTTTTACCTTTTGTACTGTTTTCTTCATTATCACCTTCCTTGCTTCCCGTCCATTTAGATTTCAACATGTCCTGAACTTCCTTTCTTGAAACTATTTTTCTTTCCACCCTTTCTTCTGGCTTTCCCAGCGGAATTTCTTTTTCCTCCAATTTTGTCGCTTCTTCCTTTCTTTTTTGAGGAGATTTTCTAACTTCTGAGTATGCCTTAGATCTCCAACCTATCGTTCTTACCCAAACTCCTTGGGGTTTTGGCCCATAGGATAGTTGTTGTTTTAAAACACCCTAGTCTGTAAATATCTCTAACTCCCTGTAGTGAGGCGCATATGGACAATTCTCTACACAAATTCTGACATAAGACTCCTCTTCCTGTTCTTATTTCCATTCTTCTACGTAGAGGAATTTTCCTAGGTAGTTCCCAATTTCTTCTAGACCATGTTGATCCCAGAATTCTAGAGGTAGGCCTGGCATTTTGTACCAATCTTGGATATATTTTATCCTGTGTTTCTTCGAGTCAAAGCCAATATACCAATCATAGAAATAGAAGCCCAGACCATCCAAAAGCCAAATTTCGTTCATGATTTCCTTCTTGACATTGTTCGAGGAGCACAGCACTAAGAAGAAACCATTTGCCAGTGCTTTTAACATTATTTCTTTCCCCCATTTTTCTCCCCACCATTTCTTTAATTCTTCCCAATCTAGGTTTTGTTTGAACCATTTCCCGATTATTCCCAAATTTTGCATTCTTTCGATGGAAGGCCCTAATATCCTTGGGCTAAGGACCATTTGCATTTTGTTACCTAGGTTTCACTCCCTTCTGTTCATACCCAAGCCTCCCTTTCCCATACCGTTACTTCTCCCTTGGAATTGACCTCGATGCCTTCCTTTACTTTGGTTCGTCTTCCCTCTCCTAGCTTGATTTGTTAGATTATTATTCCGCTCTGTTTGGAATTGATGCCTTGTATCATTCCTCCATGGTTCTGCCAGTGCTTTTTCCTAGATTTGCTTGATCAAGATTTCTTTTTTTGTTTCCTCAGCCCAAGCCCTAGCAGGCGATCCTCCCTGCGCGATTCCAATCCTGTAACTTCCTTCGTTACCATCTTCTACTGTTAAAACTCTGAATTTGTCTTCTCTGTCCACCTCCTTCTTGCCACTTATGCCTATATCCTTGTCTTTTTCCGGTTCTTCTCTTTGGACTCTTCGCTCCACACTCAACTCCCTTCATTTCACGCTCTGCTCTTTTCGCGCCACGCTCTGTTCCATCTCTTAAAGTTACTTTAATATTTAAAAGTATAAATATTTAATTTATATAATTCATTTTTATTGATGTAATATATTATTTTGGAAATTTTCTTCAATAGATTTCATACATGTGTTCTTTTCTGCCACCATAATAATTGCTAATATTATATATACTATTATACATTCTTTCACAATGTTTATTCAATAAATTTGCTTCAATAACTTCAATACATGTGTTATTTTTGGGCACCACAATAATTCCTTATTTTGGCCAAGCATTCTTTCCATTTGATCAAAAGCCACTTTGACAACTCCTCTTCCACTGAAAAATATCTAGTAAACACCGGTTTAGAGCCGTAAAGATGGCGCCGCGCACATCCAATGGCTAGGAGCGGCCGACATAGCACATTCTCTCCGCACGCTGCCAGCTGGCAACCAACTTCGCGATGCATCTGTCAGCAGGTGAATCTAAGTTGCCGTGTTGCCATCATCAGTAGTCAAAATTTGAGGTTTCAGACTTGATCAGAGACTGTTCAGAAAGGACAAAAACGCCCTTGGCCTCCAGGGGTGCCCAAGGTTTTAAAGCCTTTAATGGAGTCTGTTTGATGATTTCAGATACTTGTCTCATTCATGTCAGCTCCAGCTTTCCGTTGCCTATCTCAGCTGGGTCAAAAGATGTCTTGGTAGTCTGCAGCCAAAAGTTTAGTAGTTTTTGGCAGTTACAGTGATGGCTGACACTGGTTGGGAAAAGCGCCCCTGGAGGCCAGGGGTGCCATGATTTAGGAAGGTTAGATGATTTTTTATATGAAGTGCTCTCCAGGAGCCTTTGCTCAGAATTCAGCCTACTCCGCAGTGAGCCAGTCGGCATGTTTTGAAGCCTACTCCGCAGTGAGCCAGTCGACATGTTTTGCAAGCTATGAGTGGGGCAACAACAATTATCTTATTAATGTGTGAAGAACTCATCCCAAGATTAATTAATTACATTTTATCACTTCTTTAATCTAGCTCTTAATGAGTTATCCTGGCAGCCACTTGTGGGCCCCGACCCCCACTTGAGAGCCATCCCCCCTACAAGCAACTAGAAGACCTAATACAAGCAGGGTAAATCCATCTTGCACAAACTACAAAACCAAATGAACACACACATAGAGTGAGGCATGATCCATCTCGCACACAAATCCCAACCATAATAGTGAATAAGAAGTGCAAGGCTAAAGACCCGCATGTACCCTTTTCATGGACATTATCAACCATATTAAAATGAAATAATCATAAAACCAACACTCGAGCTAATCGCCAGGCCTCTGGAAGTCAACCTGACCATTTTGCACAAAATTGTGTGATTTTCAACTTCTATAAAAAAAATTTAAATACTCCATTGTATGCTTTTGTAATTTTTATTGATTAGAAATAAATGATAAAAAATTCTTATATAAATTTAAGAATGTCAAATTATTTATTGAATTCAATTTTCAATATAACGTACATTTGAAATGTTTTTACTCTTTTCAACATGCATGTTTGCTAAATAAACATCATGCAGATTTGCATCATTTTTATATGGTTAATGTAAAATGAATTCCTATATATGTGTTCTAATGGTCATTTTTGTGTTTCACTTTATATTTTAATATTTATTTCCAAAAAGTTTCTAATAATTTACTTAATAAACTAACCTTCAAGAAATCGTGTCTATATATATCAGTTTCATTAAATCTAAAATAAATTGTTTTGATAGCATGCATTTTCTTTATGTTTACTATCCTTTTTGCATTTTTTAAATTAGTTTAGAAATTAATATACTAAATAATGTATAAAAACAATCTAAATAATGCATAACAAACATCCGATCAAAAAAAATCTAAAATATAAAATATATATATATATATATAAAGTTTTTTCATTATTTATTTTATCCACAATTATTATTACTAAAAAATATTATTTTTGAATTTTATTTTATGAAAAATTATGGATACTTTTGTTCTTATCATTCCTAAATGCTAACCTTAATTTTAATCTAATTTAAAATAGAATATTCACATAATGAATTGGAAATCATAGTTGAAAGCTCAACTGCCTCTATAAGGTCAAATGATTTTGTTGAAACCCCTGTTGACAAATGTGCGAGAACAGTTTTAAAGTATTGAAATAAGATCATCAAAGAAATTGAAAATACAAGCATAATGATCGATGATGTTGAAGAACTACAATAATGACAATGGAAGATGTTGCAAAAAAAATCATGAGGCATATAGTATAGTAGTTGCATTTCCAAATATGCTCAAAGAAGTATATCGTGATCACTATGAAAATAAAGGTCGTAATACCATTCTCATTGTTAAAGAATAAATGTAATGTACATCAATACAATGAGATGTTATTAGTATAATCGCTTTTTATTTGACCTTCAATACTTCTTATATTTATAAACTTTGTACACATTGCAGGGAAGGTTTATTAATTTTGTTTAACTTATATTATAATATAAAAAATAATACTTTAAAAAAAATTGAAGAGGATGTGTGGCAACATATAAGACTTCCATTTCTAATATTTTTTCTTTTGACAACATATTTTGTGCTACTCATTATTTGTAATGTACCTAGGTTTTTTAAATGTGTGCTATTAAATATATTTTTTAAGTGGATGTGTGCCAAATCTATACAAAATATTAAATGTGCCTCAAATATAAGTTAAATATTTTTAAGCAAATGTTTAAATTTTTTTTACACATTTTATCCAATGTTAATTTCAATTTTTAAATGATTTAAAAATTGATGTTGTACAAATGATAATAGCAATTATATATATATGAAATTCGATTTTGATCTATATAATTGAAAAAATTGAATGCCTTGATAAATCTCCACACACTTTATATAAATTAAAATTTAAAAGATTTATATTTATATTTTTTTTAAATTATTTAATAAATGTTTGCAAATCAATCTTAACCTAACCCTAATCCTAACTATATCTCTTTACCCTAACCCTATCTATATCTCTATCGCTAACCCTAATCTTAACCTTAACCCTAATTATATCTCTGAATCTTAACCCTAACCCTATTCTTAAATCATTATCTAACCCTAAACCTAACCACCTAGTGACATTAAACCTAACTATATCTCTATTCCAAAACCTAACCCTAAGCATAACCATAACCATGATGTAAATCGTAACCCTAACCATAATCCTAACCCTAAAATTGATCTTAAATCTAATTGTAACCCTAATCTTGATCCTAACTCTAACCATAATTTTAAGCTAATCTTCATGCTAACCCTAATCCTAATTTTGATGCTAATCCTAACCCTAATCTTAATGCTAACCCTAACCCTAATTCTAACTATGTCTCTTAACCCTAACCCTAACCCTATTCTTAACTAACTCTCTAATCATAAACCTAACTATATAATGACCCTAAACCTAATGATATTTCTAACTCAAAACCTAACCCTAAGCATGACCATAACAATTATGCAACCCCTAACCCTAACCTTATTCGTAACCCTAACCTTGACCTTAAACCTAACTGTAACCCTAATATTGAGCAAATCTTGATGCTATCCTTAACCCTAATTTTTATGCTAACTCTAAGCCTCATCCTAATGCTAACCGTAACCGTAATCTTAACTAAATCTCAACCCTAACCCTAATCCTAACTATATATCTAGCCTTAACCTTAACCATAACCCTAATCCTGATAGCCTTAACCCCAACTATTAACCTAACCCTAATTATATCTTTTAACCCTAAACTTGACCCTAAACCTAAATGTAACATTAATCCTAATGCCAATCCTAACCCTAAACCTAATTTTGATGCAAACCCTAACCCTCATCCTAATGTTAACCATATTTCTAACCCTAACTAGATATCTCTTAACCCTAACCATAAGCTTAACTATATCTCTAGCCCTAATCCTAACCTAAACCCTAAACCTAATTATATATCTTAACCCCAACCTAACCATAATTCTAACCCTAAAATTGATCGAGAACATAACTATAACCCTAATCCTGATAACCTTAACCCCAATTATTACCCCAACCCTTACTATATCTATTAACCTTAAACTTGGTTGTAAACCTAAATGTAACTCTAATCCTAATGCTAACCCTAACGCTAATTTTGATGTGAACCCTCACCCTCATCATAATGTTAACCGTATTTCTAACCCTAAGTATATCTCTTAACCCTAACCCTAACTGTAATACCCCTTTGTTTTGCTCTGTTGTGCGAACAGTGTTGTTTCCCTTATTATGCTTTAGTTTCTGTTTGTACTTGACTATGTACTCGGTTATGGTTGATCACTATTCTATCGTGTTGTGGTGATGTATCTTGATGTGATGATATTGTATTCTAATTTTATTATGATGGCATGTTTTGAATTAGCATAAGTGGATATTCGAATAAATGATGTTCTATGCTTTTGATTAAAGTAATATGTTAGATAGTCTAGTCTCCCCCACTCTCGTGGTATCGGAGGACGTGTCGCACCAACATCACCGGTCACGTTAAAAATTTTACCAGGCACACTGCAGTTTATAGGGGGTCATGCTACCCGATTCCTGCAGTCTAATAATAATTGTGTACGTTAGAATATGTAAATCAAATTGAATCTAAACTAATACACCAATGAAACATTAGATTGAAAAAATTAAATTAAAGAAAGTAAATGCAAACTCTAAACCACAATTTCTTCAAATTCGTCCCATTGTCCTCTATCTCCAAGGATTCGTTTCAAGATGCTTGCTCTCAGTTGTTTAAAACAACAGCTTGTAGAATGGCAGCTTGAGAGAATGAGATTAATAAAAATGCATATGCATTGCTACAAGATTAAGCTTATGAAAATTGAAATGATATGAAATACTAAGATGCAACTATAGTAACTATGCATGGAAATCTGAGATTCGAGGTTCTTTTTAACTCATAAGAGGGTTGTATTTATAGATTTTTAAAGGTAGGAATTCGATTGGCCAAGATCGACGATCGAGTTCAAACCTGTTGAAATGAACGATGAGAGATCGAGAATTCGAAAAGAAGATGGAATTTTGAGAGACAGATGGAAAATGAAGAGACAATTGAAAGGTGTCTCTCATAATTAAATAAATAAATATTTAATTATGTGTGAGAGAAATGAAAAGGCTTTAATTAAATATTGCAAATATTTAATTATGTGAGAAGAGAAAAAAACCTTTTAATTAAATATTAAGAATATTTAATTTTGTGGGAAGAGTGAGAAATTTGGAAATGTGTTTTAATTAAATATCAAAAATATTTAATTAAATGTGGAGAGAAGAATATCATTTAAATTTAGAATTTAAATTTGTGATAATTAATGTAAATAAATTGTAAAATCTATTTAATTAATTAAGAGGAAGATAGCCTTAATTAAATAAACTTTATTTATTTAATTAAATTAGAAGAATTGGAAAATGAACAAAATAAATAAATAATTAAATTTATTTATATGTAGATGACTTAAGAATATTAATTAAATAATTCATATTTAATTAATTAACAGGTTCGATTAACCGTGACCATTTTTAGATGTGTACATCTTTCCCGTCTTTGAAGTGATGTGTTTCACGCATTGCTTCAAAGAATTTGCCCCTGATCTTGAAAAATTACTGATGATGCTATATGCCCCCTCGGGTGATGAATCAGATAAAGATGATTTTTGGAAATTTTTACTGATATTCTATCTGATTCATTAACCGATTAAGATGATTTGATGAAAACCCCTATCGAAAGATTGATATAAAGATGAAGAACTTTGATTTTGCCTCGATTGATGATGTTTTTTTATTGATAAATTTGCTTCCATGCGATATGAAAAACAAATAGTAGATTTGATTTGATTGATAAATTTGCTTCCATGCGATATGAAAAACAAATAGTAGATTTGATTTGATTGATAAATTTGCTTCCATGCGATATGAAAAACAAATAATAGATTTGATTGATAAATTTGCTTCCATGCGATATGAAAAACAAATAAAAATGATAGATTTGCTTTCCTGATTGAAAGTCAAATAAATAGATATTGAGTCATGATGACTGTTAAATTTGTTTCCATGCGATATGAAAAACAAATAGTAGAAATGATTGATAAATTTGCTTCCCTGATTGAAAGTCAAATTGAGTCATGATGACTATTAAATTTGTTTCCATGCGATATGAAAAACAAATAGTAGAAATGATTGATTAATTTGCTTCCCTAATTGAAAGTCAAATTGAGTCATGATGACTGTTAAATTTGTTTCCATGCGATATGAAAAACAAATAGAAATTGATTGATAAATTTGCTTCCCTGATTGAAAGTCAAATTGAGTCATGATGACTATTAAATTTGTTTCTATGTGATATGAAAAACAAATAGAAATTGATTTGAACTTGCTTGATGTATTGATGATAGTGTTGTTGATTAGGGAAGGATACATCCCAGAACAACACAAGGATAGCAAAGGATACATCGTGATGATTATGATGATGATCGAGGCTTGCAGTAAGGCTAGGAACAAGACCAAAGGTATGATTAAATGATTTGTGCTAGATTGAATTGATTGATAAGATGAGATTGGAAGAAATGATTGGATGAATTGATTGAGATGATAATGAATATGATACTGAAATGAAATGATGATGTAAGTATGCAAGTGTAATGATAATAGAAATGATGTGAAATGAATGTGAATGATAATGAAAATGAGATGTACCAAATGTCCAATCATACTCAACCGTTGTCTGAAAAAGATATTCAAGAATGTGGGCAACCCTCAAAAATCTATTAAAAAGTCCCTCGAAATGCAAATGAATTATGCAATCCTAATAATGAATTATGCAATCCTAAATGAAATAATGAACCATTCTCTTTGTTGCCATTTCTTGTTGTGTTTAATTGTCATCATTGAGCCTTTTTGATATGTTGAAAGTTAGTACAAGCATCAAAGGGTATGTTAGCACCAATGATGACCTGAGTACTGCTTTCATAATGTTTGATGTAGCAAGTTAATACAAGCATCGAGGTATAATTGAACCAAGATGACCTGAGTATTGCTTGCATAAACAGACAAAAGTTAACCATTTTCCTATGCAAATTCTAAAATGTCATCAATGATACGTTGTAGAGCATATCCTGCGACCAATTTGCACAATACTAATGATTAACTTATAGACAGCAAGCAAAGAAAAATCATACTTCTTCCTTGTGATTCTAGTTCATTACATCATTGAACCACTCCAAAGATATGATGTCATCAAATATCAAAACAACAATTGCAGCTTATGCTTTTAAGTTTGTCATTCATTTAATTTAGATTAAGATCATCCAGTTTGTTTCAGTTTCAATGTATGACATGTCTCAAAGTTGTTTTGACCAGGCTTGATTGGATATTCGATTGTTGATCTGATACTTGATAATTGACACATGTTGCTTGTTTGCTAAAAAAAAGTTGATTTCCCCCAACGAGTTCAGGATTTTGCCCCTAGTCTAGGGTGAGACACGACCATTTTAATGATAAAAGCATACGATTTATTGATTTTTCTTTAGATTTCAGGAATATTTTGATTTTTTTGAATTTTGATGTTTTTTTATTTTTTTTGGATTTTGATGATGTGGATATGGACATGCATGACGATATCAATGATTTGTTTTGAGATTTTGTTGAAAACCAAGCTAAGGTTGATTGATCAAATTGATGGATTGATAGTTTGACTAAGTGTGTTAAGTCAAACAAGGTGATAATGGATTTGTTAATTTGGCTAAGTGTGTTAAGCCAAACAAAGATGATAATGAATTTGTAAACCCAAGGAATTTGTGTTATCCTAGAGTAAACTCGTTCACAAGATGATAGTTTGACTAAGTGTGTTAAGTCAAACAAGGTGATAATTGATTGGATTCGATTGATCAAGATTGATGAAGCTTGATTTGGAACAAAATTATTTTGATGATTTGATGTGACACTGACACGCAAGTTAGATGTGACTGATATGAATTGTTCAGATAGATGTTCGACGAAAGATAAAGCTTGATAAGGAGCGTCTTCCTATCAAAATATGCCATGGGCTAGTGATTTGGATCTTTTGGCTCGCAAATGCTTGACCAATTTGATTTTGCGTCTTCCAATGTTCAGATCACCACATAAGTTAGAGGATATATATCAAGATTCATTCTTGAAGCAAGATGTAAACATTTGCCCCCAATGTCTAGCAATGTATGGAATGCCATGGGTGGATTCTTGAATAGGTGTATGGATAGATACCGTAAGCATGCAAAGGATGCCAAGGATTATCTTGTGACAAGATAAGGTGTTTGAACAGAGGAATGCTCGTTTGGATAATGCTTCAAGGCTCAGATAATGTTTGGATTGGATAAGATCAATGAAAATGACCCATGTCAAGATGTTTACCATAAACAAGTGTAAAGTGTTTACCAAACTTTTTCAAGATCCAGGTAATGTAAATAGATGGTAATGGGCTAGATAAACGGTTCATGGATGAACGGATGATATGATGGAATGTGGCTTTATTATGGATGTGATAAGATGCTTTCTCTTGAATTGTGCATGTAGATGCTCGATTCTACACATGACGCCTATTTGCCAGGTTTTCATCATGGTACCTGTCCAAAGCGCCATCGAAATGGTTTTTGCTAGAGGACGATTTTTCTCTTTACTGTTTTCAATCCTTTTTCTGATTTTTTTGGATTTTTGTATTTTTTTGAATTTTTTTTTGTTGTCGCCAAGACGCCTGTTTGCCAGGTTTTCATCAAGGCAATGATTTTTCGCTTATTTTTAATTTTTTGTATTTTCTGAGAGATTTTAAGTTGATGTTGAACCACCTGGTGGTGCTGATGTTAATGCTTCTATCATAATGTGCCATCGATATCCTACTTGAAGAAGTTGCTTTGCCAAGATACGTGCACTTGAATGCAACTTTTGAGATCCCTGATCGCTTTGTTGATACTGGAGTTAACTTCATCTTTGTGCACACATCGCGATAGAGTGCCTTTTGAATCCTTATGATGAATGGTTGTTGCCAACACATGGTCAATGAAAGAATTGGATATCATGCGTGGAGGCATGGATGGAGTGCATTTAGGAATAAAAGGTGGATTAGTTGAAAGTTTGGAACCTTTGACTCTCCAAACTTGGGAAGATGAGCAATGATGAGTGGATATGGAAGTGTGCATGGAATTAGGACCAACTACTTGATACACTTTGTATGTTGCTTGAGAAACTTTCTTTTTCCTTTGTGGACATCTTTGATGGATACTTGCCCCTTTTTTATTTTGCCCCATAGTTTCTTTGATTGATGGAGTTTCATAGGGATAATCTTTCTTCGTATTTTTTGGTATCCAAGTGTATTTGATTTGCCTGATATGATTCTTAGCTTTTTTTTCTTTGATAACGTTCTTCATTTTTTGATTCAAGTCTTTCTTTTGACGTTGGTCCCAATTTGTGGATGGGGTGATGGGTGGATGAAGATTCATGATGTGGGTAGTTGTAGTATTGGCATTGGTTTCATCATAAAGATTCTTCGTGCCCTCTATGTTGGCATTTGCTTGAGATGAAGTTGCCCCCAATTTTATGAAAGTATTACTGATATGTCAAGATCCCTTGATTGTCGAATAACCAAGGCCTTGATTCTTAGGATTTCCAATAATCTACACTGGTTCTAGGATGCCTTGTTCATGTAGGCCTAATCCTCTGCCTTGATAATTCATCTGCTGAAAAAGCCTATTTGCAATAGGATATGATTTACCTTGGAAACAAGGTGCTAATCCTTCTCTGCTCTGTGGTGGATCTTCAAAAGTGATAACTTCCTTATTGATAAGATAATTTTCCCTTACAAAGGTGAGTGATCCAAGTTTATAAGTGATAGGATCTTCCATAAGTGGGATGAATGCCTGATTGGTATGTTTATCTTGATCTTGTGAGATATCGGATTGTAGTGCTCCTTCAAGAGGTGTTGATGCTTCACTGTCCTTGTAAAAGTGTTCCTCATATTTCATTCTTGATATGCTTTCACATGATGTTTATGATTCACAACTTTTGTAGAAGCCTTCTTCATGACCCATTTCTGACATGTCTCTAGATTTCTCTATATTTTGACCATGTGTATAAATGTTAAGAGTAAGAGACTCTTGTTCCTTGGTAAGAGTATGAGACTCTTGTTCCTTGGTAATGGTATGAGACTCTTGTTTTGAATGACGATCATCTATGTGTCCATCCAAAGAAAGCATATTATGGGTAGATGGAGGAGTATGTGCTATATGGATATGATCATCATTTGCAATATCTTGTATAAATAGGAGATTTCCCATTAGAGCATTGTAGTATCTGGGAGATACGAATCCTTGATCTTGAATAGTTCTGGAATTACTTTCAACATGTTTTGGATCAATTTCTTGACATGGGTCAATTTCAAAGGATGGATTTCTTTCAAAGGGTTTTTGGACATCGTCATAAGGCATGGGAAGTGGCTCAATATCCTCTTGATCTTTAAGTGGACTTGGATCAAATGGTGAGTTGGGGTTCTTTCACTATTCACAACCGTGAGATCGAAGGATGTCAATATGCCTTGGGAGGGACCATTGCTAGACCTTGGTGATAGTTGTTGATCATGCTTTGAAATATATTCTTGAGATATGTCCTCTAACTCATTAGGCATTGTAGAGACATTTTCAATACAATCATTGGTTAATGGATCATGGATTATGTCAATAGGATCAAATATTGTCAAAACTCCTTGAAATAGATCTTTGTAGGAGGGGTCTTGATCATAATTAAAAAATGGCTCTTGATGAATGTTGATTTGATCACTAGATGGGGTAGATATATCTTCACAGTGCTCATTGATGGATTGATTTTGATCATTGTCTCCAACAATTATGGTGGAGAAATTTTCAATGTTTTCAACCATATGATCAAATGATGTTGATATTTCTTGAAGAGGTGCGATGAGCCCTTGACATGAGGATGATGGGATACTTTGATCTTGACTTGGAAAAGAGCCATTAGATGAAGGAGATGGAGTAACTTGATCATTAGATGGAAGGGAAGCTTTGGATAGGATGGAAGAATTGTCATACTCCTGGGATGTGATTGAGTCATGAGAGGGTATGGATTCATAAGATGGGGTGGAGGGAGGACTTGGAAGAATATTTTGTTCTTGAGATGGAAGAGGATTATCATGGGTGAATAATGAAAGGAGGGGATCTTCGTATGATTCTTGAGATATGGGATCTTGATCAAATATTGGAAGGGTTTGTAGAATTTTGGTATCATGGGATGGAGTGGAAAGAATGTTTTGATCGAGATGTGTAGATTGAAATGAATCATTGGATGTAGAGGATATGATAGAAGAAGGAAATTGAATGGGATCATTGAATTAGGTGGAAGAACCATGAGGTTCATTTTGAATTATGGGCGATGAAGATAAATGCATGGCATGACAAGATTGGTCAATGTTATTTGATGGCTTAGATGTGGGCTTCCCCTTTAACCTTTGCAAAAATTCAGAAACATTGAATTTGGTTGATGTTGTTTTTGGAGGAGAAAAGGTCACATTCATATTTCTATCAAAGGAATTTTTAGTTGTGCCCCCTTTTATTTCCTTGATTTGCCTTTGGAGTGCTCTTACTTGTTGGGTAAGAGTACTAAGATCGTTTAAGGGAGTTTCATTCTTTTCAGGATTCTCTTTAATTTTCTCCATATTGTAGTCAGAGGGCAATTTGGCACCTTGGTTTGCCAATAAAAGAAAGTATCCTTCTTTATTTTTCTCTAAGATCTTTTCCATAGTTAAGAGAAACTGTGGATCTTGATCAGCTTCTTGAAGCACTTCTTCTATTATCTCTTGATTTGAACTATTTCCATAAAGCCTATGAATAAGATTTCCTTCCCTATCACCCATGTTTTAAAGTTTTTTTTTGGATGATCTTATCTGAATTAATGTTTTGAAAACACAGCATGCAATAGGAAGACAATTATTTTTAAGGACAGAGAATCTAAAACATTGAGTGTATGTTCTTGAGATTTTCATAGGTTTTGAACAAAATAAGCATTCCAAGCAGACTCGCTCTTAGTTGTCAAATAGGTCATCATAGAAATCACTGCCCACAACTTAAAATTGCGTCAACTCACACAGCTATGTCACCCCCTAGAGGGCGCCCGTGTTTTTGTCTTTTCCAGGTGTGTACTCAAGGTGACGGAAGTGGATACCAAATCCCTTGAGCAAACAATTTGTGGCGATTATATGGTGAGTGTCTTGGGGGCAGATTCTTCCCTCCCCTTGCACTGTGATTAAGACAATGTTTGGATACTGACACGGCTGGATTTCTACACTATGGTTTGTAGTAAGGGTATCCGTTCAGTGTGGTAAATAAATATACTCCCTCGAGAGACCTCCCAACCTTTAGAACAAAGGTTTTGGGGATGGTTATCCTACGCACTACTGTCAAGTTGGATTTTCATCAACAACTTGCTTTTGATTAAAGTGGGTTGGAAACCTTGGCTTTAGGTGTTCCCACTTAGGTCGTTTTTGTAGGGTGAGTACTTTTTTCCACTACGGCAAGCCTTCTAAAGGTTGTAATAAATTGAAAACATTGCATGAAAATGAAAAGACAATCTAGTATTTTGGTCACCCAGTTAAGGGGAGAGCATAGACCTATTACCCACAATCACAACAAACAAATAATGGTTCAATTTTAAATCCCCAAATTGACAAATTCTCTATTCTAAGTGAAGATGTTGCTTCACTAAAAATATGGGATTCATTTTAACCAAAAGAAAATTATGTTTGGTGACTATCCTAGGATTGGTTTATTCAAATTTAAATGTCTACCCTAGGATTGCTTCATTTTATTCTCCATACATCAATAAAATCTTTGGTCGCGGTCGCGTCGGATCCAGACAACAATTTAAGAATGAGATTATAATTGCTCCCAAAGTGTTTAAAAACACTTGGTACAATCATGTGATAATGCTTTTTCTTTAATTTTCATGCTCCATGGTCCTTTAAAATCTGCAATACAAGCTCCAAATGTTAGATGGAATCAAGAAACAAGAAGATATGAGGGTTAGATAAATGATTAAGCATAACAACCCTAAAATTTAGACCAAGTTTCATTGTGGTTTAACATTAAGTGAGAATTTGAAAATTTGAACTCTATCAAAGTTGATAAATACCTACACCATTAGATAGCTTATGAAATTATACTCCATTTCAAAAAAAAAAGCTCTAAAAAAAACCAAGATATGGCCATTTTAAGATTGACTAAAAAATAAATAAAAAATCAGAAACTGTATGCGCTAAAATAGTCCATGGATGTGCCAAAAGAAAGCTCGTATGCGCCAAAACAGACCCTAGATGCGCTAAAACATACCTAAGATGCGCCGAAACAGTCTGTGGATGCGTTGAAACAGTCTATGAATGCGCCGAAACAGTCTATGGATGCACTAAATCGAGATTCATATGCGCTAAAGCGCAACTCCAATCCATCACTTGTAAGAAAAATCTGCAAATAAAAGATTAAAACAGGGGGATGCCCCATGGTGGGCGCCATAAATGTGTACGTTAGAATATGTAAATCAAATTGAATCTAAACTAATACACCAATGAAACATTAGATTGAAAAAATTAAATTAAAGAAAGTAAATGCAAACTCTAAACCACAGTTTCTTCAAATTCATCCCATTGTCTTCTATCTCCAAGGATTCGTTTCAAGATGCTTGCTCTCAGTTGTTTAAAACAGCAGCTTGTAGAATGGCAGCTTGAGAGAATAAGATTAATAAAAATGCATATGCATTGATACAAGATTAAGCTTATGAAAATTGAAATGCTATGAAATACTAAGATGCGACTATAGTAACTACGCATGAAAATCTGAGATTCGAGGTTCTTTTTAACTCATAAGAGGGTTGTATTTATAGATTTTTGAAGGTAGGAATTCGATTGGCCAAGATCGACGGTCAAGTTCAAACCTGTTGAAATGAACGGTGAGAGATCGAGAATTCGAAAAGAAGATGGAATTCTGAGAGACAGATGGAAAATGAAGAGACAATTGAAAGGTGTCTCTCATAATTAAATAAATTAAATATTTAATTATGTGTGAGAGAAATGAAAAGGCTTTAATTAAATATTGCAAATATTTAATTATGTGAGAAGAGAAAAAAGCCTTTTAATTAAATATTAAGAATATTTAATTTTGTGGGAAGAGTGAGAAATTTGGAAATGTGTTTTAATTAAATATCGAAAATATTTAATTAAATGTGGAGAGAAGAATATCATTTAAATTTAAAATTTAAACTTGTGATAATTAATGTAAATAAATTGTAAAATCTATTTAATTAATTAAGAGGAAGATAGCATTAATTAAATAAACTTTATTTATTTAATTAAATTAGAAGAATTGGAAAATGAACAAAATAAATAAATAATTAAATTTATTTATATATAGATGACTTAAGAATATTAATTAAATAATTCATATTTAATTAATTAACAGGTTCAATTAACCGTGACCATTTTTAGATGTATACAATAATAATAATAAAAATTAATATGTTAGATACGTCAGTTAGTAATACTATATTGGTGAAGGGGACAGTATTGCATCACTCGCTTGCGAGCACCCTACGATTCTGTGATTCCTCTTCACGGTGTGTTTTAATTATGACAGATATATGCATGTGGATATACTCTTTGTTCGTAGGTTGATAGGTACAGGACATCAACTCCACCTGGTTTCACAGGTTTGAGCATATCCATTGCCCAACGACATTCGATTGGGTGATAATAGCTAGGTTTTTTGCACCAAGTCATCACCCTAGTCATAGTGTGTCGTCGGGTCTTAGTCGGGTTGTGTTGTTTTGAATATTGTTCCTTCTCTTTGATTATTTAATCACTTGTTATAAAAGAAAATAAATGTTTTTGTAGTTAAATTGAGGATTAAAATTGATCTGGTATTTTGTTAGTAATGTGATTTATTTTAGTAATTGATTTAATTTAATTAATAAATAATTTAATCATGGATTAAATTAATTTTATTGATTAATTAAATTGATGATGTTTAAATTAGATAAGTTATTCATTGTTAAATTTATGGATTTAATGTTGGAAATTGAAAATAAAAAGAAAAGGTTTGAAATTTCATTTTAGAAATTTTTAAATCCAAAAATTGAAAAAAAAAGATATTTACTATTCTGTTTTTGAAAACTTATGAGGGGTTGGTGCATGGATATTTTTGGGAAAAAATTCTTTATTATTGAAAATTTTCATGAATTTGGAAGAGAAATTAAAAGGAAAGAAAGGAAGAGGATTTTTGCTGTTGGATTTTAGATTTTGGAGAAGGAAGTTGAATCTGTTGGGGGAGCTTGAATCAAAGGAAGGATCAGAATCACCATTGTCAACCTTCAAGCTTTTGATTCACATTTTCTTCTTATTTATTTAGTGTCATTTTGCAAGTTTCAAGATTGTAGATTGTTGTTTGGAAAACATTCTAAACCTTTGTTGATTTAGCAGAAAACCCAGTTTAAAATCTTGCTCTCAAACTTGGAACTTAGATTTGGAAATGAAATTTTATTCAAAACAAATAAAAGAGTTCTTGGTTGTAAATGGTTTTTTTCAACTTGGTTTTCTCAATTTGTTTGCAATTCCAGTTGTGAAAATGTAAATATATACATATAAGTATATATATATACATATATATATATATATATATATATATATATATATATATATATATATATATATATATATATATATATATATATATATATATATATATATATATATATATATATTTCGAGATATATATATACATATATATATATATATATTTCATTATTAATGTTATGTCATAATTTTTTTCAAAAAGACCCCATGAGAGGGCTGATTTCAAAATCAGAGGAAATTTCTATTGAAAAAAATATCAAAAAAAAAAATTTAAATAAAAAAAATATTTTTTTATTGTTTTGGGTAGCTTGGGCTTGACCCAAAGCCGCCCCCATGGGAGGCATTGTGGGGAACCATGCCAGCCACCCCCACCGCCACCACCACAGTGGTGGTCGGTTGTGCTAAGCACAGCCGAGCCACCCTTGTGGGGATGGCTGTGCACAGTCGTCGGCCACACCAAGGGTCGACTGTGCTTTGCATAGCCGACGCCCAGCTCACCCAGCGAATTTGCCACCGCCTGCAAATCTGCGGTCGACACCCAAAGCCGCACCATCCTTATGCATGCGGCCCGAGGCAGCCGCGACCCAACCCTAAAGGTTGGCGTGTGGCCCTAGGCAGTCGCGGCCCAACCCTAAAGGTTGGCGTGTGACCCGAGGCCAATCAACTTGTTTTAAAAAAATATATAAAACAAAAGATATTTATTTTATTATTTTAAATCTATATAATTTAATATTATTTTATAATATATATATATAAATGAACTATATATATATATATGTTGTATGTATATATATCTAAGTTATGTTTTTCTTAAAGGCATGATTTAAGTTAAATTGAGAAAATTGAAAACATGATAACTTTGGTAAATCATTGTTTTATTTTAAAATATTATTTTTAAAGGAGAAGTAATTTTGATTTAAATAATTTAATTTTTTTGTAAGACCAGTTAATTGCTTTTAAATATATATAAGAAAAGGAGAAAGCAATAATTATTTATATCAATGAATTTTGATTTATATGATAAACTGGTTAATTTTTTTATTATTTAAATGCAAGTAGGGAAATTAAATAATTAGTATTAATTTCTCCCTTAGCTGAAAAGACGTATTTTAATTCAGTTTTTTTAATGCAATAAATTACTGAATGTTAATGAGGAAATGGATTTAGTGAATCCAAAGTAGACTTAATTCTCGTCTTCTTGCTCGTCTTGATTGTGAATTATTTTTGTTATCGTTTGGGGCAAATGGAGTTAGAAAATGATAAGTCTTCCAAATGGGTTTGCATTTTGGTGGTTTGTCGTACTGTGTTAGTCAACCTACCTTGGGTAGTGCGTTTAAGTATATCTAGTTTGTTACTCGGTTATCACGAACAGGAAAGTGTTGACTGTATGTCATGGATAAGGATTTGATATCCGTAGGTCGCACTGGTGTACCCTTGGGTTGTGGAGTTGTTCCACGTGTTGTCTTAGAGGAGTGGCTTGCAACGAGGGCCAACACACAAAGTGGTTCCAAGATAACTTATTGCAAGTTAGTTAATCCAGTGATAACGTAAATAACTGATTAGAGTATCACATAGTATCAAACACTTAATAAAATAATTATGCCTCGCTCATGGACGCAAGGGCTTGTAAAGACTTGGGTTGAGACGAGAAGGCTTGGAATGGAAAGATCGTTATCTTGTCTCTACGAAAGATAATTGATTCCACATTGGGTTACATGAGGGGCTGGAAGTTGTTAGAGGTTACCAGGATAACCCGAGATGGGGGTCGGGGCCTAGGAAGACTCACCAGGATAACCCATGTAACATTGTGATGACGCTTCTCCTAAATCAACTGTATGTTCGCATCAGTGATGCAATTGATTATGTAATTCTGGAAGCATTGTAACCTTTGTATTAAGTGATGTATTTGTATTTATTTCAGTTCGGTTATGTTTTAGCCTGTGTCTTGAGGTAGATGGTCTTGGCTAGAAACCCTTGTTACTATCTCCTAGCACGGGGGGTGGACCTTTGGGTTCTACTTGGTTGGGTGGAATGTGCACCTTACTTCATTGGGTTTTTTCTTCTTGTTTGTGTGGATGAGATTTCTAGTTGGAGAGTTCATATGATCTAGTTTCATTTCATGCCTTATCTATTTCAGTTGATCTTGTGATTTATTACCCCTCATTTGTTATCAAGGTGTGGAAAGTTGTAATTGTAATCATATTTATTGGACTTGCCTCATTCGGGGAATGAGAGATGTAATTGTATTGGTTAATTATGGATAAATGAAATTGAAGAATTATCTCTTATGCTTTGATGTAATTTATCTTATTTGGAATGTATGTGTTTAATTTCTTAAGTAATGATATGACATGGTTTAGATTCATGTTTTTTGTTGAGGTTCTATATAACCTTTGTCTCGTAACCTTAGAGGTTGTTGGCTTTAGGTAGTGAACTTGCATGTTATTTGTACTTAATCAAAAAAAAAAATAGTTTGTTTAAGTAGTTAATTGCAACTTCCTCTAGGGTTGTGTGGCGGGGCATTACACTAACCCTAACCCTAACCCTAACTATATATCTAGCCCTAATCCTAACCTGAACCCTAAGCCTAACTATATCTCTTAACCCCAACCTAACCATAATCCTAACCCTAAACTTGATCCAAAACATAACTATAACCCTAATCCTAGTAACCTTAACCCCAGTTATTACCCCAGCCCTAACTATATCTATTAACCCTAAACTTAACACTAAACCTAATTGTAACCCTAATCCTCATGTTAACTCGAACCCCAATCCTAAGCTAATCTTGATGATAACCCTAACCCTAATTTTGATGCAAACCCTGTCTCTCATCCTAATATTAACCCTAACCCCAATCCTAACTATATTAACTCTAGTTTCCTAACTCTAACTATATCTCTAGACCTAACTGTAACCTTAACTATATCTCTTAACCTTTGAAATTAAATATATCTGTAGACCTAAGCAAAATTAATATATATTTTAACTTAACATTTAAATATTAAATTATATATATTATTATTTTTAAATTGAATTACAAATATTATACTATCATATTATAATATATTAATTATTATAATAATTTAATATAAAATATAAAAATATAAAAATAATTTATTTAAGATATTACATGTGTTGTGTTGTGACTAATATATATATATATATATATTTAATAATGTATATAAAATACACTAAGATATCCTTCTTGAGGCGCCTATTCAATTTTTATGTGAAAATTTGATTAAAAAATAAGCGCCTTGAGAAGGATATCTCTCAGCGTATTATATATATATATAATAGTTATAAATACAATCAAGTAAAATATTAAAGTGAATTGCATGAAACAATATATTGTAACTACTATCTATGAATGTTGTTGAAAATATTACCAACAAATCTTGTTAAAATATTTTTCTCAACATAATACTTTCTTACAATTTTCATATTGCCATCACATCCTCATATAAAAAAAAATACCATTTATATATAAAGAGATTTATTTCTTTACATCTTTTTATCTAATAGATTATATTTGTTGTAACTGTTACCTACAAAAATACTTAACCTTGGAAAAACAACTTTAAGACTATCCACTGCCATCTTTATACTTACCAGAAAATATCTTTACAAAACCACCTAAAATCATATCTTCTAGAAATTATTTGTAACGCCCCGCCACACAAACCCCATAGGACACAACTACAAACAATAACAAAACAATTTTTTTTACAACAATTACATTTAACATAATCAAATAATTAATCAACATAAATATATCATCTAACTTTAACCTAGTCCCATGGGGTAACATGGTGCGCTACTCGAAACAAACTCAAACCAACTACAATGTTAAACGATACCAAACTAATGAAATGATAGAAGCATGAATTTAAGAAATAATATAAATATAACATCCATCCAAACCAAAATAAGATAGTTAAATCCAAGCATGAATAACATATTATTACATTACAATATCCAAGCTCATAATTACATTCATGGAACATATTTCCACAGATACAACACATAAGATGTCATTATTACATTAAAAATTTGCTTCCCTTATAATATTGGGAAGTGTACATCAAAATCCGAAAGGATACAATAATGAGATTTGAATACAAAGTAAGGTACAATCTTCTATGTGATAAGCTCTGAGATCACTGCAACTGGTACATCTCTGTGACATCACGATCGTCAGTGGGGAACCCAATGGGTGTGTAGCACGTTCCACCCGACCATGTAAACCCGAAGGAACACCCCCCGTGCTAGGAGATGACAAGAGAACCCTCATCCAACAAATTCAAAAACATAAAGGACTAACATCACAAACACAAAACCACATAAAACCATAAACGACCACAATAATACTCTAGAGGCAACAAGAGCAAGAGAAAACAATGCGCACAGTGGGAGAGTGTCATCTCATGGCCTTACATGGATTAACCAGACTACCTAACATTAGGATCTGCCTCCATCTATGTGGATTAACCAAACTACCTAACACTAGGAGTCGCCTCCATCTATGTTTAACTTGACAACCTATCTCAAGATGTCACCCCATAGGGTGACTCATGCAGAGCCACTTACCTTTCATGGAGACAAGGCAGTGACCTTATCAACCAGGTCTTCCCATCCATCCTTAGCCTTTGAGAGCACTAACGGCAGGGGCGAGGTGCCTGTTTTAGTCTTGTTATGTGTTTAACTAACCCAACCCACTAGATACATTAATTAGGTTATCACTTATTTAAGGGAACTCTTCCATGGACGGTCACTTGTACACCGGCCCCCATGAAGAGCCACTCTCCCCACGGTTACCCATAACCAAAGTCAAGCAAAGGGGTGTACCTCATCACTCAAAACATAAAGGACATTCTTTAAACAAAACACATGAGGCATGACCATCTTGTGAATACATAATGTATCAAAAACCATGAATCAAGAGGGTACCACCCATCCACATATCCTCAAGATAAAAAAAAAAAATAGATAGGTATAAAAGTATAACAACAAAGTGCGCAACCACACAATTTCCCCTAGCCTCTGGAGGTAAGTAAACTTCTACCTAGGGATTGAAAAGACACATGATTCCCCGAATCTCAAAGTCAACTCAAAAGTGAACCAATCCAAAATGAAACATCATTTAACTCATCTTTTGAACAAATAGAACATCAATGGAAAATCCCATTAATGAAGCCACCTCAATGCTAATAAGCACAATAATCATCAATGAGAATCAACAACCAATACATCCACTGAAGACATTAGCTTCACAACTCATGTTACATAACCACTAATCCAAGTACACACTTCAGAATGACCAAACAATCAATTAACCTTGACTATAATGACATTGTAACTCATGCAATGATGCCTATCAAATAAACAAATAAGAATTCCAAATAGAATTACTAGATAAGTCATTAATAATTAGAAACAAATCTAAATCTAAAACAAATAATTGAATTACCTTTCGCCTTAATAGTATTCAAAATATAATTTTGATATTAAAACCACCAACTTCATTGTTCGAATTACTGCAAAACCCTAATATTCATTTGCAACTTTGAATCTACCAAAATAATACCACATTTCCATAGCAATATTATTAATAATCACACAATTTATTAAATAATAACGTAAGGTAAATTTCTATTCAATCAATATAACAATTTCCATGAAGAGCTAAATAATAAATTTACATGACTAACTATATCTACTTTATAATATCTCCACTACTTCTAATCTAGAACTAAAAGATAACACACTTAAAAGATCATTTAATTCACAATAGTTACTACACTCCTATAAAAACAAGCCAGCCATTCATTAGAATCAAAGGCAATAACAAAATGTTGTAGACGTTTTCTTTACAAGAAAATGCAATACTCGACTTGGAAAGATGCCATTTGACAACCCAGATTTCTTTAAGACAATATCACTGTCGACCATACATTATAGACTTTTTAAAGTTGTAGACTTAACCACTATCAAGCCCATAAAAGAATCAAGGACTCACAATCACGTTTAAGCAACTCTAAAAGTTTAATGGATTTCCAAGGAACTAGACGAGGACGTTATTCAGATGTGTAATTCTTTCAATGCACTTTAGCATGTACCCAAAAGATTAACATTCCTACATTCCTCGCATACATATTATTTGGAAAACAACCATTCAAAGATACTTAAGCCAATGAAGGGATTTTTTGTATCATTAAGAAGGGGTTCCGATTTAATAAGGGACTGTGTTTTCTATGTCACTAAATTGTCTAACCATAACAAAATTCATCAACATCCATTTCTTAACAATAATTAACCTTAGAAATTGACTGTACTTCGACTATTCTTCTTTTTTTTAGAGTGTAATGCAGAAAATCTATAGTATCATCGATTGCGGATTAACGAAGAGAAAAGAAAATGAGCAGAGTTAGAGATGTTGAATCTTTAGCACAATAGAACAACAATTGATAGGTATGCAAGGTTGGAGGAATTGACTTAGCGAATGAAGGCAACAAGGTATCTCCAGATCTGAGACTTTTACTTAACGCTGTGGGAGAGAAGAAGAATAACAAGATTCAAATTTCAGCCATTGTATCACCATTAGAGATGTTAAGAACTTCGGGGATGTTCTAATCGCCACGCTGCATCTAAATGCATCTCCAAGATTGTTGCAAGAGAAATTGTTCTGAGAGATGTGAACCATTCCATCATTTAAAATAGATAAGTTATTTTGAGGGGAATAAAGGTGATGCTAAAAGAAATAATCTAAAAAAAATAGGCTCGCACTAAATCCCATAATACTAGAGGTTTGGTGGCCTAAGATGGGACCAAAAGGTAGCATTCCAAGAGGTTAACGCTATACTCAACATATTGTATCCTCCATCAAGCGCAGAAATTCTAAGGGTAGATAGAATGAAGGCAAAGCATAAGACATATCTATCGGATATCAAAGAGAGGGCTATTGAATTAAAATGGAAAGATCCAATATCAACTTGGCGGTGCAGAAATAAAAATTGCAAGGCACGATCTCAATTCATAAAGCAAAGCATCGATTGTTAGGCAAACGAAATTATAATTTTAAAACCTTATATGTGTGCTATAGTGGCAAGGCCACAGGGAAGAAGAGAGGGCGTCTTGCTCAAACTTAAGAGATGTACCATTTATGCCAAAAGAAGTGATTTTAAGACTCATCGAATTATACACCAAGCCCTTCACAAAAATGCCATGATTAGAGGTGGGGGTTCAGGAGACTATCTTGTGAATGCAATTGCATGAGATCATCATAATGGATAAAGACATGAGGACGCCAACGGGGAAAAACTCTAGTTAGAGAAGCATGTAGCGAAAATAATAAATTACAGGTTAGATAAGAGGTCTAGAGGACAAAACTCTCCCCCGGATATCCAAAAACTAAATAGTGGAAATAACGGTAAGAGGCATGATACGAAGGTCTCCGATCAAAAAAATACACAGAGACTACTCAATCATGCATGCATATTTTTTGAACAGATCTAAAAGAGAAAGTAAAGAATCAGGGCATGTATAAATATCTAGATGAATTTGCAAGATCTGACGACCTCTAAATTTCTTCTCGTCGATCACAAATAAAGCATTTCATACCTAAGGAAGCCCATAAATAGCTTACCTGTGCATGTTGGCATTGCCATGATTATGTACGCATCCCTCCTCAGTGGCCTCCCTTCTTTAAGACATCGAGCCCTGGACCACATGCACTCGCATTTGTGCTTAACGATGTTCACCCTCTCATACCGACTTCCCAACTAGGCTCTAAGCATTGTGTGCAGGCAGTCCAACCACCTGCAAGGCTTCCCCCCCAAAACTTGTCGTCTATTGCAATGGATATCCCAAAAATTTCTTGAAACCCCCCCACCCCCAAACTAACTCTCCCAACGATCCTTATTTTCCACCTAGAAAAGACTGTTTTATTCTCCCAACAATCCTCCCATGAAAAATCTCCCATAAGCTCTTAGTTTCACTTTTTGATAAATAATTCAAAACTATACATGCTCTACATGCGAAAACTTTCTATCTTTTCTAAATTCTTTAACACTGTGTTCAAAAATCTCATATTCAAACAAGTTTCCAGTTCAAAAGCAGTTTGAGACTATGCATGCATTTGCATACCAAATGTTTCCCCAATTTAAAATTCTTTTTAATTATTTTTAGAAATCAAGTATTATCACTTAGTTTCCATTAATATTTCAAATTTGAATTAAGAAAATAACCGTTATGATTAAATGCAATAATATTCCATTATGCTTCATTAAAATATTCATCATAAATAAAATATATATATATAATCATTGAATCATTATAACTTAGCAAATTAATTTAATAATTAATTAATGACATCAAATTAATAATTTAATTTAATAATATAATTTAATCAACACGACACTTAAGAACATCATTTAACTTAAACAATTAGTTGAATGACATTTATAAGCTTAACACAATGAACTAACAACTATATCAAATAGTTAAAACAACATTAATTAGAAAATAGAGTAACATAGATTTGAAAATGTGTGTAGGCGAGAGAAAAATTGTGAACGTCTCTGCTCTGCAACGACCCGATGGGTTGGCTGCGACTGTGGTTGGGGAGGTGGTCTTGGCTGGGGTCCGCATGCGCCTGTCTGGGGGTCCTCATCTGCTCTTGGCGATGTGGGCTCTGTCCCTGCTGCTTTCGGTCTATGTGGGGACTCACCCTCTAGCGTTTCGTGTTCTGGAGTTCTGCGCCCGGCTTTGGCTTGCTCTGCATCAGATCCGGCTTCCTCTATGCATTGTGCGAAGGGGTGTGGTGTCCCCGGTCTCCTTCCCACTAGGGGCTCATGTCCTTCCCCTGCCTCAGTGCCTGTGACTGGTCATGTTGGTGGGTTTGCTGCCTCTCGTCCTCCTGCTATTGGGTGTTCTACGGGGAAGGCAAAATCATTTTCTGAAGCTGCTAGGATGAGTGCTCTCACCTCCCTAGAGGTTTATTCCTTGTTCCTGGGACTCCCTTGTGGTGGTTTGTGGTCCAGAGATCGTAGAAAATGAGGAGTATTATCTGAAGACGGGTGTGGTCTGCATATTCAATGGTCTATGGCCATCCCTCCTGGACCTCCATGACTGGGTGGAGGCTTCCTGGAAGCCTTTGGTTGCTGGGAAATCAATCTCTACCCTAGCGCTAGGGGCTTCTTTATTGCTACCTTTGGCTCCCCTCATGAGCGAAACTGTGTTCTGGACAAAGGATGGATGTGGGGTATTCATTCTCTGTCCATCAGGCCCTGGTCTCGTTCTTTCTACCCCCTTACGGAGTCATTGAACACCAGACCTATTTGGGTCCGACTGCCAAACCTTCCTCTCTAGTTCTGGGAGGAATCATGCTTCGAGGCCATTTTCAATACAATTGGTCGATTCTTAATGGTGGATTCTATAACTAGGGAGTTTGGGCACACCACAGTCGCTCGGGTGTTAGTTGATCTGGACATCTCCAAACCTCTCCATGGGGATGTTGTTTTGCTGGTGGAGGACAGACCTTGGAAGCAACTCTTAGACTATGAGGGTCTCCCCTTTCACTATATGAGATGCTTTTCAGTGGGTCATTTGGCCTCTGCTTGCCCTCATGCTCGCCGCAAGGGCACTCCGACTTGGTGGAAGGATGCTCTCATGGACCACCTCACGGTGGGTTCTTCTTCGGATGTTTCTTTTGTGGAGGTCGACCCTCTTATTGCTACTCCTCTCTCGAACCTCTCTTCTATAGAACCACCTTTGGATAGTTTTGCTGACACTGTTATGCCTAACCCTGCTCCTGTTGTCGTTGCTCTGTCAGACCCTGTTTTCCCTTTGTTGGGAGCCTCTATTGTTCTGTTTGTTGAATCGATCTTGGCTTCCTTGTTGTCGACTCCCTCATTGCTTGGTGGTCCTGTGGTGGATGAGGTGGAGCCGCTCCTCTCGCCTTTCTCTTCGGTTCCTGTTTTTGAGCCTCCCTAGTCGGTTGTTCTTCGGAAGAAGAAATTTGTGTCTGCTTCTCGGACTCGGGCTCGTGGAGCCAGCTTTGACCCCTCTATGTCTGGGGTTGCTTAATTTCTTTGTTTTTCCACAACTGTCAGTCAGCTATTTTTGTTTGTACCTATAGTTCAAATTATGTTTTGAACTATGTTTTTCTTTGGCCCCTTGGGCCCTTTGTGAAGGGTACGGCACCCTGTAAATGTTGCTTACCATTTTTAAAACAATAATTAGAACATTAAAATTAAACAACCAAATGACAAATGACAACGTAACCAAAATGAGACATTCAAATAATGATAACCACAAAATAAAGTGACTAACCCTAGAGCATACTCGACCGATGGGGTGCATCATGGAGGCACTACATTATTTCTTACAGATCAAATCTTTTAAAATCAAATATTTATAAGTGACTACACAAAAGTGGTTTTTGGCATTGAATTGATTAAAAAACTCTTGTTCCTCCGAAAATTCCTAAGAATGACCAAACTTTACTGTGGAACTTATCTTCTGCTCTTGATTATTAGCTTTGTTTGATGGAACTTTATTTTATCTTTTCTTTGTATAGCTTTGAAAATTTGGTATGAGGAAGATAGGGTTTGGCATAACATCCTTTTTTTTTCAAATTTCATGAAAGAATATAATTCGCTTGAAGTTAGTACCTTGTTTGAGGTTTATGTAGGCTAGGAGGTAGAGGATTCATCCCATTGTAGCATGCTTCTCGTAATTTCTTCTTCAAATTGACAGAATTTGCCTGCTTGCAGTGTATTGCTCTCGAGAAATGAACATTCAACAACTCCATAATTCAATATAAAATAATTGCTAAGGCATGAGATGGAGTATGAAAGGTAAGAGGAAAGGTTGTAAAAAAAAGAAACAATTCTTAAAATTGAACCTTTACTGCTGAGAGGGAGTCATGTGCATGAAGTGCAATTTCGAATGGTAGTGTGAATTTTGATCTATCAAAACACTGAAGGAAATGATAAATTCATCCAAATAGCACATCAATTTCCACTCAAGTTAAGGCATTGAATTGCAAATGTTCCATGTATAAACATTATGCTTGAATTTTTTTGAGGATATTGAAGAAAATATTTCATTACTTCCCTTTAAGTCAGTAAATGAACAAAGGTTTGGCTTTAAATCTGTGAAGGATATAGGGAACTTTAGAGTTTAAAGGATAAAAGTTTAGATGTTTTCCTTGTGCATAGATTCCTAGGTAAAGAGTACTCTGCTTCCGTGATGTTGAACCTTTCCTGGTATGGCGTTTGTGGCCATGCAAACTTTTAACCTCAAAATGAAGTGCTCCTCCTACCAAATCGTAACATAATATCCATTACTTCCAAAAATACTAGAAATGTTTGAAATTTCAATGCCTAGAGAGATTTTTATTCATGCCACTAAAATTTAGCTTAAGTTTAGAAGTTATGATTCCAAAGATAACAGTTAATCATGTCAAAGAAAAAGGTGACTCTACACTTCTTGTCTAGTTAATGTGTTGGCCCTTACCCAAATATATAGCAGGGCTTAACTGAATTTGATGAAATGTTCATTGAAAATTCTTCAAATGCTCATAGACTGATCCAATGAAAGGTAACCTTTCTTATATCTCTTTTTCTTTGTCATATTCCTTGGTTAATTTCATGTATTTTGAGAGGTATTCCATGTGAAGTAATAGGTATAATATACAATTCCCAATTTTATGTACAGGGAAAAGTAATTGTCATCTAGTTTAGTGAATAAAGAAACACACATCAAGTTATGCTGATAAAAAATCTTGCTTTCACAGGTTCTCTAGTTTTTTCTTGTGTAGAGAAGCATTATGGGTGGTGATCGCGTGCGGACGGAGCCCGAAAATTATGGTGAATTTCGCAAAAATCTGTTGGTCTGGCGTATATGTGTTGAAGGAGGCTTGGCTTCTCTGATGGAGAGTCTTGTGGGTCATGACCCTAATTTGTTTGCACAATTTACCAACTCTTGGAAGGAGGTATGAAGAGTGACTTTGGGTGGGATTTCTTTTGAGGTGAATGAAGATGTGATTGCGTAGATGACGAGGTTACAGAGTAATGGTAAGAAGTATCTAAAGCATACCAAGACCCAGGACAATGACAACATGAATGCTTTTTTTGTGGGGAATGAAAATCAGTCTGTAACCAGTTGAGTTTCGAGCGAGAGGCCCTTCCACAGCCATGGGACCAAGTTTGCCTAGCCCTTATGAAGTACTTGACTCTTGAAGGTAGATACAAAACCAATTTTTTTTTACCATTTCCCTCTTTTAAACCACCTTAGGCATAAAGTTTTGTGAAGCTTTTCATTCTTCTTGCTTAAGGATTTAGAAAGCTCTGTGGAAAAATGCATAAAAGCCATTGGCCTTAACCCTAATGATACCCCTCCTTTGTCGCTACACCAAGGTCTCATTATGAGACTCTATCATTTTCATCTTGCTTTATGCCCTCCCAAGCCCATAAATGTTATCCGTGTGGAGGAAATCGAACCTTTGGTTGTTACAAATATTTCCCCAGCCGAGTCAAAAGGTCCCATTCGGAAATCCATTTTGGGTGCTACTAATACTCAAAAGCCCAAGCCTGCCATAAAAAAACTCAAGGGGAATGTGATAAATGCCTAGACTAGTGTTCTGGCCAGCCTGTATGACCTCAAGTTGACCCCGGCCAAAACTACTAACAAACCCACCCCGAAGAAGAAAGGCAAAGATGACACGAAGGGTTTGATGGAGCCTCCGACGAAAGACAACAGAGGAAAAAATGTTGTGGGGAAGGATTCTAAGGGTGACATGGTGGTGGAGGCGATGATTATGACCAGAGGTGAGACCATCATCCGGAGGTCTGGGAGATTGACCAAGAACAACAAAAAAAGGCAGGTGGATTTGGACTCGGAGGAGGAGCGGTCTGACAGCAAAGATTACAAAGGTGATGAGATGTTTGGGAATGAGGAGGAGGAGTATGCGAGAGGGCCCCACACCATTCCTGATAATAGTAAAGAGCAGAAAGAGAACTCGGCTTCCCAGTCCTCGCACCCATTGGATGTGGAGCATACTGAGAATGTGAAGGTTGTTGATGATGGGGAGGAGCGTCGTGTGTTGAAGGATAGAATGGAAAATTGGATAAGAGATTTTGTGGCTTGACTCGCTTCACTGTTAAGTTGGTTCACTTTGTCACCAGCACTCTGTCAGCGGTTATTAAAGATGAGTTGGACGGGAAGAATGCTGACGATGCTCAAGAATGGGTCAAGGGTGATGTTGTTGATCTCTTGTCAAAAAATTGAGATAATGCCAGTTAGGTGTTTTTTAGTCTATGTTTTAGCTATCTGATGTTGATCCACTGTCTGTGTTCTATTTTTTTACTCGTTTCTATGTTTTTTGGACTTGAACTTTTTGGCCCTTGTGGCTCGATGTGTTAGGGGTACAACACCCTGTAAATGTTGCTTACCTTATCAAAAACAAATCTTTCAAATTTTAATAATATATATTTTTTACAATGAATTTATAATTATTCATTATATTGATTTATTGTTTGGGTAGAGTCTCGATTTTTCTATTTGCTGGTATATTTTACTTTTATCTTGATTCTTTAGACAAAAATTCTAAGATCCGTTGTATTTAATAAAAGAAATACAACTATGAATTAGTGAAGAAAATTGAAGTTTTTTTATTGACATGGCTTTAATTTAACATGTATATGCTTTTATTTTTAATTGTAAAATAATTTTGAGGGTTCCTACTTGTTACATTGGGTCTCTAAGAAACTTCTAAATTTAAATTTTATTTTCTATGAAATTGTGTACTTTTGTTATCTTTACTCATAATTCACTTTCTTAGGACACCTTGCTTACTAGTTTGGTGATAGAGATTAGCAATCCTTCAATTAAGCTGGCAATAAAATTTATCTATAATTTAAAAAAATGATTATATTTTTATACGATTTCTATTCTAAATTCAAGTGATAAAAAATCTTGATCCTTGGATTAGTTTGTTGAGAATTTTTTCCTTGGTTTGGTTCATTGTGAAGTTGTTATGCTTTGGATCTCCATTTTATTGTTGTTGTGTGTGGATTTCATGTTCTCACTTTAATAGTTTGAAACACTCTTTGTTGTGTTAATAAAATTGATTCTATCTATAGGTTGTCTTGTAGCATATTTGATGCTTCATTACCCCTCAAAGTCTATCAAAGTTTAAATTTTGACTAGGTGTAGCACAAACTAATTTAATTATCTATTTGAGAAATTATTTTATTTTAGTAGAATGTGTTTTTTGCAATATTTGTTCAAATGGATAATTGGTTGATTTTGTTTCTCTACTAATGCTATCTGTAGACGCATAAAAATGTCCTCATAATCATTTTTATCCATCATTTCCATATTTATAAAACCATTCAAATATTATAAGCATTTATAGGCATTTAATCATAATCATTTATCATTTAGGCATAAATCACTAAAATATCATCATCCATTTATATAGTCCATAAAATCATTTAAACATTTATCCATTTCATTTAGATGATCCATTTACATATTTCACTAATCCTTATCATTTCATTAATCATCTATGTTCATAAATCACTTAAATCCGCTGCATAATCATATCTCCATAAATTCATTAAAATATTGCATATTTCATTTAAATATATTTGCATTGATCATTAAAATATCATTTGCATTCATACACGAACATATATCCATTCACATATTTCGTTAAATAATTTAAATTCATAAAATCATTAATCATTAAATCTATTTTCATCAAATCAATCGTTTAAATTCACAATGCACTTAATTCTATGCTTTTAAACATACATTATATCATAAATATATTTACTTTCATTTTAATCCATTTTAATCACTTTCAAAATGCATTTTCACCATCTCATTTATTTATCCCACATTCTTCCCGAGATGTGGATCTTTCCCACAAGGACATCTATAAAAGCCTCTTCTTTTCACCAAAAAGCACATATAACTCCAATCTCATTCTAATCAAAATCCAATTTTGCATAGCTTCTTGTGCTTTTGCTCATAAAAAATCTGAAAGCAAAGACAAGATATTGTGGAAAAGGATAACAATGGAGTTTAAATTTTGTTGAAGGCATTTGCTTTAGTTTTTGCATAATTTAGTTTTGTTTTTGCATATGTTTTAATCAAAAAAAATCCATTGATGTCATGCTGCAATTTTGATTTGAGGTTTATAGTTTAATCAATTTGGCTTTTCAAATTTCAACATGTACAAAATGGTGAACCCGACGTGAACGATCTACATGCGTTAATGGACTCAATTTATGTGCATATAAACAATTTAATGATTGATAATGGAATTGGTATTATAGGCTAGTTGTTTAAATTACATCATGTTTTTGTCATTTAAACATGGTCTTTTGTTAGATTCAGCATGGAAATTTTTCTTTAAGCTATGTGATCTTTGGCTTTCTCATGCCCCTGTGTTATAGCCAAATGGATCTTGAATCTTGCCTAAATCGTTTCATTCTATTTTGTTTTGGATCCTAAATTTTAACAATTGGCAATCTATTTCTTCAGTATCAGCATGCAAAACAATAGGAAAATCCAACATTCTAATTTTAGTTTCTTTTTCAATGAAAAAAAAAATCTGCAGTCTAGCATCTCTATCTCCCAATAAATCCAGCATCTAGTTTTAATTTCTTTTTCAGTGAATAAGAAAAAATTTGAAGTCCAACATCTCTATCTTAATCCAGTATTCTGGTTTTGATTTATTTTTTGGTTTCAATTAAGTTTGTGGTGCATGTTTCTTCATCCAACATCTCTATCTTCCGATAAATCCATTTTGCATACACATAGTTTTTTATTCGATTCTATTGAGGCTATAATAATTTGTAAATCTTAGAGCATGTGGCTGGTAATAGTCATTTAAAATTTCTCTCTTTTTGGAATAGAAACTAAATTATCCATCCAGCCCATGATCGTCATAACTTGCTAGAGAAAGATTTGAGTTTTTATATTGCAAGGCTTCTTTGGTTACACAAGATCAATGTCATAAAAGCATCCATCAACTCAACCACTTGAGTAAGATCACTCTGAGAACATCCACAACACACTCATTATCTTGATCAACGATTTCATAAGTTGCAGATGCTTATGATTTCACTTTCTTTTATTACATCAAACAACATAATTTCATTTCCTGAAATATGATTGAATCGGAAAGGTAAATCTGAAGTATGTTGGAAAGGATGGAGAAGATCGATTGTCTAGTTATTTGCATGTTTGTTGATTAAACTAAATATTTTCAATGTCATTTGTAATTGCTCACATGTCTCATTCTGATCTGAAATTTTGGTATTTGCAAATGTCATTCTGAAAAGCAAGTTTTTGAATAATTAGTTTTTGTCAGTTTTAGTTGATTTTTGGTAAGTTTTTAATTTTGATTTTAATTAATTTTGATTTAGATTAATATTTTTTTATTAGACTGCAGGAATCGGGTAGCACGACCCCCTATAAACTGCAGTGCGCCTGGTAAACTTTTTAATGTGACTGGCGGCACTGGCGCAATTTAGATTAATATTAAATTTACATCAATTTTAGTGATTAATTTAGATTAACTTTAGTTTGATCGATATTAGATTAATTTTAATTAACATAGATTTTAGTTAATTTTAAATTAGATTTTGATTTAAATTAATTTTAATTTAGATTACAAATTTTTAATAAGAATTAATTGTTTAGCTTTAACTTCTTTTTTTAGATTTAAATTTTTAGTTTAGCTTTTGCTCTTGATTTACCTTTTAGTTTGATTTAGATTTAGCTTTTAAAATTAGCTTTTAGCTTTAATTTAGAACTAATTTATAATGTAGATTTAGCTTTTTAATCTAGATTTTGATTTCTAATTTAGATTTAGCATTTTTTCATTTAGATTTTATTTTTAATTTAGACTTAATTTAGAATGTAGATTTAATTTTTAATTTAGATTTAGATTTAATTTTGAATTTAGATTTGGTTTTAATTTTTAATTAAGATTTAGTTTTTAATTGAGATTTAATTTAGAAGGTAGATTTAATTTAATTTAGTTTAGATTAATTTTTAATTTAGATTAATTTTAATTTAAATTAACTTTTAATTTAGCTTTTAATTTTAATTTTAGATTAGTTTTTAATTTTAAATTAACTTTTAATTTAGAATTTTGTTTTTAGATTAGTTTTTAATCTAGATTAATGTCTTCTTTCTTCATAATTTAATTGTTGATTTTGTGGCTAATCTTGGGCTTCTTGTGTAGGTTCGCATGTTAGAGATTTGAAAAGTGAAACCATAAACATACGCTTGACGAAGATTTGAAATTAAAACTACTAACTAATTTGGTGCAGGACGCGGTCAAAGGAATGTAATTTGAAACTGCGTATTCATTTTATTAGATCACATTTTTTATTTGATGTTTAAAAAGAACGATTGTCTCCTTTCACATAGATTTAACTAGGAGGTCAATGAACACTATTTGTTGTGTTTGAAGGATGGTAGGTATTATGTTGTAATACCCCTTCGCGCTTCGTCCTGACCGTATTGTCATTTGTGGCTGGGTCTGTCCATTCGAGTTCTATGCTCGATTGATGTTTGATGCATTTTATATTAAATGTAAGAATATTGTGATTAAAAGGTATTTGATAGTTTTAAATAAATGTTTAAATATAATTTGTAATTTTTAATATTTTAGTAAATAAAATACTATTAATGTTTTATTTAATTTAAATAAATTGAAACTTATAGTTTTATAAGAAATAATTAAATAAATATGCTAAATTGTGTTTTTAAACAAATGGAATTTAAAGGAAAGATTAGATATATTAATAAATATTCACATGGTGTGGAATAAATTAATTAAATTAAGAGAGGATGCAATTACGAATAGTGGAGGATAATAAATTAATTAGTGGGAGTTAACTAAAGAGGGGCTTTTGGATTATTTTCGGGAGGAGGAAACTATTTTTTGGCATTCTGTTGTATGGAGTTTCTTGTTCTTGGAGCTATTTTCTCTAGTTCTTGAAAATTGGGGATGGCAGTACTGGTTGGAATTTTGGGAAGTTTGTTGAAGTTGTGAGCTGAAAGTGGAGAGCTCTGCAACAAACCACCTCGGTCAAGCAGGAAAAATTCCAGGTTCCCTCGCTAACCTTAATTTTAATTCTGAAGAGAATAAAATACAGAGCTTGTATTTCTTTGAAAAATAAAATATAAATGTTGAGCATTGTGGTTCTTTGGAAATAAAACAACTCCTGTTTAAATCTGGGAGAGTTCTTTGTGTTGTTTGTATATCAAATTGCATTTCTTAAAGAAAAATATATAAACGCCTTAAGTCTTTTGAGAATTCCCTTTACTCCATTGAGATAAGTTTGGCTTGGGCTTCGACTACAAATAGATGGTACTCGTGTTGCTTGCTTAAGGTTTTTAAATCTTGCACATCCTATCATCATGCATGTATTGATTTCTTCTTTATATCTTCCTCTCTGTCATGGCCTTATATGAAGCTTATATCTTTCTTCTGATATCTTCTTGGCTCAAGTGTGGGTTTTGCTCCGGCAGCAATATACATTTGATATTCTCCTATTTTAAGATTACCCTACGTAAGCATTGGTTGCCCTAAAGATTTTGCACTTATTCCAATTGTGCCAGTCATTGAAGTTGAAGTGCATATTTTTCTCCATGGTTTGATTTTGAACGACCTTGTAGCTTTCTACCTTGTGAGTTGGTTATTTGATAGCATTATTTTTGAAATTCCTTGTTCATAATTATTTCATTCAATCATGCCACTCTTAGGCCGCTGCCCCTATTCATAGAGAGAATTTAAATTTTGTCTAATCTTTAGATTAGTTGGTGTCTTTATCCCTTACTTTAAAATTCAGTGAGCTTAACTGTTGTGGACATCGAAATCTGTAAATGGTTGAAATTCTAACACACACCATTAGCATGATTAGTATTTCAAAACAAAGCAAATATTCAACATCCATATGAGATAATACATCATGCTTCAAAATGCAAACAATAACAAGATAACTAAAGCATATGAAGAAAAACATGAAGCATACCTATCCCATATTGGATTGGTGCCACTTTTTTGTGTGGAAAGTAGCCCTTTCCCAATCCTAGATAAGCAAGAATGCCAAGATGGTAATGCAAATGCATGAGATTGTGCATCAAGTTGTGTAGTTGTCAAATTGTGTTGTGTTGTTGTGGAGTAGAAATGTTTTGCATTTATAGATTCAAGGTTGGAAGATTGAGGGTTTTGGATGAATGTGGGATCATTCATGAGCCAAAGACAAGATGCCACTTGTCAAGATGTGAGAGGATGAGGGTTGTGCACATTTTGGTCAATGTGTCAATTTGAAATTTGAATTTTTATGAAATGACATGTTTAGGGGAATGAAAGAATAGGGTTAATGCCAAGTTGACTTGTGTAAGAGACATGTAAGAGCTCTTAAATGCTTTGTTGGATGGACAAGTCATGTGGGAGGGAAAATTCAAATTGGGAGAATATTCCCTCAAAGATGCCAAGTTGGAGGAAATTAGAAGAAATAATAAATCAAAGAAATGATTTATTGGTGCAAGTGGGTGGGTTAGTTAAGAGTTTAGATTTGACTCAAGTTGAGTCAAAAGCTAGAGAATGGGTGATTATGATTAGAGGTTAATTAATTCAGATTAATTAACTTGGAGGATTTTAGGGGTTTTGATATTTGATTTAAATTATTTTGATTTATTGAATCAAATAAGAAGAACTTAAGGACTTAATTAAATAATTAGATTTATTTAATTAAGTACGATGAAGCTAGGGAATTAATCAATAGATTGTTTTAATTGATTAATAGAAGAATTGGATGTTAATTAGAGCAGGATTTAGATGCATGATGTTTATTTTACGTGTCTACAACTGTTTGTGTAAATCAAAAGATTATTTAATCGCATTGCTCTGAATACTTCCAATTAGGCCAAGTTGTAGACTAGAGACCTCCCGATTTTATGCATTGTAAATTGTAGGTGAACCTCATTTACTCCAACTTTTGTGCAAAACATTCAATTAATTTCCAGCGCCTTATGTGCATGTATGGAGATTAAATATTTATATATATATGTTGGCCCAATCCACAAGTTTGTCAACCTAATTGGTTTTGTTGTTTTTTTTGAAACTGAAGTTTCTCCTAAGTCACCAATGTAGCTCTCTCTGCCTCTTCAGACTCTTTCATTATTGCAGGTCTTCAATGGGATTTTATCAATTGCACTGCATGGTTGATGTGCTTTGAATCCTTTGATCAAAAGGAAATTTCCTTAACATTAATACAACTAGGGAATCTCAATGCCGGCATGTAGTCAGTATTAAAGCAAAGAACTCCCTCCATCTTATTCTCTTGTAACACTCTTGATGGAGGCTACATAAAATTGAACCATGACACCATAGATGGGTATCAGAACAACATGATTTTTCGTATTAACCTGAATCATGAGCTCTCTAGCATGGGAATATCATCCATATTTTGTAGGAAACCATCTTAGTGGATGGCTTGGAAGAGCCATGTCCATCTCTTGTACCAATGCCCTGCAGCCAATCTTCTTGTAGTCTCCTCATCCTTTTGCATGTTTGGGCCCCTTTATCCTTAGACCTGCAAAATGATGGGTATTTGAATGCACCTTTTAATGGTTTACTTCATGGAATGCACTGTCCTAAAACTCTTATCTTAGTGCAGACTTTGGGGAGGGAAGGCTGAATTTATAATTATTAGGCTTGAAATATTCTCTTCTTTATTTCTTAAACCTCAACTCGCATCTATTTTGCAATTCTTGAGATCACATTTCTTTGAAATACTCTGTCATCAGTGCATGTACCTTGTTTGTGCGTCCTCAAATTTCATATTGTTCTCTTGCATAGGAATTCAGAGTGCCATTTAGGCACAGGCAAGGAGAATGCTCGCTTTGGCAGTGAGCCCTGATTTTCCTATTGTCAATTGCATTTCTTGTAATTCGAGTTTTTGTCCAATGTAAATTATATTTGTTATTTGAAATTTTGTTCAATGTACGTATGAATATCCAATTTTGGTTATTGCACATTTAATTGATGTTTGAATATATCCAACACATATGTAAATATATATAAACATATATATATAAATAAATATATATATAAGAGTATATATATGTATATATGTAAGTATATAAAGGCAGTTATGTAATTTATATTTGCATTTTGTATTTTAGAATAGAACCTTGCTTTGATATTATGAAGGTATATTTATATTTATATATATAGATATTTTTATATGCTTAAAATTTATAATTGATAATCGAGATTATTAATATATATTAAATGATTAGGGATGTGCACTGCTGTCTTTTGTAGATTGAGAGATTATATTAAATAAGAAAGTAGAATGATTCTTTTAAAAACTTATGTTTTGATTATTGTGGATTTTGGTTAAAGAAACCATATGGATTAGGGCAAAGATGAAATTGTAATAGGAATAATTGAAAGGTTGGTTTATATGGGAAGAGATTATCTTATGATTAGATGAATATAGAGTACAATAATATTCTGAGAAATAACGTCTCTTTAAGGGTAATGTTTGTTTATTAGCTTGGAATATAGTGTTTGATTTGAAGATTTGTTAATTTATAGTTATTGAGAATTATGTTTTATTGTGTTAATTTCTTGAAAGATGGGATGTTGGTTGTGAATGTTCTTTATGGGAGTTCCTTTTTGGTGTTTATCGAATTTTGAAGTTGGGAATCGTGTTATTAGTTAAATGATCATGTTGTCCCTTGAATTTGGTTGATGAGATCCTTGCAATGTGTTGACCTAGGATTTTTTCCATGCACTCTTAAATTGTAATGCAATTATGTTTGTGTGCGAGATGGTTCATGCCTTGCTCGGGTGCAGTAATTTTGTGGTTTTCATTACTTGTGCTTGATGACGTAACTCTTTTGATTTTATTGGGGTCTCCTAGTTGTTAGTAAGGGAGTGGCTCTCGATTGGGGTCTGGCGCACAAAGTGGCACCTGGGTAACTCATGTGGGAGTTTTGTAATTAAGAGATAACCTAAAATGTATTAGGGGGTTGTGTAGTAATAACACTAATCAAGATAAGTTAATGCTTTGCTCATGGCTCAAGTGCTCATATAGGCTTGAGATGAGTCGAGAAGGCCTAGAATGGTAAGATCAACTGCTTGGTCCGATTGGAAGGTATGTTGATCCAGCATAGTTTATGTGGGGGTTCGACGGTCGGTAGAGGTAGCCAGGGTAACCCAGGTTGGGGGTATGGTAGCCTAGGAAGGTTACGTCAGGGTAACCCATAGCAAATTATGCGATGACACTCCCTCTTACGACAACCTAGTATCCTTTTGTCTCTTGTCTCTCTTTGATGTGGTGTGCCTCTGGAAGAGATGTTTCTATCGTTTGATGTTGATATTTACTTGCTCATTGATGCCTTGATCCACTTGTGTCATCTTTTGTTTTTTGCCTGATTGTGATGGTGGGACCCTTTTCTATCTCCTAGCATAGGGGTTGGACCTTTGGGTTCCACATGGTTGGGTGGAAAGTGCATTGTTCTCCATTGGGTTCCTTCTTCTTGATCGTGATTGTGAAAACTTTTCTTGATTCAAGGACTACTACATTGTACTGGCTCAAGTGGATTGTTACTCTTGTACTTGTATTCAATCATAACTTGATGTATCATCTATCTTACTTGTTGTACACTCTTCACTCGAGTACAAGGAGCTATTGATATTCAGATGTATAAATGTAATGATGTAACCAACGGTGGAACTCTATTATGTAATGGTCATGAAACAAGTGTTATCATGAATGTAAATTAATTGAAATGATTAAGATGGTTTCTATTAGATAAATGTTATGGATGTATCCGATTGAATACTTGATTAATGAGATGATGAGAGGTTTTTCCATATTGATGTTAGAAATTATTGATGTAATGATTTATAGTTCTTACTAATTTAGATAATGGGAAACTAAGTAGCGTAGTCACAGACCTTAGAGGACTTAGGTTAGATTAGTGTTAGGAGTTGCATTAGCAATAGTGTGTTTGATGCACTTAAAAAAAAATGTTCCATTTTATGCATTGTTAGTGTGTTGTCCTCTAGGGTCCTGTGGCGGGGTGTTACATATGCTCTCACCTTGTGTAAACTTGGTGATCAGAAAGCCAAACCCATATTTTTTTTGTGTTTATAACTTAGAGGGGCTTGCCTCGCAAGAGGGAATGACTCCAACCAGTTTTTCGCTCAGGTCATTATATAAAAGGATGAGACTAAACTGTCAAGTCCTCATGGTATGTAGGCCTTAGTCATGCAGTTCCATTAAAAAATGAGTACCTACATTTTTTTTAAAGGTATAAGAGCCCCTAGTAGAGTGGTTAAAGCCTTAAGTGGTTTGTTATACACTCGCGAGGTGCCATGTCCCTGATTATTCACGAGAACCCTCTTGTATAGTTTGCCAAAAAATCTTCTATTTACTGGTGCAGCAACAGTCATTGCCAAGGCATCCACATTCTCACAATTCTTAGTACAGGTGAAGAGTTTGTCATGGGAGATTCACGAGGGCTCGAAGCTTGGTTGACCCGAGAAATGAGTGTCGTGGAGGGGAGCCAGTGTGGCCAAGCTTCTAAGTCACCCGCTAAGAATAAGTGTGGTTGGGGAAACCCACGTGGAGTCCAGTGAATATAGTCCTTTCCAAACTTAGGTTGTGCTTACATCTTCAAGTCAAGTAAAAACATTCAGACATTGTGCTTTTGTGTTTGAATTGCATTCTTGTCACAAAAATTTCTAGTCACACTTAAACATCATCACCTATGACAACCTTTGCATTCCATAACCTTCATCCATCATAATAATCATCCCTAAACCATCCATAACCTTCCCAAAATTTCACTAATCATCCTACAACACCTCAAAACATTCCTTAAACCATCAACCAAACATGTCTAGAACCTCCATCCTCCATATTCATCCCTGACCTATGAACGAAACCAAAGGATTGAATATCTTAACCATCATTTGAAAGAGCTTGAAAAACAACTAGAACCTCGACATTCAAATGAAGTGATGCAATCATCTCATAAGCCTTTATCCTCACCCAAAACTACATCATCCAAGTTTAGTGTCCATGAATTTCTACAAAGGCTAAATGAGAAACCCAAATATAAGTCCTCAAACACAAATGATATTGTGCAATCCTACCATGTCATGCATCTATCTTCATCCCCCATAATTCAAAATAAACCTCATGAGTCTTTCACCCAAGTTAACGAATCTATCCAACCATCCTCTCCCATCATACCATCCACACCCAATGATCATGTCAATATCTTAGTCCAAATCATGCTCATATACTCCCTTGCACATCAAGATCAAAGTATTATTTCCACTCCATCCAATGATACCAAAATTCCACAACCCCTCCCAATCTTTGACCAAGATCCCATCTCTCAAGAACCTCATGATGATCCCCTTATCTCTTTTTGTTTCATCCAAGATGATCCCCTTCCATCTCAAGAGAAAAGTATCCTTCCAAGTCCTCCTTCCACCTCATCTAATGAATCCATACTATCTCATGATTCCATCATATCCAATAATGTCTTATCGTCTGATGATCAAGATACGCTTTCCACAAAATCACAGGATTCCCTTCCTCATCAAGATCAAGATATACCTCCATTCAAGGATACCCTTTCATTCCATGATAATGTTCATTCTTCTCATTATCAAGATATGACTTTCATACCACTTCATGATGATTCTATACCTAATAAAGAGCAAGCTACTCCATCTCCTACACCTCATTATCCTTTTCGAAGTCAAGATCAAAGTACCCCATCATCCCCATGCCAAGATCCTATCTCTATCTCGATTCCCTTCATCATCACAATCCTCCACAAGAGCCTATCACACCTATTCAAGCTATCCATGAACCCCACACCTATAAAATGGGTTCCTTCACCTTTATCCACTCTGGTTTAATTCCAACACTTATCCTTTCATCCATATCATATCCTCCCCAAAACGGACTCGCATCCTATTTCATAAACAATACATATCCCATTGGAAAACAAATGTGTCAAAGTATGAACTACAAAGGCAAAGGACTAGGCCTTCATGAACAAGGTATCCTAGAACCCCTTTATATCCAAGAAAATCCACATTATCATGGCCTTGGTTATACACCTCACACTCAAGACATTGGTACCCATTGTAAGTTCAGATTCCATCAAAATAAATCTAATAATCCTAGTCCATAAAACCTTCCATCTATCCTAGTCCATCAAACCTTCCATCTATCCCAGGTCCTTATCATCCAAACCCTACTTCATAAAACCTTCCATCCATATTGGGGCCCTACATCACTCCATCTCCTATTCATCGAGAATAACAAAGGCACACGTCCTTGATGCCCTCTCAAAATTCTACCTACATTAACCCATCCATAAGACCTTTGTATCATTCATCTCCATCCACTTATCCCATTGCTCTTGGAAGTAATTTGAGTGCCAAATATCAAAATCTTCCATATAAAAATCCACATATATCATAGGATTAACATGTCTCCTCGAAGAAAAATACAAAAATAAAAGAAAATCTGATCCAAAGTCAAAAGAAAAAAATTCAAAGGTCACAAAGGCCCCTAAATCAAAAAGAAACATTTCAAAGGCCACAAATGCCCACAAAGCAAAAAGAAAAATTTCAAAGGCCACAAAGGTCCATAGAGCTAAAAGAAAAATCTCAAAGGCCACAAAGGCCCATGAATCAAAAATCAAAGTCAAAATCTATGTGGATTCCTAAAAGTCTCATAGGAGCAATAAAATCTAAATTGGCATCCAAATTTGCTAATCCAAAAGCTTCCTCTAGTCTTCCATCTAAAAACTTATTACCTTCCAAATCCATTTTTCCTCCATCACTCCACCACCCTTCAAGGTGTGTGCCAATGTTGATCTTGTCATCCTTTCCATCTATCCATCAACAAGCATTCCAACCTCCTATCCATCATCCAACATCCATCCCCCATTATCCTCCTTTAATCCAAACCTTTGTGTAATTCCTTAGCTTCTTCCATCATGCCATTATTCTATCAACATTTATGAGTCTAATTCCCATTGCCATGGTTTATTAGAGCACATATTTGAGGGATATTAGTCATGTAAATTTATGCTTGAGTCCTCCTTCCATCTTCCTATAAGGCATATATTATCTTCCATTTTCATTTATCCTTATCCATATCCTCTCTTTTTTTTCCCTTTTCTCTTGCACTCTACTCTTGGGGGCAAGTTTCATCTCGTCATTCATATCCATTATCCTCTTTACATTCATCCTTTACTTTTCCACCTTTGATCTTGACAAGGTTAAGGATCTTCTTGAATTCCATACATCTTATCCTATACACTTTATCCATATCTTCCATAACATATCCTTCACCTTGTCCATATTCCACCATTCTATCTAAATGCATCCTTTCTTCTCTTGGTTTTGATGAGGAATAGGGGCAAAGTATTTAGGAATTTTTGTCTATGTCTTATCTATTTGATCTTGATCATCCTATACATTAGCATTATCCTTGCAGTCTTTTGTTATGTATCTCCCAACTTATCCAAATCCATGTCCCATTTCCTTCCTTTGTTCTTGATGAGATTAGGGGCAAAAATTACAAATGCATGCTTTGGATTTCCTTTCATATCCTTATGCATTACCATTCCATCATAGTTCACATCCTTATCATTTATCCATGATTAAATCTACCCTGGGGTGGGCCATCATGTCCCTTTGCAACCTTGAATCTTATCATGTAAATCATATTTGAGCCTAGTTGTAAAACATTATCCAATCCTCATATCTTTTGTCAATCAATCATCAATCTTATCGTACTTAGAGGAATCAATGATCCTAAGTACTTATCATCATTATTCCCTATGAAATCAATCATTCCTAACATCCAATCAACCATTATCATCTTTTGACAAAAGATATGTTGCTTGTGTGACATGTTTTGCAATGAATCTTTCATTTTGATCTATCAGTTATCCATGGTTGTACTACCTCTAGTGTGGGGCATCTAGTCTCTTCAACCAAGAATATATCACATTTCATTTCATTCCCTCTTTAAAATTTCAAAAAAATCCATTAAAATCATAAAATGTCCTGAAAAAAGCCAAAAAAAATCATAAAATGTCCTAAAAAAAATCCATAAAAATTATAAAATGTCCTGAAAAAATCCATAAAAAATCATAAAATGTCTTGAAAAAAATCCATAAAAATCATAAAATGTCCTGAAAAAATCCATGAAAATCATAAAATGTCCTGAAAAAACCCAAAAAAATCAAATATTTCAAAAATAAATAAATAAATCATAACGTCAAAAAAATTCCAAAATAGTGATGCTTTCAGATCGCCACGTAGCTTTGAACTTCAACAAAATCAAAACGCGCCACAACTGACAATCAAACAACATACCTATCAATCCATCTTTCAAATCCAACCAACCGCATAAACTGTGACAATAATCAGTTCTACATTGAAGCATGATGCATGTTTGTTTGTTGACCTTTGATTATTTTATGATTTTATCTTTGGTGGCATGTCTTCTAGCTTCTCGAGGATGTCTTGGACTAGAGAGGCGAGGATGGGGCATGCTCACTTGTTTGTAGTCTATGGATTGTTTCTTATTCACAAGATGACTCGTCTTAAGACATGGTTATCCAAAATCATCAAGGACATATGAGTCTAATGTGGATGAGAAAATTTCTTGTCTAAGAGTGTCTTCCATGGACATCTATAGAAGCCTCTTCTTTTCACCAAAAAGCACATATAACTCCAATCTCATTCTAATCAAAATCCAGTTTTGCATAGCTTCTTATGCTTTTGCTCATAAAAAATCTAAGAGCAAAGACAAGATATTGTGGAAAAGAATGACAATGGAGTTTAATTTTTGTTGAAGGCATTTGCTTTAGTTTTTTCATAATTTAGTTTTGTATTTGCATATGTTTTTAATCAAGAAAAACTCCATTGATGCCATGCTACAATTTGGATTTGAGGTTTATAATTTAAACAATTTGGCTTTTCAAATTTCAGCATGTACACTATCCTTTTACTTTTTTATCTTTTATAATTGAGTAAACTATTTGATTTGGCCCTTTCACTTCCTACATTCCTTTACAGTTTAGTCCTTACAAAATTTATAATTTATGAATAATTCTCAAAAATATAAACATGTGTCAAATTTAATTGCAAGTTTTTTCATAAATAGAAAGTTACTCTAGGAGTCTAGGTACATGGGAGAATCATCTGAAGGGTTTTGACTAAGCTCATTGCATGTGGTGGAGAACATTTCACGTTTATTTTGAGGATGTCAAATTTAGTGGCAACTTCAACTATCCATCCCAAAAAAAGTTGGTGATTATACATAGATTAGGAGCTAGTATGAAAATGATATTTTAAATTACAATTGAAATACACTTCATTTTGATTCATTTTAAAACAAAATTTTCTCCATTTTCAATGTAAAGATTTTTAGAAGACCTATGACAAATTATCTTCTCACTTTCAATGACATGTTAGCTGTATATGGTATTATTCTTTAATAAAATGTGTATGTACATAGATGATTGGTTTTGGTAGCTTGCAATAAAAAAGCTATGGAAATATTATCATAGTTTTATTATCGATGAGTAATTCCTTGTAGATATTTATATCAAACCATGTGCGTACTCTCTCTACTTTGCCATTAGTTACCTATAATAAAGTGTCTTTTATAGGGGTCTTCAAAAATTCATTGGAGTAATCAATAGGGGATAGACTAGGATCATTGCATGTGGTAAATAACATTTTGTGTTTATTTTAGGAATGCTAAATTAAGTAGTGACTACCCCTATTTAGCCCAGGAAAAAGCTGGTGATTATATAGAGATTAGGTAGCATGAAAATGACATTTTATATGTGATGAAAAGGGAGACTCTCCCCTTTCAAACTTGATCACAAAACCTCACAAAACACAACACGCAAAGTCTGCAAATACATAATATGAACAGAAATAGGAAGATAAAATTTGCAACTTTTATTATCTTCAAACATGCAAAAGATTATAAATATTTGAAGCTCATGGGCTCCTCTACAATCTCACATGCAACACTTGCAACAAAATTGTCTTCCATAATCTGGTGTAATTCCAACAGCATTTTAGTAAGCTAAACATCACTTCTCCAAGCCCCCTTCTCCAAATGCAAAAGCATGAATAAATAGAGAATAAGGAAGGAGAAAACAAACCATGGTTTTTCCAAAACCATCAACAAAACCTCCTTGAAGAAAGTATGCCCCTCCTTGGGATTCTTGAAAATATGACATGAGACATGTGGCAACATGCATGCCAACCTCTCTTGGGCGCCTAGACTTTCCACCAATCAAGTTTGGGAAGTTATGGCATCTTACACCTCTTATAGATTCCTTACAGCCTGTCATAACAGTGGGTGCATGCAAAGACATGCAAGCAACATGCAATATTCCTTTGGCAATCCACTTTATGGAAAAATATGACATATGTACACTCATTTATGACCTCTTTTGACCTCCTCCAAAGGTGGGATTCCCAAAGACTTATCCCTTTACAAATTATAGTTACCAAGTTATCTGGGGTAATTTCCCATTCAAATTTACATTACATTTCACCCCTTGGTAATTTACAATGTTGCAAATGAAAAGAGTATTATTTTCTAACACCTAGGCCCTTATTGAAATCAAACAAAGCAAAATAAAATATTTTTGGTGACATAGGATTGCTAGTACACCATGGATGCTCTTGCATTAGACACCCAAGGTAGAAGAAAAGTGACCCTATCACTTCTCAAGAGGGTAACCAAGATGTTCAACTTTAGGTGCATGCAAAGACATGCAAGCAACATGAAATATTCCTTTGGAAGCCCACTTTATGGAAAAATATGACACATGTACACACATTTATGACCTCTTTTGACCTCCTCCAAAGGTGGGACGCCCAAAGACTTATCCCTTTACAAATTATAGTTACCGAGTTATCGGGGGTAATTTCCCATTTAAATTTACATTACATTTCACCCCTTGGTAATTTACAATTTTGCAAATGAAAAGAGTATTATTTTCTAACACCTAGGCTCTTATTGAAATCAAACAAAGCAAAATAAAATATTTTTGGTGACACAGGATTGCCAGTACACCATGGATGCTCCTGCATTAGATAACCAAGGTAGAAGAAAAGTGATCCTATCACTTCTCAAGAGGGTAACCAAGATGTTCAACTTTAGCTTCTGAAAACCAAGATGAGTCCTCAATAGGCCTCCCAGACCACTTGACCAAGTACTCAAAGTATTGTCTATGCCTTGTACTCCTACTCACCCTGCTGTCCAAAATTACCTATATTTTCCCCTCTTTTGAAGTAGGTGCTGGTATATGAATTGTTTCACCTATGGTACCTTCATCACTTTCAACTTCATGAAACTTTCTTAGATTATAAATATTAAATATAGGTGAAATATTAAGTCCACTAGGCAACTCTACTTCAGATGCATTACCCGAATCATGCCTACTCACAATTCGGCAAGGCCCAAACTTCTTCATTTTTAGCTTGTTATAGGTACCAACTGGAAATCTGTCTTTTCTCAATTGTACCATTACCTCATCACAAAACTGAAACTCTTTATGTATCCTCTTCAAATCAGCCTTGGACTTGTACTGAAAGTTCATTTTGTTGATGTGATTTTGTACCTCCTCGTGTATGCTCTTTATATGTTCAACAAAGTCCTTTGCTTCTACACTCTTCTTATCAACATTATCAATCATTTTCAGATCTGAAACAACTCTTGGGCTGCTACCATAAACAATTTGGAATGGATATTTACCTGTACTTCTATTCACTGAGTTGTTATATGAAAATTCTGCTTGAGGTAGAATCAAATCCCACCCTTTTGGCTTATCTCCAACTAGGCATCTCAACAAATTACCCAAGCTTTTATTTACCACCTCTGTTTGACCATCTATTTATGGATGGTAGGTTGAACAAAACTTCAAATCAGTCTTCATCTTCTTCCATAAGGTCCTCCAAAAGTACCCCACAAATTTTGTATCTCTATCTGAAACAATGCTCTTCGGAAGACCATGTAATCTCACTATTTCCTTGAAAAATATTTCTGCAACATTCAAAACATCATTGGTCTTCTTACATAGAATAAAATGAGCCATCTTGGAAAATCTATCTACTACAACAAATATTTAATCATGTCTCCTTTCGGTCCTTGGCAAACCCAAAATAAAATCCATACTAATCTCCTCCCATGACCTCTCAGGTGCTGGTAATGCCTGATATAAACCAGTGTTTTCACTAGTTCCTTTTGCTACCTGACAAATCCTACAAACTTGCACAATTTTTTTGATATCTTGCTGCAATTGAGGACAATGATATTTCTCTCCAATCAGTGTTATGGTTTTATCAAAATCGAAATGTCCTGCAAGTCCTCCACTATGCTTTTCCTTAATCAAATTTACTCGCATTGAACTTCTAGGAATACACAACTTGTTACCTTTGAAAAACGTATCATCTTGGATTAAATAATCCAACCACTTGGTCCTATCACCAAAAATACACTCTTTACAAGCCTTCCAATCCTCTCCAAAATCTGGATCCTCCTCATACAACTCCTTCAACTCACTGAATCCAACAACTTCAACCTGCATTTCAATCAACAAACCTTGTCTTCTACTCAAAGCATGTGCAACCTTGTTAGACTTCCCACTCCTATGTTTCAAAACAAAAGTATAACTTTGCAAGAACTCTACCCATTTCATATGCCTTTGATTTAGCTTCCCTTGACTACTCAAATACTGAAGTGCTTGATGATCAGTAAATAAAAAAAATTCCTTAGGCAAAAGATAGTGTCTCCACTTTTTCAATGCTTGTACAATGGCATAAAATTCTTGATCATACGTTGAATATTTTCTTTTTGCATCATTTAAATTCTCACTAAATTAAGCAATGGGTTTACCTTCTTGACTTAGAACAACTCCAATGGCATTACCACTTGCATCATAATCAACTTGGAATACCTTGTTGAAATCTGGGAGTGCTAAAATGGGTTGCTCAATCACTTTTGCTTTCAACAAATCGAAGCTTCTTGTTGCTCATGTAGTCCATCTGAAATCTCTTTTATCTCCCCTCATGGTCTTAGTTAGTGGTGCACAAATACTATTGAAACCTCTAATAAAATTTCTATAAAAACTTGCTAAGCCATGAAATGATCTCACCTCAGTAGCACTTCTAGGTGTAGGCCATTCTAAAATAGCTTTCACCGTTTTTGGGTCCATCTTGAGACCTTCTATTGAAACAACAAAACCCAAGTATACTAATTCCCTCTTCATAAAGCTACACTTTTTCAAGTTAATGAGCAACTTTTCTTCCTTCAAATTTTCAAAAACAAATCTAATATGCATCAAATTCTCCTCTAGTGTCTTACTAAATATCAATATATCATCTAGATAAACAATAACAAATCTGCCCAAAAACTCTTTCAGTGCTTCATTCATCAACCTCATAAAGGTACTAGGAGCATTGGTTAGTCCAAAAGGCATGACCAACCATTCATACAAACCTTCCTTGGTCTTGAAAGTTGTTTTCCACTCATCACCTTCTTGGATTCGTATTTGATGGTAACCACTCTTCAAATCAATCTTGGTGAAGTATTTCACTCCACTCAAACAGTCCATGATATCATCCATTTTGGGTAATGGAAATCTATATTTGATGGTTATATTATTGATATCCCTTGAATCTATGCACATCCTCCATTCTCCTCCTTTCTTTGGTGCTAAAACAACAAGCATTGCACATGGACTTAGACTCTCTCAAATCAAGCCTTTCTGCAACAATTCTTGAACTTGCATGTTCAACTCCTCACTCTCGATTAGAGACATTCTATGGGCTGCTTTATTCGGAAAAATTGCTCCTAGTATTAGATCAATTTGGTGACTTATCTTCCTCATGGGTGGCAGCCCCTCAGGTCCATTGTCAAAAATAATCCCTTTAAATTCTTGCAACAAATCTACAACCTCCACTGGAACATCTTCCACATTTTCACAGTTAGACTTAGGAATCAAAGAAAAACAAAATTTTTCATATTTCATTCCATCTAGGAATTTCCTTGCATCAACTAAACAAACCCTTGCATTACCACAAACTTGAACCAAATCTTCTTTCAAAGGTTTCAATTTATGTTTCGCTCCATCCTTAACTATGGTATATGTATTAGCACAACCATCATGCATTGCCTTCCTATCATACTGCCAAGGCCTTCCTAACAAAATATGACATGCATCCATATGAATTATATCACATAATATTTCATCAAAATAACCTCCTATTTTAAATTTTATCATTGAACATTGTTCGCTGATCAAAATCTTTTGATTATCTTGTACCCATGATATTCGGTAAGGTTTCGGGTGCTTTCTCCTTTCTAGCTTCAACTTTCTCACAATTTCTTCAAATACCAATTTATTTGTGCTTCCACTATCTATGATAACATTACAATCTTTCCCTTCACATTTTCATCTTGTCTTGAATAATCTCTTTCTTTGAACTGATTCACCTTCTTCATTCAACAATGCTCTTCTTGTCATTAGAACTTCACCTCCTTTTGCTTCTTCAGAATGCGATGAGCATGCATCCTCCTCATTGATGTTTTATGCTCTATTATAATTTCCAGGTCTTGTATTGGTTCTTTCCTAATTTTGAGGGTAGTCATAAGCTCTATGCCCCTCTTCACCACATCGAAAACGGGTTCCGTGAAAGCCACCTCTTCTGAATCCTCTACCCGATCTTCCTCTACCCCCTGGATTTTGATCTCTAGGAGGGTAATAATTTTCTAATTTATGATTTTTTTTGCTGCCTTGGTCCTCAAATTTCTGATTTTTATGATTTCCATCATAACTTCTTCTTCCAGTTCTTCCACCACGACCTCTTCCTCTTTATTTGCTTTCAAACTTTCTGTTTATTCTTTCTTCAACTTTCAATGAAAATTGATAAGCATCTTCAATAGTAGTCATTCTCACCAATGCCAACTCTTCTTGAATGCTAGGTTTTAGCCCATTAATGTAATGAGCTACCTTCTCCTTATTTGCTTCAAAATGTCCCGTTCGAATCAGGACCTTATGAAATTCTTCCATGTATTCTTTCACCGTCTTCATTCCTTGTCTCGAGCTTTGCATCTTTTTGAGTAACTCTAACTCATAATCTACTGGGATAAATTGCCTCTTCATTTTTTCTACCATCCTATCCCATTTAGAAATTTTATCCTTCCCTTATTTTCCTCTTTCAATCTGAACTTCTTTCCACCAAATGCTTGCATGGCCTTTTAACTTTGTTTTTGCAAACCTCACTCTATGAGGGTCTCCAATCTCTTCAAATTTGAAAAACTCTTCCATGTCATTGATCCAGTCTATCAACTCTTTAGGATTTAGACTTCCATTGAAGGTTGAAACCTCAATTTTTGGTCTCTTTCCAATACTTGAGATTTCCTTCAACAATCTAACTTCTCCAGGATCCATTTATTCCTGTTCTTCCTCTTCCTCTTCCTCTTTTGTTTCATCTTCACTATCATTTCTTTCTCTATGCATTTCTCTCCTGTGAGGTTTCCATTTGCCTTCTAAGGGCTCTAATTTCATCTCTAGGAGGGTCTCTTCCTCCAACACCTCTGCCTCTACCTCTACCATGATTGGCAACTCTTGGAGGCATTTTGATATTCACCCACACTCATAGGTCCTGTTGCAACTGCCTCACATTTGACGCTCTATCACAGGCTCAGGAACTACTGCTCTGATACCGCTGATGAAAAGGGAGACTCTCCCCTTTCAAACCTGATCACAAAACCTCACAAAACAAAACATGCAACAACTACAAATACATAATATGAATAGAAATAGGAAGATAAAATTTGCAACTTTTATTATCTTTAATCATGCAAAAGATTACAAGTATTTGAAGCTCATGGGATCCTCTACAATCTCACATGCAACACCTGCAAAAAACTTGTCTTCCACAATCTGGTGCAATTCTGATATCATTTTAGTATGCTAAACATCACTTCTTCAAGCCCCCCTTCTCCAAATGCAAAATCATGAATAAATAGAGAATAAGGAGAAAACAAACCATGGTTTTTCCAAAACCATCAACAAAACCTCCTTGAAGAAAGTATGCCCCTCCTTGGGATTCTTAAATATGACATGAGACATGTGGAAACATGCATGCCAACCTCTCTTGGGCGCCTAGACTTTCCACCAATCAAGTTTCAGAAGTTATGACATCTTACACCTCTTATAGATTCCTTATAGCCTGTCATAACGGTGGTTGCATGCAAATACATGCAAGAAACATGCAATATTCCCTTTTCAGCCCACTTTATGGGAAAATATGACACATGTACACACATTTATGACCTCTTTTTACCTCCTCCAAAGGTGGGACGCCCAAAGACTTATTCCTTTACAGATTATAGTTATCAAGTTATCGGGGGTAATTTTCCATTCAAATTTACATTACATTTCACCCCTTGGGAATTTACAATGTTGCAAATGAAAAGAGTATTATTTTCTAACACCTAGGCCCTTATTGAAATCAAACAAAGCAAAATAAAATATTTTTGGTGACACAGGATTGCTAGTACACCATGGATGCTCCTGCATCACTTTTATAGGGATCTTCAAAAATTCATTGGAGTAATCAATAGGGGCTAGACTAGGATCATTGCATGTGGTAAAGAACATTTTGTGTTTATTTTAGGAATGCTAAATTAAGTAGTGACTACCCCTATTTAACCCAAGAAAAATTTGGTGATTATATAAAGATTAGGTAGCATGAAAATGACATTTTATATGTGAAATTGAAACACAGTTCATTTTAATTCATTGTGAAGTAGTGTTATTATTGCTTTTCAATGCAAAAATTTGTATAAGAAATATGGTAAATTGTCTACTCACTTTCATTAGCATGTTAGTGATGTGTGATATTAATCTTGATGTAATGGCGTGAATTTACACCCTAGGTAAATTCCCCATTTAATTTACCCTACCTTAGAAAATATAAACTCGATGATGTAAAATCCACCACTGACACCTTGTCCCTTCCACCTGGCCACGTCTTTTTGTGTCAGTGGAGGATTTTTTGTTGGGGACACGCACACACCATGTAAACGCTCGCGCGACGCACTGCCTTCCTGACAAGATTCTTGGCCTTGAGATCTACATAAACGTTACATTTTCTATTGGCTACGAAGAGTAACATTCCCTACCTCCCTTGACCAATGAAATTTGATATCTTGCCTCCATTTTACCAATTAAAAAAACTCAATTCATTTCAATTCTTTCACTCTTGAATGCTTTCTCTCACATTCTAACACTTCATTCTCTCATTCTCTCACTCTCACACTCTTGCTTCACTGTACACCATTGTTCTTCTTGTTGTAAGCTCCTCATTTGGCTCCAACAACATACTCTCATTGCAACACCATTGCCATTGCAAGATTATCAATATTCATCATCTCTACATGGTGGTGTCACTCTATTCCTTATGTTATTGGCCTTGAGAGCTCGTAGTTGGGAAGGTAACTTTGCATCTTTCTATTTGGTTGCATCATCATGCTTATTGGATAAAATTTTAGTTGTCTTTGCTTTCTATATAGTTGTACCATTTTCTTTATACTTGCTTTATCGATTTCCAAATCTTGTGGCATCTTGGTTGTTTGTGGAGATGGGAACACCAAACGGGGGTCTAATTGAGGCGAACCTTAAACACAACCCAATATTTTTCTTGTTTCTGTGTGTGTAGGTATGTCTGAGTGGAGCTAATCAAAGAATCAAGTCATGGGAAGCACAATACCTTTTTCTATCCTCTCTTCATCATTTATAAAATAGTTCATTTCGAATAGTTTCCTTTCAAGTATTTTATTTTTTGCATTCTTCATAATTTTTGGCAAACTACAAAACATAACCAGACAAATAGTTATTAGGCTCATAATGTTTTCTTTTTTCTTTCTGGACCTTTGTCCATACATGATGCCAACGCGTTGCGCTAGAGTCTGAGATCTGCAATGTCGTCCTTCGATAATGAGTTGTCTGGGAAACAAACCAAAACCTCTGTAGTTGGCTCTTCTGACTCTGTAAACACCTAGTTTTAGCAGAAAGAAAGTGGTGCGCTGCTCTCCCTTCCTTTTCAATCTTAGTCTTTCATCCTTTCACTTGCTTGTATAGTCAACCCAAGGTAGTTTAGGATAGTTCGTTCCTTGGGACTCTCCTGTGACCTAGAGTCCCGGGGGTGAAGGATCCCCCCACTCTATATTTTTGGTGAACCTGACATGAATATCTTTGTTTCATTTCTTAGTATCAAGAAACCTTCTCTTGTGTCTTAGGCGTGTTGTAGATTCACATGTTGTAGGGTGTGCATCCTTGCGACCCATTCTACGACCCCTAGTTATGTAGTTAGAAGGGCTCTTGGATATTTGGAAGCAGAATTTAGATAGGTCACTATATAATTACTCAACCTTCTATGTCCTCTAAGTTCATTCCATCAAGATACATGAATATGGTCTCATTCTCACATATTCCTCCAACTTAGTATACGAGCGCATCACTTGACATAACATTTACCTCACAGGGCTTCCCTCTAAATAAGGAGCCTTCTCCCTTATACATTCCCGCTCAAATTAATGGAAACATTGTGACTAGTGTCCTAGTTGACCCAACGAGTCGAGTAAATTTTATAACTGAGGAATCTTTGTTTATTAACACTTTGCATAGGGAGGAATACAAAGAATCATAGGCTACTATCCGTACACATGATGGACTTTCAATATCTCCTCTTGGCTCTATTTCTCTTTTGTTCTTGGTAGGACCCAAGGCCCTTGATACTTCCTTTGTCATAATCCTGCAGTCAAACCTATTTAGAGTGAGGCTAGGCATCCCTTGGCCGGTCTCCATGAATGTTGTTGCTTCGTTAGTTCATAAATGTCTAAAATTATTGCATGAGGGCTTTGTGCATGTAGTGCATGACACCGGTTATAAACCACTGGTGTCACGTGGGGGTTTTTCATTGGACCAATTTTGGCCCGCTTCGATTAGACCTCTCCCTCCCAGGGGTATTTGTTGTATCATTCTTATGTTAAGTATAAGACTAGTGGAAAGACACCAAAAGTGAGCTATTCAGTGTCTCCTTACGCTATCTCCATGAAAAGCTCCATGATTATGCAACAACAAGCTACCTCCTCCTCCCAGTAAAAGGGGAAGGGGAAGCTTGCTCGCACTCAAGGACCTTCCTCTTTTGTGTCCTCTACTCCATCCGCTTCTACTTCCCTCCCTGTTGTGGCATCTTCAAATCCTCCTCCCATGCCCCACATGGGAAGTTTGATGGGCGCGCTTGCAAAAAGCTAAGTGTCAAGTTTTTGAACTTCCTATCTTGCCCACAGTTCCTAGACCTGTTGTCTACGATAGGGGAAAAGGTCTTCGTGGGGCTGCTCCTATGTCTTGGCCTTCACAGCCTTCTATCGCTCTTCCTCTCACCCCTCTGATGGTGAATGGGAAGAGGCTCGTTGCCAAGGCACTTGTGTTTTGTTGCTCCACCTGCTATTTTTTTTGTTCTTGTGTTGCCTTCTCCTGCTCTTGTCCAGGAGGTTGTCCTTCCACCAACCACAGTTGTGGAGGACACGCCTATGGTAGAATAGGAACCTCCCATCTCTTCTCAAACTACAAATTCTAGCATTCAGAGCAAATGTAACTAGCTTGCGCATGAGAACAAGCGCAGGAGAAAAGCTTTGGCTGCAAAACAAGCTGCCTCATAGAAGACAGAGGGAGAGCCAATAGCTCCTATTTTTGCATCTTCTTCTGCTATGTCTCTTCCTTTTGCTCCTTCTGCCTCATTTCCAATCATCTTCATTCTGCTTTCAACTCCCTCGACAAGTGCTCCTCACCCAAAAAGGATGCAAGTCTTCATCACTCCTTCCATATAGCCTCCTCTTTTGATGTCCCTCCTGGACATCCCTCCCTTTTCCCAACCCATAAACATGTTGAACACAATAGTGGTGTCTATTGCAACTTTGTCTTCTCCCTCCTCCACCTTCTCTTCTTCCATGGGGATCCAACATCTTTTGCTGAAGCGTGAGCCAGAGGATGACCTCACTTCGAGTGGTGGTCAGAAGAAGGGTTCACCTTCTTCAAGAGCTAGTCTTGTTTTGGCTTACGTCATCCTTGTGATGGAGGCAACCCCTACATCCCCTGAGTTTGTCATTGCCCCTCTTGATGAGGTTGATAGTGGATCTTGGGTGCCTCCTTCTTCTCCCACCTAGTTAACACATGACACTCCAATGAAGTGCATGTTTAACTCAATGGATGATATCCTGGCTCTATCCTCGATCTTTGCGAGGTTGATGACCTTTACCTCACAAGAGCTCAGTAAAGAAGACCTTGAGGAGCCTTCTTCCTTGTCCCTTGTTGCAGGAGAGTCAAAGGGTACTTCCCTCGTTATCCCACCCTTGCAGGCTTGTCCTCCCTCCCCCTATAATGATCTAGATTGGGAGCAGGATGACCTATTGGTCGATGAGGAGTAGGCTGGTAACTCTTCTTTATCTATAGATTAGATTTGTGTGTGTGTTTGTGTTCCCTCGTGCTTGATTTTATGTGTTTTTTTATCCTACCTAGAGGACCCTTGCTACTCTTGTAGGTGCTTGGATAGAGGCCTGAAAATTTTGTCATAAACTTCTTCTATGTGTGTCATCATTCTTCTATATTTTGTAAATTTTATTTTTGATAATTGGGGAGGATGCAAAGCATTGGGGGTATTTAGGCCCTCTTCCATGTTGACCCAATCTTTTTATTTTCATTTTGTCTTCACGTGCTCTTCTTCATGATCTCAAAAATTTGGGGATTGATGATCATTCGTCCATACATCATGTGATACCTATTTATATATATGAATAGGTCTGACCCCAAACTCTTGGATCCCCTTGTCTCTCATTTTCTTTGTCAATGTTTGTCTCTCTTTGTTTGCTTCGTGATGTTGTGATGCCTATGTGTTGTCCCTTGTGTGCGTGACAACATTCCATGATTACATATCGCCATGTCTCGCGGGCCACAACATCTCTGCCTCTTCTTTCTCTCCTTAGGATGCTACACACTCCTTAGTGTACCACACACCACCCTAAGGAGGGGCTACCATGAATTTATAATTTTCAATAAGGTGAATTATGTGGCCAAAGAATCCCTTACTGAAAATTTTTCATTTTTCAAATGATGCATTCTTCAACAAGAACCCCTTAGAGAGAGTTTTCTTTCAGAAATGAATTCATAAAGAAAGAATCTAAAAATTTTCCTTTGAAAAAGGAGTACTTTTTTTGATGAATTCTAAAAAATTTCCTTTGAGAAGGAGCATTCTTTCTACCAGATTCCTTGATGAAAGAGATCTTTTAAAAGGATTCCCTAATGAAAGAATCATTTGCAAAAAATGTCATGTCTATCCAATCGGAGTATCCCTTTGGGTGGGCCCCTTGTTGTCTTGAAGAGTTCCTGAAGGGATCCCTTTGAAAACATCTCCTTCAACTACATGCTTTGTGATATGTGTGTCTATTTTGGATTTTTTGCCTAATATGTTTTGTCTACAGCTTAACATGTTGCTTTGTAGGACCAAGAACTTGTAAAGCTCCTTTAAAATCAAGCTTGCCTAACAGGATCAAGCACCTTGTCGAGCTTTCCTTACAGGACCGAGAACATGTAAGGATCTTTCATATCAAATTTAGCAGGATCAAGAACCTGTAGAAGCCTTTCATGTCAAGCCCTATAGGATCGAGAACCTGTGGTGCTTCCTTTGCAAGACCGAGAACCTATAAAGTTGATGTCAAACTTCGTAGGACCAAGAACCTATTGAGCCATCTCTCTCTCTCTTTCACGTCAAGGTTGCCCTGTGGGTCCAAGAACTTATGGAGCTGCCTCCTTTATGTCCAAGTGTATTGGATCAAAGATCTACTTCCTCGACGGTTAAGGTATATTATCTTCAATCTCTTTCTACTTTACCTCGCATCTGAACTGAAATGTACGCTCGCTAAAGTGGGGGCAAAATATAATGGCACGAATTTGCACCCTAGGAAATTTCCCCATTTAATTTCCCCTACCTTAGAAAATATAAAATCGATGATGTAAAATCCATTGCTTCCACCTTGTCCCTTCCACTTGGCCATGTCTTTCTATGTCAATGGATGAATTTTTGTCATGGACTTCCATTCACTGTGCTATCATCTTGACAAGATTCCTGCACCTAAGATCTATAGAAACATTACGTTTTCCATTGGTTGTGAAGAGTAATGTTCGCTACCTCCCTTGACCGATGAAATTCAACCTCTTGCCTCCATTTTACCAATTGAAACTCAATTCATTTCAATTCTTTCACTCTTGCATGCTTTCTCTCACATTCTAACACTCCATTCTCTCACTCTCACACTCTTGCTTCACTCTACACCATCATTTTTCTTGTTGTAAGCTTCTCATTTGGCTCCAACAACACACTCTAATTGCAACATCATTGCCATTGCAGGATTATCAAGCTTCATCTTCTCTACGTTGTGGTGTCACTCTATTCCTTCTGTTATTGGCCTTGAGAGCTCGTAGTTGGGAAGGTAACTTTGCATCTTTCTATTTGGTTGCATCATCGTGCTTATTGGATAGCATTTCAATTGTCTTTGCTTTCTATCTAGTTGTACAACTTCCTTTCTACTTTCTTTATCGATTTCCATATCTTGTGGCGTCTTGGTTGTTCGTGGAGGTGGGAACACCAAACGGGGGTCTGATTGAGGTAGACCTCGAACACAACCCAATATTTTTCTCATTTTTGTTTGTGTAGGCATGTCCAAGTGGAGCTAATTGAAGAATAAAGTTGTGGGAAGGACAATACCCTTTTCTATCCTCTCTTTGTCATTTATAAAATAGTTCATTTCAAATAGTTTCCTTTCAAGTTTTTCATTTTTTGCGTTCTTCGTACTTTCTGTCAAACTATAAAACACAACTAGTTAGATAGTTAGTAGGCTCAAGTGTTTCATTTTTCTTTTTGGACCTCTATCCATATAGGATGCCAACGCGTCGCTCTAGAGTCCAAGATCCACGCTGCCATCCTTAGATAGTGAGTTGTCTGGGCAACAAACTAAAACCTCTATAGCTGGCTCTTTTGACTCTATAAACACCTAGTTCTAGCAGAAGGAAAGTGGTGCGTTGCTTGCCCTTCCTTTTAAGCTTATTTAGTCAACCCGAGGTAGTTTAGGGCAGTCCATTCCTTGGGACTCTCCCGTGACTTGGAGTCCTAGAGGTGACAGATCCCCTTACTCTAAATTTTTGGTGAACCAACACAAATATCTTTGTTTCATTTCTTAGTATCAAGAAACCTTCTCTCGTGTCCTAGGCGTGTTGTAGATTTGCGTGTTGTAGGGTGTACAACCTTATGAACCAATCTACGACCCCTAATTATGTAGTTAGAAGGGATCTTGGACATTTGGAAACATAATTTAGATAGGTCACTATCTAATTTATCAACCTTTTATGTCCTCTGAGTTCTTCCCATCAGGATATGTGAATATGGTCTCATTCTCGCGTATTCCTCCAACTTAGTTTGCAAGCACATCACTTGACATAACATTTACCTTGCAGGACTTGCCTTTGAATAAGGAGCCTTCTCCCTTATACATTCCCACTCGAATCAATGGAAACATTGTGACTGGTGTCCTAGTTGACTCGACGAGCTGAGTGAATGCTATAATTGAAGAAGATCTATTTATAAACACTTTGCATAGGGAGGAATACAAAGAATCAAAGGCTAATATCTGTACACATGATGGACTTTCGATCCCTCCTCTTGGCTCTATTTCTCTTTCAGTCTTGATAGGACCCAAGGCCGTTGATACTTCCTTTGTCATAATCCCGTATTCGAACCTACTCAGAGTGAGGCTAGGCATCTCCTGGTTGGTCTCCATGAATGGTGTCACTTCGGTGGTTGATAAGTGTCTCAAATTCTTGCATGAGGGATCTGTGCATGTAGTGTATGATGCTGGTTATAAACCATTGGTGTCACGTGGGGGGTTTTCATTTGACCACTTTTGGCTCGCTCTGGTCAAACCTCTCCCTCCCAAGGGGGATTTTTTGTATCGTGCTTATGTTAAGTATAAGATTAGGGGAAAGACACCAAAAGTGAGCTATCTAGTGTCTCCCTAAGCTATCTCTGTGAAAGGCTCCATGATTGCACAACAACAAGCTACCTCCTCCTAGAAAAAAGGGAAGGGGAAGCATGTTCATGCCCAAGGGCCTTCCTCTTTTGTGTCCTTTGCTCCATCTGCTTGTACTTCCCGCCTTGTTGTGGCGTCTTTGGCTTTTGATCCCATGCCCCACATGGAAAGTACTATGGTGCCCGATTGGCAAAAAGATAAGCATCAAGTTTTTGAGCTTCCTATCTTGCCCACGGTTCTTAGACCCATTATCTACAACAAGGGAAAAGGTCATTGTGGGGTTGCTCCTATGTCTCGATCTTAGCAGCCTCCTACCACTCTTCCTCCCGCCCCTTGACGGTGAATGGGAAGAGGCCTGCTGTTGAGGCACTTGTGTCTTCTTCTCCACTTTTTGTTGTCTCTGATCTTATGCTCCCTACTCGTTCTCCTATCCAAGAGGCTATCCTTTCATCGACTGTGATTGTGGAGGACACCCTTATGGTAGAACAAAAACCCCCCATCTCTTCTCAGACTACAACTTCTAGCGCTCGAAACCAACGTAACAGATTTGCGCATGAGCGCAAGCATAAGATAAAAGCTCTAGCCACATAACAAGTTGCTTTGTAGAAGACAGAGGGGGAGCCAGTAGCTCCTATTTCTGCATCTTCTTCTACTTTGTCTCTTCCTTTTGCTCTTTCTGTCTCAGTTCCAATCATCTTCATTCTACTTTTGGCTCCCCCGATAGGTGTTGATGATTCTCACCCCAAAAGGGTGTAGGTCTTAATTGCTCCTTTTGTGGAGCCTCCTTTTTTTATGTCCCTTTGGAATATCCTTCCCTTTTCCCAGCCCATAGACACGCCAAAGACAATAGTGGTGTCTATTATGTCTCTATCTTCTCCCTCCTCCACCTTCTCTTCTTTTGTGGGGATCCAACATCCTTTGTTGAAGCACAAGCTAGAGAATGACCTCACTTCAAGTGGTGGTCAGAAGAAGGGTTCACCTTCTAAATTAGGAGCTAGTCTTGATTTGGCTTACATCATCCTCGTGACAGAGGTGACCCCTACATCCCTTGAGTTTGTCATTGCCCCTCTTCACAAGGTCAATAGTGGATCTCATGTGCCTCCTTCTTCTCCCACCCGATTAACACATGGCACTCCAGTGAAGTGCATGTTTAACTCAATGGATTATATCTCGGCTTTATCCTTGATCTTTGCGAGGTCGATGACCTTTACCTCATAAGAGCTCAGTGAAGAAGACCTTGAGGGGTCTTCTTCCTTGGCCCTTGTTGTAGGAGATTCGGAGGGTACTACCCTCGCTATCCCACCCTTGCAGGCCCGTCCTCCCTCCCCCTATAATGATCTAGATTGGGAGCAGGATGACCCGTTGGTCGATGAGGAGTAGGGTGGTACCTCTTCTTTATCTGTAGATTAGATTTATGTGTGTGTTTGTGTTCCCCCGTGCTTGTTTTTATGTGTTTTTTATCTTGCTTGGAGGATGTTTGCTACCCTTGTAGGTTCTTGGATACAAGCCTAGAAATTTTGTCGTAAACTTCTTCTATGTGTGTCATCATTCTTCTATATGTTGTAAATTTGCTTTTCGATAATTGGGGATGATGCAAAGCATTGGGGGAATTTAGGCCTTCTTCCATGCTGAACCAATTTTTTTTATTTTCATTTTGTCTTCATGTACTCTTCTTCATGATCTAGGAACTTTGGGGATTGATAATCGTTCGTTCATACATCATGTGATACCTATTTATATATATGAATAGATCTGACCCTGAACTCTCATATCCCTCTATCTCTCATTTTCTTTGTCTTTGTTTGTCTCTCTTTGTTTGATTCGTGATGTTGTGGTGCCTATGTGTTGTCCCTTACGTGTGTGACAACGTTCCACGATTATATCTAGCCATGTATTTCAAGCCACGACATCTCTGCCTCTTCTTTCTCTCCTTAGGATGTTATGTGCTCCTCGCTGTAGCACGTACCATCCTAAGGGGGGGATACCTTGCTTTTATGATTTTCAATAAGGTGAATTATGTGGCCAAAGAATCCCTTACTATTTTTTTTCATTTTCCAAATGATGTATTCTTCAACAAGGATCCCTTAGTGATATTTTTCTTTCAAAAATGGATTCGTAATGAAAGAATATGAAAACTTTCCTTCGAAAAAGGAGTACTTTTTTTAATGAAGAAGTCTACAAACTCGACTTTGAGAAGGAGCATTCTTTCTACCAGATTCCTTGACAAAAGAGATATTTCAAAAGGATTCCTTGATGATAGAATCGTTTGCAAAAAATGTCATGTCTTTCAATTTGGAGTGCCCCTTTGGGTGGGGCCCCTTATTGTCTTAAAGGGTTCCTAAAGGGATCCCTTTGAAAACTTCTCCTTCAATTGCATGCTCTATGATGTGTGTGTCTATTTTAGATTTTTCGCCTAATATGTTTTATCTGTAGCTTAACATGTTTCTTTGTAGGATTGAGAACCTGCAAAATCCTTTCAAGCCTTGCAGGATTGAGAACTCGTGGTGCTTCCTTTGTAGGACTGAGAACTTGTAAAGCTGATATCAAACTTCACAGGATCGAGAACCTATGGAGCCATCTCTCTCTCTCTCTCTCTCTCTCTTTCACGTCAATGTTGCCCTGCGAGATTGAGAACCTGTGGAGCTACCTCCTTTAGGTCCAAGTGCGCTAGATCAAAGATTTGCTTCCTCGATGGTTAAGGTATATTCTCTTCTATCTCTTTCTACTTTACCTCACATCTGCAATGACATGTATGCTCGCTAAAGTGGGAGAAAAATGTAATGGCAAAAGTTTGTACCGTAGGCGATTTCCCCATTTAATTTCCCCTATCTTAGAAAAGATAAACTCGATCATGTAAAATCCATCGCCACCACCTTGTCCCTTCCACCAGGCCGCATATTTTTATGTCGATGGAGGAATTTTTTTTGGGGACACACATGCACCGCATGGATGTCTATGCGCTGCGCTGTCATCTTGACAAGATTCCTACCCCTAGGATCTGCAAAAATGCTATATTTTCCATTAGCTGTGAATAGTAACATTCTCTACCTCCCTTGATCAATGAAATTCAACCTCTTGGATCCATTTTACCAATTCAAACTCAATTCACTCTAATTCTTTCACTCTTGCATGTTTTCTCTCATATTCTAACATTTCATTCTCTCTTTCTCTCTCTTGCTTCACTCTACCCTATCATTCTTCTTACTGCAAGCTCCTCATTTGGCTTCAATAACACACTCTCGTTGCAACACCATTGCCATTTTAGAATTATCAAGCTTCATCTTCTCTACATGTTGGTGTCACTCCATTCCTTCCATTATTGGCCTTGAGAGCTTGTAGTTGGGAAGGTAACTTTGCATCTTTCTATTTGGTTGCATCATCATGCTTATTGAATATCATTTTAGTTGTCTTTGCTTTCTGTCTAGTTGTACCACTTCCTTTCTACTTTCTTTATTGATTTCCATATCTTGTGGCATCTTGGCTATTCGTGGGGGTGGGAACACCAAAACGGGGGTCTGACTGAGGTAGACCTCAAACACAACCCAATATTTTTCTCATTTTTGTGTGCATAGGCACGTCCGAGTGGAGCTAATTGAAGAATCAAGTCATGGGAAGCAAAATATCCTTTTCTATCCTCTCTTCGTCATTTATAGAATAGTTCATTTCAAATAGTTTCCTTTCAAGTATTTCATTTTTTGTATTCTTCATACTTTTTGTCAAACTACAAAACATAACCAGTTAGATAGTTAGTAGGATTGTAGTGTTTTCTTTTTGCTTTTTGGACCTTTGTCCGTACAAGACGTCGATGTGCCCCTGAGATGCTAGTGCACCGCGCTGGAGTCCGAGATCCACACTATAGTCCTCAAACAATGAGCTATCTGGGCAGCAAACCAAAACCTCTATAGCTGGCTCTTCTAACTCTGTAAACACCTAGTTTTAGCAAAAGGAAAGTGGTGCGTTGCTTGCCCTTCTTTTTCAGCCTCAATCTTTTGTCCTTTCAAGCTTGTCTAGTCAACCCAAGGTAGTTTAGGGAAGTCCATTCCTTGGGACTCTCCCATGACCTAAAGTCTCGAGGGTGATGGATCCCCCTACTCTACACTTGAAATGTTAGTCAATGAAAGAATTACATATCAAGTATCATTGTTTGTGAAGAGGGTCTTAAGAAAATGCATAGAATATATGATTAATTTTGGAAGCTACAAAACTATTGTCATAATCTATATACTTGGATGTTAATATCAAATATTGTGCACACAATTTCTCTTGCTTTGTCATTAATTACACAAAGTTAATTACCTTCTATTAAGGTCTTGGGAAATGCCTTGAAGGATGAAGGATTTGTATTTATAGAGAGTATTTTTTCCTTGTATCACATTCACTATGAAGTTCATGGGACTATAATATGTCATTTTTATTTGTTGATCATGTATATTGTGGACTATTTTAAATAATTACTACTACTAAATTGAGACATGGCCTTGAACAATTGCTTTGTATGCTTCTCTACAATCAATATGTAAGTCTTATAGTGTTGTATATCTTAGGTGTAATTAGCTTAGGAATAATGGGTAAAGTCTAGTTGGATTCATTCCTCGCCATATTTTATACTTGTTGAAATTTGGTGATTGAGATGTGAGATCAACATTGCCTTAGAACATATCAGTATTTTAGAGGCGTTATGAGTGCAAGAACACATTTCAAAACTAAGAACAAAATTGAAATATTCAAATTTGAATTCTAAAACACATGCAAACCTCGTGACCAAGGAAAAATAAAATTCATAATGAAAGTTCAAACAATAGAATCAATAGAATAAAATAAATTAACAAATAAACTCCATTGATAAAATATATGTGCTCAAGTGGATGTGGTTGTTTGAAATCTCTCCAAAATGTACTGTTGAAGATGGTTTGCTTGATTTGCATAAGATGATGTACCAATTTATAGATTTTTGGTAATGGGGATATATAGTGAGAATTTGTGGATGAGATATATGGTGGAGATTCAATGAAAACAATTTATTAGGATCAAGGAGAGAATGAAGGGTTTATATTTTTTTTTAAAGATGAATGATTAAGATTGCATTTACTAAAATAGTAATTTGTTGCAATGATAACAATCTATTTAAAAATTGAGAGGGAAATGCATTTATTTTGGGATGGTGGAGGGAATATAGGTAAATTAAATAATAAAATATTATTTAATTTAATTATCCATGCCGGGTGAAAATTTGGGTAATTAAATAATAATATTACTTACGTGAGGTAAAAATTGAGGTAATAATAACGTGCCATTAAATTAGACTATTTATTTAATTAGTTGTTGATGAACTAGATTAATTAAATAATATAGTTATTTAATTAGTTAATAACATATTAGATTAATTAAATAATAAACTTATTTAATGGTGATGAAAAATTAGTATAAAATGATGTTAGGATGATTATATGTGTCTACAATGGTTTTCACCATAATTTTGTAGTTGTAGGCACATGTACGATTCTTATATATGTTTCTATTTCATTGATTTGTTTAATAGTAGAGACAAACAACCTTTTAAAGGCTTAAAAATGCACATGTTACATTTTAACATTCAACTTCTTTGTTTCATTCTCACCTATATAAATTGTGGAATTGGAACCATTATATGTTGTATGTTAGCTTTCTACAAATAGATTTTTTATGCATGACATTGTTTTATGAACTATTGTCTAATACATAGAACACCTTCTGGATTTTCTATTTTTAATATTTTTCATCCATTATTTTTTATGGTTGTCGTTTTCAATATTTTAATAGACTTTAATTTGTTAATTCTATGTATTCTTTGGTAAATTAATAATCTTAATAAAGTTTATTACATAATTTTATAATGAAAAGTTCTTAAATACTTGTCCTCGTCATTATATTACATCTTTGAAATTTTTATAATGAAAAGATGTACTATTTATGCTCTTTAGACTCTATAAATTTATTCTCTCTTATCCAAAAATACATACAAATATATCTATACACAAACAATATTATAGATCTAATATTTTTAATTCTATGTAAAATATTATTTCATTTTATTTTATTTCTTTGACTTGTTGCGAGTAACCATTGTTAACCTTCTTTAATACAAATACTAGGGAGAAACCGACCCACAACATACCTATTGCTTGTTATTGTTAACTTCTGTTTTTCTCTGCTTAACAAACCCTACCATACCATATAAATTAAAAAAAAAACAATTTGATTCAAACCCTAAGGGCAGAAACCCGTCAGCGTGTAAACTCCCAGCGCGTTGGCAAACCCCTGGTTTCTTCTTCTTCTTATTTTCATTTTCCCTCAATTCTAGTATTGTTATTATCAATATTTCGTCTGTTTCTTCAGATTGCAGAGGTCGAGCGTTTGATTCTCACTTTGTTATTTGCGGTAAGTGAACTGATCAACTATAGCCGTGAAGGCTTTGACATGTTAAATATATTTATTCTCTTCATTTTTGGTAGTTTTCTCACAGCTGTTTACGGCACTTTGATGTTTCTTTCTTGCATGAATGATCCTGCACAGTTTTTGCAAAAAAGCTTTATGAAGTCAAATCTATGGTTTATTTGTTGTATTTATTAGCTTTTTTAATTTTTGGATTTGCATGTTTAATAATGTGAAGTTTTTTGAATTTTATTTTTAAACTTTGCTCTCGCATGTATTAAATTCTTTGTAGGTTTAGGGTTTGAAACAGTAAACCGGAGATTACTTGAGGTAAAGGTTAATATTTAGTTTACGGCATAGCCATAGGCCTATTTGCCGTGGAAGGTTATTTTTTTTGGTTTGAAGGAACCCTAAAAGTGTTTTTTCGAAGGGAAATATTTATCTTTTGTTTGGATACAAGTTTACAGAACTTTTTTTAGCTTGATCTTATTCTAGGAGGGCTTTTTTTCTATATATATGGTTTGTGTTCTATATATGTATATGTGGTTATTTTTTCTGGCTGTATTGATAGGGTTTATTTAGTATACGTAGTTTAAATTCAGGCAATCAGCATGACATGTATTAATGGTTGGTTTCTAGCCCTGGTTAAGTGAGTGACACTTCTTGTTTAAGCTATAAGTGAGACTGAGGTTGTTTTTTCTCTAGCCCCATGTATTGTTTGAAATTTGTACCAGTGGTTTTTGAAACCCTGGCCAAGATCATGAGCGGTATAGGATTCATATTGCCTGAATGAAAAGTACACGTTTTGAAGCGTAGGATCCAAATGTTCTTTTTTTCTTTTCTTGTATCATTGTGTTTGTATTGTTAAAGAAGATCTAGGGCTTGTTCTGTTTTTTAAGAAGCGTTTGTAATTTGAATGTGAGTTTTAGAGTATCTTATTTTCTATTGTTTTTTAAAAAGCGTTTGTAATTTGGATGTGAGTTTCTAGAGTATCTTATTGTTTTTAGAGGAACTGAACTTGGGGAAGTTTGATCTTTCATTAAAATTCCCTAAAGCAACGCTATGGACGGAAAGTCTGGGGTTGAAATCTTTTGTACTTTAATATTCTTTTAACTGACTGTTGTTTGTTGGGTCATTATAAAAAGGGTGAATTTGCTTCTTCTGTGTTGTTTGGTGGTTAGATGATTTTTTAAAAGGTTAACCACCTTAGTATTTAATTTTCATGGGATTTGAAATTAGTTTGAATGTTTCTGGATTTGACTGTGTAAACCTATTTCTATCAATGCTTGGAATCACACTCCATGATCCATCATCAGGATTTAGATAGCAAGATAATAGAAAATGGAGTGTGATCCAAAATGTTGATAGAAAAAGGTTTACACAGTCAAACCCAGAAACATTCAAACTAATATTATGGATTTGAAATTCTGTGGCTTCAAAGGTTTGAAATTGTTAAATTAGGAGCTTTTAGTTCTTTTTTTATAGCAATAATGTATCCTCTGCCCTTCATGTTAAGTATGTTTTGAGGCTGAGGTTCCTCAGGTGATTTGCTCTCTTCTTTTGTGTACTTTAAATTAGGAGCTTTTAGTTCTTTTTTTATAGCAATAATGTATCCTCTGCCCTTCATGTTAAGTATGTTTTGAGGCTGAGGTTCCTCAGGTGATTTGCTCTCTTCTTTTGTGTACTTTTTCTGTTATTTGTTTTTTGTGAGAGTATTATATGCCAATTTAGATGGTTGATGCTTTAGTCAAAGGTTTTCTTTTAGTAACGTCTTTTGATCCATTATAATAAATTTAATTTTTATTTATCTTTTTGTTGTGTTGGATTCTTCAGGGGATTTTTTTAATGGATTTGATGTTCATTTGCTTCAATGTTATAATTTTTTATTGAAGCAGTATGCGATAATGTCTTTTAGAGAAATTTTTGATGCTTTAAAACTTGCGAGTTTATATGTAATTTTGAGGTTGGTGTCAAACTAGATTAGGCTTTGAGTGAGTGATGCTGTCTCATTGGTTTCCTGCTTGTGAGCTATCCTTTGGGACTTGCTAGTCTGCCATGGCCATTAAAATAATATGGTGGACATGGTCACAGTCATGGTGCTTGAATGGTTTGAACTTGTTTCTATTATCATTAGATTACCGTGGTTTTCCAATTATCACTCAACTCTGGTTGATTGGACTGAATAAAATTATTTATAATTGTGAGCAGATGATTTTTTTGGTTAATTACTATTTGTCTTTTATTCATTAGTATATCCATATTGAAGTTAATAATGCTGTTTTCTGTTTAATTTGGTGTTTGAGTTGTTAATAATTAACATAGCAGGCAATGATAGTTTATTCTTTCGATGCTTAATTCTTGCTAGTATATCTGATTATACTGCATTCTTGGGTATCTAAGAATAGTATACCATGATGCATTTATTTGAAGACTTTTGGGTATAATGAGTTTGCTGGTTTTGTGTTTTAAGTGTAGCTTCAGTTACACTTTGCTTTTAACTGCAATTTGATTACTATTGCAAGTTTTTTTAAATCTTTATCTCTTGACTTTATTCATTGGGCTTTTGTAGCACCTGATTAATTATGAGTTGGGGCCAGCATTAAGTGATTATTTTGATAGGTTAATTGTGGGTTCTATTGGGACCCTTGCTTATAGAGAAAGCAACAAGATGGGGCTCACAGCCACAGTACAATATAAAACCAGATAAGCATAAAACCATGTCAATTAAACACCTAGCATTCAACTTCCTATTCATCTGCACTTTTAATGAGATGGAAGGATCATTTGAGAGATTTTCTGTTAGAGATTGTTGTCCAATCCCCTTCACCATGGGAAGGCTATCCCAAAATAAATCTCATTCTCCTCACCATAGGAGAGAGCCTCATCAGCAGGATCCAAAAACTTAGCTTTAACACCCGGATTCTGTAGAACAGGAAACTCTCTAGAATACAACTCATCAGAAGTTTTCTCCAATACCCCTAAAGAGAGGGCATCAGTTGGAGGAGGAGCATCTGCAGTTCCACAAGAGGCAAACATATCTCCATGGAAGGATTTACATTTTGAGCTAAATAAGATTCCTGTAACAATAGTCCTCATTCATCAGGTGCTGAAGAAGATTCAGGAACTGACGGAGCCCTCTTAGAAGACTTTGCAAGCACCTGATCGTCCAATGCCTTCTCAACAATTAATTGGTGCGGTTTTTCATCCTTCCACCAAGTTGAGGATCCTATTGATTTTTGTTTCTGGCTTGAACAATCTGAAGCTCTATAGCCTTTTGCATAACTTTTTTGACAGCGGAAGGCTAGATTTTTGTAATCTAACTGCCGAATCAATATGTAGTCGTACACTGTGAGCCTAATTTGTGCTGGGAGATCTTTTGAGATATCCATCTCTCCCTAAATTTGAACAAAAGTAGTATGGTTAAAAGCCTAGGTTTCAGGAACAATAGACATACTCACAAAGGGAGTTACCAATTGCCTGCAAACAACAACAAATCCAAAATTTCAGAGGGAGATTTGGGGGATTGACCCAAAGAGAGAACGGTCCCCCCAATGATACGTCTTGTCTTTCTTTGAATCAAAAACTGCAATAAAATTTTTAAAAATCCTGTGTGTGAGGGTACAAATCTACATTACTTTCCATAAACAGCTCTGCCAAAATTTGTTAAATTTACAAATAACCCAATGTTCCTCACAGTATACTTCTTCTAAAACATATCCCTCAAAAACCAAAACCAAAATGAGAGGATACCCATGAACATTTCAAAGGAATAGGTTTCTCAAAATTTTGCAAGCCCTTGCTTTTTTGGTTTCTAAATCTACCTGGTTCCACCCCTGCAACAGCTGCGGTGAAAGGTTTTTTCAGAGAATATGAACATCCAGAATACTTACCAGAAGCCTTGCTTGAAATCCTGATAGCGGCAGAACCATTGGCAGCAGATGCCAAAATGGCCTGAGTGGGCAGATCAAATGATGTTCTCATGCAGACCAGGCTTCAAGGATAGCATAGAGGTGGCTTTTACCAGGTTTTGGAGGAGCCACCACTAGAGTTAAAACTGCACCCAATGCTTCATTCTTTCCTGCATCATTGATCTTACCTATCCCCCTACTGCTGATTAGCTGTCCTGCTAATGCTTGAAACATCAATCACTTTAGGGTTTTCAGGTTCTGCAGCAGAAATTTTAGGTTTTATAGGAGCCTTTGTGGCTGCAGCTGTTATCAATGAGTTAAGTTTGCCGCTAGAAGAGATGTTAATGCTTGCATTTAGTGAGATTTTTGATTGCTTGACATAGAATGCTTTTGTAGCCTTCTTTTTCACATTATAACTTATTTATATAAAAGTTAAATCTTTTTTGCTCTAGTATTGTGCTTGAGAAAAAAATTAACTGGTAAAATAATCAAAATTTGGCCAGCAATTTTTTTTGTTAGAGCACATGCACTTTTGACTAAGTTGTTCTTAACTTGTTCTTGGGCACACATTTCCTATTTTTCAATACAATGTATATAGAAGTTAAATGTTTTTTGCTCTGGTATTGTTCTCCAGTAAAAGCTAATTAGCAGAAGTATGGAAATTTGACTAGCAACTTGTTTGTCAGAACAAATGCACTTTTGACTAAGTTGTTCTTGGGCACAAACACTGGAAGCATAGTCTTCCATGTGATTAGTGTTAAAAAAAGACCAAAATTTGGTCTCAAATAAATTTATCTATTGTAGGACTTAACTTGAAATTACAAAAGATACTTAGTTGTTGATATTGCACCTTCAGCTTGCATGTGTATTATATTCTAAGTAGTTTGATATTTATTATTTTGATGATATCATTGTCTTTATCGTTCTTTTGTGGATTGGATTTTTCCTAATGCTTTATGCTACTATGCTTTTTCTCAGAATTAAGGAACAATGGGCGAATTGAAGGAGAGTGATACTTACCAGGAGGAGCTTCTTGATTATGAGGAAGAAGATGTGGCACAGGAGTCGATTGCTGTGAGGGGCACTGGTGAAACTGTGAAGAAGTAAGTATTATGTTGTATTATTTCACCTGGTTTAGAAAATTCATGCTTTTATCGAGTGCAATTAATTAGCATGTAATGTTAAATAATTATTTAAAGAAAAAGACTTCCATGTCAAGTAATTTCCTTTTGATTCTGCAGAGGTTATGTTGGCATCCATAGTTCAGGCTTTAGGGACTTCCTTCTGAAGCCAGAGTTACTCCGAGCAATTGTAGACTCTGGATTTGAACATCCCTCAGAAGGTATCATTCCATAAGATTGTTAAATTTAGTTTCATTAGTCATTCTTGTAGTTACATATAGATTTCTGTCATGGTGTTTGAATTCAAATTTGGTGGAATTAATTCTTAATGTTTAGATGAGTACTTCATTTAGATGTCAAAACACTTTTTTTGACTTCAGGAGTACTGCAGCTTTTGTCTTGGAAGTTACTATTATCTGAATTCAACTGACTGGTTTGCATCCATCGACAGCACATGCCTTTATTGTGAAATGTTTCAAGAAATGAAATTGTAACTAGAAAAATGAGACAACTATTATACATTAAATATTCTTAATTCTATTTGAAGCAAATTGATATTGTTTATAAATCTTACTCAAGTTGTAATATGATTTGCTTATTGAATGATTTATCATTTTTTTAGTTTGGTCTTGTTTGGATCATTTCATTGCAAAAGTAATATGAACATAAATCTGAAGAGTCTCAATCCCATATTTGTAATGTGATCATAGATTAGGAAGCTTGATTTCTAGTGACTTTTAAATTGCTTTGTATATATTTGGCTATATTCTTATTTATGGGAACTTTCTGGACCATTTTTCTTAAATACTTGGTTCAATGGGGTTCACCAATAGTTTGTGTTTCGCGTTAGTAATGTACATATTATTTAGGGTGCCCTCGTAAGTATTGGAAGTCTGGATTCAATATAAATGACAATTGAAATTTGTAGATTGTGTTTTATTACTAGAAAAACTAAAAGAGAAGAAGTCTATTGCGATTCACATTACTGCATGTGAACAATGAGATCTTATTAAAATGCTATTGGTTCGACTGAGATGAAATTGTCATCGTAATCATTTGAGAGACCACTCTGTGTACTTATAATTTTGCTGAAATTGTCTCTTCTGATAAGTGCATTTAAATGTTATGCAGGTAATTAACTTGCACTGTGCCTCTAAAGTTGGAGCATAATGATGGCTATCTTAGACAATTCCGAAATCAGACAAATTGTGAATGTCCTAACCGAGATATCAATTTATTTTGTTTGATTCTATCAGTACAACATGAATGCATTCCCCAGGCTATCCTAGGGATGGATGTGATTTGCCAGGCTAAGTCTGGAATGGGAAAAACTGCTGTTTTTGTACTTTCCACACTGCAACAGATTGAACCCGTTCCTGGGCAAGTTGCAGCTCTTGTCTTGTGTCATACTCGAGAATTGGCATATCAGGTATCTTAATTTATAGACTGATCTGTTGGAATTTCTTCCTTGATAATTTGGCTTTTGTGGTTACTTTATCCGTAGTTTATCCCTCTGTATTATTACATTGATTGTTGCTATTGATAATGGATTCTGACCGGTTCTGTTTTGTATTTCAGATATGCCATGAATTTGAGAGGTTTATCACCTATTTAACAGACTTGAAGGTGGCTGTATTCTATGGTGGGGTAAACATTAAAGTCCATAAAGCATTGCTTAAAAATGAGTGCCCCCACATAGTTGTGGGTACTCCTGGAAGGATACTTGCTCTAGCAAGGGAAAAAGATTTGAGTCTCAAAAATGTCAGACATTTTATTCTTGATGAGTGTGACAGGATGCTGGAATCACTAGGTATGTCAGTAGGGATATTTTTAAAAGGATTTTGATTAAATACTCTGTTTAGTATGGTTTATAATGTTTTTTATGTTGTAGACATGCGGAGAGATGTCCAGGAGATTTTCAAGATGACCCCTCATGACAAGCAAGTCATGATGTTCTCAGCCACTCTGAGCAAGGAGATTCGGCCTGTCTGCAAGAGATTCATGCAAGATGTAATGTCTTCTATACAAGTTGACCTATTTAATCCATCGTAATGTTTACTTTAATGATCAGGGAAACTAGTTAGTGGGTGATAAGTATGATGTTCATTTAAATAGGCTTCATTGAGGTGGGATAATAGTTTGTTTTCCTCTGTAGGATTGTTTTAAGATGATCAATTAACCCTTGAGTTTTTCATATGTTGCTTCTACACATTTGCAAAGGCGATTCATATTGTTTACCTGATTCTCTATCTATTAGTTGAGTCCTTTTGGTTTCCTGTGAATTCTTATTGAACACATGAACACTGGACTGCCCTAGCTATATTGTAATTCCAAAGTTGGGATTGCATGTTACTTAAATCCTTTTCTTTGCATTCACAAGAATGGAGCTGCCTTAGAGCTAGTGCAGAGCTGCATTTTCTATGGTGGCCAACTTACATTCATTGCACATGGTGGAGACATGGGTTACATGTGGCCTCAGTTACTCGTTTTGTAACAACAATACAAATAATTAGTTCAATGCTATAGCGAAGTATTAAATTCAGAATTCAGGGACAGTATATTGGACCACGAAGCTGCTAGTTGAACCTTTCAGTTCTTTTCGTTCAACATGTGCTCCTTGGATCAATGAGGGGATTGTTGTGGCACTGTTGGCTCTTGATGGCGATCACATCACCTAATGTTACACTCACATTTGTTTCCGTTTACAGCCTATGGAGATCTACGTCGACGATGAGGCAAAATTGACACTTCATGGATTAGTTCAGGTATTAAATTTATTTGAGTTTGATACATAAGTTAGATAAACAAGTATCTATGTTTTCTCCATTTGAGTCTTTGGTATTTATGTCTTGAGATTCTTCCAGCACTACATCAAACTGAGTGAGCTGGAAAAGAACCGGAAGCTGAATGATCTGCTTGATGCGCTGGACTTCAATCAAGTTGTGATATTTGTCAAGAGTGTTAACAGAGCTGCGGAACTTAACAAGCTACTTGTGGAGTGCAACTTTCCATCAATCTGCATCCATTCTGGAATGCCACAAGAAGAAAGGTGTGTTTAGTGCTGTTTTGTCTTTTTCCTTTCTGAATCTACCATGGTACTTACATATAACATTAACAATTGTCTTTGCTCTTTTAAGTGGAAATATGCTTGGTATATCCACTAGTCTGCTGTGTTGAGTACAAAATTAATGGTTGTTTTCAAGGGTGATATGTAACTGATTTTTTTTTGCATATTTCTGTTGTCACTCATTGCTAGCTGTTACAATTGTAATGAAAGCTTCCTGCAATTGTCTTATACACTACGGTGTGATTATCATTGCCTTAACAAAATTTGATGAGCTACAAAGAAGAGTGGCCTTAATTATGTTAACGAATTGATAATTTTTTTTTAGGCATATTTTTATAGTAATATTTTGGTTAATATGGATTATGCTTGTATTTTATTCCTCGAGGGCTCATGCAGACCAGATTCAGTTGAATATTCTTTTAGATATTTGATTTAAATATGTTTAACAAATACCAATATGTGTTTCTAGTGATGTTTTAGGAATAAAATTTTAATAGATAATTTTTTATGCAGATTAACTCGATACAAAGGTTTCAAGGAAGGCCATAAGAGGATTCTTGTTGCGACTGACTTGGTTGGCAGAGGAATAGATATTGAACGTGTTAATATTGTCATTAACTATGATATGCCAGATTCTGCTGACACTTACTTGCACAGGGTAACTGTTACAAATAATTTTGTTTAATTTCCACTCTAAACATTACACTTCCTTTTCCCTCCTATATTCAGATGCAAAAAAATAAAGAGGACTGTGTTTCATATAGGTTGGAAGAGCAGGTCGATTTGGTACAAAGGGTCTTGCCATCACTTTTGTTTCTTCTGCAACAGATTCGGATGTGCTCAACCAGGTATGCATGGTATTGAAGTCTATTGAAGAGTTGAGTCTGCCACAACATTTATAATAATTTGTTGTCACTATATTTCTTTTAGGTTCAGGAACGTTTTGAAGTTGACATTAAGGAGCTTCCTGAACAGATAGACACATCAACTTATAGTAAGTTTTTGTATAATTCTATGCTTTTAGATTGTTTGTTGTATCATACAATCTTCATAATTGGGGTGCTACCCTGTTTAAGAAGTTAGTTTAAACATCTATGTTTGATTGCAGTGCCATCTTAAGAACGGAGGAGCATGCTGCTATTCAAAAGTTCGAATAAAGCAGAGGAAATGTTTAGAGAGTAATGGAATGATACCTGGAAATTTGTTTGAACTTACATGATATGGAGAAAACTGCAAATTTTGCTAAAGCAGGATGTAGTATCATCTGCTATGCTTGGTTACATCCCACTTCATCTGTACGCTTAGATTATCATCTGAAATATTCTGCCGTGGACTGGAGTTGACAATGTTTCTCTTATGAATACCGAAGCCCAACTGAATGCTTAATTTATTCAATTGTAACATACATGTACTATTTAAACCTTTGAACAGTCCTAAGGCTGGGATTTAGGATGTGAGAACTGTTCTAAATCAGTTCCTTAAATCGAGAACATTAGACATAATCTTAATTGGTTTGAGGTCAGATTAGTTTTCTTTCGTCTCTTAAAGTGTTTTCTTCATTTTGAAGGTCCTCCACTGAATGCGAGATTGATTCAACCGGCTATTCTTACATGGGCAGGAGTCAAATTGCTATGGATAGAATACTGCTTGTTTATATCATTTGCATGTGTAATTTTTCTTCTGAGGTTACATATCAATGTCTTTAACTTAATTATTGAAACAATCGAGCTGCCCCAATTATTCTGAGTTAAAAGCATGACGAGTAGATGTGGGAGGCATATTATTTCTAAGAATTTTGCTGAACTGAATTTGTTAGGGTTTCTTAGGTCTTAGTAGGTTTGCTGTCGCAATATTTTCAGAAGGTAATTGTGGTATAGTTGTAATCTATTTTGGCACCAGAGCTAGTATTCAGGAGTAACAATGATTCTATGTTGGTATTTGAAATTGCTCGAGTAATGGTTTTATGATTTTACAAATTATTCTAGTGAAATTTCCCATCAGGTACGTGCAGAAGTGATATTGTATGCTCTAATTTTGAGCGAGTTGTAATATTATTCTGGATTTTTCTATGAAGCACAGGAATTTAAATGTGTCTTAACTTTCAAATATTCTATATGCTAGTATAATGTATAAGTATGACAGAATATATATCTTAGGTATGTTAGTTTAATACAGTAAAGTCATTCAGAGAGATCAATGTTATTTTATATAATTATGATTAGCATAGATATTTTAAATACATTTCTAAAAATGCTGAGATATATCACCGAAGGTGTATAATTGGTTTAATACATTAAAGTCATTCACAGAGATCAATGATATTTTATAAAATTATTATTCTCATAGATATCTTACATGTCTAAAAAATGCTGAGATATATCACTAAAGGTGTCTACATTTAAATTGTTTGTTGAATTGTTGTTGAGAATAGATAGGCGTTTTAGATTGATGTGTCTTTGCATCTTTCAGATAGATGTATTAAGATAGAGTAGCATCCATAAGTGAGGTATGTAAAATATGAATTTAACATTTTTTTTGTGTTTGAATAAATTATTACCTTTTATAAATAATGGATGAGATATTTATATTAATTGTTGTTTAGCATTTCATATTTTTTCAAATGCACAAGTAACATATTAAAAGATATCGATTGAGACATTTTATATTAAAGTAATAATATAATCTTAATGGTAAGTAATTAAAGATTAATAGAAGAATTATATTTAATAATATTATACATTATAGAAAATTAATGTGTTTTCAGCTGTTTTCTCGAGTCGTTTTTTTGTTTTTAATTTTTTCATATAAATCATATGGACTTGGTGAGATTTTGAGTCCATTTCGTATTTGTGAAATCGGAATCACATTTGGAGATGCATCTTCAAATGGTAATCCAAAGTAATTATCAAATTTTATTAAAACATAAGTTGTGGATTTGGTGGGCCATTTTCAGATTTGTATTTAAAGCTTTATTTATAAAGCATGCTTTTATCTATAGTTTAGAGGTAAATATGACTTGCATTTTTAGTAATTAATAATTAATAATTCAATATACAATTCGTCTTTTTGACTTTTTGTTGGATTAGAACTATTTCTTTAGTTGCAGTATTACAGACTGAGTATTTTTAATAAATACGATTTTTCGTTATGGTCATGTACAATATTATTATCATTGATGTGAAACATTTGTTGATTTTCACCTTTATTTTTTTGATTGAATTCAAAGTAACGACTAATTTAAATTTTTACCATAGTAATTGTGCATGTATATTATTATAAGCGATTTTTGTCTTAGTTTTGATTCAATACTTGCAACTTATATGTATTTTATATGTTGCATTTTTTCTTGGAAACTTGTGATCTCTGTGCTTTCTAATTCAACAAAGTTCGTAAGTGCAATTTTTAGTGTTGAATGAATTGTCGAAGTACCAATGTTAAAAAGTTGCAATGTCAATTGGTGTTAGTAATAATAGGAGAGAACATTGTAGTGTTTGAAGCATTTTGAAGAGTTTAACAATTTATTTCAGTTCTTTGAATTATCATGCACATTGGTATGATATTTTCATCTCAATAATATTGTGATAATAATATCAAGTGTTTTTTGTGTGTTTAGCATCTAAGGTTTTATATGGTATAACATTAAATCATTTGGTAATAGTTATCCATTTTCTTTCATAGTGCTGATAAATTTTATTCTTTTATTTGTGTAATCTTTTTCTTGATATTTAGTATTTCATAAAGTTTTGTTTATCGACATCTTTTCTACTACATATTTATTTTTGTTACATTCATAATTTGTTTATAGTGTAGTTTTGAGATGATTTTTATTCATGTTCAATTGCATTTTTATCATTAGGTAAAACACCTTAATTTTCAAAATCATTATAATTTTTAATTATTTGTAATATTCTTTTATTCCAAATGCCATGGATTATAGTTGAGTGAGCCCCAATTTGATATGATTGTAGTATCATCAAGTTTGATATCTCTTTGTGCATTGTGAAATGGTTTGTACAACATTAACTTTCATCAACAAAAGTTAGCCTATTTTTTTGATTGATGTGTAGTGGTAAATCTTGGAAATATTTTCACAATAGTTGTCATAGTCTTTGTTTCTCATTTGTTCTTCTTTTTGTTTGGGATTATAAGTTCAAGATTTAGCTGCATTTATAAGTGTAATATTTTTCATTGCATATGGTCTAATCTAAATATCTTTCAATGAAATGTTTTAGGTGATTTTCATCAACATTTACTTTTTTTTTCTGTCACTAGCTTGAACACTTCTCTTGAAAAATATTTAATGTGACATACTTTATTACTCTCTACCAATGACAACTCCAATAATATATCATGTTTCTTGTGCTCCAATGTTTCTTTCAATGAGGGTTTTTGTTAGAAGTATCTTATATACTCTTGATGTTGTTTCATCCAGGTTTCAGTATTTGCATGTTTTATTAACATTTGATTGCAATGCAATCTTACCATAATAACATGTAAGTCATATAATCTATTGTGAGTCAGTGCAAACATAGATTTTTAGAATATGACGACTCTGAGCGGGCGATTTCAAAATTGTTCTGGCACGCGTTTCCAATGGCCTCCTGCGGGTGTGGTTCGTCGGCCTCCTGCGGTTGCTGTAGACGTGGTGCTTCCTCTGCCAGTTGACTCTTTGCCGTCTGGGTCCCTGTCGGATGGTTCTGTTGGTGGCGTTGGGCCGCTGTGGGTTGCTTTGGGTGAGGACGGGCTTGTCCCCTCTTCCCCATCTGGTTTGTTCTGCGGGAGCTTGGATGGGTTTGATGATGCCTTCAGGGCTGCTAATGACGCTGGTTTTCCTTCTGGGCTCCCATTGAATGGCTTTTTATTCTCGACGACCTCTGGGCTTGGTGTTGTCGGCAGTGTTCCGACTTCTTTTGTTGCGGAGGTGTGTGGTGCGGAGGTGCGTGCTGTTCCTTCTGCTGGGGGCTCTCGTCCTTCCCCTGCCTCTGTGCCTGGGTTGGGTCCTGCTGGTGGTTTTGCTGCCTTTGGCCCTCCTGCTGCTGGGGGTTTATCGGGGAAGGCAAAATCCTTTTCTGATGCTACCAGGGTATTTGCTAGGCCTCCCCTGAGGTCCATTCCTTGTGCTCGGGACTCCCCGGTGGTGGTGTGTGGTCCTGAGATAGTTGAAAATGAAGAGTTTTATCTGAAGACGGGTGTGGTCTGTAGATTCAATGGGCTGTGGCCTTCCCTCCCGGACCTCCATGACTGGGTGGAGGCTTCTTGGAAGCCTTTGGTTGTTGGGGAAATCAAGCTCTACCCTAGCGCCAGGGGCTTCTTTATTGCTACCTTTGGCTCCCCTCCTGAGCGAAGCTGTGTTCTTGACAGAGGTTGGATGTGGGGCATTCATTCTTTGTCCATCCGGCCTTGGACTTGTTCGTTCAACCCCCTTATGGAGCCCTTGAACACCAGGCCTGTTTGGGTCCGTTTGTCTAACCTTCCCCTCCATTTTTGGGAGGAATCGTGCTTCGAGGCCATTGGCAATACCATTGGTCGCTTCTTATTGGTGGATTCTACTACTAGGGAGTTTGGGCACACCACGGTAGCTCGGATGTTAGTCGATTTGGACATCTCCAAACCTCTCCATGGGGATGTTATTTTGCTGGCGGAGGATAGACCTTGGAAGCAGCTCTTAGACTACGAGGGTCTCCCCTTTCGGTGTAAGAGGTGCTTTTCGGTGGGTCACTTGGCTTCTGCTTGCCCTCAGGCCCATCGCAAGGGCGTTGCGACTTGGTGGAAAGATGCTCTTCTGGATCACCTCACGGTGGGTACTTCTTCTTCGGAGGTTGCTGCTCCTCTTCCGAACCCCTCTTCTTTGGTTCCTCCGTTGGACTGTTATGTTGGCACTGTTATGCCTGACTTAGCTCATTCTGTCGTTGCTCCATTGGACCATTCTGCTGACTTTGTTTTGCCTGACCTTGCACTTGCTGTCGTTGCTCTGTCAGACCCTGTCCACCCTTTGCTGGGTGCCTCTGCTGTTGATTCTTTCTCAGCTGCCTTGCTGCCAGCTCCCTCGCTGCTGGGTGCTCCTGTGGTGGCTGAGGTGGAGTTGATCCCCTCACCATTCTCTTCGGTTCCTGCATGTGAGCCTCCTTGGTCAGTTGTTCTTTGGAAGAAGAAATCTATTTCTGCTTCTCGGTCTCGGGCCCGTGGAGCCTACTCTGATCCCCCTGGGTCTAGGGTTGCTTAGTTTCGTGTTTTAGCTGTCTGTCAGTTGGTCTTCGACAACTGTCTGTCAGCTGTTTCTGGTTGTGCCTATAGTTCAAGTTCTGTTTGAACTATGTTTTCCTTTGGCCTTTTCGGCCCGTTGTGAAGGGTTTTGCACCTTGTAAATGCTGCTTAATTTTTCAAAAACATCTGATTGCACATTTTTAAATTCTTTTCAGTTTTTGCTACATATTTTGCAATATAATTCATTACAAAATGTCTTGAAAGAATTGATTGTCAATCTACATTTCCTCTTTATAATTGAAGTATGTTACAATAATGCGTATTCACTAAATCATCATTTCTTGCAGGTTCATATATTTTATTTTCTGTAACGAGTTTTCAATAGTTCCAATCCATCTAGATGCAATGACTATGGTGCATTGTACCTACAAAGAAAAGGTCAATTGTTAGTTTATATATAAACATTTTAATTATTTCTTGATACAAAATATTTGAATATATGAATAGCTTACTTACAAACTATCCTTCCTCTTTTTGTATAGAGGCAAACACCCTCTTTACTTATTGTATGATATTCGATGCAATTGAGTAATTCTTCATAGTCACTTTCCAAGCCTATTTGAGTCAATTGTTGTGTTAAAATACAACATTTTAAAGTATAATATATTTTTAGATAAATATATAATTGAGAATTAATATCATGCTTGTATGTTTCATTGATGTGGATCAAAGTTTATCTAGTCCATGTCAAAATATCATTTGTAAAGTCTTCAAATCAATTTCAACATTTCTATTATTATTAACTCTAACTTGAACTCTTCTATTTTGTGTTTTTTGCAATTGTCTTCATCTTCTTAGTTGAGATGTTAATTCCTCTCGTGAAATGTTATTTTCTGTATGATTTTGATCATCAATATGCATTGCATCTTGAAATCTATTATTTGGTGTTTGTAGCACACATTCTATTGTAATAGAATTAATCCCTTCAAAACTAACCTTAACATTCCCATGAGATTGACGATGTTTTCTTTTCAATATATATTGTTCCTTTTGAGATGTTTGTGCACAATGTGTTATCATCTCATCAACATGTTGTCTCATTTTTGCTTGAATCTCTTCCATTATCATGTTTGTCCTTTGTTTAACATCTTTCTCTATCATTTTGGTTACGTCAATTTCTTACTTCCTATCTTTGTGCATCACTCATTTGTTCACGTTGTCTCATAATTTCGAGCATACTTTTTGTTGTTCTTCATTTTGAAGACTTTTTACTTCCTCTTTTTGTGTATCATTTATTTGTTCACGTCATTGTCTCATATAATTTTGAGCATATTCTCTTCGATGTTCTCTTCATTTTAAAAATTTAATCTTGGGTGAGGCATCGTACAAATTATAACAAAATATATTTATCAAGGTATAATACATTATAAAAAACTAAATGTATAAATAATTCAAATTTATTTTTCCATTGTCACAAAAATTAAAAGATAAAGAATAAATACTACTTTTAATTTTGAATAAATAATAACAAATATTTTTCTTATATAGATTTTATTGATGTATTTTCACAAACTCAACACCATTCTTGCATTATTAGCTTGTACCAATATTCATCACATTTAATTTTTAAACATTTATTGCAATTATTTGTTCTAAATTTAACTAATCTGACTATGTTTTTCTATTGGCTATGTATTTATTGCAATTATCTAAATTTAAGCTTCTTTTATTCTTTAAAATATTTTACATATAAAATTTTAATATTATAATTTTATTTATTTAAAATATAAAATAAAATTATTAAATGATTTATTATTCATTATTATAACTTTTAGATGACAATTTTAATTTTATTTTCAACTGTCATTAACAACAAATGTTACTCAACAAAATAAGAAATGGCGACTCTTGGCGGGCGATTTCAAACAGGTTCTAGGGCGCATTTCCGACGGCCTCCTGCTTGTTCTCCTGCGGTTGCTGCGGTCGAGGTGCTGCCGGGTAGCTCTCTGTCGTCCTGCTCCCTGTCGGGTGGGTCTCTTTCTGGTGGCGTTGGGCTGCCTTGGGTGTGGGTGGGCCTGTCCCATCTTCCCCTTCAGGTTTTTTCTATGGGAGCTTGGCTGGTGTTGGCGATGCAGTGAATGTTGCTGGGGCTGCTGCTGCTCTCGTCTCTGGTGATCGTGGCTGTGTTGCGGGTTCCCCTTCTATTTCCTTGGTGGGGGTTGGTGTGGACTCTGCTCTTCCTGGTGTGAGTGTTGTTGTTCCCCTTGTTCTCCCTAAGATTTCATTTGCTCTTGCCTCGGGTGCTCCTGCAGGTTAGAAGTCTTTCTCTCAGGGAGTTTCTAAGAACTGTTCTCGGTTTGTTCCGGCTCCCTCCAAGGTGCGTCCTCTGCCTTGTGCTCGGGCTTCCCTGGTGGTTGTTTGTGGTCCTGAAGTGGCCGAAAATGAAGATTATTACTTGAGGCAAGGGATGGTTTGCAGGTTTAATGGGCTGTGGCCCTCCCTTCCTGATCTACATGAGTGGGTTTCTGCTTCTTGGAAGCCCATTGTTGCTGGTCGGATTGAGCTTTACCCCAGTGCTCGAGGGTTTTTCTTTGCCACCTTCTCCTCCCCTACTGATAGGGACTGTGTGATGGATAGGGGTTGGATGTGGGGCATCCATTCTCTATCCATCAGGCCTTGGTCGCGATCCTTCAACCCTCTTACTGAGTCGTTAAATATTAGACCTGTTTGGGTCCGCCTTCCGAATCTCCCTCTTCAGTATTGGGAGCTGTCCTGTTTTGAAGCTATTGGTAAGTCCAATGGACATTTTCTCAAGGTGAATTCTACGTCTCATAATCTGGGGCACACTACGGTGGCCCGTATTTTGGTTGATTTGGATATTTCCAAGCCCCTTCATGGAGATGTGGTTTTGATGGTTTTGGACAAACCTTGGTCGCAACTGTTGGATTATGAGGGCCTTCCTTTTCGTTGCAGGCGGTGTTTTTCTACTGGTCATTTGGCCTTGGGTTGTTCTCTTGCTCACCGCAAGGGTGCTGCTACTTGGTGGAAGAATGCTTCGTCAGATCATTTCACTGTCGATCCTCCCTCTTCGAACTCTTCAGATTCTGATGCTTCCTCTGAGGTGGGTGATCTTCCTGTTCCTCCTATGGTGTCTGAGCCTCCCCAGGCTCCTTCTTTGGATACCTCTGCTGCCGATCCTTTGCTGCCCTAGTCTGCTGACGCTGTGCAGTTGGTTCCTGCTTGTCCCTTGCTTAATGGCTCTGCTGGTATGCTGTTCACTCCGGTCTCCTCCTCTTCACTTCTAGCGCCCTGCTCCTCGCCCGTGGTGGCTGTTGGTGATCCTCTCCCCTTGCCCTGCTCGGGGGTTGTTTCCGAACCTCCTTGGTCGGTTGTGTTGAGAAAGAAAAAGGGACTCCCCAAACCTGTGGCTTCTTTGCGTCCTCGGGTTCAGGGAGTTAGCTTGGTCCCCTCTGGATCCTAGGCTGTTTCTTTTCATTTTCTTTTCTTTTTCCTCAGCTATCTGTCAGCTGTTTCTGTTTGTTCCCTAGTTCAAATTTTGTTTTGAACTATGTTGTCCTTTGCCCCTTTGGGCCCTTTGTGAAGGGTTCAACACCCTGTAAATGCTGCTTAACTTTTCAAAAACAACAAATGTTACATTATATTAATAAAATACAATTATTATTTTTCATTGTAAAAAGATATAAATTCTAAATAGAAGGATTTTAGATAAATGGACCACTCTTATTATGCATCATTTAGTGGAAAAGGTGATCAATTTTATTTTTACTTTTATAACGAATATAATATAAATGGAGTTGAAAAAAATAAAGGTAATAAAAAAAACACATAAAATGTATTAAAATTAATATTATTTTTTGCTACTATAGGGTTATCCCACCAAATATAAATATTTTCATTATTATTTTATGTGTCATTATTTAATTATTTTATTAAATTGAGAGATAAATGTTTTATAAAATATTACTATTCAAAGTGAGAAATGTTTTATTTTATTTATTTAAAAGGATTATTTTACTTTATTTGAAACTATTCAAGAATTGAATTTATTTTATTGAAAACTATTTAAAGTTATTTTATTTTAAAACTACTTAAAAATTATTATTATTTAAGGGTATTTAATTGTATTTTAAAATTATTTTATATTATTTGTTGAAGTGTATTTTTTTTAATGCAAATTTTAATCTTATCAAGAGTTATTTTTTAATAATTTTTTTATATTATTTACTAGAATCTATTTAAAAAGAATATTTAAATCATTGAATAGTTTTATAATATTTTAATTATTGAAAAGTTATTTTATTTCTTTTATTAACTTCATCTATTTTATTTATTTAATTGCTTTTGTTCTTTGTCCAATGTGTTTAGAAAATGGTAAGAACATTCAAGGTTGCCAATTCGTCTTCGTTTGTCTTCTTTAATCTCATTTAGATTATCTTTCTTTTCCCTAGAGTGAACACAATCTTAGTGTGAACCTTTTTCCCAATATTTACTCTACCAAAACTAAATAACGTTGGTAGTCCTTGTCCATGTTGAGAGATAAAAAAGATTAAATGCCGAGGTGAAAGCTCAAATATTGAATGTACAAAATTTAAAGTAAAGTAATATATGTTTTGAATTTAAAGAATATGTTAAATTTTTTTAGTTTATATTTTTATCTTTTATTATAAAAATTATTTGGATATAATATTTTTTAATAAAATCAATATTATTATTTAATTGTTGAAAAAAATTCAAAATAATAGATTAAAGAGTTTTTATTTTTTTCATATTTTATTAATAATTTCAATGTGTTGATTATTTATTAGAAAAAAAATATTTTGATAAGTATTCTCTTTTCTAATGTATCATTTTTTTTGAGTTATTAAAAAAAATTCAACCAATCTTATTTTGAGTATAACGAGCTTCTTTTAAAAAAAAAAATGAAAAAATATTTATTTGAAGTTTGTTATTGGATGGGATCTATCAAAGGACATTTTTAGATTTTAAAAAAATGTTTTTAATGTGAGAAGACGTGGTTGAAAGATGATTTTAAACAGTTTAAAAACCATAGGAAAAAAGGTGCCATGACTATTGTCAAAACAATTCAACCAAAGTTATTTTGGTTGAAAGGATTTCAATTTAAGTCATAGACAAATTGTAGAGGAAAAATGGGAAGAATGGGTTTTTCTAGACTCTTTTTGACCAAAACAATTTCAATCGTAACTTTGGCATTAGCAAACATGCCATGTTCCAAGTCTTTTCAGCCAATATTATTTTGGCTATAACTTTGACATCCATGTACACACCATGTTGTTTTGCATTTTTTAGTCAAAGTTATTTTAATTAAAGCTTTTTCTAATTTTAGTTGTCTTAAATGTAGGAGTTGAATATTAGCTCTATACCTAAGACCACCTACAAAAATAATGGAAACCTTTTACAAAAGAGTATTCATGAAATGAGCTTTCTTGATATTAAGATTTATCAAATACGATGATGAGGTATATTAAAAAGTCTACAATGACCTTTCTTGAATAGACAAGCTATGATGAACTACCTAATGCAAAACATTAAATGACTTATGTCATTATTAAATGATCTAGGACACTCGAATTAAATAAAAGTTAAAAAAGATAAGATATGATAAGATCTTATCTAGACAACTAATACTTTTAGAAATATGCCTAGGATCTAAGTGGGCTTAACATGTAAATAAGACCTACTAATTAACTAGTTAGGTAAATTACCTATTTACACCAACACCTCTCTTAAGTGCAACTTAGGGAGAAGATTATTATGCAAATGATGTAAAGATGCAAGGATGGGTCTTGGCTACATGGTCATGTTAGGTACCCATGTACATATGCAATCTTATAAGCAGACAAAAGGAGAAAAACCACTTGGGAAAAAGCCCCTCTCCAAAAGAGAGAAAATATACAAACAAATATGATGAATGAAGGACTTAATGATACCCCCAAGGATTACATCCATCATGAATATACAATCAATGACCCCCCATAAGAGGGAAAGAGAGAGACTATGTAGCCCTACCAACAATTTATAATCTCTTTTAAAAATGGTAAGTTCTTGAAGATAAAACATGATCCAATATTGACAAACAACTTGTCTCCATTTTCGAAAGAAATAAAACCAAGTACAAATGCATGAATGCTTCCCATTCTGAATATGAATTGATAGGAAGAAGCATGATGTATGATGGTGTCTCTAAAATTTTCTCGTGTCACCTTGTCCATGGTAGATGATATCATTCCATATAATCAAATTAGGTACATGCCCAATCAATGAAGAAGGTGACAAACCAAGACAATGCAGAAACTGATGTTGAACAATAACCAAATACAATGATGGTTTGACAATAGTTGTGCAATAAATATCATCAAAGAGGAGAGATAACCCATCAAATGTGTGCTCTAAATCTAAAATGTGAGATTTTACAAATGAAGATGTAATGTTTGATAAATAGGTACCCAAATCAAGAACATAATTAGATACTTGTTGGAATGAATCACTAATAGACGATGAATGGTCTTGTTGAACAAGAATTCAATGGGAGCCTCAATCAGTGACTTTGCATAAGGAATAATTGAAGATGAAGGTACATCAACTATCTCTAAAGGAGAAGGAGCATATGAAGAAACCTCATCCTCATCTTCTAAAGATTAAAAGTACTCCAAATAATCAAATTCTCGAATAGTATCATAGTCATAGGGTATCCTGTTTGAAATATGAAGAGGCACAAGACAATTTGAAATAGGATCACATGGGAATGACTAAGTATTAGGATCTCCATATATCTACCAAATTTTAGTCCAAAGAGAACAAGGACACTCAAAATGAACAATAATATTCAAAATGTCATCATCAACATGTATAGCAATAACTCTTAAGACATGATTCCTTTTACAATTCCAAGAAAATTTATCACTATCAATACTTGGAGGGGGAACAAGGCCATACAAATGTGGCAACATATGAAACCAACAAAGATGTTTTATGATGCCATCTCTCTATTATTTACATTTTTCTCTTTTCAAGATGATTAGAGAAGGATAAAATGAAAATCCCATAATGAACTATGATAAATTTCCAAAATTACAAAGACATTAACCTTCAACAACAATTAGAAACCCTCAAACATGATGTATGTTGCAAATGAAGCCTTCCCAAAAAAGATAGAACCTCTCTAGGAGTCAAGATGTTCAATTAATTAGTTACAATGTCAAATGTACACAAAATTGAATAAAACATACCTAGGATTGAATCTAGAAAAGTGCATGTACACAATGATAGAGCTCCTTAGTACCTTTTTGATATCACACAAAGCATAAAAAATGAAGATCCAAGCAAAAATTAATGAGCTCAAAGGTTCAAAAGGGAAAATTTGAGTTTAGTCTGCAATAAAATATACTTGCAAGAAAATCTAGCAAAATGACCTACACCACTATGAAGTATGCAAAACCAAATTTTCGTCAATATCTCATTTGCGAAAAAATTGACTCATGGTTTGCAAGATATGGCTCATGGAAAAACTACCCAATTTGGGTACTAGGGAAAAAAAGGCCTCCTTGGTAGATAGGCATCTGGTCACAATGTGAACTTTTAAAAATGTTTGGGCATTGGTAAGGTTAAAACCTCGTGCCACTTGTGGAGCGACGGGCAAGTGATGCACAGGGTGGCGTTGCCCGTGTAGGGCGATAGGTGTCTCGTGTTGCCTAGAGGCTTAAGCACTTGGGCTGGCCATAAAACTTGTCATGATGATCGATGACTCCAAAAAAATTGCTAGTCGATCTAAATATTAAAATAATATTAAACAACGTCGATGTACCGATGACGACCACTCGTGTAGATGTACAAAAAAATTATGTAGATGTGTACTTAGATGATACATACCCTACATAGACTACAAAATATTCCACAAATATGCCTTGCAATTGATGCTTGTTGCTTGCGTAGTCTGTATGGATTGTACAATATCGTACTGTATGTATTTTATACATGGCTAAATTGTGTGATAGTTTTCTAAAAAAACCTTTGAGGGACCGAGGCAAAAATATTTGATTTTGATAATTTAACAACCAATCTTAGGGTTTTTGGGCCTTTCAAACATAATGGTAGGGTTTTTTTTGGCCCAAAGTGTTCTAAACAATTAACTACCTCTTGAATTTGGCAACAACATCCCAACTTCAAACCCTTGTAGGTTTGGAAAAATATGTTAGATTTTAACAAAAAGAAAGCCAATATTGACTTTCTCAAATACCTTGGACTCAATGGTGAGCTTAGATTACCTCCAACACATGCCAAAATTATCCTACAATAGAAACCCACAAAGAGGAAACCCCAAAACTAGAGTCTTTTTCAAGTTTTTTTGATTCTCCATATCACCATATGGTGCAAGAGAAGAGCATACTCAACTTTACTAAAATCCACCAAGATCTCTCATTTGGAAATATCTCTACCCTCATATCTGAGAAGGAATTTTCATGGCCATAGCTTTGATACCATATAAGAGTTGAATATTAGCTCTATACCCAAGATTATTTACAAAAATGATGGAAACCTTCTTCAAGAGAGTATGCAATAAATGAGCTTGTTTGATATTAATATCTATCAAACATGATGATTAGGTATATTACAAAGTGTACAATTACCTTGCTTATATAGACAAGGTGTGATGAACTACCTAATGCAAAACATTAAATGACCTAGGACATTAGAATTAAATAAAAGTTAAAAAGATAAGATATGATAAAATCTTATCTAGACAACTAAGACTTCTAGAAATATGCCTAGGACCTAAGTGGAATTAACATGTAAATAAGACCAACTAATTAACTAGTTAGGTAAATTACTTATTTACACCAACACTAATTGTGACACAAATTTAAAATTAACTCTATTCTCTTTCCAAAGACCCTTTGATTTCTTTGAATAAAATGAGTAGTGTTGGAACTACAAGAGGGTTTGGATGAATATTTTTTCATCTTATGCTCCAAATGATTACAATGAAAGCACCTAAAGGGTAACACTTCATAGTTTAAAAATTGAATCGAAGAACCTGGAGAGTTAAAAATATTGATAGAATGAAAAATGGGCTTTAAAATGCTCACTAGACATATTCTTTCACAAATCTTATCTACCAAAATTTCCCACCTTTTTAATTAGTATAATTAGAAATGAGTCTCTTATCACCAAATTAAGGTTATATAAACAAATCCACATAGGAAAATTGATGATAATAATAGTGATAAGATAAAAAAGGGGTTTGAGACATAAAAATCCTCTTATAGGAAACCATGGGCTATTATTCCAAAAAATGGTTCTATCCTTAACAATATAAAATTAGACTAGGGAAAAAACCCTTTTCGAGCAAAGGTAAAGATGAATTTACAATGTTTTGATTAATAGGGAAAAACAAGTTTTGAAGGGATATGAAACCCTTTACATTGTATTACATCGAAATGCTGCTGATACAAAATACAAAATAGTTAAAACAACAACCAACCAATAGCCAAAAAGTAGCCAAATAATAGAAAGACGCAGAAAAAATAGGCAATCTACAAATAAACTATTTTAGACTTTTCAAGGTGTTCGCCACCTCGAGCTCTTGTTATAGTGAAGATTAACCATTGTTAGTAATTATTTTTTCTCTTCTTCAAATATTTTCCTCAAATTGCCCCTGGTCCTTGTACTTGGGCCCTTGACCTTGTCCTTGGCAATATTTTTATGCTTCTCCTTGGCATAAAGGCCCTTCTCATGCAATTCAACAAAATTAACTTGACCCTCCTTGAGCTGACTGATTTTATACATCAAAACCTTAAGGGAGTCTATGCTATTTTTGATAGACATGTGGCTAATTTGCATAAGCTTCCAAATATCTACATGGTTTTCCTAAATTCTACCACCCATTTCTTGAATACGACTCTCACACTTTGATTTTAAATCAAAAAATAAGCTTTCTAGATCAACCAATCTCTCAATGAGCAAGTCTGAGGTTGAACCTTTGGTTTGATTAGCATAATTCTCCTTAAGACTCCTAATCTTTATGTTCAACTTATTGAATTATTTCATCACCCATTTAGCTAGTTTAAAGTTGTAGGTAGCTCCATTTTTGTCCATGTCTAGAAGCTCCAACATTGAGGTATTATCCTCATCCAGGTAGGAAAAGTCCCCCAAGAGAGGGTGAACATTGGCCTTCATCTTTCTAGAGTCCAATTCCTTAACCATCGTATCCACATCTTTCTGTCGTATCCACATATATCTCACTGCCTTTGCCAACCATATCAACTTGATGAGAGAGCTTCTGAGTAGGGGAGTCTTCTGCATCCAAGGAGGCATCCCTACCAGATTTGTCAACTTGGTCCTTCGCCTGCTATGAATGTGTTTCCTCCTTCCCTCCCTTCTTAGAGCCACCAGATTTTGACCTATGTACCTTACATTTCTTGCCGATTACTGTCCTTCGTTTCCCTTCTTTCACTTGCGCACCATCTTCCTCACCAGTCTCAAACCCACTAGTATCTAATCCTTGATTTTTTGGCTTCTTGATGGGAACCTTCTTTTTCTATCCCCCTCCCTTTCACTTTTTATTGGGAGACTTTGATGGAGAGGACGAAACCTCAACAACATCCCTATTCTCACCACTAGTAGAATTTGGCAAATAAATGACTAGGTGACTAAAAATTTTAGTCACAACAACTAAAAATGACTAAATTCTACCAATTGTTTGCAACTCAGCTATGAATGAGTAAATAAATGACTAATTTGGTCGTTGACTAAAAATTATTTAGTCACACAAATAAAAATGACTAAATAGTTAGTCATTTATTTAGTTACAATCCATTTGAATAAATCATTTAAGGAATCAAGAATATAGCCCGCCAAAATACTCTAAAAATTTAATAAACATACTCTAAAACTTTCGTCGAAATCTTATTTTCAGGCGTAACCCGCCAAAATGGAGTTTTCATTTTAATAAACATACTCTAAAACCTTCGTTGAAACCTTATTTTCAGGTGTAGCCTGCCAAAATGGAGAAGTGTTTCAGTAAAGAATGACAGAGAATGGTAATAAGATGTGAGTGAAAGGAGGCATAGGATTCATCGCTACTTATCTCATTCTTGCTTTGCTCAACAAGGGTTACATTGTTTGCACTATTGTTTGTATTCCAGGCATTTAATTGACATATATTTGCATAATCTCAAATTCATTCAGATGATTTTAAAGTATCAATGTATCCTATATAGGGTTTAGAATGATTTCTTTTAATTTAAAAAAAAAATCAGATGCTTTTGAAGTATCAATGTATCCTATATAGGGTTTAGAATGTTCAAATTCCTTCAGATGCTTTTGAAGTATCTATGTATCCTATATAGGGTTTAGAATGATTTATTTTAATTAAAAAAAATAAATCAGATGCTTTTGAAGTATCAATGTATCCTATATAGGGTTTAGAATGATTTATTTTATTAAAATAAATAAATAGGATGCTTTTGAAGTATCGATGTATCCTATATAGGGTTTAGAATGATTTCTTTTAATTTAAAAAATAAATAAATGATGTATTTTCCTGTGATTAGATAAAGTGGAGATCTCCTAAATCTGCCCCAACACACTATCCTCTTTGGCACTATATTCATTACTCCAGTTGCTAGGGTTTTGCATGTGACATCTTTAATATCTTCATGACAGTGGATTTTAAATAGATCTCAATCTTTTCTTTAATCCTTATCATGGTAACCCTTGAGTTCCATAATCCACCTTCAATCTCTTCTAAGAATGTTGTCTTAAGCTAGACTGCATAGTATGCATATAAAGCAAGTCCTTCATACCTACCATTGTTCCGAACCACCACTCATTGCCTTGCTTAAAATGCTACCTCCATACTTGCACAATAGCATGTTTTAAAATCATGGTTGGCAATGATTGACCATTAAGGTCACTACTTTCACCAAGATACAATGATATTTTTGTCTTCAAACTCAAGGCATTATGCAAGATAACATTATGAATTGTTTGTTGTGTACGATTTGATTTTCTTGCACATTCACTACTTTGCTAACTACCTTTAAGACTGGATATTGCACCCTCAGCTGCAATCTCAAACAACTCACTCACTGTCACTTGAAGATTCCTTTCATGAGCATCCTTATATAAAATCAAACTATGCCCTATAGAATTCCTAATTACTTACTGCAAGGGACTCATTGTTTCATGGTATTGTGGATCTTAAGATCCTTCAACCTTATTGTCACTACTTTACAGTCCACAAGGTATTATTCACTATTCTCCCATCTTTGATGAGTCTCAAAACATTGCTCAAACATTGAATCCACTACCTCCATTATACAATGGATAAGAAGAAACATTGAAATTGTGATTATCACTGATACTTTATTTGGATAGTCATTCCCTAATTACATTTTCCTTATCTAACACTGCCAATAGCATTTGAAAAACTCTTAAGGTCAACAAGGGGGTAAGGAAACATTGTTAAAATCTCAACTTTACTATGTAAGGTTTGAGATTTATTATCTTGTCACTGCTCAACCTATTTTTGACTGTCACACCTCAAGTGATAGTCATTCTTCTTACCATAGATTGCATTTACAAATGCCACTAAGCTACATAGTGTGCTTTTTATTGGCTACAATCTTTAGATTGCAAGATTTTGTTATTGGCTACAATGTCTCAATATTTCAAGTATTGCAACCTCATTAATCCGCTAGAGTTATGGTTTATGTTTCTATGGAGGCCTAAGGTTTGTACCCTAGTCATGCTCTTACCAATGCTTCTATTGGTATTAAAAAACAACCTTAAATCTTGGGTCCGAAAATTAGCTGTCTTGACAGGGTTATGGTATGATCTTGGATTGTATCCTAGAGTGTATGGGAAGCTTGTGTTTGATCATTAAGGTATGCAAACTTGATCAAAGAGATGTATCCTATATAGTATGGGTCTTGATTTAATACTTTCCATAATGGTTATTAGCAAATCACATTATTATAGTTTGTGGTAACCCAAGATTGCATTCAAGTATGTAACAAAATTGGTTTGTAGTTTAAGCTGTACACTTTTAAGTAACACTCATAAGTTTTAGAAAATCTTGATCACTCTTTAGAATATCCTATTAAACATGGGTTGTGCTTGAATGCACTACATAATTGATATAACACAACCACTCTGCATATGAAACAGAGTTATAGGCTCTTTATTGCAGCAAGAGGTAATCGCTTTTAGTTAACTCCTGCTAACATACTTTTGTTATAAATATTTGACTACATTACTTCGAGTGTGAAGAATTTTGTTTTCTGCTTATAATACATTCATTGAGAGCTATAGTAGAAAACTTCTTATGCTGAAACCCATCTTGTAAACTTGCTTTAAGCTACATTTAGGAGGCTTCATGGATTTTTTGTGATTCATACAACTTTTGTTTTGATAGTAAATGACATCAGATTCTTTCTAAAAATGAAATGATTTATTAATTATGGTTTTATGATGATTAAATGTTTTATTTAGAAGGGGTTAATATGTGGAATTTTTATGTGCAAGAAGAATAGATTGTGATGCAACATTCAGGTATGGATGGTTTAGGAAAACTTGGATTTCTATCAGTGACATAACCAGGTTGGAGAGTACACTCAGCTGGCTTGAAACACTTCCAGGTGTTTTTGCTCGGAAGTAGAACCTGAGTATAGGAATTTCCAAATATTTGACAGAGGAAGTTCCTACATTCTAAAGATAAAATAATAAATATGCTAGTCCAATTTCACATCCAACCTAAGATCTTTAATATTTGATAAAGAAAGTTCGTACATTCTAAATATAAAATCATAAATCTGCTGGCCCTATATCAGATCCAATTTGAAGTCTTGAATATCCGACAAAGGAAGTTCCTACATTCTGAAAAAAAAAAACATTAATTTTATTGGTCCAATTTGAGATCCAATTTGAGGTTGTGAAGCTCTGACAGAAAAATTTCCTACATTCTAAAGATAAAATCATAAATTTGCTTGGTCCAATTTGAGGTCCAATTGTAAGGATTTGTCTTTTTAATCATACTTTTTGATATTTGGCTTGATACAGATTGTTTAGAATTATGGTATTGCTTTTCTTCTAATGTTTTCAACCCTCATTTTAGGGAAGAGCTCTAAAGATGGTTCCTTCAGATGGAGACTACACTTTTCTGCTATAGGTTATGTTTAGAAACACCAGAAGATCAGGTACTGTCATACTCAGGCACATCAGAGTTTGAGATGAATTGCACTTAGTCTTTTATGCTGATATGGATTTGTTCTAACCTGTAGTTAATTGTTGTAGCATAAAAGATAGGCTAAATAGTTTCTCATGTACCATTGTTTGAAATTTAAAATTTCTATACCTTATTCTAGGAGAAAATCATAGGGGGAGTCTATACATAAGACACCATTGTTTCAAATTCAAAATTGTTAGCTCTTTCACAATTGTTTGCTTCATTTATTTGATCTAAGACAACCTGTTGTATAGAAGATGTTCTCAAAATCATAGTAAAATCCTTTATTCCAAGATGACTGTTCATAATCTTTCCCATCATAACAATGAACAAAAGCATAAGTCATTAACCTAAACTTTGCAAGAGTTTTATCAAATTCTACTTTTCCACTCTCTTTTCCATTCTAAATTTTATTCCTAATTTCATCCATGAAGAACTTCCCCAACCTATAGATCCTGTTGTTAGCCATAACTTTACCAGGTGTCGAGGATAGCTTTGAGTTTTTATCCAAGAAGCAATTGATGAATAAAGGATTATCTGAACAATAATCCTGGAATAAAGGATTTTACTGTGATTTTGAGAGCATCTTCTATACAACAGGTTGTCTTAGATCAAATAAATGAAGCAAACAATTGTGAAAGAGCCAACAATTTTGAATTTGAAACAATGGTGTCTTATGTATAGACTCCCCTTGTGATTTTCTCCTAGAATAAGGTATAGCAATTTAAAATTTCAAACAATGGTACATGAGAAACTATTTAGCCTATCTATTATGCTACAACAATTAACTACAGGTTAGAACATATCCATATCAACGTAAAATAACAGGTGCAATTCCTTTCAAACTCTGCTATGGTAATTGCTTTGTAAGGAAGTTTGCACTCCATGAACATTCTCTGTGCACATCAGTATGTTGGTTATTATCTCGATCTCCTTTGTGATCATAAGAACAATGAAGTTCATTGCATAACTCATGACCATTTTGCAGTGCTATGATCCAGTGCTCTTTTACTTCTTACTCACCGTGTTCTCAATCACCATGTGCAAATGACTTAGAGGATAGATCTTTGTCACCATTTGACAATAACTTTCATTATTTTTGGACTTTTTGTTATGATTCAATAATTGTTTGACAATGTTCTTCCTTTCTCAGTCCTATAGGACAGAGGACAATTCACAGTTTGCAACTCTCTAACAACGGTAAATTGATACAATAAATATATTTAAAATCTTAGAAGTGGATTTTTTTTGAATTGCTAAAGCCTATTTATCAATTTTATAACTTAAAATTATTTAAGCTATTTGAATAGCTAAAATTCATATTATAAATCTTTAAAGTACAATAAAATCAGGTACTTAAAATGATTACAAAGAAGTTGAATGAAAATTAGTAAATTACTACTGATTTAGCTTTTCCTTTTGCATGTTTATAGGGTTATTTCTTCCAGCATTTGTTAGGCCTATTTATTAGTTTTATAACTTAAAATTATTTAAGCTATTTGAATAGCTAAAATTCATATTATAAATCTTTAAAGTGCAATAGAATTAGGTACTTAAAATGATTACAAAGAAGTTGAATGAAAATTAGTAAATTACTACTGATTTAGCTTTTCCTTTTGCATGTTTATAGGGTTATTTCTTCCAGCATTTGTTAGGCCTATTTTGGATTCTATGAAAACAAAAAAGGTAGTTCCACATCCAGGTATAAATAAGGTGATGACCCATCCTTCTATGATGAAGTTTGCAGGATACACCCAAGAATAGATCTAAAAATATCAAAATTTTAAACCTTCAGATCTTTGAGATCGTTACAAATTTGATTTGATTTTTGTACAGCCGGACGGATCTAAAAAATTGTTACTTCAAAATATTATTTGTTCAGAATAATTTTAGGGTGTTATTTTTCACTTGCACAATTATTTTTTGTCTACCTTAAGATAATCGTTAAAATTATCATTTTGTTAATCATATTTAATATTTCATTGTATATTTGTATTTTGTTAGATTGTATTGGATAGTTAATGGTTAAGCCTTTTTTATTTTAAAAATTCAACATAATATACTTTCCATGTACTTCTTTTCATCACTTGTAAATCTAATTTTTTGTTACTTTTGTGATCATAAAAAATAGAGATGATTTTAGTCTCTGTGAAATATTTTCATGCATGTTTGAGATCTCTACAAGGTGATGAAAAAGGCCCTAGGGTTTGATAGGGTTTTGAGTATCCTTATTGTTTTGATGGTAATATTGTCACTAAGTTCTCTCCTTGCCCAAATATAGTCACCCGAGAAATTTCCATGATGCTCTTGACTGTAAATGACTTTGTTCTCCCTACCTTCTCACTACAGGTCTGATTCTTCAACTCTACCAACTACCCTTCCATCTCAGCGTCTTTTCATGCTCTTGCATATATTCTCTTATAAATTTATTCATATGACTCTAAAAGCTATCACTAGGTCTATTATGGCTATTAGGTCTTTGAGGGTATATGATTTTCTACTACGAACTCTTAGATTGTCATACTTTTGATGAGAATTCTCCAACGATGTTTGCTCACTGACTTAACTCTCTGTATATTCTCCATTATGCATTGAAAATTCATGGTTTCTAGTTAACTATTTATTGGTGTAACCATTTCCATGTTTCTTGGGACTGTCATCCCTATAGGATAGTTTCATAAGACTATTTTCTCAAGGTAGTAGACGATCATGGAAAGTTTCATAATATCACCATATCACAAGAGCCAAGAAGGCACGGTGCGGTGTAGCAGTAAAATCCTGCATTACCGCAAAGGTTGAGCAATAAATGTGCGATATGGCGGTAACTCAAATACTTATCCCGCATCACCGCAAGAGCCAAGAAGAAATGGTGCGGTGTAACGGTAATATCCCGCATTATCATGAAGGCCAAGAAATAACGATGTGGTGTAGCGGTAACATCCCACATTACCACAAATTTCGAGCAATAATGGTGCGGTGTAACGGTAATATCCCGCATTATCATGAAGGCCAAGAAATAACGATGTGGTGTAGCGGTAACATCCCACATTACCACAAATTTCGAGCAATAACGGTGCGGTGTAACGGTAACATCCCACATTACCGTGAAGGCCAAGCAATAACGATGCGATGTAGCAGTAACATATCGCATCACCATAAGGATCATGTCAAAATGGTTTGGTATCACGGTTAAACTATAAAAAGAAATATTACATTTCTTTAAGGAATTTTTTTGAAACATTTTGCTTGCCTTGTGTATATTGCTTCCACATTTTCATGTATGTCTAGCAGAGCACTTGTAACTACAACATATGACAAAAAAAAACCCTGCTGTTATGCTTTGATGGATGTCCCTTCGTTATTACTAGATATCTGATGTAGTGTACATTATTATAGTGTAAGCCTATTTTTTAGATTGTTTCATTTAGCATCACCAATATTCTCCACAAGAACATTGTCCCTGTTTAAAATGATAGAAATGGTTCATATCTCTTAGAACAATTTCTCTTGCAACAATCTTGGAGATGAATTCAGATGCAGTGTGAAAATCATAACATACTTGAAGGTTCTTAACAACTCTAATAGTTGTACCAGGGGCCATGTTTAACAAACCAAATGCAATTGCTAACTTTTCACTATGATGGCAGATAAATGATTCTTTTTTCTTCTATTCCACAACATTGAGTAAAAGTCTTGAATCTGGAAATACCTTGTTGCCTTCATTTGTCAAGGTAATTTCTCCAATTTTACATAGATCTCCGATGTTTGTGGATGTGATTTGTCTCCTACACAAAAAGCATGTACCCTTTTATGCCCTTCAATCCAATTACATGCAGGTATCTTTTTAATTCCTCCATCTTTCATCAATCTCCTTACTATTTGAACCTCACCACACTTGCCCGCTTTTGCACAAATGTTTTAGAGAAGAACATAAGTTGCAACATTTTTAGGATTCGACTAAAAAAGCAGTGTTGCTGGAATAATCAACTTATATTCATATATGATCCACAGGAACCAAAGATTTAACTGGCATCTCAGTAATAATGTTTAGGGTGTCCTCAAGATAGCCAACACGAGCATGAAGGTCAACCATGCACACCTAATGATCAACTATATATGTAATGCAACAAGGGTTATTGACCTGTGAAGTATGTGCATCCCTCATCCACTAAACCTGCATGACTACTTGTATCTAGAACACAAGGAAAGCTTACAATATCGGTATTCTATAGTGCTTCATTAATTCAAATATTTTGAGAGCTTCCTTGCAAAATCCATTTTGTGCACATTCTACAATTATATCATTTTGTAATACATTTTGGTGTGAAATATTTGGTAATTATGGTTAGTTTCATTACATTCAAATTATGAATTCTGGGAAATTATATATAGTAAATAGATTGATGGTTGTTTGGATATTGAAATTAGCTCTCTTAGAAATTAACTGAAATATCTAGAAGGATTATTTTAATTAAAGAGGATTTTGTGGTTATTTTTGTAACAATGGTTTTACAGTGCAACTAGCTTTGTATTTTCATTCAAGATACAAGTCATCAAAGTCAAGCACATACCAAGAAGATGAGTCATCAAATTCAAGTACATACCAAGAAGATGGTACTATACTTCAAACCCCCAACCTCACTTAGTTTAGTTTGCTTACATGGGTATATTAAGGAAGTTGGTAAAAAAATAATAGATATCATTTTTTGTTTGTGAAGGAGAATCCTGTGAGATTCAATATGGCAGTGGATCAATATTCGGTTTTTTAAGTAAAGATGATGTCATAGTTGGGAAAATTATTGTGAAACATTAGGTTAGTAATTTTTGGATGTTAAGGCTTCCTAGTTGGATATCAAAGATCTTTTATCATCAAATTAATTTGGAATTTATGTATAAATGGATTCTTCCATGGTGCAAGTCTTTACTCAGACAACACATGAACTAGGGTTGAAATTTTTGTTGTCTAATTAATTCTGATGGAATTCTTGGGCTTGGTTTCCAAGAAATTTTTGTTGATAATGTTGTTCCAGTTTGCTTAGTGTTGATAGCCTTCATTCTATAATGTCAACTTCATTCTATAATCTGAGCATATCACCTTTCTTAAACTTTGAACAAGGTTCTGAAATCAAGGGTTCAATATGCACATTTCAGGCCTATGTTGAACACTCTATTTAAGGCATTTGTTGACAAGGCTACAATTTTTTAATTGATTTATCTTTATGCTGTGTTTGGACTTTCTTTTGTAAAATTGCAATATACAATGCACTTTTATTCTTTATGAATTGAGACTAATATTAATTTTGTTGGTTGTATTGAGGCACAACTTCATTCATGGCGAAAAAAGCAACACTTTGTTGCTCATATCAGATGGCACGTTGCATATAAAAGAGGAAATATTCTAGCTGGGTTATTGTTGACTGCATTGAAGGAGAGAGCTTCATATGTGAAACAAGATCAACACTCTCCTTGGATTCTGCACATTACGACTTGCTCCAGGAAGATTGCCCATGTTGTAGAATTTTTAAGAGATGAAAGGGGCATGTGCTCACATTGAAGGGCTTCAAGCATGCGTTTCCATCATTGCAGAAGTCTTTTGGAGAAGTTTCTTTCTTGCTGTCATTTCTCTGCAATATTGTAACTTAGATTTTTAGTCTTGTGACTGAAAATAACAATTGTAATACTCTATTTGTAACCTATAACTAGAACAACTTTATTTTATTAATAAAGTTCACCAATTTTTCCTTCTCAATGGTTGTCTTATTGTGTACAATTGATGATTGATGTGTATTTCTATGTTTTATGCTTAAATCCTCAAATATCAATCAATTAAAATGACTAAATATACTACTAATTGACATCAATTAATAATTAAATTGACTAAATATACTACCAATTGACAAAAATTAGTGAACAATAAATACATATGACTAGATATATGACCAATGCAATCAGTGAATAAAAATGACTAAATATACTACCAAATTACAATAATCAATGACTAAATCAACAACTAATAAGTGACTAGATTACAACAATCAATGACTAAATCAACAACTAAATAAGTGACCAGTTAAATATATCAGTGAATAAAAAAGAACTAAATAAGTGACTGGATTACAACAATCAATGACTAAATATATTAGTGGAAAAAAGTGGCTAAATAAGTGACCAGATCACAACAATGAATGACTAAATATACTACCAAATTGATCAATTGAAACAACCAATAAATGAGTAAAAATGGTTTAGTCATCAATCTGGTCGTGTTATATATGACTGGTAATAAAATACTAATGGTCACGTGACCAACTGTAGTCATTTATAAGCAATTTTTAGTAGTTCTTTTAGTAGTTTATTGCTGTTTTTGTATTAGTGCATCTTCCACATTCTAGTCCTCATCCCTAACACCCTTCATATCCAATCTAAATGCTAGAGATTATGATAAAGTGATGGTTTGATCCTTTTCTTTACCCTTGATAGCTCTGGCCGGGGTATTAGCTTTAACATGCTCCATGATGAGCAAAATGAGCCCCTCATAAAGAACCGGGGTGCAATGATTTTTAAGATGGGCATAAATAGAAAACTCCAAAGAAGTTAGGAGGAAAAGTGGAAAGGAAACCTGCAGAATATGCCTGAAATGATTGAGAAGGGTAAATTAGTACCCCAAAATTGTAGAGAAATGACCGTCAAGGGTGACATACCACATAAGAACTTAAACCACTTCTGCCCAAATGAGCTTAATGGAGATTTTGTCGTACCCTCAGGATGGAAGTTTAACCAGGTCCCCCCTTTCATTTTCCTTGAAAAATTGGTCCATCACATCCTCATTGCCCTTCCTTTACTTATAGAACTTGTGCCTCTCAGATGACATGCCTTCTATATGAGAAATGAAGTCTTTGGTAATGGGGAATTCAACTCCATTCACCTTTAGACACCTATTATGAAAACTTCACAAAAATTGAACAAAGGCTTCATTGTCAAAACCATGAAGCCTTTCCATAAACGGCGTAAAAATCCCTTTCTCTAGAATCCTCCACACCTTTGGCTTAATCTTCCACTTGTCACAAGAAATGGGCTCAAGCCTGCTCCTATCCCCACCCATTTCTGTGCTTCCCAGAATAATCACCACAAACTAAAATTTTGTTTTCTTATTGCAGAAGTTTCTAGATGTGTAGAAGGCCTTGGTAATGGGAAAAAAATTACCCATAAAACATGTAGCGAGGTGGGATACAATTATCACCTGATCACCCCCTACGAAATAATCAAGGCTAGCTGTCATTTCACAATAATAGTTTATCCCTCTTGGGGATAGAGGAGTACTCTTCCCAAATATTAATACTTATGAGATTAACAACCTCATTGGAAAAAAAATCCACTAGAGAATTTCCTTCCCTAAAGGTGTGTGAGAGACGAACATCTTTGAATGATCTCGCAATCATTAGGGAGTCATTGATAAGTGAATCAATAGTCCAACTCAGCTTCTGACATCACCTTGCAAACATCTCACTATATTTAGCGAGTCACCCTCTATCCAGACCTTTTTAAAACCCCTCTCAAAGGCCGTTTTGACGCTGATGTAAGATGCTTCGGCCTCGACATGGTGGGTTGTGAGGGAAAAGCATGCAAAGATAAGAAACAATTTTTTGTGTTAGCAATTGTAATACACATAGTACAAAATGCACACTAAGACAATAGTGTGTTGTCCCACATCACAACTCACATACATAATATCACACATGTGTAGAAGATACATGTAGATGAATAATAAATAAAGGGATGGTGTTATCTCAATCTACCAAGAGTATTTCATGTGATAATTCAATCCATCAAAACACCTAATTAATAATAAATATAACAATTTGATTGATTCCTTTAACCATAAAAATAAAATAGATTCTAATGAAGACTTTTATTAATCTATCATTCATTCTAGACTCATTTTCCCTTTATTGAATTTCAAATCATGCTAACAAAATAAACATCCACTTCCCAAAGCCTTAGAAAATCAATACAATATTTATACTAATGAATATTCTTTTATTTTGTTTGAGCAAGAGTACAAGAAGGATAATAAATTTAATAAAATTAGTTCCCACATTTATAGATTCATTCTTAGATATGAAAGATGTGATTGAATATGGTGAAACTCAAATTACATCCATCTTATTTACCCAATATTTCGTTCCTACTTACAAGAATGTGAAAATAGAATAAAATGAATTAAACCTTAAAACATATCATTACATTGAAATTCTAAATTCAAGATAATAAATTATTAAAAAATATTAGACAAGTCATAAGGATACATTACATTTTAAGTGTTTGTGAAAATATTGTCACAACCACCTAAAAATATTTTAAGTCCTTTATAGTTCCATTTTAATTTAGACTAGGGGTGTGAACTTATCAACCACGATATTTTATTTTGACTTTGTGTGTAGGAAAGTGTGTGTGTGTGTGTGAATAGTTAAGGATTATCACTAATGTATATGGATATTCGGTTTATTTTACTTTTAAAATTAAATATACATGAATATGTTCGACTAATTTGGACTAATCCCATCTTGTGAACTTGTGCAAGGAACATTGTTTATTTTGTAAGTTCCAAGGTGCAAGGCGATGTGCATTATGTGGCTTTGTTGATATGAAAGGTTCCTAATGCCAATTCAATGTTGAAACCATTTAAGTGTATGTTATGCCTTAACCATCGGTTTGTTTGAAGTAAGAACCTACTATGCAATTTTAGTAATTAACATGGTTTCATTTGTTTATTAATTGACTCCTTAGGTCTTGTCTAAATGTGTAATCTTGACACTTGAAAATGTGCTTACATATTTTACTCTAAATACACTCTTGCCCTTATGACTCCTTAATGCTTAGAATAACATCATAATAATTGACTAAAGATTAAATTTGATTATACTAAAATCACATAAGGAATAGGACGTGGATCACACATGGGTAGTCAATTTCATTGTTAGAACAAGTAATATTTTATAGAAGGAAACTCTAAGTTGATATTTTTCTATGAAAAGTGTCTGGAAAATCTTTCTAGTAGTGGTTTGACCCATTATTTTCTTCGTGAAATAATAAGACGTGTTAAATATTGTGGAATATCATGATTTTTATTGGTCATTATTAGTATATATACTCTTTTAATCTCATTCACTATGCAAATAAATGATATTCCATCATAAGTGTTGGATACTCTTGAAAATTGCACTGAAAATTGCACCTCTCATTCCTTATATCAAGAATTAGAAATCGTTTGTGATTATAAATTGTACTAGATAGCTAAAATAATTGTCTAAAGTAGTTAGTTGATCACCTTCATTGAAACAATAGTTGAATTATGTAGTGTTTTAGAAGTGCTAGTTGAAGTAAAAACTTAGAGGGTAACCAAATTTTTTCATATCCCTAAGATAGTTGTTTGCATGCAAGTAATTACTTTTAACCTAGAAGAGGTGTATAAAATAACAATAAACCCTTGTATATATGTAAAGGATGGGTCTAGTTAAGATAAATTCTCTTGTGTAGAATATATAATATTAAGTATTGCAACATGAGGAATATACTAGGGTGATAAAATAGTTTCTAGTGCCATAAGTAGGATGCCTCAAACCAGGATATTAGAAAATTTCCACCTAATTGAGATAACTATGTGTATAGATAACTATATTGTGCTAGGAAGTATAAAATATAATATAAGTGTGGGTGTTTTCTTGAATAGATTATGGGCAATTTTTCTTGTTTTGATAAGTTGTCATGATTTATCTTATTTGGTGTTTTCTCCTTTAGTTTAATAAGGATATAAGTATAGTCAGAAGTGGAAGTGGTTATTCATGTTGGCTCATCATATGTTTTTCCTCTTGTCGAATCACACTCATTAGTATATAGAGAAAAATATTATCCTTGTTTGTAATAATAGAAGTTTTATATTCTTCAACTTATTTTACCATTTTTTTTATTCATTTAGGTGTTTCCATTTGTGTATTCTTTTATATTTTTTCCCTTGTTCACATCTTTATCTAGCCTTATGCATTCTTATTTTAGCCTTGTTCACACCTATCCTAGTCTTGTTGATAATTAAGTTTTCCTTATATTATTGTGTCACCTCCTTATATGTTTTCGATCCTTGATTAATTATTATGTTTATCATTCCCATGAGATCATGATCTCAACCACCTAGTATTTGATTTTTATACCCATCCTCATGTTTGTTAATTTTCTTATTTCTCAAATATTAAGTATTTGTTTGCATAAAATCATTTAGCTTGGTCTTAACCCTTCCCTTTTCTCCTTTATTTTTTTTAGGATCCTAGAATAAATTATAGGGGAACTACATTAATGGAACATCCCTATCCCTTGTGGGATGGCCTTGGTACTTCTGTCCAACTTCCCCAAGTTTTGATGGCCCAAAATTAATGACTTACCTGGTACGTTTTTGGCCTTAATTTGCCTAAAAACCCTTTAAAAGTGTATAATTAGACCCATCTTATTTATATTTCATCCATCCATAATAATCATCCCTCTTATTCCATCATGCTTATAATTTTTTAGTTTTTATTATTGATGCTTCAAGATTGAAGTCTCTTGAATTTCTTCTCATGATTCAAATTTTTTCTTAAAGGAAATAATAAAGAAGATCAATGTGATATAATAATAATATTATATTCAAAGTATGTAATACAATGAGATACAAGTGGGTGTGTAGAGGATACTCCACCAATATTTGTGAATGCACAACCAATGTGAGATAAAGGAGATTTACTTACATGTATGAACTAAATATCCATCAAAATAAAGAGTTTGTGATGTCACATGATGTAAGTACAACTTACCTAAGTAGATACCTAACTAAGTAAGCTTATCCCAGTCATACACTAATGTAATATAACAAGTAATAAATACAATACACCAAATTTGCACCAACACCACCCTATAAGAATAACTTAGGTGGGTAGGATAGATGAAGTGGGTCCAAAATATATGTAGTAATTTTAGGTTCCCATGTACAAAATGTGTCCCTCAAATAACTATGAATGATAAAAATCACACAAGGAAAATATATACCCTAGAAAGAAGAACACCAAAAAATAGAGAAACAACCCAAATAGAGAGAAAAAGGAAAATATTAGATATCACCCTTGAAGAAGTATCCTCACACACCAATGATAGATGTTTAATAATTAATTTTGTAGATGACCCATACTCGTTGAATAATATTTATTCCTTCAAGAAGCAAAAAAAATCCAATGGTGTATGCAAAATATCTTCCCATATAAAAAATGAGGTAAAAAACACAAATGAATGTTTGTAGAAACTATGCAATTTTCCTAATGTTGATATTAAGTAGTGCGAAAAACTAATAAAAAATTCAGAAGATTAAAGTCAAAATTATATGAAGTAGGTGACATAATAGGTGCAAGAAAAGATGAAGATGTAGCCTTGAAAGCACTGCCATCAAAGAGAAATACTAAATCCTCAAAAGTGTCCTCAAGATATAAAAGGTGGGACTCCACATGTAGATATGAGATGTTTGGTAGGAAAATTTCCCAATGAATAAAAGACATATGTACTTTCTACAAAGAATCACTATAAGCTCTCAAAAAATCAACTCTAAACTCTATAGAAGCAACAAGTGGAAATGAATGTCCTTAATAGTAGATGTAGTGTCCACACTAGATCCATGAGTATGAAAAAATAATAGATCTACCAATTTTAGAGTAGATGATTCCTTAGCCTTAGAATTATAACTTAGAGATAAAGATGATGAAGCCTATGAATCTACATTATAAGTCAAATAGGAGGTGTATTAGTATCAAGAACATGTGTAGGTGTCTCCATGAAAGTCTCTCTTTTAGACGAGAATTACATATCTCCATGGAATAGCCAATTAGTAAGAGGGAACTCAAATTTCATAAGGCTATATTTCATATTCTTAAGAAGATTGGTACACATTATTACAAGGACTTGATCCCTCTTGTTATACCATATTTTCTCATGTCTATCACTTTGTTTAGGAACAAGATCATGAAAATAGGATAAGATAGCATAAATGTAGCAATGATATATAGGCTCTTATTTCTAAGAATCATAGTTCTTATGATAATGATATAGAATGGGAGAAAAATAGGGACACCACTATGAATTATAATTTTTTTTTTTTTTTTTAAAAGTACATAAAAATGAGCACAAATGGACCTCTAAAGTTCCCAAAACAATAATGATCCGACAAAAAATATGAGACTAAAATAATGAACCATATTCACCATTGTAAAGCTCTAAAAATACCCCAATTAAAAAAAAATTGCTAAAAAATTTATGCATGGATGACTAGGAATAGAGCCTACAAAAGTTTAAGTTTCAAAATTAAATCACTAATGGAGATGGGTTAAGGGGGAGATAATGTTTTGATGACATGATAATATAGTGCTAATGTTAGTAAATTTTGGTGGCTATAATATTCCATGTTGACTCCAAAATTGACACTATTTCCCTAATAAACCATTACAATTATCCAAAAATACTAACCAAAATTTGTGAAACCAATTTTAAGTAGTGAGAAATCATTTTACATGTGAATAATTTTGGTAGATGGTTTTGAGGGATGATTTTTTTTGAATTATTTTGTGGGCAATTGTTTAGTGGTCATAGTTCCTAGCAACTAGTGGCACTTCTAGATTTTTACACTATAATGGTTGTCAAATGTTATTTTTGTGATAAAAGTGGTGGTGGATTTATTAATTTTAGTGGTGGTGTCATTACAACTACCACTTGGAATTTCTAGTGGGGGATTATGCACATGCCATTTGGCATCCCTATTGTAGCTCTAAATTTTTTTTAGAGATAGGGTACCCTTTGTTAGGTATTTTGTGGAGGAGCTAAAGATTAGTTCAATACCCAAGACCACCTGTAGAAATAATAAAAACCTTCCACAAGAAAGTATGCAAGAAATGAGCTTTCTTGATATAAATATGGACACCAAATATGATGATGAGGTATGCTACAAAAGTGTATAGTGACCTTGCTTATATAGACAAGGTGTGATGAAGTACCAAATGCAAACATTAAATGACTTGTATCATTATTAAATGACACAAGCCATTACTAAATGATCTAGGCCTCTAATATTAAATAAAATCTAAAAAGCTAAAATCTTATCTAAACAACTTAAATATGCATAGGACTTAAGTGGACTTAACATGTAAATAGGATCCCACTAATAACTAGTTAGAAAAATCACCTATTTACACGAACACCCCCTTATGTGCACAAAAAATTATCATAATTAGTGATGGGTGAGATAGGGTCAAATACACAACATAGAGGCAAACCAAAGAAAAATGAGACACAACAAATTAGGGTGCCATCATATAGTTTCCAATATTTTCCATCTTACTACCACCAAGCTTCCTCTCACAAGGGTATAGAGTCCATGAAGTGGCTTCAAACTTCATCCCGAGGAAAATAATTTACTCACCAACAATTTTTTGACAATGCTATTCTATTTGTTGCACCTTTCAATAAGGAATATAGAGTTACCAGAGATCTTCTTAGGGACTATGAGCAAGATTTAGGATGAAATATAAATAATACTTGAAATCTAGTATTTTTCTTCATATCAATAGTAGGGAACATAAATTTCTCTATATATACCTATCCTTTAGAAAAGGAAGCCTCTTAGATACCTACCTTGGATTTCTATTGTCCTAGGGGAGGAATAAAAATCTACATTGATCACCTATCTTTGAGAGATTCAACCATGTTCTATTAGGATGGAACAATAATGGACCTCCTTTAATGCAAAGTGGTGCTTTTAAAGCTATTTTCTAAGCTATTCCCATTTACCAGTTCTCCCTTCTACTAGCCCCTAGAAATCAATTTTTACATTACTAATTCTATGCAATTTTTCAAGGAAAAAGTACAAGAGGTCATTTCAAATATCCTCTAGTATAATGGAAGGAGATTTATAAGGATAACAAAAAAAAGGTGGTCTTGGCCTCAAGGACATTATATTTTCAACTATGCTCTTTTTGGCTAAGTTTGTCTAGAGGTTTATCTCAAATAAAGATGTTTCTTGGATTAATGTTCTCAAAGACAAGTATCTATCTAGTGACTAGCTATCATCATTTCTTAGGAGGGACAATCTTCCCAAAGGCTTAGCTATCCGAGAGAGGGCAGAGGATGCCAATAATCTTATTAGTCAATTTACCTTATCTATCATTCAAAATGGTAGATAGACCTTTTGGAATGATATATGGATATCTAGAAAACCCTTAAAAAATGATTTGTATCTTCAAACCTTAATACATATCCTCAAAGGATTTTAAGGCCTTAAAGTTAGGGACTATTAGGAAGAAGGAATGGAGTTTAGTGGTCCTATTAGAAAATAGAAATCACATTTGAGGACTCAAATAGGTAGCTTAATGTTCTTCTCTAAAACTTCAAGCCTTTCTATAGTAGGGTAGAGGATCTCTCTAAAAGGGACATGGATCTATTCTATTAAGAAAGGGTATACTAAGTTTCACCTTACTACTAATCCTTCTATTTTTGATTGGAATAGGATTTGGCAATCCAAGGCTTGGCCCAAAGCTAAATTTTTATTCTAGCTCACTTGTCTCTCTCAAATGCTTACTTGGATCAGCTTCAAAGAAAAGTTTGTTGCTCTCTTTATTTAAGTAATGAGGAATTCAACTTTCACCTTTTTCTCCACTATGAATATGTGAAAGAAATCTAGAATAGATTTCTAGATAGGTTTAGTCTAAAATGGATATTCCTATTTTCTTTCAAGGATTATCTAGAAGCCTAAAGATGTATGTAGTTCTTAATATTTTGTAAGAATTATGGGATATATAGTTCCAAGTTTTATTGTCTAGAAAGTGTGGATGGAATGGAACACCAAAACTTTTAATGGGAGAGAAAGGAGCGAAGACCAAATATGAAAGGAGGCCTAGGAGGCATGCTCCCAAATCATTATTCTACTTAATCCTTCCAAATATAAAGAAGCTAATCCTTAAAAAATGATATGTTGAGGAACTAGTATGAATTAGAAGTTTTTGATATGTTTCTTCCTAAAGATTGAAAAAGGAGAATAATGGAACTATAATGCCCTCCATTGACAAATCGAGATAAGATGAATTTTGATGGGACTGTCAAGAATAATCCATGAAGGCATGTTGTTTTCTATACTCTCATTTATGCGTATTAACATGAACAATGTTGCTAAAGCTAAACATCTTATCTTGGGTCTTGGGCATGGAATTCAACTTGGAATCTAAAAATTAATTATTAAGGGGGGTTATTACTTGAATATCCAAGAGTTGCAAAATGGAAAAATTAATTCACTAGTAGATTTGTATTTATATAGAGGAAGCTAAATGACTCATTACACAATACAAAGGTGTTTGCATAAAGCATGTTCTATAAGAAGGCAAAAAATGGTAGATTGGCTTGCCAATCTAAGTCTTCAAGGAAGTTTCTATTCTCACATTTAGATGAGTTATGATTTTATAAAAGATAGGGACTTGCACCAATTAATGCCAATCATTAATGATGACAATAAAGAAAATCTATCTAGTCATGGATCCTCTTGATAAGTATTTATGGATAAATCTTCTATGTTTAAGAAAGCTTATAGGTTATCTTCAACAATAACATTCTAAAGCATGGTTTTGCATGCAAGCATTGCTTTCTCATGTATGCATAGGATTTACATGCATACATTGCTTTTCATGCATGTACACATGCCTCTTGTATATATGCAATGGTTTTGTATGCATTATCTTTTTATACATGTGTTTCTTTTTGCACTCGTGCTTACTTTTTTGTAAGTAATTTTATTTCTACCATGCAAGCCTTTTCATTTAGGTATTTGTTTTAGAAGGTAGTTAACCTCTTCAACACATATTTAACTTTTGTCATGTCTTTTAATGTAATGCTAGGAATTGTACTCTCTTTTTGTTAATAAATATTTTAATTTTATTTCAAACAAAATCTTACAAATTTATAAATCTTGGAGTACAAGAATCTTCTCTTTCTTAATTAAATATGATACAAACAAATGGTACAATGACATTCCTTATAATACCTTTTGTAATAGCTAGATTAAAAATGATAATAATATGTTGTACACAAACTTTTTGTACTTAAATGCTAAAATTTACTTCTACACCAATAATCTACTTATAATTGAAATTGGATTATGAATAGGTTTAAATGACAAAAGGTACTTTATGAGGTATTAATGAAATTGTAAGTTATATGGAATTGAAAATTTAATTTAAGACACAAATATTATACAAAGCATCCAAATTAAGAGCAATGGTCAGAATCAATAGGGAGGTACATGTAGTAATTGATGCCAAGACATATAAACCAATTTAGAGTGATTGAGAAAGAATAATTGAATCTGATAATCAATGACATGTGACAAAGTTTGCCCCACCAAAAGAGAAGCGTAACAATCACAAAACAAACTAAAGTACTTTAATTTCATGCAAGTTGACTATTCCTTTCAAAGCTGTGAACATTATGCAAAAGTTGTAAGACATATTAACAAGTTAAATTTGTTGTAATGGGTATACTCTCTCTAAGAAAATATCTAGAGTTAAGTTCAGAGGCTGCTACAAGTTGTACTAAGCAGTAATTTATGGACAGGATAGAAAGAACATTAAATTTAAAGGAAAAATGAGACAAGTTTTGTAGATCTTTGCTCTCACTAAAGTTAATATCATTTTCTCATTTAAATAATAAAATTGCCAACTATATACCACATTAATAATAATACTAAGATATTTATAAGGCACCACATGCACTTCAAACAAAAAGGCTTACTAGGCACTAGGTCATTGGCCAATGATGTCCCACCATAATATCTTAGACCCTCTAGAACATGCCATTGAAAATATTATGCCATTTGATGATTACCATTTGAAAAAACATGCTCTTCATGGAATCCCAAATAGAAAATATAATTTGAACTGCATAAGAATTGAGTACAAACATGAGCTCTGCAACCACAAGTTCATGTGCAGCTTCATCTCATTACAGCTTGCATAATCATACATTCCATTCAATATACACCCTTACAAAAATACTATAGTCTGAATCTTCTCAAGTCTAATAACACTATTGCTTCTAAAATCTTCTGCCTACTAAACAATCAATACTCTACAACAAGACTCACATTAATGCTGAAAAATAAAAGAATTCAAACCCATCTGTTTTTTTTCTTTGCAACACAATTACAATCTTGGGCTGACAGAGAGATGTAATCCATCTTCATCCATGTGGAGGGTGAGCATGGTCCTGTATTTGATTTCCTTTGTCTTAACAGCTTCAAATTTGTAGAAACGAAGAAGAACTGCAGCAATGATCTTCATTTGTAGGTAGGCAAAATCCCTGCCAATACAGATCCTAGGTCCAGCCTAAAACAAAGAAAACTATAGTAAGACATTGTATCTGTGTGCAACCATAACCATAATATTCAATCTATCTGGCTATTCAAGCTCTAAAATTTAATGTTGATCACAGGGGTTTCACTAAGGAACATACTGAATGATGCAATCATAATATTGTAAATACTTAATATGAAATTTACTACCACCTCTTGGCATCCATTAAATCTTTCATACCACTTCTCAGAGAGTCTATCACTCCAAAAGTTTCAAATAAGAATACTCCATGAATCAATACTACATAGTATGATTACACATGTTCTTAGGTCAGCTAATCTTTTTGTTGTGGATATATAAAGGGCATAGGCTTCATGTACCTGAAATGCAGTAAATTTGAAGGGTGATTGTGGATGGAAAATGCCATTCTCAATCCATCTTTCAGGCTTAAATTCCTTTGCATCGCTGCCCCATAGGAACGCCATTCTTCCCATAGCATAAGGGACATAGCTTACAAAATCTCCTTTGTTAACTTTGAACCCATCAGGAAGAATGTCATCCTTAACTACATATTTTCCATCCTGCAGTCCTCAATACAAGAATCATGGAGGTGAAAAACAGCAGAATCAAAGAAATTATAGAATACCCAATTTCGACTGAAAATAAGATAATCATCTAATTATATCAGAGGCCACCTCCAAATACAGCAAAATCAATACAATTATGGAACACCCAGTTAGAGGGAACTTACAACAGGAACAGCTGGATATAGCCTCAGAGTCTCAGACAAAGATGCATGAAGGTAATGCATTTTATCTAGGACTTCATGAGTTAGACAATGTGCAAAGGTGCTGATTTCAGTACATTCTGTATCCTCAATCACACTGCTTATCTCCTTCACAATTTTCTCTTGTACTTGTGGGTGCTTGCACAGCATGTAGAAGAACCACGACAGTGTAAGTGCTGTTGTATCCCTAGCAGCCATCATGAAGTTGAGAATAACATCTCTTAGATATTTATCAGAAAAAGCTTCGGAAGTCTCTTTGTCACTCAACGTGATATACCTAGACAGTACATCTGGTTTCACCTGTGACCCAAAAAGGAAAGTTAAGATTGACAATAAAAAAAGAGTTTTAACTGTGACCCAAAAGAAGAGAAAAAGTGTTATATGATGAAGCTTCCACACAGTTCAATATGTCAGAGACGAATAAATTAAGATCTTACATTTTCCTTTTCTGCAGAAACCACTTCCTGCCTTCTGGTTTCAATGACTTTGTAAAGAAAATCATCCACTATTTTAATGTTTTTCCTCAAGGTGGCCTCTGATCCAATGTTGAAAACCTTTTTGACTTTCCAAAAGCTGCCAACATAACGCTGGAACATCATAGCATTGGCAACATCAAAAGCCTCTGCAAAAGAAGTTTCAGGCCCTCCCTTTGATTTTGTACTTGACAGGCTGTTGATGTCCACGCCAAACACCACTTTGCAGATGGAATCAAAGGAAGATCTCATGAAAAGATCCTAAGAGTTATACAGAACAACATTTTCAGTAACAGTTCAGCAAAGACAAGTAAACTACACACATGCATTGACAGAGAAAACCAGTTCTGCTGTATTTACAAAACATCCAATCCCCAAAAGCCATCCCACAATCTGGTAGACTATAGTTCAACTAGCTACATAACATGAGCAGAGAGGAGGGGTACCAATCTATAGCTTGTGGCTAAGAAAGCATCATAATGATTACAACCATGAGGCAACTTGATCTATAACATTGTAAAGCAGTGCTAATATGAGGAGAGCTGTACATCAATAGCTTGTAATTCAGAATGTATCCCTCTGAAAACCACCACAAGATAAGGGACCCTGGAAGCACAAAGGCTCCACCAATTACTCTTAATACTAGATGGGACTGTTAACAAGATAACATAGGAACTTTCACAACTATGCTTGGCTATCTATACACAAATATAAGATAGCTTGCCAGAGCACTATGGCCTGAAACTAAATAAATTCCAAGACTCCTAGAGTCTAGTAATTTGAAAAAAAATCATATTATAAGAATTGAGGATGGGTTGAGTAGTTGCAACATGGAATCCTTTTTTAAAACAGGGGTCCCAAAAATCTGTATTGCTAATGTTGACCCGTGTAAGCCTAAAAATGTTTAAGCATGCTTTTTTTCGCACCTTTCCACCATGACTGAAACTGCATAATTTCCAAAACTCTAAAGCCAAACCCACACGATAGAAATTTGAAAAAAAAACATATAATTCAAGAAATGCAGGGTATTACAGATAGAGGGTATGATACCTGCATCTCCACACTTTTCCTTCCTTCAGCAGCTTCTTTGACAATGCTTGCAAGCTTCACTGCAATACTACTGAAAACCACACCACTAAAGTCCATAAAAACCTTGGTAGAAAACTCCAAACTAGCCAACTTCCTCTGCTGCCTCCATTTGTCTCCATCAACATTGAAAATTCCATCCCCAAGAAGATCTCTCATAATCCCATGGTTAGAAATTCCCTACAATAGTCAAGCCAACCCAAAACTCCATAAGCTCAAAATCTCAAAAGACTCACCATAAAAATTCCTACAACCTAATTACCTTATTCACAGTTTCAGACCAACCCAACAATGTCATGAGCTCAAATATGATCAGATTCAACACACAACACCCTGCAATCTAACTGCATTATCAACACCAACATGCAAAAAAGATCATGACTAGAATTAGCCAACCTTGACATAATTTGTGAAGTTGGTCTTGAGGATGTGCTCCACGTTGAAAGGATCTGTGGTGAAAACATAGCTAAAAGTGGGATACATCACCCTAAAAGTCTTGTTTCTCTCAGCTTGCTCTGTATGATAGTCATGCAAACGCTCAAAATTCATAACATGATTTAGCATTGTGCCTACCAGAGGTGGATATGCACCATTGTTCCTGAATTTTCTTAGAAACCCAACAATCCATACAGAAAATGCTAACAGAAAAATTGAGACAGACAATGTGTATATACTCAAATCCATTGTGAATATGAATTGGTTGTATACACACTACTTATCTTATAGTGCCAAAGTAAGCTGAGGGGGGACCATAGAACTTGGCACCTTAGGAATTGTGTATTATAATAATCATACCCTCGTGTGTATCCACTTTCTCTTGTCGTAATGATGACTTCTCCATAAGAATGTTTTCTCTGTAATTAGCTTTGAATTCTTTCTGGACTTGTTAACGTACCATTTACATTGTTTTCAATAAAGGCTATCGAGGCACTACGGTGCTACCATCATAGCATTCTTTTTCAAAAAAAAATTCTTTTAATTCAAATATTTTCAGGTTTATTCCAGCCAGTAATTTAGTAAGTTTGAATGATTTAGATTCTTTTTATGACCTTTGAATGTCTTTAGAAGAAACCCAATTGTTAAATGCCGCGAATTGACAAGTAATGATAGTGACCAGTGTACTTAAAGAAAATCCATGAGTTTTGCCAGATTATTCTCTTTGTTAATATCTGTAACTTTTGGGAAAACATTAAAATATTATTTTTAATTAAAAAAATTCCTGTAGAATACTGAAATCAATTGAATAAATGAGTTGTTTGGGTTACCTAAAAATGATCGGGTCTTTCTTTATCTCTTTGTTCATCATTTTCACATAATAAATATTTGAATTTTTAATTAATTTAATATTTGATTAATTATAACGGTAAGATTTATATGTTCATGTTATTTTTCATTTAATTTTGTGTTCAATTTGAAAAAATATTTTGATATATGTGTATATTAATAAATAATACAATTTTATGTGAAACTAGGCACATTCTCTTTACCTTTACTTAACCTTTACACACATGCTCACATATTTAGCCCCCACCTTGCTAAGTTATATACACATACTCTAATACATTGACCTAAGCCTTGTATTTATTACACTTATTTTTATACATACCCTAATAAAGTCATTATCCACCCCAATTTGACTATTTACACACCCAAATCATCTTTTTTTGTCATTATAGGGTTAACCTCATGATTGTGGGCTTGACTCCTACCTTTTCAAAATTCAAATTCTAGTGAAATTTGAAGCTATGAGATAGTATTTAAAGACCTGTTTGTCAAGATTCATCTACAAACACCACTTATTTATCTCACATCCTATAAACATTCATAGAGTAATTAATAGTGGAACACTTCAACTTAGTGCATTCAAAGTACTAACAAATCTATAAGCATCGTTCGAGGGTGCTTGCCTATTGTCTTTAGTCTTTTACACACATTTCTAGGGTTTACCTAGGTGAACATGTCTCCTTATAACATAATGACAACTGTTGTATGGTAGTTCTAAATACTACTAGTCTCTAGATATAAAAAAAAGTAAAGTAGATAGAGATCACTTAGACAAGTGGTAGAGAAACACTAAGCAAGGTAAAATACGAGAACAAAAGATAAATTTATAACTAAAGAATAGACCTAAACTTGTAGGTAAATAGATAGAGATCACTTAGACAAGCAGTAAAGAAAAATAACACACTAAGCAAGGTCAAATATGTGCATAAAAGATAAATTTATAAAGTTCTATAGTTCATAGACCTAAACTTGTAGGTTTAACCTAGGATAGAACAAAGATTTACTACAAGATTTGAGGCATTTCACTGAAAAAGATGTAGGTTTTACTAGGCTAGCAACAATTAATTTTAGAATATTCATCAATCAACATTCATTCTTCGTTCATAGAGCTAAGTACCTTTCTGTTTCTTTGCATTTACTTTTCCAAGAAAGCAAGTGCAATTATGTAATTTATCATTCCTAACTATTATTAATTAAGCCAAGTTGATTTGTGCTTAATTGATTTCTTTTACCTAATTAGCCTAGGTTTGTCTTAGGGAAAATTGTTTTCCCTCACATTTTGGTGAACCCAATTGATCTATGACCTAACTTCCCCTAGGGTTTCTCATATCTTTAAGGGGTTTTGAATCTATATTTTTTAATTTTACATGTTATTTTTCAAATCCGATCTTCCCTTTTCATCCTTGTACTTCATTGATACATCCTCATTTTAAGATTTGGTGCTTATTTACATATCTTATGTTTTACCCACCCTTGTTTTGGCCTTAGAACCGACATTTTACACTTTCTTTTAAATCTAATTTACTTTTAGTTTTCTAAATTTTCTTATCTAAGATTCATTACTTTGTCATATTATTGTTTACATTATAGATATCTTCTTCTCCTTCCTTACCAAGCTCATTACTTATATCACTACACTTTATTCTAATACATATTTTATGGCATATGATAGTGACTTGGGTACTAATTCATCCCTATATACAATTGATACAACTAGGGATATTGGCTTATGTGATGTTAATCTAGCAAGCATACCATTCATACAAATTACAATAGCCTCCTCCATGTACCTCTCTTGATCCATTCTTCCTTGAGGATCCTAGTGTTGCATATACACATATTTCACCTTCACTTACATGTGATGATGATGTACCTTATCCCATGCCTAGTGATACAATTGTTGATTTGGGAAGCCTATATATGATGATTACCCTAGTGATGAGTTTTCTGATGATATGTTATGCCTATACATGATACACTAGTGTTTGTTGATTTGGGAAGCCTATATATCACTAGTGTTATGCCTATACATGATACACCTTTTTTAGCTTCACATTATGTGGCTAATACTTCTACTCTATCTTGGCCCTCATGGTCTATTGATGATATATTTACTAATGAGCATTGAAATTGCTATGCCCTTAATATTAGAGTATACATAGGGTTATGAGTAATCAACTTGTGGCTACCTTAACTCTTAATTAAGTCATAGTATCATTGTTATATTGTTATTTAATTATTAAGGTCAGACTAAGACTTATATGGGGTTATGTAGGTTCGCTTGAGTGATATCCTAGGCACAAGTAGAGTATATATAGGAGGTAGTGAGTCTTGTTTGATCATTAGATTGTGAATTATGTTCTCATTGAAGATATTTGGAGGTTTTCTCCCTTGAAGTGGTTTGTTATTCTCAACTATTATCAACTATTTCAATATATTTCATATTATATCTTCTATTGTGGAGGTTATTTCATTACAAGTGGTATTAGAGCATGATCTTGGTACTGTGAAGGTAAAGTCGTTTGTTTTCAATTTTGGAGGTCATTTTGTGAAACACATATCTCTAAGCTTTTGGAGAATTTTTTCCTAATTTTTAAAGGGTTTTTGAATAACATACCGAAGCATCTACAATCTATATTTCAAAGGAATTGGAGCATCATTGAGTGACTTATTAAAAACTAGGGTTTCTAACAAATTCACTCTCAAGGCTAGAAATATGCTAATTTCTTGGATATTTTTTTGGGTAAGTGGTATCCTAGCCCTAATAAGTTACAATAATTTTTTTAGAGAATTTACATTTCATTTGTGTGAAGTATTTAAAATTTATTGGTTTCCATCATGATGGGGCCCCAAACAAGAGGTAAAAATAATGTTGTCACATCGAGAAAATCTCCTGATAAGGATGAGGTAATAATTGAGGATATTACCCCCAATGTGGAAATTAGCAAGGTTAAGGAAGAAATTTCATTAGTGGAGATGGATATGAGGGGGGATATGGATTGGTTGAAAGGAGATATGGTTTGCTTAAGAGGAGATATATCAAACATACATAACATGTTAAATGATTATATAAATAGACCAAGAAAGGATGTCTCAAGCAATTGGAGTGAATCATCCAAGTCAGCTAATATTGATCCAAATTTTAATACATTTTGGATCTAGGAACTTGATACCAAAGGTGGATATGTGAAAGTTTGATGGAAATGACTCACAAACATGGATAAAACAAATGGAGAATATTTTTGATGTACATCAAGTCCCAAGTGGACAAAAAGTCACAATGGCTTCCCTATACTAGAACCAAATCAATTCATTTGGTATCAATGGATTTGTACTCATCAACAAAAGAGGATTTCACTGTCTCATGATAAATTTTTACATAGGATCTACAATCACAATATAGAAATAGTGTGATAGATAACTTCTTTAGCCAGGTAGCTAAACTTCAACAAATAGGATCAGTCAAAGGTTATATTCAACAATTCTAAAATATATCCTTGAGAGTGGATACAATTACAAAGGATAACTTGAATGATTTATTTTTGGGTGGTCTCAAGGATCACATTCAACATGAGGAAAGCATATTTAGTCCTAGCTCTATATCTGAGTCTTTTATCTTAGCACATAGGGTAGACGAGAAGTATTTGATTCCTAGAAAGAAAGGGGCTAATGGGATAAGAGAGAAAGGATATTCAACACCTTATCCTCCTCAACCTACTAGATTAACAACACAATAAATTGAGAAGTGAGCAAAAGGGTTAGTTTTAATTGTGATAGAAAATATAGTCGAGGACATAAATGCAGTAAAAAAAATGTTTTATATTGAAGGTCTAAGTGAGGAAGAAGAGGAGGAACCAATATTAAAGGGTGACAAGGAATCAAATGAGGAATTACAAGATTCCTAACCAATATTTTTTCCATTCACTCTCAGGTCTTACCACACCACAAAATCTCAAGGTAGTGGGATTCTTAAAGAAACAAAGAGTAATAGCGTTAATCAACTCAAGAAGTACTCATAATTTCATCAAGAAAAAGTTGGCCACTCGTCTAAACTATTTTATATATCTAGCTCTAGAGTTTCAGGTTTTGGTTATAGATGGTGGTACTATCAGTTGTTCTGGGAAATACCAAAACATTAAATTTTCCATGGGATATTATCATCTTGATAGACCAATTTTTGACATCTCCATGGGTGTAGAGGATATTGTTTTGGGAGTACAGTGACTTACTACTTTGGAAACAATTGAGATGAACTTCCAGAAGCTATTCATGAGATTTCAATCAAAAGAAAAGATAGTGGAGCTAAGGGGGTTTTATGCAAAGTCCCCACAAATAGTAATCTCTCATCAAATGCAAAAGTTTCTTAAGAAAGGAGCTGAGGCATTTGTGGCCCAATTAAATTCTTTATAAGCCTATCAATCCAATGCTCCTACCCATCCCAATTTACAAGCAATTATAGATCACCATTCAATGGTTTTTGGAGATATGCATAAAGTACTTCCTCCTAAAAGGGATCATGATCATGTCATACAACTAGTACTAAGGAGCCAACCACCCTCAGGCCTTACAGGTACCCATATATACCAAAAAGTGAGATTGACTTGAAAATGTTTAGGATATGCTAGAGGCAAGAATTATCAGGAATAGCCAAAGTGCTTACTCCTCACCCATAGTGATGGAGTGTAAGAAGGATGAAACTTGGTGCATGTTCCCATAGTATAGAGTGCTCAACACATACACCATCAAAGATAAGTTTCCTATTCTGATCATTGATGATATTCTAGATGAATCAAATGGAGCTATGCATTTTACAAAGTAAGATCTTAGATTAGGTTATCACAGGTTTGAATTAAGGAAGAAGATATTTCTAAAACAAAATTTAGGACTCATGAGGGTCATTATGAATTTTTGGTGATTCCATTTGGTCTTACCAATGCACCATATACATGTAAAAGTTTGATGAACTCCATCTTTAAGAAATTCTTAAGGAAGTTTGTATTAGTGTTCTTTGATAATATATTGATTTATAGAAAGACATGAGAAGAACACTTGCATCATGTAGATCAAGCATTACAAGTTCTCAAAGATCATCAACTCTATGCTAAGGAATCCAAGTGTGCTTTTGGTCACAATGAGGTGGAGTACTTGGGACACATAGTTTCACATGAATGAGTAAAGGTGGATCCTAACAAAATCAAGGATATCATAGAATGACATATTCCCAAAACCATTAAGAAATTGCGGGTTTCTTGGGGTTGACTAGATACTATAGAAGATTTGTGAAGAATTATGGTCATATATAAACACAACTTATAGCTTTATTGAAGAAGGATTATTTTCATTGGAACGAGTCCGCTAATCTAACATTTGAGAGATTGAAGGAGGCTATGTATACAATTCCAATGTTTTCCACTCCATATTTCACCAAGAATTTTATTATGGAATGTGATTCTTCAAGAAACGTTATAGGAGAAGTTCTCATGTAAGAGGGTCAACCCATTTCCTTTGAGAGTCATCAATTAAAGGGTAAGAATAAAATCAAACCTATTTGTGGGAAGGAAATGTTAGCTATTATTCATACAGTAAAATAATGGACACCTTATCTAATGGGTAGACACTTCAAGGTTAAGACAAATCATGATAGCCTAAAATATTTTTTTGGAACAAAGATTATCTTTTGAAGAGCAAAAAAAAGATTACTAAGATGTTGGGATATGAATTTGAGATTGTATATAAGAAAGTAAGGGAGAATATTGTGGAAGATGAAATATCTAGGAAGGATGAGAAGGATTAAGCTTTATTGTGTCATTTAAATATTACAAGTAGATTGGGTTGAAAAAGTCAAAGTAGAAATGGTTGAATGATGTTGCTACAATTAATCTCAATCATTAGTTACAAAGTGATCCCAGTAGTTCAAATAAGTTTTGTTGGAAGGGAGATGTTTTTTTGTATAAAGAGAAGTTATATCCTTGCAAGAATTTCACTCTCAAACAAAATATTCTCATAGAGCTTCATGAGTCTCCAGTGGTTGGTCATTCAAGATTTTTGAAGATTTATCATTGAGTCAAGCAAGATTTTTTTTGGGAATGGCTAAAGGGTGATCAATTTTTTTGGTTGAATGTTTGGTTCGTCAAAGAAATAAAAGAGAGACAAGTAAGACACTCGTTCTCTTGCAGCCCTTAGTTATTCTTAGCCAACGTTGGGAAGAGGTCTCCACCACAAGTCCCAAATCTAAAGGTAAGAATTTCATAATGGGAGTAGTGGGTCACATTTCATTGCATTATCACATCCTTTTACAACAAGTATAGTGGAAAAATATTTTTTGGAGAATATAAAAAAGCTAGATGGTACACCTAAGGTTAATGTCAATGACTGTAATCCTATCTTTACTAGTCACTTCTAAACAAATTTATTGTCATATTTGGGTACTCAATTGGCTCATATTTCTTCATACCATCCTCAATTTGATGGGAAACTAAGGTTGTTAATAAGTTTTTGGAAGGATATCTACACTATTTCACTTCATTTAAACAATCCCAATGGGTATATTGGCTACCACTAGCAAAATGGTGGTATAACACTTCCTTTCATAGTTCATAAAAAATGTCTCTATTTATGGCACTATATGGATATCATGTAACAACCCCCATGTTAGTATCTTGTTGTTTTCCTTCCTTGATGGATTTTGATAACTGTATATTTTGTATTGCACTATTCGTCCCTTAATTATTTTGTATTGACACCCGAGAGGTGTAATTTTGTGACTGTCATGCTGAATTATATGATTACATGCTTATATGTTTTTATGCTGTTATGTGGTTTACATGATTATTGTTTATGCTGGATTTCATGTTTACATGGTTAATTATTATGTTGGACTACATGCTCACATTTTATATATATATCATTGTTGTTGATTATGTATAATCATGGAAAAGAAAATGACAATATCATAACACTCGTAACCGAGAGACTTATGATATCTTGATCATTTTTCCTTATGGTTGATGTTGCTTTAGATATATGATGTATGATTTATGCACATGTACTTTAATGTTTGAATTAGAGTGATGGAGGTACTGAGTATCGACTTCGCCTAGATTCATAGGCCTGAGCGTACTCTCATTCCCCGATGGTGGTTAATTGGAGGTAGTCACAGAGCAATGTTCCCCTACCTTAGCCCCACTGCACCCTGTCGGGGCAGTGTTTCCGTTTATTGCCTTCCATCCGGTTACCTAACGGTAATGTTCGGAGCACCCTTCTACCGAAAGTATTTTGTCATATTTGTCTCGTTGAAATATTTGGTTTTTGTCCTTATTTAATATTTTATAATGATTAAATCGATGGGAATTTAAATTGTTATTATTTCAGGAATTTAAATATTTTATGAATTATTGATTTCTTGGGGCAGCCTTGAGCAATTCTTTTATGTTTGCTTATTTAGCAACCTCTTTTATTTGTTTCCTTGAGGGGGGAGTTTATATAACAAATTTTACTCAATTTCTTATTTTCCATCCTTGCTTGGGTTTTGAAAAAAAAAAATATATATAAAAAGAGAATGAAGTGTTATTTTGAGGGGGATTTTTATGTTTAGCTTTTGGGGGAGAGAAGGAAATTGTTGTTTTTCTTGCTTGGAGTAGAAAACCCCATGACTTGAGCAGCTGTGTTATGGGAAGATTGGGAGGATTTTTTGTGAAGAAATTCGTGGGTGGTGAATGTTTGAAATCAGCTCGCCAACTTCTTCCTGCTGTCCGGATTTGAAGCTTTGCCGCGGTTCCTCCTTTCAGTATTCCACTATTTTTGTTTTGGAGCTGATTGAGGTATTCTTCTTTTGTTTTTCAATCTTTTATGGCTGGAAATTTGGGTACTCTCTCTTGCCTTTTGTATGCTGGTATTTGCTGAGTTGAATTGTTTCAATTTACAAAAAACTTGGAGGAAGTCTTCCATTTTCGTTTTGTATGGTTTGGGGTTGAATGATGGCTGTTTTAGATATTTTGTTTCCTGCTCTTTATCCTCCTATTGTAAATGAATTTTAAGAGTGGATTACATGTTGAATCACTAAGATCTCAACTGGGTCTTTGGCAGAATTTTAATCGGAGCATTTTTATTTTTCCATGTTTTTCTTGCCATCCATTTAGACGTTTTTTTGTTGCTGTTCATGAACCACTTGATAAAAATGTGATTTGAAGGTGGATTCTAACTCCACATGCCCATATCTCAACTGAGTTTTCGTGAATTTGATTTCTGGGAACTTTCAATTTTCCATGATTTTTCTTGCCCATATGGCCATAATGGCTTTTTTTTTGTAACAGCAGCTCCTTTTTGAGCTAAAACCAAAAATTTAAAGGTGGATTTCAATTAGAAATAGAAAAATATGATCTAGGTCTCGCTCAAAATTTTGATCCGAACACTTTGAATTTTTATGAAATTTCTATGCCTCTTTTTCATGTTAAATTTCTGCTACTAATTGAGTCTCTTTTACATCAACTCTATTTTGGCTGTTTTAAATGGTTTCTTTGACAGCAAATTGTGGCTTCTCGTTGTATTTCTTGTTACTTGGATTCCCCGTTTGGTTAAACAAGATGAGCCTAGGTCTAGGTAAAAGAGTGGTTATATGGAGTGGCTCTCTACGGGCCCGGGGCCCGCAAGTGGCTGCTAGGGGAACTAGTAGCAGAGTAAAGTAAACAAGTGATAACTAAATAAAATAATGAGGTAAAACACTAATAAGATAATGAGTCCTCGTGCATGGCCTTGAGCGCTTGTAAAGGCTAAGGATGCACTCGAGAAGGCCCATCTGTCTAAGGGGCATTGAGTTATTCGCCTGCGGGACATGGATTCGGGCATGATTGAGTCTCCTTGTCCCTATGAGAGGAGTTCTTGATTCCATGTGGTTCCATCCCTTCATGCACACATGATGACACTCCATCTGATTTCACTCTAGTACCTAGGTCCGTAGTGGTTATGAGTAGTACCCGCCATGTCATCAGTTAAACATCTTTATGTTGAGGTAATCCGTTGTATGCATTGTTTGTTGTGTTTGCTCTCTCACTGATGTGAGTTTTGTGCTTTGTATACCCTTCCCTTGATTTCATTTGCTTGGGCCTTGTGACTATCTCCGAGCACAGAGGGGAGGACTCTTTTGAGCCACATGGTTGGGAGGCGTTGCCACCACCATTGGGGACCGACGTACAGGTCTGAAGTATCGGTCGGAATTGATCAGTCTCTCTCTCTCTTGTAATTGTTTATCACATATACTCATGTACATGTCTTGTGTATATTTATCTTAATAGATTTTGTATCTTTCCTTGGAAATGTAATTGTTATCATACTCGTTCATTTATGCACAATTTACTCTCTTGAGAGAGAAAATTAATCATAAGTTTAATGAGAAGATATGTGATGTTTGTTTTGGTTTACGGGCTCCGGTGTTGGTATCGGGCTCAAATATTCTTTGACCCTCTCTAAGTTCTTTTATTTCATTAAATATCATGTTTAAGTTAGAATCCTTTGTTGTGTGTTTATCCCTTTTGCAATCTGCCCAGGTTTCGGAGCATCGACGCTGTCTGTTTGCTGTCTAGTGGGTAGAAACAGGCTCTGGCGCAGGGAGCTCTGGAATTGTAAGTTCCCTAGTATTGGCGTAGGGAGCTCCAGAACTGTAGGTTCCGAAGCACCAATGCTCTTTGTTTACTGTCCAGTGGGTAGAAACAGGCTCTGGTGCAGGGAGCTCCAAAACTGCAAGTTCTGGAGCACCAGCGCCCTTTGTTTGCTATCCTATGAACAAAAACAGGTTTCGAAGCACTGACACCCACTGTTTTCTAACTTGAGGGCAGCAACAGGTTTCAGAGCAGTGAGCTCCAGAACAACGGGGTTTCAGAGTAGAAATGTTCCAATGTACCTTTGGTCATTCTTGGCCATGTTTGCTTGTTAGTGTAACAATTTAACATCTAATTTATGTGTTGTTATTCCTTTTGTTTTTTTAATTTTTTTTATCTTGTCCCTTTTGGCTCTTAACTCCCAGGGGTTTGTAGCGGGATGTTACATATCAACCTCCTTCCATCACATCATCATTGAAGGTTTCACCAAGATTTCAAGCCATGAAGGACCACATGCTTCATTAGCAACAAGTACTTTTAGGACTTAAGGAGAATATAGCCATGGCACAAAATTGAATGAAGTAGCAAGTGGACCAACACCATAGTGAAAGAAGTTTTGAAGTTGGGGATTGGGTTTTCTTGAGATTGCAACCTTACAAGAAAATATAATTGAAGCAACAAAAAAAGATCAAATTGTTGTCCCAAAAATATTATGGCCCATACCAAATCATGCAAAAGATAGGTAGTGTTTCCCATAAGCTTGATTTTTTCCAACAATAAATACATCCATTTTTTCATATTTCTTGTTTGAAGAAGGTAATTAGCATAATATCCCTACTTAAACAATATTACTAGAGCTTGATGAAGAAGGAAGAATCATATTGGAACCATACTTCATTCATCAAACATGCACAAACAAGCTAAGGAATTAAACAAATTTGAGAATCTTATCCAATGGAAGAATTTACCAGTTGAAAATGCCACATGGGAGGATGCAAAGTTCACTCATAAGTATCCACACTTGATTAGCATTGAGGACAATGCTTCTTTGAAGAAGGGGGCATGCTACACCCTTAATATTAGAGTATACATAGGGTTATGAGTATTCAGCTTGTGGCTACCTTAACTCTTAATTAATTCACATTATCATTATTATATTGTTATTTAGTTATTTAAGTTGGCCTAAGGCTTTTATAGGGTTATCTAGGTTGGCCTGGGTGATATCCTAGGCATAAGTAGGGTATATATAGAAGGTAATAAGTCTTGTTTGATCATTATATTGTGAATTGTGTTCTCATTGGAGATATTTGGAGGTTTTCCCCCTCGAAGTGGCTTGTTATTATCAGCTATTATCAAGTAATTTCAACACATTTAATATTATATCTTCTATTGTGCAAGTTATTTCTTTACAAAAATTATAGTTTTTTATCTTCTCATGATGAAGATGATGATTGCTTCCTTCATGACGATTATGTACCTATATTGAGGTAGTGACCTTTACTTAGTGGATCCCATAGAATTCTCTATGCATTGGAACACATTATTATAGACCTTATATTGAAAAAAAACATGATTTATACATACCCAAGGATGAAGGACAACACAAGATTCTCTTACAATTTTACTTGGTATATGTGAGGATAAAGTACCATAGTTGATGATATGCATTTTTTATCCTTCATCATTATCACACATGGAATAATGTATATAAATACAATCATGACATGATTCATACAAATATACACGTGGGACACGTTTAGCATGATATTCCACCTTATGTGAATGATCTAATCATTAGGATTAACAATTTAGAATAGTATATTGCAAAAAATGTCAATTACAAGATGATACTATAAAAAACTTGCATAATATATTAGAATATGAAATTTTGACATATCTATCACTAAGTGGATTTTTGGTACCTTGATTTAAAACTAATGATGGTATATTTGAGCCATTATGACATTTACAATACTTTAAAGTAATATACCTCCCTTATTTTCATTAGGGTCAGTTTTTCGCTAAGGTGATTCCATCAATGTTGAGTGAACATGCATTTACATGGATTCATTCATTGTCTCTTGCTTCTATTAATTCCTTAAAATAGTTGGCTAATTCTTTCATGAAAAAATATTAAAAAATTGAGCCTAAGACATTTACCGCTCAACTCATAATGCAAACAAAAGGAACAAGAGCCAATTAGGGATTATGTTTTTAGATTTCAAATTTTGGCTACTAATATGTTGTCTCTAGTTATGGATGATGAGATTCAACATATATTTATTATTGGTTTAATTCTAGTCTTATAGAACCAAGTGTATCACATTCCTCATCACCCATTCTGAGATTAATGTGATACTGCATGTAAATTTCAACATGCCTTATAAAAAAATCCCTTTTTGTATCACCATACTTATAGACTTTCCTTTCTCCATGATTTAACATTATTGTCCCATTTAAAAAATTAAGGAAATGAGGATACACCTAATGATATTCTTGATGATCATAATGTAATTTCAAAACTAAAGAAATAATTTATATTTTATGGTGCATCAAATTCCTATTATATCACCACAACCACACATCAAGATATAAGAAAATGTATAAGAAATTAGATGCCTAATTTCTTACACCTATTGACCATGTGTTTACATCTAGCATGAAGGAATACAAATTAGAAACACATGTAATATAAAAGGAAAGAAAATGAGAGTAATAATAAGAAGAAAAATAAGACAAATTTGATTACTTATGTTGGGATTATAGATTATATGACCTATTCAATGAGAATGAGCATAGCCTTTTGGAGAAAAAACTTGAACCCCCTAAGCTTGTTCTATGATACATGAGCATAATTATAACACATATAATTATATACCTATATCTTTAATCACATCCTTTCCTTTTGATTTTCTTCTTGTCATTTTCACTTATGCTTTGTTTGTGGTGTTTTTCCCACCGATTTCACCTCCTATATTAGATTACATGATTGTTCTCCCCCACTTGGGCTCATTTTGATCTTAATTTTACTTGTTTCATACATGTGCCTTTTCTTTGTCTATACCTACTCTTTTTTATTGATATACCTCATTTATTTGTTCTTTTCCTTTTATTTCCCACTTTGACTGATTTGTTACTTTTCTTACCTTCACCTCTTGCTTTAAATTTTATTATTATTACCTTTGCCACTTTATTTTCTTGTATTTCATTTAAATTACCTTTCATTTTATATTTGTTACACTATTATATGTTTATTATCTTATTCCTGTGATTCTCATGTTTATTATCATGCTTATCAAATTTACTAAGCTATAACGCATGCTTACCATTCACTATAGACTACTTGAAGTGGTCAAGTATTCATAACATGCTTTTAGAGCTTACACATTAAACCTACATTGATATATTTCATTCGTTGAGTTATATATCAAGCCCATATTTCTATGTCACACTTTTAGAGTTACACCCCATATTGTAGGGTATCATACCTCTCCCCCTCATATCATTTATACTTTTAATGCCATAAATTTATATTGGGAGTATCATTTATGCAAATTTTACACTCCTTTTGACACATCTTTAGAAATCATACCAACATTAGGGATAACATTCCTTCCTATTTACACATTATATTTTTATTAGCCTACCTCTATATTGGGGACATCATGTAGTATCCTCCTTGACATTGCATAACTATACTATCCTTATTGGGGGCATCATTGCTTCTTTTTTATTGTACTGTCCCTACCTAGATTCTTGTTACCACTAGGGACTTGTCAATTTACCTTCACCATTATAAGGTCATGCTCTTAGATGCCACATTGAGGTCATATTCCTATCTTAGTGACCTATATACTTGCATGGGTGTTTCTAAAAATTGATGGCCACCCCATCATTTATTATTTTCCATGTTGGGCTAGATTTTATACCTAGAGATCTTATCTCCAACTCATATGTATTCATGAGGACTTATCGTTCTATATTTTATGCATTCTTATCACATACCATTCATTATATCTATTCCTTTACATGATTATCTATCTATATTACATTTACTTTCATATATGGTATTTCTTTCCTTTTAATTCCTTGCATCCTGTAGTGTCCATAAATAGGTTGATAACTAGGAACATATATTCCTCTACCTAGGGATTAAACATCATGACTAGCAGTCATAATCTATTAAGGACATCATTTTATTGTCAACCCAGGGACGTTAGACTTGAAATGGGTCTGCACAGTATATGCACTAACAACCTATTTCAGACATGTGTTCTTTCCTAAAAATACCATGCTAGAATTGAAATTGCTGGAAACAAAATTTAGCTGACTAAATATTCTCAAAATGAAAACTAAATCCAGTTTTGAAGACATGAACTACTTTGTCCCTAGTGGTTGTAGGAATAGTTGACAGCTCTGTAATTCTGCTAGCTGCAGGAATAGTCACACCGAAGTTCTATGAAAATGAAATACAAATACTCTAATTGCAGAAATGGAAAAGATAGATAGCGTCCCTAAGTGGGCCCCCTTAGGTAGTGTCTCAAGTACACAACAGATTAAATTGTAAACTCCATGAACGCTTTTATTGAATTGAAACTGATAAGTATATTGCTCACAACTTGCAACTTGCAATTGTATTACTTGAAAACTAAGCTATTACAATAGTAAAATTCCATCCCTTTCTCTGAAGGAGAACGAGCTATTTATTCAAAACTGAAACCTAACAACTAACTAACCTTTCCCTCATAAAATGAGAAATATTTATTACATCATGACCTTTACATTGAAGAAGTGGACACAAGAGGGAGAACTGAGTCAAATTATTTTGAAAGAATTAATGCACCACTATCCTGGATTTGTGTGTCATCAAGACGCCTCTGCTGGATTCTTGGAATGCTTCCCTTATATGGCGAATGAATTATCAACTCTCTCCTCATTTCTTGCTGCTGAATCAGTCTGCTTTGAATCAATCCTGCAACGATCTAGTGGAGGCTAAATCTTCTCCTTGAGACTTGGAACCTGCAATAACTAACAACTACTCTTGCGGAAAAGGATCAACTCAACACATTTAACTCATTAAACGATCCATTATCTCATTCATACATTCATTAGGTATTGATTTCGATCAAACAATATTTCGCATATGACTACAGGAAGGTTAACAGTAGTGGCTACAGGAAAGGCATTTCATCACAAAAAGTCACAAGGCACACATCTTCCATCAAACTAATAAAACATTTAAGCAATAATCATGGAAAGACATCATAATAAACTTGTTATATTAAGCATAAATTCTATGTATTACTTCCATAATTACCACTAAATGTCTTTCTTAGCATAATAAAAGATATAAAAAACATTGTCTAAAATATGCCAAAAACTGGGCTCATCATTCCCCTCAACCCACTACTTGCTGGTCCCTTCAGCAAGTCTAACATTCTTCCTCTGAGAAAACTCTCTTAAATCAACATTCAACTGCTGTCCACATTCACCACTTTGAAAGCTTCAAAAGTAAGCCCTCATAGACTCCAATCGCTGCCACCTGTTATCCTCTGAGTTCCTGCTATAGCTACTATTTTCTCCCTGCATGGCTAGGAGTGGCCATAAGAGAATGGGTGTCTACATGACTAATGGTAACCAATTCTCTTTCTTCATCCTTGCATTTCTCAGGTACCTTTCTGCTCTCCGAGTGGTTGCATACAAGTTGTTTGGGGTATGTGGCTTTGCTCTTCTTAATTGCAATGGCAAGTGCTCCCATCTTGTTTTACTGTGCTGTGTAGCAACATTGAGGTCGTCATTTACAATCTGGGAGTATTGGGTGAACACTTCTTGTCTCAAGGGTTCAATTATCGGTCTAGCCCTTTCATTTGCCCATAGCTTCTTCCAGTCAAAGTAAATTCCCATCCCCTTCTTGGATTCGTTCCTTACCGTAAGTGGCATGTTAGCTTCGTCATATTTATAACCATCAAACTGTTCTCCCCTGCTTATCTCATTCTTGATCCAAGAGATCAAGGCACTAATGTGTATGTCTCCTATGTAACACAGAGGATTCCATTATGTATCATGAGGCACAACCAAATTGTGTAAATAGAACTCACATAGGAGGTGTCTAATATGCTGTGGTGACTCCCAGTATGCACCATAGAATTTCCGGGGAGTTCTCAAAGAAGGGTTCTAACCTCACCAAATCCTTATTAATTGAAAATTTAGATACAACTCTTTTAAATACATTGCATAAACCAAAGAGGGAGACCTACACTGAACAATCTGTGGAGCGAATTTGACTACCTGATTGAGGGCATCCGTAAGGTTAGCAATTTCTGTATCCTTGTTTTGGATTACCCTTTTCAATTTCTCAATTTCCAATTCATAGGTAGTCTTCTAATTTTGAAGTTCTATGTAACATGACACTCCTATAGAAAAAATTGTGAAATGGAGAGGAGGCTTATGGTTATAATTTACTGCAAGTGGTTCCTGAATTTCCTTAGGTGCATCAACATTTCCATGCTCTGTCATCTCAATTATTACCTTGGCATATGATTGCTCATGAACTTCCTGTTCCATTTCGTCATCCTGCTGCCAGTCCTCTTATTGTTCCTGCAGTATCAGATGTTCTGGTGTATTTTCTGGAACGGTCGGTGATTCATCTATCACTTCATTATTTTCATTTCTCTCTTCTGATTGAGCTGCAACTATTTTTCCTTCCTCTCCAATACACACCACCTCTTCCTGCAACCATTATGATAATCCTTCCTGCATATGTTCTGCAATAATTGCTAACTCATCAAGGCCAACCCCTTTTGAACCACGCTCAGACTCACCAGCACAGTGGTCACCTTCCTCAAGTACTGGACTAGAGGGCTCTAAGGGTGATGGTGCGGATTGTGAGGTACTTTATGAATGCGATGTTTTCTGGCTTAGAATCTTGGAGCTTCTCCATATAGGAGTAGGGATTGCCTTAGGTTTCTTTGGGTGTCTAGCTGTAGGACTAGAAGATTCTCCCATTTTCTTTCTCTTGGCTGATTGAGGAGCAGGTTTAGGGGTTTTTGGCTAAGGTGACACAATTGGCGACTTCTCCTTTTTCTTTTTAGAGGAAGTCCCGAGTTTAGCAACAGGGGTTTGTACTGGTTCTTTAGGAATTATTTCAGAAAGAGGGACTTCGTCTTGCGAGTCTGAGGTTTCAGGCATAGGGGTGCGGCCACAGAGGCTTCAACTTTTGACTGAGAGGTTCATTGTTTAAAAGTGAGAGGATGACCCTTGGGTCCGTCATTTTCAACCGTAGGTTTAAAATTAACAACAAATTCCTTCCAGGTCATTGGTGACACATCCCTAAAGGATTTCTCGACAAGCAAATTTATGAGGCAATGATGGGATACAAAATTGATTCTTCCCTTCTTATATTCGGCAACACTATTGGAAAGTAAATTATACAGTAAATTTGGTATGTTCATTAATAAACCATGATGCAAATGAGATAATAGCTTGAAATGGTGAGAATGCAGAACAAAGAATTGACCTTCACATGTCAGGTATTTGATTACATAGCTTGCCCATGGAATCCAATCTTGTAGCAGACTCATTTGTTGAGTTCCTTGCTTATCCACATGCAAAGGAGGATCTCCAGGCTGAGTAAATTCTTCCCTAGCACTTCGTGCATCCCTTGTTTAGGGAAATAATTCACCAGCTTGAGGTAACCCCGTTACCTCTAAAATTCTTTCCACTGAGGCATCAATTTTTACTTCCCTGACCTTGGCCTTCCCATTATGAAATGTCCTGGTAAATTCCTCAGCGATAGCTTCATCAAACGTGACAAGTTTGAGAAAATAGTTGAGCCACCCATACTGCCTAAATGGTGGCAAATGTTGTGCATCCTGCAACAAGGCATTGTGGTCTGTTTGCTCATGCTTAATGGGCTGGCCTCCCATTTTTTTATGCTTTCTTGCAAATTAGCTCACAAGCGAGAATTCAACCTAATTATTTCAATTTCTTTCTTTCTCAACTCCCTGCAACTCAAAGTAACTCTCCTTTCTCCCCTCAACCTAAACTTTTGATCTTCTTTCAACAAATTTAGATAATGAAGGAAGAACTTTGAACATCCAACGCATAGTTTAGACACAAAAAGATATAAAGAGAGGAACAAAAGACATAACAATGCATTATTAAAGGAAGTGATGGAAGTTTACTAATTTATTGCAATTTTCTCAAAATCTCAAGTTCAAGCAAAGTAGGACAATAAACTTGATGTGACAAGGTTTCGTGGCGACGAAAAGTAATGACATGGCCATTAGTTAGGAATTAGGAAAAATGCTTTAATGTGTGGAAAAGACCGAAGGATATTGTAGCCATATAAGAAATATGTTGTCTAACTTAATACCTAACTAAACATAATAAATGAAATAATTAATCACTTCTTGAGTTAAGTGGAGCTTACCTGCAATGATGCACAACAACTGACTGATGTGACTCCATTTCTTTTCTTGCAAAAGGTGATCTTTGGAAATGTGGAAATAGTGATGTGTGACAGGTGGATGAGGTGGCAGAAGAAGAAATGGTACAAATAGCGGATGAAATGATGGTATGGAATGGGGATCCACAAGGATGACCCCTTTATTATGATATTTTATGCACTTTCATGCATTACTTGGGGAATCGAGCTGAGACTCAACTCCTGCAACTGCAGGATCTGTGGATTCCTGCTCTATTTGAAACTGCTTCAAGAACTCTTCCTTATTAATGGGATTTAGGTAGATCTTCAATTGATGCCCATTGACCAATAATTTGAATCTGACATCATCAATTGTGCTCAACTAAACTGCACCATTATCAAATACTTCTACAATTTTGTATGGCCCTAACCATCTAGTCTGTAGCTTCCCTTGATTGTCCTTGTATCTTGAATCATAGAGCAGAGCCCAATCTCCAACTTTGAATTTCTTTTCCTTTATGTACTTATCATGCCATTTGATCCTCTAATTTTGTACTATTTTTGTATGATGCAGGGCACTCTTCCTTAGCTCATCTAAGGTATTGACTTGCATGATTCTCTCTTTCTATGCAGTTGTTAAATCCATATCCAACTCCAAAGCTGTTCTGAGAGTTTTGTGTTCAAACTCCATAGGCATCATAGCTTTCTTCCCATACGCCATTTCAAAAGGTGTAAAACCTGTTGTAGTCTTCCAAGTAGTTCTATAGGCCCATATAGCTTTAGGTAACCTCACAGTCCAATCCTTCCTATGCAAGTCCACTGTTTTTGTCAGAATAGCCTCAATATCCTTGTTAGTGATTTCTACCTAGCCATTAGCTTGAGGGTGATAAGGAGTTGAATTCCTATGCCTTATGTTGTATTCATTTACTAAGGCTGTAATAAGAGTAGAAGTAAATTGTGCTCCTTGGTCTGTCACTATTTCTCTAGGAACACCAAATCTAGTAAAGATTTCTTCATAGAGGAATTCTGCTACATTACTATCTCTAACATGCTTCATTGGTCTATCCTCTACCCATTTTGTTACATAATTCGTGCATACAAGAATGTAAGACTTACCATTTGAAGGTGGATCAATTGGGCCTACAAAGTCCAGTTCACATTTATCAAATGGTGTAACAATAACTTGTGGAAACAAAGGCCTTTCATCTGATCTTGTTGGCCTTCCCATCCTTTGACATCTATCACACGTTTGTAGTACCTTTTTCAAATTGTCTTGGGCTTCCTCAAATGTTTCACCATAAACAGTAAAGTCATCCATATATATTTCCATGCAATCATATGAAATATCTGAGAAAATACTAATCACAACTCTTTGGAAAGTTGCAGGTGCATTACAAAGACCAAAAGGTAAGAATGAATACAAAAATGTTCCCCAGGGGCATGTGAAAGTAGTCTTTTTCTGGTCCTCAGGAGCAATCTTTATTTGATTATATCAATTGAAACCATCAAGGAAGGAGAAATAATTTTTCCCTGATAAGTTATCCAGGACTTGATCAATAAAGGGGAGAGGAAAATAATATTTCTTAGTTGCTGAGTTGAGCTCCCTGTAATCCACACACACTCTCCATTTTCCTCCTTTCTTAGGGACAATAACCAATGGAGAAACCCACTGGCTATCTGAGATTGGGTAGATAAAGCCAACATTCAACATTTTCTACAAGTCCTCCTTAACTATTTCTCTTAGGGCTGGATTAATTCTCCTTTGGGGCTGTCTAACTGGTTTGAACTCACTGTTGATGAAAATTCGGTGTGTACATAGCTTTGGATGTAGCCCCTTCATATCACTGTAATCCCAAGAAAAAGCTATCTTGTGGGTAGTAAGCATTTGGACAATTGACTCTTGTTGCTCACTGGTAAGTTTACTATTGATATTCAATGTTTTTCCTGTAGCTACTTCCACCTGTGAGGTTAATTCAAGCATAGATACTTTGGATAGAAAAGGCATTTCTACTTCATGGGGTAATAAGGTGTGCAAACAACCAGTTGCTACGGGATAATGAGCTGAAGTAGAAGGGGGAAGAATTATCTACAACGAACATGGAACTTCTTCACAAAGGGGGTACTCAATGCCATAATTGTTCTGAAGGATATTAGACAACATTTCTTCATCTTCTTGTTTTTCAATAAAAGGCTCTCTGCTAATCATCATCTGGTTTGCCACAAAATTGATTTCTTCCACTTCTTCTCTTAAATCTGGCTAGACTGCCTGTTCAGACTCAAGTTGAGGCTGGGCTGGGGCATAAAGGGTGAGCTTCTTGGTGCTATATCCATCAAAGATACTCATGTTACCAGACCTACATCCTATGTAAGCATCTACGGTGGCTAACCAAGGCCTTCCTAGAATTACAGGATATCCTCCTAGTGTTGCTTTTGGAGACAAGACCATAAAATCAGTAGGATATTCCCATGAATCTAGGGTGACTACAAGGTCTTCAACTACTCCATCAAGCTTGACAGTTGAACTATCAGCGAGCTACAGGATTGTAGGTGTAGCTCTTAGGTCAGAAATACTTAGATTTACCACAAGGTCTTTAGTCATGACATTAATAGCTGCTCCAAGATCTACTAAAGTGTTTTTAATTTGAACCCCATTAATAATGATTTCCATAACATGACTGCCAGGGTCTGAATATTTTGGGATGGTAAGCTTCCATAGCATCAAATCAGAGAGTTGACCTAAGACATGAATAGTTTGAGGGTCTTTCTTTTTCCTATTCGGCTTCTTCAAGCATGCTTCCTTGATGGCCTTACTATAAATAGGTACTTATTTTATTGCTTGGAACACGGGGATTTTTACACATATGTGCTTTAGTTGTTCAAGAATGTCAAAGGTAGGCTCTTCTTGCTTTTGAACAACTTCACCTTCCAACCTTTGTGGAAAAGGAGGTGAAGTTTTATTGGACACCTTAGGCAAGGATGAATTTTGCATGGGCTCATTGGATGGGGCTAGGTCATTAGTATCTTCTTACTCATTCTCCTTAGGTGGAAATTATGCAATTATGGGAGGAGAAGGTGTAGGTAGCACTATCCCTGACCGTAAGTTAACATTACTCAAATTGAGAGCATAAGCAGGATGCTGATTAGGATCGGTGAAATAAACTTGCTGCTATTGCTGAGGCTAGTTATTTGAGTTAGGTGCTGCTTGAGTAGGGAGCTGGGTTGGCTTTGGTTAGGTGCAGAAGGTGGCATGATTGAATTTTGTTGGGGTTCCTGAAGGAAACCAGTGGGTTGATTTGACCATTGCTGGCCTCCCCTCCACTGGTTGGACTGCTGCCAATTTCCTTGGGGAGGTTGCCACTGATTTTGCTGTGGTGACTGCCAATTTCCTTGCGGAGGCTGCCACCGGTTTTTTTGAGTATTTGGCCAAGGATTATTCCAACTAGGTTGGGAATATGGGCCATAATTTGGAGGGTACTGGTTCTGCCATTGACTATTATATGAACCAAAATTTTGCAAAGGGTCCTAAGGCATACCTTGTGTTGGGGCCCAAGGCCTGCATTGAGCAACAAAGAACACTTCTTCATCTCCTTCTATTGTTTTGAACTTAGTGGGAAGATACTGCACCTCCAAATTAGCCACCACCTTGCATCTACAATCCTTCTTCCTTTGTTTGCAGTGAGAGAAATATTCAACTAGCATTGCCTCTGCTTCATCTTTCTTCCTCCTAGCTTGCATAGTGTCCAGTTGTGTAGCAACATCATTGGTTATATCTTTCTTGAAGTGGGAAAAGAGATTAGAAATCTCCCCCTTAGATAATCCCGAGCCATTTCCTTTTGAAATAGAGGGTCTAAACCCCCTGCCTTTCTTCACAGTTGCTCTGGAGTAGTTGAGATAGATCTTCTTGATATCATCCCAATTGCTTTGGGTGTTATCTCCTCCAGCCATGAGGTCTAGTGCCTCAATGCAAGCATCATTGACTCCTCTTAGAAAGAGAAGTTTTTTAGACTCCTCATTCAGCTGGTGGTGAGTGTTTTTCTACACATTGAACAAAAACCTTGACACATAGTCTTCCAGGGTTTCATCCTCTTTCTGTGACATCTTGAAGATGTCATCTCCTCTCATATCATTCCCCCTACAATATTCTTTATATTTTCCCAAGAATAGCTCCTTCATTTCATCCCAATTGGTCGCTGCATTGCCACCTAATCTCGTGAACCACCTCAAGGCTGACTCCTTTAGGGTAGAGGGAAACAACTTCAGCTTGTGTGCATCAGTTGTGTAGTCATAACTCCTACAAAGGATGTCAAACTCAAACAAGAAGGTATAAGGGTATTCTGTAATAAGTCTATAGAACTTTGGAAGTAATGAGGTAGGGATGTTCTTGAGGTTATTACTGTCATGTAGGTCAGGAATTGGGAATGGAAAAGTAGGCCTTGCCATCCTTGGTGGTCTTACTGGATTAGCTCCTAGCTGATAAACTACAAGGGCAAGCGGATTATTATATTGGTCTTGGTTGTTAGAGGTTTGTAGATTATTCAGATGCTGAATGAGTGGATTAAGGTCATCTGGCTCATCAAATAGGTCCAAACTTAACTCTGAGGAAGAAGATGAGGTAACTAAATCTTGGCCAGCATCCAAATATGGTTCTTCTTGGAAAAGCTCTGGTTCAATTTCTTGGGTATCTATTCTTCCAGGAAGGAATCTTCCAGATTGGTCTCTTCTTCTACGCATACAACAAAAAGTAAGTCTAAACTATGGAAAATGCTGGAATGCTGAATTCTAAGCTAAATGCTAGGAATGAAATTCAAACTTCTACTACCATGCCTGCAACAGGTTCTTAGTCTGACACCATCCCCGACAATGGTGCCAAAAATGTAGTGTCCATAAATAGGTTGATAACTAGGAACATATATTCCTCTACTCATGGATTAAACATCACGACTGACAGTCATAATCTATTAAGGACATCATTTAATTGTCAACCCAGGGACATTAGACTTGAAATGGGTCTACACACTAACAACCTATTTCAGACATGTGTTCTTTCCTGAAAAATACCATGCTAGAATTAAAATTGCTTGAAACAAAATTTAGCTAACTAAATCTTCTCAAAATGAAAAAAAAATCCAATTTTGAAGACATGAACTACTCTATCCCTAGTGGCTGTAGGAATAGTTGACAGCGCTGTAATTCTACCAGCTGCAGGAACAGTCACACTGAAGTTCTATGAAAATGAAATACAGATACTCTAATTGCAGAAATGGAAAAGATAGACAACGTCCCTAAGTGGGCCCCCTTAGGTAGTGTCTCAAGTACACAACAGATTAAACTGTAAAATCCATGAAACACTTTTATCGAACTAAAACTGATAAGTACATTGCTCACAACTTGCAACTTGCAATTGTATTACTTGAAAACTAAGCTATTACAATAGTAAACTTCCAGCCCTTTCTCTAAAGGAGAACGAGCTATTTATTCAAAATTGAAACCTAACAACTAACTAACCTTTCCCTCATAAAATGGGAAATCTTTATGACATCATGACCTTTACATTGAAGAAGTAGACACAAGAGGGAGAACTGAGTCAAATTAGTTTGAAAGAATTAATGCACCACTATCCTGGATTTGTGTGTCATCAAGACGCCTCTGCTGGATTCTTGGAACGCTTCCCTTGCATGGCGGGTGACTTATCAGCTGTCTCCTCATTTCTTGCTGCTGAATCGGTCCACTTTGAATCAATCCTGCAACGATCTAGTGGACGCTAAATCTTCTCCTTGAGTCTTGGTACCTGCAATAACTAACAACTACTCCTGCGGCAAAGGATCAACTCAACACATTTAACTCATTAAACGATCCATTATCTCATTCATACATTCATTAGGTATTGATTTTGATCAAACAATATTTCGCATATGGCTGCAGGAAGGTTAACAATAGTGGCTATAGGAAAGGCATTTCATCACAAAAAGTCACAAGGCACACATTTTCCATCAAATTAATAAAACATTTAAGCAATAATCAGGGAAAGACTTATCATAATAAATTTGTTATATTAAGCATAAAGTCTATGTATTACTTCCATAATTACCACTAAATGTCTTTCTCAACATAATAAAAGATATAAAAATGTTTAAAAAACATAGTCTAAAATATGCCAAAAACTAGGCTCATCACATCCTATGGATGCAACCAATTTTAGGGGGCATATATTGTCACTAACATTCCAATGTTGAGATTTAAGGTAGTGATAGGTGCTCTATACATAGATTTATCAATATGAATAGATGAAGCATTACCGAATGGCATGATTTGTGCCTCATGAAACTTTTCATCCTATTCCCATCAAGCATAATAAACCATTATTAATTTCCCAATAAACATGATTCCCCCACTTTACTCAAATCCTATTTTCTCTATATAGTTGAGAAAATTCCTATTTTGTACCTAATTTTTATTTGTGAGATATAAGCTACTCATTACACACATTTTTCTCTTTTATAGGTTTATATGGAGAACACATGCCCACAAACATACCAAATTTATGACATCCTATAGGGTCCATTACTTTATATGGATCTTGTTTGATATCTTTTTGTGTCTAAATATTTAATTCACATGCATATTTGTGAGTGCTACATACTTTGAGATGCATGATCATTTTAGGATTCATATGCACCTCATAATTGGATTAACATGGAATGGGGAAATTTTCATACCCATATTACTGTATATTTAGTTTTGTTTGTATTTTAAGAAATATATTGATACATGTACATACCAAAAATTGCATAATCTTGTGTAAATTTGGGATCATCCTCTATCCTTTACCTATCCCTACACACATGCATCCCCACATATTTATCCCCCACTTTATCTTTATACACACATACTCTAATACATTCACCAAATCCTTTCATTTATTACACTTATCCACATACCTACCCAAATATAATCATTCTCTACCTAAATTAAATTGTTTACCCACCCTAGGTCATTTATGTGGTTGCAAAATTTACCCCTACCTTTACAAAATTTAAATTGAAACTTTAGTTCACTATCACTCTTTATTTTCCCACCATGAGCCAACTAAGTACATATTTTTCAAAAAATATCATGCTAGTATTTAAAGGCATTTATTATAATATATTTATAGACATCTCTTATCTCTCTTACATCCTCTCTCACCCTCAAAGCATTCAAGGAGTAATTAGTAGTGAAAATATCATTTTTTTTGTATTAAAAGGACTAAGAAATTTGCATACATCATTCTAGAGTGCTTGCATATTGTCTTTGATCTACACACTATATTGGGGTTGAACTAAGTGAATATTTCTCCTTCTACCATAACATCAACCCTTCCAAGGTATTTTTAAATATTGACAATCTCTAAACACCATAAAATATTCAATTAAATAATGATTGTTTAGGCGGGCTATAAATTAGAAACACACTAAGCAAGGTCACTTGTCTATACACAAAGGATGAATCCATGACTATGATGGAGCCAAACCTTTGAATTTGAATTGAGATATGGTGGAGATTCAAAGAAAAATTTAAGGTATTTCACTAACAATGAGATATATTGTACTAAATCAACAACAATAAAGAATAGAATCTTCATCAAACAACATTCATTCTCCATTCATAAAATTAAGTAACATTGTCATTCTTTAAATTTAATTTTTCAAAATAACAAGTACAATTATTTAATTTATCACTCTAGACCTTTACACTAATATCTAACATGTATTTATTTATCTTCTTGATCCTGGTAAAATCCATGTGAACAAAACATATTTACAAGAAACTTTGAAAAATCTTGGGTCAACCCAGAATAATGTGTTCCACTTTTTGGCCAAACTAGCACATTGAAATCAACATTTTCACCATATTTTCACTTTCTGACACCTATAGCGACTAAAATATTAAGAATTTGAAAATGATGTGAATTAGTGATTTTTGACAATTTTTCTATAGATTATAAATATATATATTTTTTAAAAATTAAGAAATAATTTGAGATTTTTTTTACGTAACTTTTAATAACTTATTTTTTATAAGTACACATATTTTTTCGTAATTTTTTGTTGCATAATTTTTGTTATAACTTTTTGAAATGAGATTAACTATAATTCAAACACAGGTTACTTCGATAATGCATATCTTCTTTTGTATTTATCTAAATTAACTTCTTCTTTTTTGAAATAAGGACATCAATACCTAGTGCACATTATTTTTTATATTTTTTTTCTCTATTTTTTATTTTTCATGCGTTTGAAACAAAGACCTTGATGTTCGGTGAAAAACATACATTCACAAGAAATAGAAAATAAATATAACAATCAAATTAAATATATTCAAAATTATACTTTTTGGAAATCTTATAATAAGGACTAAATGATTTAAAAAGAAACCTCCTAAATAAATTCATTTGATCCCCCAAAAGGTGAAGTAACAGTGGTTTTTTAACATTTTGATAGGTGTAGAGGAGATTCCATTGAGAGTTTGATTTAAGACAAGGATGGTTCTATCTAAGGGGATTTGATCTAACCTTGTTCAATTAAAATCCTTTAGATAGAACCCCTCAAGGCTTAAATAATTAAATTTTCTAAAAAATATGTGATTTTAGGAAAAAATCAAGATATCTCAAATATTTGAATTTCTAAATAATTAGATATTAACTATTATCTATAAGTTTTTTAGGTATGTTTTTTTTTATGAAAAGGGATCACTATGTAAATGACCTAGTATATTAGAAAATTTAGAGTTTCATGTGTAACCAAAGTTTATTTTACGAATAATTAATCATGTATTTACAATACTTTATCTTTTAAATTGTAAAGTTAATTATTGATTTTTTTTCCTTTTTGTTAATATTTTCATTTATAAAGAGTTCTTATAAAGGAAGTAAAATGTTCTTTCAAATATCTAAAAATGTTAAATAAGTGGATACATCAAGTAATTATATGAGTAAGTGATATTTTAGATATAAAGGTTGAGTCAAATTATATGATTAAAAAAGGTTAAAATGAGATTGTAATTGAATATATGATTGAATGTAAATGAAATGGATTAGGGTTGGGTATCTTAAAATTAAAAAAATATGAAATTTAACTACTATGATAGTGTGATAAAATACTTTAGGAGAAAAATGATTCTAGAAATTAGGTCTCAAACTATAGATAACTAATTCATGAGAAACTACTCAAAGCTTAAGACATAATCATGGTAGCAATCTTGTCTTTATTTTAATGATTATGTTTAGAGTTGAATTAGATCTTTGGTACATGAAACACATTCTTTTCTAATGGTATCTTAAGTAAGGAAAAACATGGTGGTGCTAAGTAGCACTACGATACATTTTATACAAGGGTTAAAATTTAGGTCTTCCTTGCATCTTACTTAAACCTTGAGATTAAGTTAAAAAATAAAGTAAAATGGTTAATGTGGTTAGATGTTTCAATGTAGACAAAAATATTATTATACTAGACCTATAAAATAGTCAAATATAGGTGGTGAATTTATTATCCTACTTTGATTCATTGGTTGCATGATAATAAATGGCATATGGATGATTCATTTAAATAATACCCTAGACACAATTTTTTAAAAAAATAAACGCAAGTTGATAGGTAATGGCTATGTCCAAAATTGTTGATTATGAAATGAAAATAATTTAGAACTTGAAAAAGGTGGATGAGATCATGACCATGATTTTTTCCAAGGTACAAAATCATAGTTGCGAACTTATATAAGGTAAGAAAAATTATGAGAAGTGGATTGAGGGTGTTATGATCATAGTGATGAGTCATAATAGAGTGTTGGAATGAGTCTAAAGTTATTATATGCACCAAGATATCTCAAAATGTGTTAGCAACATGTACCAAAGTCCTCAACACAAAGTGGTGTAAGAAAAGAGGGGAAAAGTGTAAGGGTACACATTTTTATTCTCTACATTTCTCCCCCACTTTTGTGTGTTTTCAAAACTAAGTGTACATGAATAACAAAGTAGAAATAAATTAAAAAACAATAAGATATAAAGGATATGAATTAATTGTATTTTGATTTGTGAAAAATGTGTGCTCTCATTTAGAAAAAAAATATAATTTTTTTATATAATCAATAAGAATATTCCTCCTCAAATCATGTGGAATATGAAGGAGTGTGTGAAAATTGAGAGAATTTATTTATAATAAATACAATGTAACAAAGTATGATATGTAATGTGAAACTAAGTGAAGAACATCCAAATGTTGTGTACTTTCCTATTTTTGTGATCCATTTAAATAAAAGATGAAAATGAAAATATGCTCCCATGCATTTTTTTCAATGAGCAATCATGAAGAAATAAAACCTACAAGAAAAACTACATTGTCCCAAATGGCAAGGTCAAAGCATGGAAGTTACATTAACATGGAATAAAATAGAACATGTAGCACATGCATGAAACATACATGTAAATACATTAAATAATCAATCAATGAAAATTGGTTGGGTGTAGGTCTATTCAATGGGATCAAGAGATGCATCAACTAAATAAATCTATGACCCCAATATGAACATCCATTAGAATAAAATGTTGCATAGAGGATGATATATGCTCTTGGGACTATCTATATATGAACAAAACTGGTATTTAGTGGTGTCAAGTGTATTTTATTATTTGAGAAAATTGACAAAGATGTTTTAACTTGAGTTGTTTGCTCTTATATATATATATATTTTAACCATGTGTGATAGTTTTATTCATAGTTAATCAATATATGATTTGTTAGGAGTATCATTACAAGTTTCATCAAAAATATAATACCTCATAATAATTAAAATTGGAATTATCCTTGTCCATTTGTATTTGATTAGAATCTTCATGTGGAGATGCTCAAAATGAGTTTGGATTATCACATGAATATGCTCAAAATAGGTTTGAATTATCACATGAATATGCTCAAAATAAGTTTAGATTATCACATAGATATGCTCAAATTTTGTTACATTATCATCAATAAGATATTAATTTTAATGTTTTATTATGATGCACCTACTTGTAGTGTGTGTATCTATCCCTGTGATAAACATAAAAATATTTAGCTCTGAAATTTGGGAGGTCACCTCTAAATCTATAAATTGGATCAATGGGAGGTAAAGCAATATGATTTTATTTCAAGAGTTATTTCAATATGATATATGGAGGATCCTCCAATCTACTAAACTTTGTTCTAAATCATTTTAATTTAATATTTTCACATGATAATGGTCTCTCTCGTTGATAATAGATCCAACCTCATTGTAACCCATGAGAATGATGAGTGCGAGAGGAAATATGATGTACAAGATAATTTTTTAATAAATCAATTTCACATTTTTGTACACAAGAACATAACTCAAAAAATGAATAATCATGAACTTTTAAAATGCTTTTATTTGAATGCCATAAGTATATCTTTGATGAATAAATTTTGACTTATTACCTATTAGTTTAAAACATGGTCTAGCAACAAAAGTTTGAAATTGAAGCATATAATATATTGTTTATCTCATTTTCTCCTTGTTTACATTATATTAATTTATGATAAATGTTTCAATGTATATAATCAAGGAAAGTATTTTCTAAATCTCTAAAATTAGAAATAGAAGATTGAGGTAAAGAATGAAAAAAGTGTATAACTTCTCAAACTTTGTGGAAATAATCTAGCAAGTAATATTTCCTAATAAAAATAATCCAAAATATAGATTTGAATGACCTTTGTATTATTAGATCATCTCTAACATCATTAATTATAAAATTAGGTGCCACAAATATAATTTATGAATGATAAAACAATATGCATTATGCTAATGGATTATGCAGTATCTCACTAGTGTAATCCCTATTTCAATATTTTTATAAATTATTAACACATTTATCCATATTTTATAAATTTCTTATGGCGGTGGATAATTTGTGTGTAATGATATATGGTGTAGAAGAAAATAGGGCTAGAAATATCATAATTAACAATTGGAACAATGACCTTATGTGTGTGAATGTTATATGTAGTAGATGTATTTTGATTTGTTTGAATATAATATTCATTCTTTTATTTCCTTATTCATGTTTTATCCATGCATTTTTTCATATTTATATGTAGGTGATACATTATGGTTATCATGTACTTCATATCTCTTGAGAGATATGTCATGAAATGATCCATATGAGAGCTACCAAGGGAATCAAATAATGGTGTATCAACATGATGCATAAATGGATCCATGAGATCTACTTATAAGGAATGACCACTATAAGGTTAATTATAAGAATCAAACATGTTCTAGGGCCAAGAGAAAAGTAATATATGAAATCATGTTGAAACACAATGAATGAAATATAATAAGTATGATGCACATAAAACCATTGTAAGACTTCAATCATTATTCAGTTTCTCTAATTGTATCGATAAGGATCATATCAACATTCATACATGCATAATATAAAAGTAGAAACAAATTGACACGAAAAGGTACATTTTAACTAGGTCCCAAAATTTATCAAGGATTAAGTATTCTCTAATAGTAGCCATAGGCTAAACCAATCTACCAAAGAATAATAATCCATCATGAATACCATGAGAAAGAGAGGAAAAATTATATTGATCACTCAAGAAAGTATCACTATTATTATCACTAAATAAATCAACAATATAGTATAGTATAAGGGATATAGAGGAGTGATCCTACATGATAACTATCATCATCACTAATCAAATTAACATCATGTATAGTCACACACGATAGAGTATCATCATCATTGATGCATCATTAAATCACATATCATGCAAGGAGTACGACCATTATGAATCTTACAAAGAAATGAAGAAAAATATTCCCATATAAAAAGAGAGGTGCAAATAAGTTCTAGGAAATATGAAAAGTTAGCAACATGTTGAACCAATGTATCCTTGAAACATGGAACATTATTCTTTTGATAAAAACATATGATGACTTTAAAGTCCACTGTTGTGATGAAACAACTTACGAAAACATCTTAAGATCTTTGAGGCATGCATGAAAGCAATACATAGATATTATCTAATTGAAATCCATGATTAAAGATTTAATAATAAATCACAAAAATGGGGGTGGACGATCTAAAATGTGATAATCAAATAAGGGAAAAACCATAGGTGAATCTCTAAGAGATAATGTAACAATATAATAAAAAATTTAATAGGAAAAATCAGAGAACAAAAATCTATTATTAAAAAAGAAAATAGCTAACCCTAAAGGCTATGCATAGAAGTTGAGTTCACCAAAGAAAAGGGAAATAAAATTACCATTCAAATATCAAAAAGATGTTAAATAACTAGATGAATCAATTAATTACGACACTTATAGATATAGGAGTTGAGACATAATTTGATCGAAGCAATTCAAATGAAGTTGTAATTAAACATGTTTTGAAATGAAAATAAGAGAAATTAGGGTTTCTTACCTTGAAATCAATAAAATATGCACTTCAAGTGCTATGGTGTTATAACTAAGGACTATATCAACAAAAAAATGAGACAAGATATTAGGTTAGAGAGTATGGATAACTAATTCTTTAGAAACTAAGAATCAAAGATATAATTGGAAAAATAATATTGTCCACTTGTGTGATCCTATATTTATTTCTATGATTTTTTCCAAAGCATACTTAGGTCTTTATTAATTAAAACATTTGTTCACCTAATGGCATCTAAAGCAAGGGGAAATATGATAGTGTTAATGAGCGTCATGTGATGATATGCAAGGGTTGGAGCTCAAGAATTCACTGCACTTTAATCAAGCCCTAAGACTAAGGTAACAATGAAAGTAAAATATGTAATGTGATTAAATGTTGATGTAGACAAAGAAAAAATGTGCTAGACCTGAAAAATTGTAAGATATATGAATGTGTTATCATTATTTTATTCATTGATTTCATGATGATACATGAACTAGGGATAGTTATTGTAATGTATTCCCTAGACACCAAATTCAAAATTTTCATCATACAATTGAAAAGTAATAATCATGTTTATTTATTTTTACCATGAAAATGTGGATAATTTAAAATTTAGACAAGGTGGATGAGATCACAATCATGACTTTATCCAAGAAATAAAATAGTAGTTGTGAACCTATTTAAGATAGGGAAAGATATATGAAGTGAATTAAAGGTGTTTTGAGAATGGTTTCGAGGTGTACCAAAGTGGTAGAATGGATCTTGGGTTAGTGTGTATACCAATAGTTCCAAAAAATGTGTTAGTGACATTTACTAACTTTGATATTATGGTCTGTATAATAATTAATTTTATTGTCCTTTCATTATTAAATCCTTCTCAAATAAATAAAATATATAGATTAAAAAGATAAAGATAACATAGAGAATAAAAGTTCATACTTTACTCGTTCACTTCAAAGGTTTCCACCACTTTGTGTGTATGTCTTTATTGCATGATTTTAAGTCACAATTTGACTTTGTTGGTGCACCATCTAGCCATAATCCTAAACTCTAATACTATATTATACTAGATTATTTGTTGCATTATCAATATTGATCCATTTTTTTTAATAGATTTCTCCTTTTTGAATTGAATCATGGGCATGAACTCATCCCATAGGCTAAATCATGGGTGCAATCTCATCCCTTAAACTAGATAATAGGTGCAATATTATCCCGTAGGATGGATGATGGGATAAATATCATCCCTTGGGCTAGACCATAGGGGCAATCTCATCCACTAATATGAATCATTGACACAATCCAAACCCTCACATTCAAATTTTAAATTTACTTGTTTTAAAGTTGACATTTTTAGGGCATGAATATTACTTGTTGGTGTGGGCTCCACAAAGCTCAAATTGAATGTCTAGAGTTGTATATCTAAGGAAAACATTTTGGAAACATTTAATATTAACTATCATTTAGTAGAATCTCACATTCAAATATTTGATCACACATCTCAATCTCAATTACATCATGCACAATTTATTTCAAGACATCAAAATCCATAATTATTCAAATTTCTTTATTTTGATCTTATTGAACCAATAATTGGGTGTCATTAAGGAGGTTAAATGATTTAATTTATGTAGTAAGCTCCCAAAGGCGCTTCTTAGCACCACCCTATTTTTAAAATTTAGAAATATATACCTAGGTGAATCTTTTTATAGGTACCAAAATTTAAGCCTTGCATAGAACAAAATCACACCATTTGGATAGGCTTGTACCACCTAGACTAGATCACAACATGATTACATCCTAGAATATAAAAATATGAAGGTTCATTCATCTCACTTTCTAATCACAAATTTAATTCTAGAGTTCAAATATAAGCTCCTTGTTGTAGCACCTCACATTTATGGAAAGTCTTAATCCATCTCAATTATTTCAACATATTTTTATTTTAAATAAATCAACTTATTAATTTGTAGTAATTAATCTCAATTAAAATAATTCAGCCTTTGATTAGAATTATACCCATTAAATTAAGCGCAAGATATGTTTCATCTCTCTATATATAATTAAGATAAAATAAAAATATAATGTTATGATAAAATTTAATTTATACATAAATATATCATATTATTTTAATATTTAAAAACTAAAAGTTCAAGAAAAAGAGTTGAAATTACATAATATAATTAATATGACTATATTATTAAGATATGCTTAAGATAAATTAATTTATAATATTCATCTTCTATTTTATTAATATTACACATGTTAATATTTAAATTCACTTAAAAATATTTTTAGATTATACATTTTATTATAAAAATTGTGAAAATTAATTTATATTTAATAATATTTAAATATTTTTGGGGTTCATTTTATAGTGTGATAGTAAAGTAGTGTTGTTGTTGTGGACACCAGGGTTCAAACCTCCACTACGTCATTGTGATCGTAGGCACTATGCTTTTGTTGATCCAATGTGCTCGTAGGTTTGAACTGCAATATGGAGTATGCTAATGGCATTCATGCAGTGAGACATGCATTTAGGCTTGTGTTCTAATCCCTCGCTAGGACAGTGTGCTGATAGGCTTTATGCCTTTGTTGGGCTATCGTACTCATGGGATTGGATTGATCACTTGCATTCATGTCAAGGAGGAGGTCCCCCGATTGTGACCTCCATGCTGACTTGAGCCAGAGTAAAAATTCTCAATGTTATTGATAAAATAAAATAAAATATTATAAAAAAATAATTAATTTTTTTTTTATAAAATTAAGGGAATGACAATTTTTTTTAAAAGTGAGGTTCATTTTAATTTCACCATTATCACATATTTTACTAATTCATTCATTCCAAGAAGCTTTTAGATTAGTGAACAAATTTTACTATGAAAGTTGTGAAATTAAAATTTATACAATATTTATAACATCTCATTTTAGCTCTATAATACGTTTTTATACATCATAAAATATATGCGTAGAGATAAAAATAATCTATATGAATAGATATTTAAATTTAATAAATGAAATAATCAATAATTTATCATATTTAATTAAGTACTAGTTGAAAATGATAAATGCAAATGAGAGGTTATAAAATATCTAATTCTATAATAATGTTGTGTGTTGATGTTTTTGATTCAGTTGATAAGAGTTTAATGATTAGATTTATAATTTATTATTAGATCTAAGATTACATATTATATTTTAAATCTATTTATAATATTTCATCTTGCTAAAGCATTCTTTTTTCCACTCCAACATGATTTTATTTTCTATTAATAAACACCTCCTAACACTATACACCTCTAATAATACTTGCTTTCAAAATCTAGTGGTACTAAAAAGCACCTTTAGGGGTCTCATATGTGAGTATTGAAGTATGGAAATTTCTTAACCTTATGTCAAACCCCTTTGTTGTGTTCAAAAGATTTAAGACATTTCTTTTTTGAATGGAGTATATCTAGAGCATTTTATATTTTGATTAAAAATTGATGCAATACACATTGATCTAGATATGATCTAATATCTCTCAAAATAATGATTAGATATGATTCTAAGGTCTAAGACGTCTTCTAATATTTTAGGGCTTGCTTTTAAATATAGGTTGAAATATTTTAGTATGCAAACTAATGATCAATATTCTAGTTTGATAAAAGACTCAACTCAAGATGATTGAAAATGAGTTTGATTAGGAGGATGTGGTTGCGACCATGGTTTTGTTCAAGAGATATAATTGTACTTGAAAACCAATCCAGGATGAGAAGACTAGCTTGAATTAGGATGGGTTCATACTACTAGGGATGCAATAGTTAAAAGTTGATGGATTTCTTAAGCTTTGTCAACTTATGCACTATAGTCTTTTGTCTTAAGACAAATTCAAAGTGAATGTAAAACTAAAACTTTGTCTATGCTAATCTCTATGTAAGAAAATGTTATAGGTTGAGGTACACGGATACGATTATGACATTGTAGCTAAAGTGGGGTGTCTTTGTCACCTTAATTGTACAATAGTAGTAGAATGATAAGAAGATACCTAAGATACTTAACGACTACACTTAATAACTGATTTTAATACATGATAAGTCTTTATTACCTCCTCCTAAAACAATCATTAATATTTTAACTCATATTGATCTATTTTTTAAGAAATTTAATTTTCAAATTATACATCTGACTAAACACTTTTATTATTTTAAAAAATGTACTTACAAATAATAATATTAAAAGAAATTCCACTAAAAATATAAAACTAAAATTTCCTTAGTTTAACTATTAGGGATCTAATCATGTTGGATACTAAGTAACATTTGAGTGACAAATGGGGAATTGCAAAAGTAGTTACATTAAAGGACAATTAAACCATATAATGTCAACATTCTTATTAATTATGTCTTGAAGTGTGAGTGAGTAATTAAAACTAGCATGTCCCATCAAGGGGCTTCCAAAGTGTGTTTATTGAAAATATAAAAAGAAAAGAAAAACATAAAGAAGAAAGGGATTTATTAATGTCACTAAAGATAAAGTAAAGCCCCACAAGAATATGTTATAGAAAAAACAAAGTGCGTGGTAAGGTGGTCACTAATATATTTATTGTTATGATATGACACATATTTAATAAAATCAAAATCCAACACAAAAGCATATGCAATGTAATCCATATGGAATTCAAATCTAGTGATATAAAGTAAAAACAAAAGATTATAAATATTCCAATCTTTTACAAGTTTGATAATTTTTTTAAAAAATATATTGGAAAAAGCAAAGTTTAATGGTAAAATTTAAGAATTACATGCTAATCATTTTTTAAAATATGCAAAAGAAGATGAAACTTGCATTATCATTATCTCATATGGGTTTAAGATCAAAGAAATCTATGCACGACAACTGTGGTATATGATATATAATTATTAATTCATTTAAATATTTTTGAATTCATATGATGATGATGCAAACTTGTTTATACAAGTTAAACATAATTATGATAATAAATGATGGATCATAATTTTGAATGCAAATGTAATAAATAATTTAAAATAATATATTAAATATAGAATACTATGCAAATTTTTAATGTTATTTTCTTTGAATATAATGAATATATTGAAGATGTTGAGTATAAATATTATTTTAAAATTAATTTATATATGTATCATTAATATTATCATTTAAAAATTTGTGTGGTGTATCATATCATATTTAAGATTTTATACATTTTAAGGTTTTATATGTTTTAAGGGTAAATAACATATTTTATGTAAATTAATCAAATAATAATGAATAAATAATTTAATTTAAGATAAAGAGTCAAGATTATAATATTGTTGAAATAAATGTTTGGAATTAAATTATAAAAATTAATAGTATTTAAGTTTAAGTTTGATGAAAATTTAACTCTGTCAAACATTGTCAAGTGATTTCTTAGTGTGTGGGGAACCTAGATTTTGTCAAACAATTGTCTTATAACTATAAAATTTATCGTACTTCATTTTGGTTCACTTTCACACCCTCATAATTGGTCTCTACACACATGTATCTAAATGTGCATGCAAACTAGACCTTAACCATGTATATGAAGTTTTCTAAATTAGATATCTAAAATATATCTACCTTGATGTCTACACCTATGTTTAATAGGGGTGGTGTCAGTAGGCATCTTTGAGGATTTTTCTAAGATAGTATGGTTTTCCTTTGGTCAAATCCATTGTAATGTCCACTTTTCAAACAATTTATGTTGTGGAACAAAGGGCCAATCCCTATCTCTAGCAAGCTAAGCCAAGGCCTAAGTATGGTTCATTGTCATTCCCTAAATTCCTTAAAATGTGTTAGAAGTAGCAAAGGTCTCAAAAATTCTAAATGTGGGATGTTTTTGGTCATATCTGCAAGTTTATACAAGTTGTTAGAATTGTAGAGTTTATCATCTTGACATGCCTTTCCATCTAAGTTTGAATTATCCTTAGTTCACGCTAGAATTTTCAAACTTTACCATAACAACATGCCTTTCCATTTAAGATAAACTTCTCCTTGGTTGTTGTTGGACTTTCATACTTTACCATATTGGTTCATTTCTACCCAAATTTTCTTCTCCTATATTCTTGTTGGAGTATCAATTTTATCCATTTCAACATCCCTTTCCCTTGACCCCTACTCCTTTCCCTTGCCCCCTACTCCTTTCCCTTGCATTGTCAAAGAGTCATACTTCTTTGTATCAGTATGCCTCATCCTTGATCCCTAACAAGTGGTGAAATTCACACAATATCCTCAACCCTTAAACTCTAACATTCCTTGATCTTTATACTATTCACCTTACCTACCCCCTACATAATCAAAAGTGTCATTAATGACTAGTTTGAACATGCAAATTTTGTAGAAGGGATTTTACCAACTAGAAAACATTATTCAAAATTAAGGGCATGAATTTATGTATGCTTGCAACTTAAAGGATGATAATGAACATTTTTCATTAATACAATGGTTGAGGTTTGCTAGCCATTTTAGAGGTTTTCATAGGATCTTCTCCACTTTGTATACACAAATTGAAGGATTCCATTAATGTTGATGAGGTCAAGGGCTAGTGGTGATAGATCTCTTCCCTAGGCCATTTAAATGCACCAAAGGAGATATATTCTGAATGTTTTCATTATTATAAGATTATGCATTATTCTCCAAATTGAAAGCCTAGTTGACATTATTCTAAGTACCAATATTTGAATGGTCAAATATGAGGATGATAACCCTCAAAATTATAGAAAAATGAAGGATGAAAACCCTTTTACCTAGTAGGTTGATCTCAATTAGAGGTTGTGCATCAACTTTCATGGTTGCAAAATCTTAGCTCCATCCAGTAGTGCATTTTGTAGATGTTGTCATGGGTTAAGAGTGTATTTTTGTTACTATTACTACTATATAAGTCTATTAATGTATTTCAAAAATTTTAATGTAATTTCATGGTGTCAATTATATTTCATTTTGTTATTTGTTGTGGGTCTCATGCATAATAATTTATATGGGTATATCTACTGTTTTGCAACATATTTAGTGATTAGCCATCTATTAGATTTGTGCATTTGTAATCCAAATGTATTTTAGACACATTTAAGATATAAAAAAGGGTTCCAACATTTACCTATAATCTATAGCTTTATTTATTAGTCTCAATAATTGATATAAATTCATGAAAATAAATCTAGATTTGTATAATTTGAGGGTTAAATATTAAAATTTGTAGTTTATCTCCTTAAATAACCCTAGGGTTATTACTATGGTTAATGTATAAACCATGAAGAGAAATTGGGGTTTTTGCTAAAACTAGTTAAAGTGTTTAAACCTGTTGGTGTTTTTTAATGTCTCAGTCAATTCTCAAGATAACCTAAAGGATAGACAATTCTTATACTTAATTGTCCCAAGGGGTTGGCCAACGAACAAGAGAATGATTATGCAGTTTTATCCTATTCACTTCATGCTCTATAGAACATAGGAGGGTGATCCTATGGAATATATACTTGGGTTTTACATAATTGACTTTAGATATTCCCTTAAACAGATATAATCTCTTCTTATGACAAATATTTGTAAGATAAACAACAAAGGGGCTAGGATCTTGGTGTTTAATTCAACTATGAGTATGGGTGTATGCAAATAACATTATGTAGTAAATATTGCTTGAATTATAAATTTGTTCATGAAGATTATAATGAGGTCCTTTACACAAATTGGTGCCTTAAACCTAGGTCACAGAGTCAAGGGAAACATTATTGAAAGCCCTATATAATAGTATTAATCATAACATTAAATCTTAATGATAATGCATTACATTATCATCCCTCAAAATTTTGAAAAGAATTCTTCTTACAAATCCTTGTAGATACCTAAAACATTGAACATTTCTCATAAAGCATATTTAATTTAACTCTTGAGTAAAAGCTATAAAATAAACATTCATACATAGGAAAGACTGCAAAGATGAACATAAATAGATCCTTGATCAATTTTATTCATAAATGCTGAAGGTAAATACATGTAGGAGACAATTTTCTTACAAAAATTGTCATGTATTAGATTCTAAATGCTAGTACTATCATGAAAAATTACCACATTGACATCCTTTCCTAACAAGACCTAGACCAGACATATACAGACTGAAATACAAAATTGCTTTGCTTACAAAATTTTCAAGATCCTTTGCAAATGGCCATAAATTCGCTTTTAGAAGAAATAAGGGAGTGAACAAGATTCATTCCATAGGACATGTGCCATATTTTCATTTGACTATATTTTCCTAAGAAGACATAATATAAAAGTTCTTGAGGAAGACAAAAGGGATGTTCCACGTGAAGACAAAAAGTTGCTTTAACTGAAGAAGAAGATGCCCACTGATGCTGCAATGATGACAAAAATAATGATTATACTTTGAGGCTTCAACTCTTGAATTGTAAGCATATTCTCCTTTTGAAGTTGTTATAGTTTGTTGCAACTAATGCCAAGTAGACCAAAAAGGACAAAAAGGAATGCCAAACCACCCAGACAAAGAATGAAAGAAATATTTAAATTCTATGTCATTTAATTCACTTGAATTATGTGGCAATAAGACTTACAACTCTGAAAGTTGATTATAATTTTCATCACATGCCTGATATAATATTTTTGATGGCCATTGATAAGCAAGGAGTTGTCCATGCTAGATGTGTAGTGATGGTATTTGGATAAAGTTGAATCTACCTCCTTTTGAAACTCTTCTAGGAGCTTATTAGTATCCAAATTTTTTTCCACACAGCTTCTTAGGAGCTACACATCAATTTCATTGTCATCACATATGAAGAAAGCCAAAGTAAGAGTTGTTGCTTTTGAAACAATGAAAAATAAGTGTGTTTTTAATGAAAGGGGGTTCACCAAAATGATAATAGATAGACCTATCTTATTTTGTTTCATTAGGAAATGAGATCCACACAATGAATTGATTAACAACCCTTAGGTGAATCAAGTCAAAGTGAGAGTCTTCATATTTCCTTATGACTAAAGGATGGGGGTCAAGGTCAAACAACACTTTGGGGAGAAAAACTAAAAATTGCAAATCAACACCAAAATGCAATCTAACACTTGAAACAACAATATTAAACTCAATATTTGCAGAACCAAAAAACAAATTGCAGATTTGAGAAGGGTAGAAACATGTATACCAGTCACCAAAAGAGCTTTTTTAGAAGATGATCTAGGACTCATTCGCCCATGGGTGAATGGGTCCAAGTGCAGGGTTTTTCTGTAACTTTTAGGAGCCTCTGATGTAGATTTGAATCTTCCAATTTTCCCAGGTTTCACAATCAAAATGTCGAAAATGAATTTGGGATCTTAGTTTCCATGAGATGACGATAATTTTGACAACTTTTGCAACTTTGACAATTTTGTAAATCTTGCACTTTAAAAGGTCTTCAATCCTTCTTCAACCTAAATCTGCAATCACACATACAAGAGAGAAAAATGTTTATTTTGGGTGAATATGGGTTTGCCTTGGTAAAACCTCGTTTTGGTAATCAAACCTTGAATTGAAATGAAACATGAAAGAGGGAATGAAGAATGAACAAAGCTATGTTACCACTCAAAAAACACTTGAATGAAACCTTGATAATGGAGATCTTAGGAGGTCTGAAACTTGCATGAGATGGATGAATTGGATGTGGATCTTGACACTTGAATCTTGCTTGGAATGGTACTTTGAATGCTTGACTTGATCATGAAACCTACATCATAATGTTAGCTCCAAAAACATGCATGATGCAAGAAGACTTTGATATGATGAATGGATCTTGAATGCTACAATAAAACTCTAATATATCCGCTCTTGAATGCCTTTAATTTCTCTTGAAATTCTCTTGTAGATCTTGAAAAGTGCTAGGTGAAACTTAGTGAAATAACCTTGTATTTATAGGCATGTATCTTTAATTTCCCAAAATTCAAATATCACAAGTTGACATTGAATTATGGATTTGAAAACATTAAAATACCATCAAAAATATATTTCAAATTTAAGTCCTAAGGTTTAGGGAGGAGGTCTTGGAACACACATTGCTTAATGTAAAGTGCTATGTTTAGGCATTAATTATTGTAAGGTTTCCCCTTCAGAAAATATAATTTAATTACGCTTGTAGATGAATTAAAGGGATAATTAAGGCATAATTAAGCTCATTTTAATTAAGAGGGCCCAAATAAGTGTGTAAATATAAAGGGGTACATTTAACAACACTAAATTAAGGAAATTTTAAGTCAAATTTAACTAGGAGGACTTGTTATGCCTTGCATAACCACCCCATTTTGTTTTGGTCAAAATGGGTCCCCCTTTTGTATGTTTTTTCCTTGGTGTTCTTGTTCACGTCTTAAGAGTTGTTTCTTTTTCTCCTAAGTCCTATTTTCCTTCATTTTTGGGTTTGGGTTTCAGACCGACACTGACACTTGTTACTTTTAAAAGTTAGGTGTCCATTCGTGTCCCAAACCGATCCCCGCGTTTTGCCTTGTCTTTTTCTTTATCTGTTAGAGTCAGGTTTCAGATCATAACCATTACCTTACACTCTTCAAGATGTAAGTTCTGATGATGTTCCGATCTCAACTTCCATTTGCATGACTTGTGTGTTTTTCTTGTGACAAAATCAGACATTGGTTCAAAACCGAAACCAAGAACTTTTCAAAGTTCTTGTTCCTGTTTCCACCCCGATCTTGACTTCCAACTCTCTTTATCTTTTTCGGGGTCAGACATCAGACCGTGGCTTGCACTCAGAACTTGTCAAAGTTCTGGTTTCATATCTCAACCCAATCCTAATTTCTGCTCTGCATTGTTTGTTTGTCAGGTTTCAGACTTCAAACCTTCGTTTGAACTTTACGTTGTTTCAAGGTTAGGTGTCGTTCGTGTCCCGATCCCGACCCCCGCTTGCCTGTGTTCTTGCAACCCACATTTATTATGTTCATCCTAATCTTGAGGCCCAATCAAACGACATTAATTTCTAACCGTTCACATGTGCAAACGGGTTTTTATCATGTCTCTCCTCGATCTCTGTTTATTCCTACTTGTACAATTTGAAGAGGAGAACTTGAGCGACACTTCAAGCTAGGGTTTGAGGAGGTGCTTCAATTTCATCATGCTGTCACAATTCTTTGGTGTGTTTGCAGGCAGGGGGTGTTTTGCTTTTCGTTTCCTTTGTTTTTCTTCATTTTGTTGGTGTTTGTTGCCCTTGCTTCACGTGTTTGGTGTTTTTTTTTCATTCTTCGCTTGCCCTTGCCTTGTTTCGATTTAGTTTTTTCCATTCTCAAACCCTTTGGTTCATTGGGCACATTTTTTTTCTTGCGTTGCTTGTTTGTTTCTATTTTGTGGGATTGTCCATCCCGTCGTGCCCTAGTTTTTTAGGGTTTTTCCATCCCGAAGAGTCAAAATCATGTTTAAATTGATGAGTTTGAAATTTTGACCATTTTAGATCAAAATTCATTTTTCCAACCACAATCTGATCTTGAAGGCACCATTTGGAGATGTTACATGTTTTTTCCTTTGTCATCGTTACTACGCGATTCCTGATTCTTGCATGTATTTTGGAGTCAGGAATCAAAATTTCACTTAGCGTTACCACTATTTGAGTCTAGGTTCCTTCACCTACCACAAACTTGACTCCCAATGTTCTATTGAGATCGAGTATCAGAATGTCATCATAAAATGAAAGGGTTTTGATAGAGTGTTGCTTTATGTCCGGTTCCCGATCTCTGATTCACCATCGAGATCCAAAGTTGGGTTGACACCAAAATTCATTCACATCATTATGTATCATGACCTCACGTCACCTCGATCCCGATCCTCAAAAAACTATCGGGATCAGAAATCGGGTCTAAGCCATTCTTACATTGCATATTTGAGGTTTGGTTCATGACGATGTCTCGATATCACATCGGGATCATAACTCGGGAAGCTGCTTACACTTAACTATCATTGTGGGTTTGGTTCCAAATCATAACCCGATCCCGACTTTCGATTCAACATCAGGATCATAACTCAACAAAACCCCTTCATACACTTTCTTTGGTTAAAGTGTTGCTACTTAGCGAGACCCGATCTTGATAGACCACTACAGGATCAAAACATGGAATTGCACTAAGCTTGTTCATTAGCAAAGGTATAGGTGTCAGGTAATGATCCGAACCCGACTCTCAAAAAAGTTCAGTTTTGTGTTTAAAATGATCAAGTTCTTGATTTTGCCTCGAACTCAAAACCCGAAAATGCCGAACTAACTTAGTGAATGGGGTCTATTTTGATGAATATTAATATGGTTTGAATGCTTTTGCTAAATTCCTCTTCATATGTCTTTTCTTGCGTAATAATTGTTAGTAGTGCAGGATAATTGAAAAATGTCTGACTTAGAGGAGGAAGTGCCCATTGAGGGAACATCAAAGGGAACAAGGCCAAAGAAGTTAAAACTAGAACAAGTGCCTCTCACAATGAAGTAAAAATTCCAAGGGAACTCGGTACCATCTAAGTTTATGTCCGAGGTCATGAATATCATTGATACACTAGTATGGCACCTTGATTTGGAGTAGTTTCACACAGATACCTTTTCAGAAGATGTTGCCCCAAGGGCAAAGAGGATTGCAGAGTCTGGGCTAGCTCCTGTAGCCAGTTTTCCTATTGCTGTGCAGCGTCCTAAGTTCATTCTAACTACTGGAAAAATGTACAACCCTATTCAAAGGCAGTGCATTGATACACAAGGTAATGTAATAATTGATTTAACCTTAGAAATGATCAAACATGTTTTTGACCCTCCTCCTTATCCCAATCTTAAGATTATGACTAAGGAGGCTACACTTAAAATCTGGGCAAAGGATGTGGAAGGAAGCAAGAATTTGATTAATAAGTGGCTTAAGACAGGAAAGAAGTCAGTGAAGAAGGTGCTAGATAACCCCAAAAGGTCTTTTTTTGAAGATATAACATACATAATTACATTGTTGGCTAGGGTATTTGGTAAAGCAAATTCTCACATCTTTGAACATTGGATACTCCCACTTATCCAACTGATTTTGGAAGGGAAACAATTTTTGGATTGGGGGAAAATTATCTCTAATAAATATATCCATAACCAACTAGTGAAGTAGCAGAAACCAAGACATTTTATATGTCTTCATATGTCATATACTGTGCTGCAAGCATGGGACGGTTTCTTGGGTTGAACACTAAAGGGTCAATGGATGATGGCCCAGACCAAAAGAAGGTTTGCGAACATTATGACCAACTAGAGCTTAAGGAAGCAAAGGAACACTTTAAAAGGGTTAATGATGCATTTTTGTATGTTATCATCAATCAACTCACAGGTGACATTGGTTTTAGATTGTCATGAGAGGTTATGGAGTTCACCCAAGAGTGGGGGTATTGGTTTATTCAATACCCCGGGTTAGTTTATTTCAGATTGTTTGGTTTTGATGGTCACCCTTTTAAACTGCCAAGGTGTTGTGGTGATAGATGAGTTTTGATGGAGTGTACTCGACAAGCTGCTGAGGTAAATGCCAAATTTTCCACACAACATAAAACTGTTTATCATTCTTTCCCAATGCAATTGGGATTTTATTCTTGTTCGTCTTCAATGATGGCTAAAAATGCAATAAAAGAATATTAGGCTATGAATTTACAACAACATAATTACAGGAAATTTTTTGATCCAAGGAGAAAAATGTATGGGTTGTATGCTTCCGAGTTTCCCCACCATCAACCACTCCTCAAAGATTTTTGGGCCAACCTTCAGGATCAATTTGAACTGAGGAAAAGGGGATATGAAAGACTAAAAATTCTCCAGATGAAAGATTTTGAAGTTAAAACATATATATCAGAGGGCACTACAGATGACGGGATCACACTTGACCCCAAATATGAAATGGATCAAGTTGCCACTAAGGATTTGGAACCCATCAATTGGATGGAAAAAGAAGAAACTAAGATCCATAAAGTATCATGGGGAGTGGTGGACAGGAGTATAAGATGGATTGAGCTTCGGTTAAAGCAACCAAGGGTACATATTCAAAGAAGAGGGGCTCTAGCACTAGACTTGCTTCCTCCATAAAGACAAAACAACAATACTAGAGATTAAAGAAAGGTGTTGCAACAAACGAGGCAGCCACAAAAAAGCCTACCTCAACAAAAGAAAAATTTTCATTGCAAAAAATTGATGATGCCTTGAAAAAGGCTAACGTTACTTATGAGGCAGTTGTTGCTGGAGTGGTTTCAAGACTAGGTGCAACACCCTTGGTTATTGTTTACCCTGGGGAACAAACTTATAGAGAATTACTTTCTGTTGTCCCCATACAAACTCAGGATACCACTCCTACCATGCCATCAACATCAGGAACAACAATTGTTGAAGAGGAGAGGGCCCTTGTGATTGATGTAATAGAATCACCTATTTTTTCAAACTCTGAAAGAACTCCATATCAAGAAGGAGAAAGACTCGAATGGGAGGAATATTTAAGGAATGTCGAGGAGGAACCAAGAGAAGAAGAAACAGGGTTTGAAACTAGAAGTTTGTATGGCGAACAATTGAAGTTGAATGAAGTTTTAACTGAAAATGAGGAGGAATTGTTGGAAAGTGCCCAAAGGTTAGCTGCTGAGCAATTAGCTCAAGAAGAGGAAGAATAAAGAAAGAAAATTGAAGATCTAACCTGAAAAAAGGAAGCTAAAGAAGATGCTCTTAAATGTGAAGTGGAGCAATAGAGAAAAGATGAACAAGAGAAGCTACAAAAGAAGCTACAAGGAAAGATGAAGAAGAGGCTACAAGGAAAGAGGAGGAAATAAAGAATATAGAATAAATTTTAGAGCCCTAAATGAGAAGATGGAGCCGGAACAGTTACAAAAAGAATAAGAAGATCAACAAAAGGCTTCTTCTCAGCAAACTGTTGGGGTAATTTCCTCTGCACCTCCATCTTTGACACCTCCTAGTGTTGAACAAGTGACTACTCAACCTCCTATTCCCACTTGGATCAAGCTGAATCTAGAAAAGAGACAACAAGTGCAAGCTTAACCAGTCACATGGGATGAGATGATCGAGGAGATTGACAAGGAGAAACCAAGGAAGAAACCTCATGCAGTACATTCCACAAAGTTGACTGATGAAGGAGATTTGATAGCAGAAATTGCTACTCCTATTGTTGATAAGGATGATATAGAACTACAGGCCAAGGATTATCAAATAAGCATTATTAATCTGGGGAAACATACAAGGAATCAACAAATAAACCTAATTGATATTGTTGCCACTAACACCAAGTCAAGGCTAATCAAAGATAAGCAAGCTAAAGATGAGCTTAAGGATCAAATGGGAAAGATGAAAGATCTTTTGAAGGAGTTGATTTCATCCACTCTTGAACAACCCACACCATCAAAGATCCTTGTTTTGATGAGTTGGAGGAGGTAGATGGATTGAATGAAATGAAGAGAAAGGCCACATGGTTTGATAATTGGTTTAATGTTTTCAAGTCTGACATAGATAAGCATTTGGATGAAGGTTTTAAACATTATCGTGCAGGCCTGGCCTTGGTTAAGACAATAGAAGAATCTATAAGGAAATGATGGGAATAAGAGAAGCTTCAGCAGTACTTGGGAAAGCTGAAAGTGATTGATAAATTTTTTGATGAAGAGTTGGTCCAGTCATAGATTTTGGGCGATGAGAGCCACAAATATATTTCAAAGTCTATTAATATGTCTATTTTCAAAACACATAATCTCGTTGAATAAAGGATATATATGCTTAAATGTATTCATGAAGTATGGGGAAATGTAGGCATATTTGAAAACATTGTTGTAAAACTCATTGATAAGGTTTCACCCCCGAATCAAGGACTCAAATCATTGGGAGAAATCAAAGATGCTTGGGATGTGCAACTTGATAAGTTAATGAAAGAAGGAGACACTAGTGAATTAACTCTTATGGATAGGTTGTTGGGTATTAGATGTGACATGAGGTGGGCAATCACAAATGTTGGCTAGTTAAGGGAAGTAGTTGCTGCAGTGGAAAGGAAGTTTGAGGAGTCAAAGTTCAAAGCTAACTGGGTCGATGGACTTGATGATGATACGTTAAAGCAGATTTTCTCCAGTTATGATGAGTATCACAAGATTCTTCATGAGGAGGATAAGTAGGTCAGACACCTTTTTGGGACAATAATATTTCCATGTCAGTTTTTGAGCAAATAGACTACTCCAGATCAATTTTTGGTGAGTCAGAAGCTGGGCACGTTGATCAACAGAAGACAAAATCAGAACTCATAGTCAAATTTTGATTGAGGAAGTATGTGGCATACCTTTCACCACCTGTTATTTCAGCAGAGACAAACACTTGGAGTTAACTGGGCGTCCCTATGATTGTGAATCTAGGCCCTAGATTAGGGATCTTGATTTTTGATAGGAGGAATTGATGCTATTTTTGTCTATAATAAAAAATTCTCTCCTCATTGTGAAGGTTGGCCGATTGAAGTTAGATTAGCTGTCTAAAGAGAGATTAGATACAATTTATAGTCTTTAAAGTTTTTTTTTTGCAAGATACTCAAACAGTTTACAGTTTCAACGCAATTAGTCTTATCTCAAAGTTTATTAGTTTAACGATGATGTTAACGAACAATGGTTATTCATATGCTAGTGAATCTTTCCATACATAAATGTTTCTTATTTGATGAAAATCAATAGAATACTCCAAATTTGAAAACCATTTTATTGCATTATTTGTGGACAATATTTCTTAATATTTGTTGATCTGTTAACTTTAGTAATGAGCTTATGGGATTGTGTTATTGCAAAGTTCTAAAAAAATGGTGATGAATAGTTATATGTTTTAAATCTGCACTGTGAATGAATGCAATGGTATGGACTGTTTCGTAAATTGTATTATTTTACAGTTTTAGTGAATTAGGAAAATGCTCATTATTAGAATTGCATATCTGAATTAAAAGAAGTTTGTGTTCATGCTATGTTGTCCTATGCCTTGAACTATCTTTTTGCTATTTATTTAAACCCCCAATGTTAAATTATGTTGCACTGTCCACTTTGTACTTGTTTACCACCAGGGCCCTTGAATATTACGGTTGCATGGACCATTGAATGATAACAACACAATTGAGAACCATCTATAGAGACCTTGGAAGATAGGTGGTTTTAGATCATTTGTCTTTTTCAGGAGAAATAGAGTAGAAATATTCTATTTAATGTTGTGTTACTTTTGACCATCAACAAAACTAGCACTAGAAGGAGGGCCCAAAGGAACAAAGTGGAGCGAATTGGACCTCATTTTCACTAGACAGGTTTGAAAGATTTATGAGATCTGCTACAAATCCAGACCCATTACTTGAACTCCAAACCCCTATTAGACCCAGGGCCCGTCGAGTTTTGATCCCACCACCGTTAACACCACCACGTACTCCACCTAGATTTCTACCCATATCGCCAGGATTCCCACCAATACCACAACTGGCACAACCAAATCCACCACCACCCATGGCATTCTTTGTAAATAATCCTTCACCACTGGGAACCATTCCTAGTAGCATACATGAAATGCCTAATAATTATGAGAAATTATGTCCCAGGTATGCCCATGGAGAGGCACGAAGTGCTGAAGAGCACATACAGACATTCAAAGATGCTTGTACTCGAGATCAGATAGCTCATCATGATGTTGCATGTAGGTTATTCCCTTATTCATTGGGGGATATGGTTTACAATTGGTACCTAAACCTACCTACTAGATCCATCCTGAGCTAGACAAATTTAAAAGATTATTTTATTAATCAATTCTAGGTTTATGTAGACCCCACTATATTATATCACCAGTTTTCCACAATTAGGAAGGAACCACACGAACCATTGCCGATGTTTAACACTCATTTCCAAAGGATGTATAGGGAGTTGCAAGATCCTTACTTGGTGGTTGAGAATATTGCCATCCAAGCATACCGAAAGGCCATAGACCCCCTGATTGGCTTATTTATGCAAAGAACCTACCTCGCGACAAACATTGATTCACTATCCAAGGTGTATCACCTGGCTATCAAACTATAACAAAATTTAAATTCACAATCAGGTGGCCTGGGAGGGGTATTCCCTTCCTTAGGATATCCTCCGATGTCTAATCCAACCTCGCTGTTTAATATAGTCCTACAAATGTCCCACTTTTCCTATGGACCTTTGGATGAGTTAGAATCTCCATCCTTGCAACCGTTGGTTAATGATGGGACTTTATATCCCTCCCAAAAAACTCAGAATCCTCATAATCCTGCTGGAGGATCTAACCACGTGACTAACCCATCAGCTGTAACTCCTACATAAAGTGAGCGTACCACTCATTTGACCACAAAATTAGAAACCCTGAAGAAGACTTTATCTTAGGCGACCAATGAGATGACCCAACTCAAACTTAACCCCTCTTAGAACGAAAACCAAAATCAGGGTTACCAGAATCAAGGAGGGTTTTCCAATCAAAATAACTACTCCAATCAAAATGCCAATCAAAATCAAAGGAATTTTCAAGGTCAAAATTTCCCCAACCAAAATTATTAGAACTAGAATAGGGGATACAATCAGAGACCTAATAATAATAGGCAGTGGAATACTGGACCAAAAAATGGGGGAGTTGCCCATAACTATCAGGCCAATGAAGATAAGCCACACATTACAAATGTTGCAGATTTGAATTTCATGACAAACTGGTGCAGGTTACTGACACTGCCTCACATTCTAAAATTAATTGCCCTGAGATGGAAAAGGTTGTCAAAATAGCACAAGCTGACTCCCAATCACCACAAGGAAATCCTAACAAAGGTAGTGGGTCAGTTGATACAAACATGGATTTTTAAACCATTGATGAACGATATCAGTTTCCCATGCAAGGAGAGAACGAGCCAGAAGAAGATACCTATGACACTCAGGCTTTTCAAACCAAATGAGGCCATTTTGTGGGAAATCAAAATAAAGGGCCGTTTACCACATCTGCTCCTCCCAACACCATGTCTCCCCCTAACCAAAATGCTGACAATAATTCACCTCCACCGAAGGGCCCACCTGAGTCTCTAAACAAAGGTAATTCCACATTCATTCCTAAATATTAGATGAATGATAACGTGGAATTTGATTTCATTGCAAAAATGTAGAAACAAAAGACCTCCCTCTCGTTCTTTGATATTGTGAAGTGGTGCCCTACGCAACACAACATCATGTTGAAGGCCCTGGAAGAGGCATATTGATTGAAAGGAAAATCTAAGGTGACTCAAGCTACTGACATGAATGTGGTCTTGTACCGAGGTAAAATGGGGAAACCCCCATTCCTTTTGAGTTTGAGAATCTTTGGGAAGAATCTACATAATTTCCTTTTGGATTTTAGAGCCTTAGGTAACGTTATGCCTTTATCTATTTGCAAAAATTCGAGTTTAAGCCTAGTTAAAACTCATAAGAAAATAATATAGTTAGACAAAACTAAGGTTAATGTTGTAGGAGAACTAAAAAATGTACATGTGCAGATTGGATCAGACCCACAGGTTGCTTACATCCCTGAAACGTATGGTATGTTGCTCAACTGGGACTTGATGAAGAGTATTGGAGGTTATCTCTCCATGGACTTCTCACTCATGTGACTCCCATGGAAAGGGGTAGCAACGCAGATTAGGATCAAAAGTGAACCTTGTCTAAAATATATGATCACGGAGTATGACTGTCCTAACGAAGTAGCTTATTTTTAAATTGAGATAGGGTATATAGGAGGGAAGAAAAAATTATGACATTTTCAATGATTAATCCTGATTACTCAGACCCTTTAGAGCACAGTGACCCTATGACCACCGTTAACCAACAAGTTTTAATTTAGAAACTGCAACAAGATAAAGCTGGTTTTGGGGGATGATGTTGATTTGTGGAGTCTCTTACTCCCAAACTAGTGTAGGGTACATTACCAGGATCATTCTGAGCTAACGTGTCAGTCCTATTTAGAAATTTTGAACCATGTCTATCAGTTAGGAGAGACCCCTAAACACAATCCCAAAATGTCTCTAAACCAATTTCCTTTTGAAGCTAAGGACGCGATCATTCTGACAAGGAAAAGCAACGCCAAAGAAGAAGTCTTACCCCTACCTGGTCCGACTCATATCTTACATTATGAATCACAAAACAAGGTTGAAGAACTTTAGAAGTTGTCGATCACACCTGCCCCTACTAACCTTTTGATTCCTAGGGAGTTGCTAAAAAAGAAACTAAATTGTGAAACTACTGATCAGGATGAGATAGTTTCTACACATGTTTTAAATGTTAGTGAAATATTTGATGATCGTCATTTACAATAGTCTCTTGATCTAGACATATTGCACTAGTACGAGCCACCACCTATTCCTCATAAACAATCACCCATAGTTGACTTGAAGAAAGAAGTCCCAGCCCAAGATCAACTCTGGATCCTCAAATTTGATGGTTCCAAGTCTAAAATAGGGAGTGGATTTGGAATAGAACTAAAAAACCCCAAAGGGAAAACCTACTTTGCTTCTTACAGGTTACAGTTTGGTTTCACTAACAATGCCGTAGAGTATGAAGCACTTGCTAGAGGACTAATGTTTGCACACCAGAAGAAAGTTACAACTATAATAGTCATGGGAGAGTCTAAGGTAATTTTTAAGTAGGTTCAAAACCAATACACATGCCATAACAAGAGGTTGGATGCATGCAGGAATAGGGTGTGGAACTTGATAGAGGATTTTGATGCTTTTGAAATCAAATTAATTCCCAAAGAAGATAACCAGATTGTAGATGCACTAGCTGTTGTTGCTACTACCTTGGAACCCATGCAAGATTCCAAGTTGAAAAGATTTTTTGTAGAATTAGCCTCGACTCTAGCCATTCCTGACAACATCCCAAACTTACAAGTTTTCAAGGATGATCAATATATACTTGCCTTCTTGGAAAGTTTAGATGTCTTTGAAGGGAAAATCATCGATGAGTTTGAAAGAGATCAAGGAGACTGGGATCCTAAAAATTGTGACATAGAGGGAATAATCAATCTGAAAACTAACAACATTCCCAAGGGAATGGTAGCATTGGAAAGAATCTTTGACTTCGATCCTCGAGCTTGTGAAAGGTTTCCTATAGATAGTGATGGAGGGAAGTATGAATCATATAATTTGGCAGATTCGGGTCCAAAGAAAAACATGTTCATTAGCAAGACTTTCCCAAAGCACATTCGGGATAAAATCTTCAAAGTACTGAAAACATATTTTGCAACAATCGCTTGGGGGTATAAAGATCTGAAAACATTTGATACTTCAGTAATAATGCATACTATCCCTTTGAAACCTAAAGCGAAGCCCTTTCGTCAAAAGCAACACCCAGTGAATGCCTTGATTGAACCTCTGATTCTTAAAGAGGTACAAAAGCTGCTATTAGCAAGGATATTTTTTCTAGTAAGGCATTCGAATTGGGTAGAAAATCTCGTCCCTGTTCGTAAAAAGAGTGGGGAAATCAAATTATGTGTTGATTTTAGAAACCTCAACAAAGCTTTAGAGAAAGATAACTACCCACTTCCTTCTGTTGACAAGGTGCTGGAGATAGTTAACGGCTCACAGATGATGTCATTCCTGGATGGATACTTAAGATACAACCAAGTGCTGGTTAACTATGAGGACATAGTGAAGATTTCTTTCACTACGAAGTGGGGGACATTTGCCTACCGAAGAATGTCGTTTGGTCTTATTAACGTTGGATCCACCTTTCAGCGAGCAATGGATGTTGCATTTAAAGACTTGGTAGGTAAGTGTATTATCATTTATATGGATGATCTAACTATATTTTCCAAGAATAGGGAGGACCATGTTGCAAATTTGTCAAAGGTCCTTGCAAAATGTATAAGTTATGGTGTATCCCTCAACTCAAAAAAGTGTGTGTTCGAGATATCTGGAGGGAAATTATTGGGTCACATAATATCAGAAAGAGGAATCTCAATTGACCTCGATAGAGTGGAGTCCATTTTGAAATTGACCATGCCTGGTAGAAAAAAGGAGATGAGATCTTTCTTCGGAAAGATAAATTTTGTAAGGAAGTTCATAACCAGGTTTGCAGAGATTGTCAAACCCCTCAATGAGATGATGAAGAAAGATACAAAGATTTATTGGAATAACGAGGCTAAGGCTGCTTTCTCACAAATCAAACAGTCTATTTCAGAGGCACTAGTTCTCAACAGTCCTGATTATTTGATGCCTTTATACATTTATTCCTTCACATTTGATCATTCACGTGTTGTTGTTTTGATGCAGTGGAGAGGTGAAGGGGAAGAATGACCCATAGATTTTATGAGTTCCCCATTCAAGAATGCTGAGATCAAATATCCACCCTCGGAGAAACAATCCTTCTCACTAGTGTGGGAAGTCAAAAATTTTCAACACTACATTCTCCATAGTCAGATCACTGCCATAGTTCTGGACCCTTCATTAAAGTCCCTTCTAATGCAAAGCGAACTAGGGGAAAGAAGGGGAAAGTGGATGGCTATTCTATAATAATTTGACCTTGAAATCCACTTGATGAATCTGGTCTGAGGACAAGGCTTGTCTAAAGCTATGGCTGATGTTGACACCAAGATTACTTGTCAGCAGTACACTATGCAATCATTCACAAGTGACCCTTGGTACGAAGATTTGATTTTCTTGCTGCCGAACAACAAATGTCTAGATGGAATGAATGCCACTAAGAGAAGATAATTGAGATTAAAGAGTTCCCATTATACTCTCAAAGGAGGATCCTTGTATAGGAGAAACTTTGAAGGTGTTTATCTGTACTGCCTAGATCAATAGTAGGCAAAACATGCTATTGCTAAGTTTCATGGCAGACACGATACTGGGCACAATTCAATTGATGCCATGGCACATCAAATTTTGAGATTGGGGTATTATTGGCTCGACATGTTTGAGATGCTCACCAACATGTTAGGACATGTCATAGATGTCATACTTCTGCATCTAGAGAGTGCAATCCAACGATGCCTCTACAACCAATATATGAGGTAAGACCATTTGCCCAATGGGCATTAGATTTTGTTAGGGTAATTAATCCCAATTATTATGTAGGTCACAAGTTCATTTTGATTGCAATGGATTATTGTACACACTGTAATAAAGCTCAACCTTATAAGAATAGTACCACTGAAGTTGTCATCAAGTTCCTTAACAAATGTGTCGTTATCAGGTTTGGAGTACCATTTTCCCTAGTATGTGATAATGACCTTGCCTTTTCTTTTGTAGAATTTATTTAGTGGGCGTATGAACACAAAATTATTTTGAAATTATCTTATAATTACTATCCACTGGGGAATGGAGTAGCAAAATCTACTAATAAAAATTTATTGGAGGTAATTAAGAAATTAGTAGAAAGTAATCCTAGGGACTGACACACACAACTGAGATTCTCCTTATGGGAGGATAGAACTAGAATTAAAGCTGCCTTAGGAAACTCCCCATTTAAGTTAGTCTATGGCTAAGACCTAGTCTTCCCTATTCATCTACAAATACCCATTCTTAGATTCATGCAAGAGTTTTACTCTAATGATGATAGGATAGAGGTTCGATTAACTAGTTTACTCAACCTGGAAGAACAAAGAGATGCTGTTTTGTAAAAAAATTCTAAGCATCAAGCTGTTGTTAAATGATGATTTGAAAAACAAGCCAAAATTAAAGCTTTCAAAATATCATACCTCTTGTTGCTATGGGACAAAGCCAGAGAAAGAAAGGGTGATCACCAAAATTTTGACCGACTTTGGTTGGGTCTATATCAGATCACTGAAATCCTTGGCGAGAATGCCTTTCGATTAAGCACTTTAACTGGAGAACCTATCCCATTGCTTGTCGATGGGTAGTTTCTCAAACATTATTTTAGGCCATGAAGGTCTAATCATCTAACTGATTTTATATATGTAATTAGTTGTTTTCTTGTTTCTTGTTTGTCTGTTTGTTTGTTTTCATTTCGTTTGTTCTTGTCTTTTTTTTTTGTTTTTCTTATTTGTTTTGTTTCTGGGGACCTTCATTTCTCCATTTCAGAGTGAAGGGGTAGTTATTCAAAGTATACTAGGGGTACTAGGATAGAGAAATTGGTTTAGGTATTTTTCAGGTATGTTTGTTGAAATATTTTATTCTAAAATTCATGTTTTACGTTAAATTTAATAACAATATGAAAGGTTAAGAACAAACAGGTACATTGTAAGTGATCAATCTCATAAACTATGGTTGAATTTGTCACATAATAGATAAAAACATCTGTTTTCATAAGGGTTTATTTGTCTTAGGGTGATTGTATTCATGATTCAAGTGAAAAATATGAGTCCTCAACACTGTCATGAGGTCCATCGTAGTTCTCAACCCAAATTTTAGGTTAGTACATCTGAGTATTGAGAAAATATAAGAAAATAATTTCTCCAAGTAAAGCCTATTCAAAAGAAAAAGAGAAGCATAAATGATGGGAAACTCAATATTATATGGGTAATTCAAGTATCTCTACTGGGGTTATGGACACCTAGCTGGCAGTAGAGAAATGCTTTGAGGGAACTAGAGGTATCTCCGTCAGGGCTATAAATGACTAGCTAGCAATGGAGCAATGCCTAAGATATCATTGCATGACAGTTAAGACAACTCAACTCCCGTAGCTTGAATTTTAAATATAGTCGTTGAGGGATAGGTAGGGTCTTTAGGAAAAGGATGCACAATACATGCACACACTCAAATTAGAATTTGTTATTGCTGATTTACATTTGAGATTCCAACTCAACCTTGTTTGTTGTAACTAATCATACTTGAGTTAAAACGTTCATAGACCAAAGGTTTTGGATGACTGAATTCTTCAGTATCTTGAAAATGGGTAAACCATTTTCCTAGCCGAGTCGCCAATTGTTATGCCTTGCATAACCACCCCATTTTGTTTTGGTCAAAATGGGTCCCCCTTTTGTTTGTTTTGTCCTTGGTGTTCTTGTTCGGGTCTTAGGAGTTGTTTCTTTTTCTCCTAAGTCATGTTTTCCTTTGTTTTTCGGGTTCAGGTTTTAGATTGACACTGACACTTGTTACTTTTAAAAGTTAGGTGTCCGTTCGTGTCCTGATCTCGATCCCTGCATTTTGCCTCATCTTTTTATTTGTCTTCTAGAGTTGGGTTTCAGATTAGAACCATTACCTTACACTCTTCAAGATGTAAGTTACTGATGATGTTCCAATCTCAACTTCCGTTTGTCTCCCTTGTGCGTTTTGCTTGTGTCAGAATCAGACATCGGGTTGGAACCGAAACCAAGAATTTTTTAGAGTTCTTATTCCTGTTTCCACCCTATTCCCAACTTTTGACTCTCTTTGTATTTTTTGAGATTGGACGTCGGACCATGGATTACACTCAGAACTTGTCAAAGTTTTGGTTTCATCTCTCGACTCGATCCTGATTTCCACTTTGCGTTGTTTGTTTGTAGGGTTTCAGACTTCAAACCTTCGTTTGAACTTTGTGCTAATTCAAAGTTGTGTCCGTTTGTGTCCCAATCCCGACCCCCACTTTCCTATGTTCTTGCAACCTGCATTTATGATGTTCATCTCGATTTCGAGGCCCGACCAAACGAAATTAATTTCTAACCGTTCGAACATGCAAACGGGTTTTTATTGTGTCTGTCCTCGATATCCATTTATTTTATCTTATACAATTTTAAGAGGAGAACTTGAGTGACACTGCGAGCTATGGTTTGAGGAGGCGCTTCAATTTCATCGTGCTGTCAGAATTCCTAGGTGCGTTTGCAGGTAGGGGTTTTTTTTCTTTGTGTTTCCTTCATATTTCTTCGTTTTGTTGGTGTTTGTTTCCCTTCCTTTGCATGTTTTGTGTTTTGTTTTCTTTCTTTGCTTGCCATTGGATTGTTTTGTTTTAGTTTTCACCATTCTCGAACCCTTTGATTCATTGGGCATGTCTTGTTTTTTCTTGGATTGATTGTTTCTTTCTATTTGACGAGATTGTCCATCCCGACGTGCCCTAGTTTTCTAGGGTTTTTCCATCTCGAAGAGTCAAAATCATGTTTAAATTGATGAGTTTTAAATTTTGACCATTTTAAATCAAAAGTCATGTTCCCAATCACAATCCAATCCCGAAGGAACTATTTGGAGATGTTGATACATGTTTTCACCTTCGTCATCGTTACTACGCGATTCCCAATTCCCGCATGTATTTCAGAGTCGGGAATCAAAACTTCACTTAGCTTTACCATTGTTTGAGTCTAGGTTCCTTCACCTACCCCAAACCTGACTCCCGATGTTCTATCACGATCGGGTAGCAGAATGTCATCATAAAATGAAAGGGTTTTGATAGAGTGTTGCTTTATGTCTTGTTCTCGATCTTCAATTCGCCATCAGGATCAGAAGTTAGGTTAACACTGAACTTTGACCACATCGTTATGTATCATGACCTTGCAACACCTATATCCCGATCCTCGAAACACTATCGGGATCGAAACTCGGGTCTGACCCATTCTTACTTTGCATATTTGAGGTTTGGTTCATGACGATGTCCCAGTTCTGATTCCCGATATCACATCAAGATTGGAACTCGGGAAGCTGCTTACACTTAACTATCATTGCGGGTTTGGTTCTAAATAATAACCTGATCCTGACTTTTGATTCAACATCGGGATTAGAACTCAACAAAACCCCTTCATACAATTCGTTGGTTAAAGTGTTGCTACTTACTGAAGACCCGATATCAATAGAACACTGTGGGATTGGAACATGGAATTGTGCTAAACTTGTTCATTAGCAAATGTATAGATGTCAAGTCATGACCCAAACGTGACTCCCGACAAAGTTCAATTTTGTGTTTAAAATGATCAACTTCTTGGTTCTTCCTCGAACCCGAAACCCGAAGATGCTAAGCTAACTTACTGAATGGGGTCTATTTTGATGAATACTGATATGGTTTGAATGCTTTTTCTAAATTCCACTTCATATGTCTTTTCTTTTCCTGATAATTGTCAGTAGTACAAGATAATTAACAAATGTATGACTTAGAGGAGGACGTTCCCTATGAGGGAATATCAAATGGAACAAGGCCAAAGAAGTTAAAACTAGGACAAGTGCCTCTCACAATGAAGTACAAATTCTAAGGGAACCCGGTACCATCTAAGTTTGGGTCCAAGGTCATGAATATCACTGATACACTGGTGGGGCACCTTGATTTGGAGTAGTTTCACACATATACCTTTTCAGAAGATGTTGCCCCAAGGGCAAAGAGGATTGTAGAATCTAGGCTAGCTCATGTAGCCAGTTTCCCTATTGCTATACAGTGTCCTCAATTTGTTCTAACTACTGCACAAATGTACAACCCTATTCAAAGGCAGTGCATTGATACACAAGGTAATGTAATAATTGATTTAACCCTAGCAATGGTCAGACATATTTTTGACCCTCCTCGTTATCCCAATCTTAAGATTATGACTAAGGAAGTTGCACTTAAAATTTGGGCAAAGGATGTGGAAGGAAGCAATAAGTTGATTAATAAGTGGCTTAAGACAAGAAAGAAGTCAGTGAAGAACGTGCTAGATAACCCCAAAAGGTATTTTTCTAAAGATATAGTAGAGATAATTACATTGTTGGCTAGGGTATTTGGTAACGAAAATTCTCACATCTTTGAACACTGGATGCTCCACTTATCCAACTGATTTTGGAAGGGAAACCATTTTTGGATTGGGGACAAATTATCTCTGATAATATCCATAACCAACTAGTGAAAGTAGCAAAAACCAAGACATTTTATATGTCTTCATATGTCATATACTATGCTACAAGCATGGGATGGTCTCCTGGGTTAAACATTAAAGAGTCAATGGACGATGGCCTAGACCAAAACAAGGTCTGTGAACATTATGACCAACTGGAGCTTAAGAAAGCAAAGGAACACTTTAAAAGGGTTAATGATGCATTTTTGTATGTTATCATCAATCAACTCACATGTGATATTGGTTTCAGATTGCCACGAGAGGCTATGGAGTTCATCCAAGAGTGGGGTTATTGGTTTATTCAATACCCCAGGTCAACTTATTTCAAATTGTTTGGTTTTAATGGTCACCCTTTTAACCTGCCAAGGTGTTGTGGTGATAGATGGGTTTTGATGGAGTTTGCTCAACATGTTGCTGAGGTAAATGCCTAATTTTCTACACAACATAAAATTGTTTGTCATTCTTTCCCAATGCAATTGGGATTTTATTCTTGCTCCTCTTCAATGATGGCTATAAATGCAACATAAGAATTTCAAGCTCTGAATTTACAACAACATACTTACAGGAAATTATTTGATCCAAGGAGAAAAATGTATTTGTTGTATGCTTCTTAGTTTCCCCACCATCAACCATTCCTCAAAGATTTTTGGGACAACCTTAACTTTTAAGGATCAATTTGAAATGAGGAAAAGGGGATATGAAAGACTAAAATTCCCAGATGAATGATTTTGAAGTTAAAAAAAATATACTGGAGGGCACAACAGATGATGGGATCATACTTGACCCTAGATCTGAAATGGATCAAGTTTCCATTGAGGATTTGGAACCCATCAATAGGATGGAAAAAGAAGAAACTAAGATCCGTAGAGTATCACGAGGAGTGGTGGACAGGAGTATAAAATGGATTGAGCTTTGGTTAAAGCAACCAAGGGGTACATATTCAAAGAAGAGGGGCTCTAGCACTGAACCTGATTCCTCCATAGGGAAAAAACAACAATACAAGAGATTAAAGAAAGGTGTTGCAGCAACAAAGGCAGCCAGCCTCAACAAAAGAAGAAATTTCATTGTAGCAAAGTGATGATGCCTTGAAAAAGGCTAAAGTTACTTATGAGACAACTACTGCTAGAGTGGTTTCAGGACTGGGTGCCACACCCTTGGTTACTATATACCCTGGGGAAAAAAATTATAGAGAAGTACCTTCTATTGTCCCCATACAAACTCAAGATACTACTCCTACCATGCCATCAATGTCAAGAACAACAACTGTTGAAGAGGAGAGGGCCCCTATGATTGATGTAACAAAATCACTTATTTCTTTAGACTCTGAAAGAACTCCGTCTCAAGAAGGAGAAAGACCCGAATGGGAGGAATATTTAAAGAAGGTTGAGGAGAAACCAGGAGAAGAAGAAACGGGGTTTGAAACTGGAAGTTTGGATGGCGAACAATTGGAGCTGAATGAAGTTTTAACTAAAAAGGAGTGGGAGGAATTGTAGGAAAGTGCCCAAATGTTAGCTATTGAGCAATTAGCTCAAGAAGAGGAAGAAAAAAGATAGAAAATTGAAGATCTAACCCAAAAAAAGGAGGTTGAAGAAGAGGCTCTTGAACGTGAAGTGGAGCAATAGAGAAAAGATAAACAAGAGAAGGCTGCAGAAGAAGAGCTCCGAGCGAAAGATTTAGAGCAACAAAGGTTGAAAGATGAAGAGGCTGCAAGGAAAGAGGAGTAAATAAAGAAGATAGAATAAATTAGAGCCCTAAATGAGAAGATGGAGTAGGAATGGTTACAAAAAGAATAAGAAGATCAACAAAAGGCTTCTTCTCAGCAAATCATTGGGGTTATTTACTCTACACCTCCGTCTTTGACACCTCCTAGTGTTCAACAAGTGTCTACTCAGCCTGCTGTTCCCACTTGGCTCAAGCTGAATTTAGAAAAGAGGCAACAAGTGCAAGCGTAATCAGTCACATGGAATGAGATGATCAAGGAGAAATCAAGGACGAAGCCTTGTGCAGTACATTCCACAAAGTTGACTGATGAAGGAGATTTGATAGAAAAAATTGCTACTCCTATTGCTGACAAGGATGATAGATTACTGTAGGCTGAGGATTATCAGATAAGCAATGTTAATCTGGGGAAATATACAAGGAATCAATAAATAAACCTAATTGATATTGTTGCCACTATCACCAAGTCAAGCCTAATCAAAGATAAGCAAGCTAAAAATGAGCTTAAGGCTCAAGTGGGAAAGATGAAAGATTTTTTGAAGGAGTTAATTTCATCCACCCCTGAACAACCCACACATTAGAGATCCCTATTTTGATGAGCCGGAAGGAGGTAGATGTATTGAATGAAATGAAGAAAAAGGCCACATGGTTTGATAATTGGTTTAATGTTTTCAAGTTTGACATAGATAAGCATTTAGATGAAGGTTTTAAACATTATCATGCAGGCTTGGACTTGGTTAAGACAATAGAAGAATCTATAAGGAAATGGTGGGAAGAAGAAGAGAAGCTCAGGAAGTACTTGGGAAAGCTCAAAGTGATTGATAAATTTTTTGATGAAGAGTTGGTCTAGTCACAGATTTTGGGTGATGAGAGCCACAAATATATTTCAAAGTCTATTAATGTGTCTGTTTTCAAAACACATAATCTCGTTGAAAATAGGATAGATATGCTTAAAGGTATTCATGAAGTATGGGAAAATGTGGGCATATTTGAAAACATTGTTGCAAAACTCATTGATAAGGTTTCACCCGTAAATCAAAGACTCAAATCATTGGGAGAAATCAAATATGCTTGGGATGTGTGACTTGATAAGTTAATGAAGGAAGGAGACACTGCTGAATTAACTCTTATGGATAGGTTGCTAGATATTAGATGTGACATGAGGTGGGTAATCACAAATGGTGGCTAGTTAAGGGAAGTAGTTGTTGTAGTGAAAAGAAGGTTTGAGGAGTCAAAGTTCAAAGCTGATTGGGTCGATGGACCTGATGATGATACATTAAAGAATATTTTCTCCAATTATGATGAGTATCATGGGATTCTTCATGAGGAGGATAAGAAGGTAAGATGCCTTTTTGGGACAACAGTATTTCCATGTTAGTTTTTGAGCAGCTAGACTACTCCAGATCAGTTTTTGGTGAGTCAGAAGTTGGGCACGTTGATCAACAGAAGAAAAAAATTAGAACTCACAATCGTATTTTGATTGAGGAAGTATGTGGCATACCTTTCATCAACTGCAGTTTCAACAGAGACAAACACTCAGAGTTAACTGGGCGTCCCTATGATTGTGGATCTAGGCCCCAGATTGTGGATCTTGATTTTTGATAGGAGGAATTGATGCTATTTTTGTCTATAGTAAAAAATTCTCTCCTTATTGTGAAGGTTGGCTGATTGAAGTTAGATTAGTTGTCTAAAGAGAGATTAGATACAATTTACAGTTTTAAAAGTTTTTTTTATGCAAGATACTCAAACATTTTACAGTTTCAACGTAATTAGTCTTATTTCAAAAGTTTATTAGTTTAACAATGATGTTAACGAACAATGGTTATTCATATTCGAGTGAATCTTGTTTGCATAAATGTTTCTTATTTGATGAAAATCAATAGAAGACTCTGAATTCGAAAACCATTTTTATTACATTATCTGTGGAAAATATTTCTTAATATTTGTTGATCTGTTAACTTTAGTAATGAGCTTATGGGATTGTTTTATTGAAAATTTCTAAAAAAAAATGGTGATGAATAGTTGTATATTTTAAATCTGCACTGTGAATGAATGCAATGGTGTGGACTGTTTCATAAATTGTAATGTTTTACGGTTTTAGTGAATTAGGAAAATGCTCATTATTAAAATTCCATGTTTAAATTAAAAGAAGTTTGTGTTCATGCTTTGTTGTCATATGCCTTGATCTATCTTTTTGCTGTTTATTTAAACCCCTAATGTTAAATTATGTTGCACTATCCAGTTTGTACTTGTTTACTAGCAAGCCCCTTGAATATTACAGTTGCATGGAACACTGAATAATAACAACACAGTTGAGAACCAACTATAAAGAACTTGGAAGATAGTTGGGTTTAGATCATTTGTCTTTTTTAGGAGAACTAGAGTAAAAATATTTTGTTTAATGTTGTTGTGTTACTTTTGACCATCAACAAGGCCCAAACAAGTGAGAAAATGTAAAGGTTTACATTTTTCTATACTAAAACTTCAAATTGGGATTCCCATTGAAGGTAATCCTTTATCTCTCCATTCCCATCTTTGATATCAGGCACAATTCTAATATCACTATTCTAAAAATCCTCCAACTTTGTTTTTGCTTTCTTTACTAGTTGATCTATAAATCCTTGCATCTCCCCTACCATTTTTTCCATTTTGTAACTTGAAAAAATACCTTTTTATGGATTTGTCTCATTTGAAAATCCTTTATACATTCCTTGCAATATGTGTATCCTAGGCATATATTTACTCATTAGTTCTTTAGCCTTCTCCTTGTCATCAACAATCCTCTTGATTTTCACCACAAGTTGGGAGTAGTCCTTGTGGATATTTTGAACTTTCCTCAAAACCTTGGACATCAAATGACCCAAAATACTTGACACAACATGATAGATTTTATCATGTTGGTCACTCTAAAAATATCCCAAAGTCTCCTCCAAAACTTGTCTTTTTTCTTCGATCTCTTCATTCTCCTTGCTTAAATCTGATTATGGTGGAGCTAAAGAAAAGCTTGCTGCCAATGCACTAGAACTTGGTACCAATGTACTTATTGAAGGATATGTTGATGCCGCTTGGATTTCCATCACATTTAACTTGTTGTATTCTATAGTAAGTGCAAGGTGATCTTGCAACAATTTATCACATTTGGTTTGGAGGGCCTCTATAGTAGCTTTGTTAAATCTAGCAGTGTCAACTACCAATGTGGTAGCTTCAATTATAGAAGTTTCATAAACTCTCTTTATTACAAATCCTCCCTTTAAATATTGAGTTGGTTCTGCAACAAGAGGAATATCATTATTGGGGGCAAGGGCCCAAATAAAAAGGGTTTCCCATTTAGGGTTGAACCCTGATCCTGATAGTACTCCCACCGCCTGATCCATAGAGGAGAAGACTTCTTGATCTTGCTTCTTTATTACATTTCAAATGAAATGGTTGAAGTAATATCCCACTCAGGGAGAAGCAATACCCCACTTTCTCTTACCATTCTTATTCTTTCCTTTGGGGTGATGTTTCTAACATTAACCCTCATTTATTCTAACAACCTCTTTGAAACTTCCTCATATCGTTCTTGAGGAAAATTAGCCTTTTCTTGCTTAAGCCAAGTGCAAGATATTCACCTTTCCTATATCTCAAGACAAATTCTAAAAATTCTTGAGTTGTCACACTCATTATCATCCATGAATCTCTGACAGGCCAAATCTCTTATATCATTTGTATTGCCCCTCCCCCCTATAATGTTTGCACCAAGCCTATTTTTGGGAAACCTTACTTCTTAATTCCTTTGGGGGAAAGGAATTTATCTGTTTACCTCCTCATTTGTCACCTGAATACCATCCTCCTCCTTAGGATCAATAGGGAAATCAACCAATTGTGGTTGATCAATTCTTTTTCTTTTTGGGGGCTGCTCCTTAGAGGTTAATCAAGAATAACTATATCTAGAGGAGATGGGGGTGATTTTTTTGGAGATGGTGGAAATTTTTCTTGAGGGGAAGGTGGAGTTGGTGTACAAGGGGGAGATTGTTGGGTTGAATCCATTATTAAACACCCTTAGGCCTTCTATTAAAAGAATAAACAAATGGGTCAATGGGAGTCTGATAAGAAGGCCTCTCTTCTAAAGCAAGGGCCTTTCCAATTATTTTGTCTATATTTTGTAGGATTATTTTGATCCTTGCAATTGGGTCAGTTATTTCAGCATAAGCACCCTAATAATTTGAAGTTTTCTTCTCCTTTTCTTGTTCAACTTTTTTGAAAGTTGTCTATTTGACCTTGATTTTATTCACCTCCTTGTCATCTCTGCATTTCCAGATGACACCCTCAAAAACACTTGGTGCACATACTGTGACCATTTTATGCTTATTCTAAGGTGATTAATAAACCCTTTTGGATCAAAATTTCTAGCAACTTCCTATGCCATCTTGTACTTCTTCAATATAGGGTATATTTTTTCAATCCCTTCTCTATTTAGATTGAATTCAAAAATTATGATGCAAGGGAAGAAATAACCCTTCTTCTATCCATCAAAGCGAAACTTGTCTGCTCCACTCAACTGCCATATAATCTCCAAGAATGCAATTTTATAAGGTACAAATCTTGGTAGGATGTGAGTTCCCACATGGCATCCATTTATCCTAATCATTGTGAAATCTAAATGGAGATAGAAATCTCCCCAATTATGTTGTAAATTCCTAATTCAAGACTTCTTTCCACCGGCCTCAAGAAATCCAAGAAATTCTATAATATGAACTCTAAAAATCCTAAAAGTGAGAGCACATTTCTTGCAAAGTAATGTTTGAAAATTACAAAGTTAGCTTCCTCACAATTTCTATCCCAAACATGTGTCCAACATTAGACTAGGATAGGATTACCTTGTCCATCATTTGCATGAATTTTGGAGTGTAGGAATCCACTCATCCTTTCTAGCATACAATAACTTATGACACAAAAGGGATTACCATATAAGTGTAACCATATTGCTACTCTTCCTGACCTCTAACAGTTGTTTGTGAATGGAATTTGCAACAAAAGTTGCATAGTCAAACTCATCATTGACAAGGAGATTTTATATGTCTGTTGCCATGTACATGAGGGGAATTAAAATCTTCTCTTGCTTATCTCCTCCAAGGAATTGACATGAAGCATAATAAGTCCTAACAAAATAGTCCTCAAATGTTTTTAGTTTGAAGGACTCCATTTCATTGGGAGGGATCCTGACTGAACTCCTATCAAAACCTTTCATTTTGTGCTTAGGTAGCCAAAAATCTCCGAAACTACTCCTATCTTATCTGTATTTTTTCTTGAAGGATTCAAATTCAATTACTTTACTTGCAACTAGGTTCAATTTGAACACTTTAGAGATGGAGGCCTTGTCAGTTTTGACCAATACACCCCCAATTGTAACCCTAATTACCTCACATTTTCATCATAGTTGGTTGTAGTAGCTTTGAGAAAATCCACATCTATGAAGACAATGGGTACTACCAATTTACCCATCGTATGTCCACACATTTGAAATTGGGACCTTCAAATTTCTCTTCCCATACCAATGACAAAATAATTGCTAGCCACCTATGGGAATTTCCACATCCCTACATTCATAGGCTTAATCTACTAATCCAACCTCAACACCAAGACCATGGACCTTGAGTTTCTTTTAGGATGAAACTAGTAATTGTGCAATGAAATCTTCATTCAATGATCTTTTTGGAGCTAAGGAAGAGGGTTGGATCCTTGGTGGACTCATGATTTTGGTTCAATTTAAAAACTAGGATTTTTTGGGGCTGCATTCTAGGGGTTTTGAAAACTCTTGGATGATAACTCAGGATAATTCAAATAGTTCAAGACAACAAAGAGTGTGCCCTAGCCTAATTTTTACTTTAGAACTTAATTTAGTACACTTGAAAACCATAGAATAACAAATTACATGAATTTTTCAGCCATAGGTGTACTTACTTGTTTTTGCACTATCGAAAACCCTAATTGTCGTAGATGCCTTCAAACACAAAAAAATAACATTTTCATAAAATACCACTTTCTTTTCATTAATCTTGGCTCAGGTTATTATAGTGGTATTAGAGCATATGACTTAAAATATATATGTGTAGAGGGTTTTAAGTAATATTTGCATAGTATTTTATTGGGGACATTATAATGGTATTAGAGCTACTAATTAAATTAAAATATGCACAAGACTATAACTAGAATTTATAGTAATATTTTGTTTAATATATTATAGTGGTATTAGAGCTAGTTTTCTTACTAACCTATGAACCATGGGAGGATTCTTAGAATATTTTATACATAATAACCATGTATACCATTTTATTGATATAGGGACACAATAAAAAAATAAATGAAATTTAGAGGAACTGAGACGTAATGAACAAGTTTGAAGAAGTACCTAGATTAGTGGAGAGATATCAAAATTAATTTGATGTTATGAGGACAGTATACACTTTTGAAAAATATTTGAAGGTGCTAAGGAAAATTCCATTCAAAAAGAAAGAAAAAATGAATTTCAATGGTAGAGAACAAGATTCTATTAGAAGAAGAGTTTGATATATTTTTCAAAGATTACCAAAAGCAATCAAATGGTTTCAAATTTGTACTTCTCCTTTGAATGGATTTTAAGGGTGTTAAGAAAAATGGATTTATATAAATAAGTGAGAAAGTTGAGGAAAGAATGAGAGAAGTCACAACTGAAAAAATAATAGTTAAAACCAAATCATCAAGAGGCTGTCAATCGAACTGCAACATAGAGTAGTCAGTGCCTAAAAAAAATTTCATTAGAAGACACATCTATCTAATAAAAAATAAAATAAAAAATATCACATTGTAAAAAGGGATGACAAAAAATTAACATGTCAGAAAAAATTGTTTCTCAAGCAAAGAATATTGGGAATTAGGCCACAAATGCTAGAGAAAAGAAGGGGTGAAATTAGATTATGAATTAGGAAAATATGATAAGGAAGCAAAAATAATAGAGGATGGAACCTAAACCTAGGAGTAATTTTCTCAAGCACAATCAAATTGAAAGAGAAAAGAAAGAATAAAAAATAGATTTGTAGGAGTTTGAGAGAGAAAAATTTGGAGGAATATGCAATATAGAAAGAAGGTATGAAATCTGATGAATTTTTTTGGATATTTGTGAAAACAAGAGTGAGAAAAAATATCTTGAGACATAATAATGAAGGTGATAATGTAACACAAACAAAAATAGAGGAAGACCAACACTCTAAAAATTCCTATGATTTTAGATTGGAAAATCAAGTAGCTTATGTGGTGGAGTTTCAAGGAGATATCTAAATAACTTAATATGATATTTTAAATTAACCTACATTTTGAAATGAATGTTGAGATTTTTCAAGTTTAAATTCTAAAAATCATGACAATATCAATGATATGTTGCTCCATGTTATATCATAGCCAAGATATTGTCATCGTGTAAATCATCACAAAAGAGATGAAATATTTCAAATATTCCCTTTCATAAGATTATGGAATCTAGGTAGTGAGAGAAGACATATGAAGAGCAATGTGAATACATCACTTGATGCTTTAACCAAATAGTTACAAAGGGAGGATATAAAATTAAAAAATAGGTAGAGCTTATTGATGGGTTTACGATAACTGTTTCTTATAAACTCATCATGTCATGCTCTTGGAGAAGTAAACAACTTAATTTAACCACATGAAAGTGTAAGGTATGTGACGAATTTTGGATAGAAAAAATTGACATGATTATATGTGTTCAATGGTTGTAGTCAATGAGTGAATTTCTATAGAATGATCAATCTAGAAAGATAAAGTTTACATCTAAATAATAATAGATGTTTTTTGGAGGCACATCTAATGGAAATTTTAAAGTAGTCATGGATAAAAATAATTCTAGTAAAGGAAATTTTTTCCAAATGGAAAGAATAATGGTGATGGAAATCATGTATATTACATATACTTTATGGTAAGTATATATTTACTACTCCTTATTGCTCAAAGAATGGTTTGAAAATAAGATACCACCAAAATCTAGGTTTGTAAGAAGTATACACACAAGGTCTCTTTCAAATATCTCATAGGTCACACTGAGTTCTTGATTAAGCTATCTAATTTGAATAATACAACAAATGCTTTCCAAATTATGATGAATTAGGTGGATAAGAAGAGGATTCAAATTTTCTAGTTTGGGTATTCTCTACTACACAAACTCTGTTAAGAATATTATTTGGCCTACACAACAATAATAGATGGTTGTTAATGTATCCTCACATATAATAATATCATTAACCAATAAGGAAAAGAAAGGATTTGTTGCATGGATGAATAGAATACGAGCAACTATTGATTAGATTGATAAGGTAATTATTTCAAGTTTCTCAAATCCAATTGTTGGGGAATGTGGTGTTTTAAAAGAGGGTATCAAGGCCCTATTAATACAAGAGAGAAACTCTATAAGAAATGAGAGAATGAATTCGAATATCCAAAGGTGGGTTTCCATATGTATTATTAGCAAGTATTTTCTATCATCCATATCTTTAAAAAATTTAGACATTCCCTTTATAATGGATGTGTGATATATATATATATATTAAAATGGATTCAAGGTCTTCTTAAATCAACCTGATTGAAAGAAGAGAAAAAATGGGTAAGAAAATCCATGTTAGTGATTATGATGTAGAATACATGAAGGAGAAAATAATGTGTTTGTTGATGCCTAGTATATGCTACCACTTCCTTGCTCTATTGATGCCATGTTTGGTGGTTGGAAGGTCTCCATCATGAAATTAAATATACCAATGATTTATAACATCTTAGATGGTAAGATAAGGGATAGAAAACATATTCTAGTAGATGGACCTATTTGGTATGAGGACAAATTTCCTCAAGTTCTGAGTCCAAATATTCAACAATTTTTTTTGAAGCTTTATATGATACCCCCACTATGAGATACTCTAGATCCTTTAATAATTATAGTTGTATAAGAGAGAGATTATCATGGAGGATACGTAAGTAGAAGGATCTCAAACATATTAAGGTGAATATCACCTACTAATAAAAAAGAGGAGAGCACAAATTTCTAATAAGTTTTCTGCAACCATTACTAACTCTTCATCAAAATTGGAATAGTATGTTCATAGGCTTCATATTGAATTTTCTAAAGGTGATAGAACTAATTATTGGAGAGGTAATTCAGCCACATGTGCAACAAAATATTTTTTTTGTGATAGAGGTGTCAGGATGGTTAACTTCTCTTAGTAGAAATTAATCTACTAGATAGATTCAATACTCACTCCTAGCATAAGTTATCAGCTACTAGTAGCTATAAAAACAAAAATAGCGAATGTATAATTGGACCTTGGTGAGAATATGTTTTGGATATAGTTTCATCTAGAATAGTTTGGTCACATCACCCATCATCCATATCTTGGCATGTTTTCATGCATGTCATCGTGTATCTATGAAGCATTAAATCGCATTAATCTAGTGTTTAAAATATAAGAGCAGTAATCATATGGATAACCATCACACAGATGAAAAGGCCCAAAATGAGATCCATCACAAAAAAATTACTTTTATTAATGTGGTGGTTGAAGTTTGGTCACCATTTCAAAGGTTTTCATGGGATCTTCTCCACCATGCACACACAAATCAAAGGATGCCATTTATGTTGATGAAATCAAGGGACACCGATAATGGATCTCTTCCATAGGACATTCCAAAACACCAAAGGAGATATACCTTGAGGTTTTTCATTATTATGATATCATTCATTATTCTCTAAATCAAAACCCTAGCCAACATTGTTTTGAGCACTAGTGTTCAAATAATTAGCTATGAGGATGATTTTTTTTTGGTTTCCTAAGCATAAGGAAAAAACCCTTTTACCTATTGGGATGATCTCAACAAGAGGTTGTGCATGAGATTTCATGGTCACAAGGTCTCAGCTTCATCTAGTAGTATGTTTTATAGATGATGTCATGGGTTAAGAGTGTATCTTTATTTCTATTTTTGTAGTAGCGTATTAATGTATTTTATACTGGTTTAAATTAATTTCATGGAATTGGGTCTATGTAATTTTGTTATTTGTTGTGGGTCCCATGCATGATAGTTTATACTAATATATTTGTTGTTGTGTGACATATTTTATAATTAGTCATCTATCAGCTTCATTAATTTGTAAGGAAATTATATTCTAAGAATATTTAATACATGAAAGGGTGGTTTTTTGATCCCATAGAAATCTATGAGCACTTGGATGGCATTTTCACAATTAATAATGGAAAATATCAAAAATTCGAATTCTCAATTTTTCTATGTTTTAGTAAATTGTATTTGTGAAGGCCTTCAGAGTGGAATTTGGCATGAGGACCATCATCAATCCCTTGGAATGGATTTCCAAAGGAATTATTTACAAGGGGTTGAAACTATACCTCTTCAAGACCTTTATGGTTCTGAGAAGTTCAATATTTTCCCAATAGGGTAGAAGTTATGACCTCACCAAGTTGGGATACCAAAATAGACAATTTTTTTTTTTAAATTTCATTTTAGTTAGTTGTTTGGTCCCCATCCAAATTTCCATTTTGAATTCCAAGGATGTGGTGATATTTTATATTTGATGCAAATGTATAAATCTTATTTTTGAAGTGAATAGAAACAACTTTTGGAGGCATACATCTCTTAATGAGTTTTTCATATTGTCCAATTTTGTGTTCTCACAATACTGCAAGTTTTCTCACTAGGTATGTTTACTTAAATTCCTAATTGAATTCAAATCATGTTTACCTATAATCTAAGAGCTTCATTTTTTAATTTGGGTATTAAGGTTGATGCAAATTTTTGAAGGAAATCTGGATTCTCATAAGTTTAGGCTTAAATATTTAAATATTTAGTTTATCTCCTTAAGATAACCATTAGGTTTATTACTATGACTAATGTCTAAACCACGAAGATAAATTGAGACTTTTTCTAAAATTGGTTAAAGTGTTTAAAATCAATTTTTAAATTATATTTGTAAAATGGTTTAAGTGATATTTTAAAAGGAATGAAAAATTGTTGGAGAATTAAAAAAAATGGCAAGTTGGAAGGGTAAGCTTTTGATTCATGCAAGAAAACTCCAACTCCTTAATGTTTTTCTATAAGGTATTCTTATTTACTTCCTCTTCCTATTTAAGATCCCTAGGTACATTGCTAATAAATTTGATAAAATATAAATATTTTTTTTGTGGTTTGGTACGAAAGAAAATAAAAAATGGCCCTCATAAGTTGGGACACTTTCTACCTTCGTAAGGCTTGTGGGGCCCGGGAATTAGAAATATTCAGCTCACCAATAACTCCCTTATGGTTAAGGTTGACTAGGATCTCCTTTTGAATGAGAATGATTGGTGTGAAATAATGAAATATAAGTACTTAAACAACTTTCAGTTTGTCAGGAATCTCTCTAAATCTGAACATCCTCAGGGTTCTATGATTTGGAACAATATTCTCAAATCAAGGAAGATGATACAGGTGGGACTAAGGTGGAAATTTGGAAATGGATACAAAATTAGATTTTGGGAGGACCCTTTGGTTTTAGACCAACCTTTAAATTAGCTGGTGTTCAAAGGCCTATAGGGCCCGACTACGAGTCTGTTTGGAAGGAGAGTTAATGACTATTTCATTAGAAATGTTAGGACTCAATAGTGGAAGAAAAATGAAAATTGTTATAATAATTAAGAGTTGATACAAAAAGCTAATATCCTTTAAAATACTTTGAAATTAACAACAATCCCCTTATTTTAAAAAGAAGGTGAGTTTTATTAGGCAAAGGATAGAAGGGGGTAGTTCATTGTTAAGTCCACTTATGGTTTATTGTTTACCAATGACCGTTGCAATAGATTCTAGAATTACATATGGAATTTTCATCTCATCCCCAAGATTAGTTTCATTTGGTGGACTGTTACACACAAAAATATTCTTACTCAAGATAATTTAAAGAGAAGGGGTTTCCAAATACCTAATACATGTATTTTATGTAAAAGGGAGGAGGAAATTGTGTCTCATTTTTTGGTTCATTTTCCTTTCTCTAAGGAAATCTGGGGTCATACCTTATAGAAAGTGGGTTCTAGCTAGACCATGAATGAAAACCTAAAAGGTCTTATTGGGAATTGGACTTGTCCTTATGCTCACCCTGCAATTAGGGAGTAATGGAGATAAATCCCTCCTAATATTTGTTGGAGTATTTGGAAAGAAAGGAATAATCTAGAATATTCAAAAACTCCGAAAATAATCCCAAGGAGGTGTTTGGGTCTTGCTATAGGCTGTTAGTGGAAATTTTTTCTCTTTGCAATTGGAAAATTTAGAGTTTCCCTCTTTTTGCTTTGGATTATTGTGTTGGTAATAGATGGGGGATACACTTGGACCTTGATAGATTTGATAAATATAATGTTTTAGCTCACCATAATACCAAATGGAAACCTCCCCTTCTAGATTGAGAAAACTCAACTTTGATGGTGATTGTAAAGGAAACCCAAGATTATTTGCTAGTGGTGGTGGTATTCTCAATAACCTTGATGGAGAGTTCATTGTTGGGTTCATTAGGGGGCTGGGGAAGAAATCTTGTAACACATGGTTAAAGAAATGTCTATGTTGTGGGGAGTCAAAATTTCCCTATCACTAAGGATAAAAAGGTTATAGACTGAAGGTGACTCCAAACTTGTCATATCTGTAGTGAAGGGAAAGGTGATGGTGGGTTGGAGTATCAATGATATATTATAATTGATATCCAAAAAAAATTGTTGGGTTTTGATGGATATGTTCTATCCCATATCTACAAAGAAGGTAACTGAGTGGTTGATGCTATGGCCAATATGGGAATAAAGTTGGACTCCCTTAGATGTTAGAGATAATACAAGTCTATTGGATAATGTTAGAAGACTTATTTTGGAAGAGCGGCCCAATACTAATATTCCTAATGCGAAGGGCCTATAATAATATTATGATTTTTAAATATATATTTATATATATTCTATGTCTTAACAATCGGTTAAAAAAACTACCTTTTGGTCTTTGGGGCTTATGGGATAATGATATGGGTTTAATGCAAAGAGATTTGGGTGGAATAAAAAATAAGGGTTTTTATTAGATCTTATGGTTCCCCATGATGGTTCATAATCAATGTGTAATGTTGGAAACCTTTTGGAGTTGGAATGATGAGGTGGTAATGGCTAATACATATGTCATGTGACATATCATCAATTGGGATATGAAGTATGAGAATAGATTTATCATGAATTGTAACCTGCATATTATCAAGATGATTACTTATATATCTAAAGTGTGCTTTAATTCTAGTCTCTTTGAGCGCTAGAAAAGGATTGATGACACAAGTGGTTTTACTAAACCATATAAAGATGATTTAAAAAGGATGTGGTTGGAAAGAAAGATGAAGGGTTACCTTTTCCCAAGGATTACCCTTATTTTGGGCACACTTAACCAATTAATGATCTTTCAATCATATTTTTTATTGATAATAAAGATTGGTTCTAGAAAACTCTTTCCCATTTTGAGAAACGATACCAATCTTCTTTGCTTGACTCCCATAATTGGTGATATTTCCCACAATTTTCTATAGTGCAACCACTTAGGAAATACTTGCAATATGGGAGGTGATAGAGAAAAAAGAAAGCCTAGATCTTGTGATGAGTTCAAAATGATCCATTTCTTTGGTATATTTGTGTCGAAGGTGGTTTGGCTCCATTATTGGAGAGCCTCAATGGGCATGATGGAAATCTATCTATAAAATTTTCCAATGCTTGGAATTAAAGGTATGTTAAATGGGAGGTATATATTTTAAGGTGAGAAAAGGTGTTATTGCCCAAGAGATGAGTTTATCTTGCAATGGAAAAAATGTTAAAAGACATAGAAAGGTGTCGAATATGGATAACATGAATATGTTCTTCAAGAAGGGTGAAATTCTAGTTAAGTTGCATGTGGGCTATGATAGGGTGAAGCTACCTCAATCTTTGGATAAGGTATATTTTATGTTGATGAAATATATTACTCTAAAAGGGTGCTTCAATTTCTATTACTTCTACCACCTTCCTCTACTAAATCATTTTAGGAAAAAGGCGACCATTAACTTCCCCTTTTATTTTCTTTCTTCTTTGGAAGTGTTGGTGAAGGAAGCCCTGGATGTGACAGCCAAAAATCTTGATAAGCTACCCATCTCACTTTACCAAGGGCTTATCCTTAGGTTTTATCACTTTCACCCAACCCTGTACCCCCCAAAGGCCTTTAGGGCTTGTGTTGTTGAGGAACCCCCACTTGAAACCTTGTCTTTTGAGAACCTTATGAAATCTCCTTATGAGAAGTCTAAAATGCCTCAATCAAAGGGAAATTGAAAATGTTTGCCCAGAATATTACCCCCAAAATTGAGTCAAAAATCCCTAACCTACAACCTAAGCCCTCAAAAATCCTCAAAAATCCTCTTAACTTCTAATAAAAAAATGTTGTTAGTCTTTGTGATCTTAAAAACAACCCTTGTAAGGATTCTAAAAAAAGGACTAGAACTGAACCTAAAAACCCCATCTCCAAGAAGAAAAATACCTCAATCAAATTCTATGTTGAAGAGGCTAATTCTAAAGATGAGGAGGAGGATGAAAACACTAAGGCTCTTGAAAAGGAAGAGAGAAAAATGGATCTAGATTTAACTAAGGAAGCTAATAGTCCTAACCTTAGTGTCCAGAGGTCTCATAGACTAGCGGGCCGTCCTATCCCTAATGTCACGGTGGATGAGATCTCCAGTGATTGAACCAGGGAGGATAATAAGGAGGATGACTATAGTAGTAAGGAGGAGAAGGACAAGGATGTGGATTTGGAGATTGAAGGACCTAGCCTATTCCCATAATTTAATGTCTTGCTACAAAATTCAAAGGACCTGGACACCACCCCTATTAAGGAACCTAAAATGGAGACTTTCTCTAAGTGTATGAAGACGATTGAGGATGCTACTACTCTAATGGCTCAAATGGATGACTTGTAAAGAAAGTTGAGTGATCTTTCTTGCTTCGCGTTGAAGACCATCCACCACTCAATGACAACCCTTGAGTCTGTGTTAAAGGATGAAATCAAAAATCATGAAAATTCTAATGGTTCTAGCTAAGATCGCATAGCTAAGACATCTTTAATTTCCTCAAGGAGGACTAGGAGAAGCTTTCTATGTAGCTTGGTGCTCCTTTGGTGCTCATTTCTCCTAGACACCCTGTTTTACCAGATAGACATACTATCAAACACATCTTCCACTATAGAATGATCCATAACCTAAAAATCTCAATATGACACCTCTAAACACCTCTGATCATCACGTACAAACTATATGAGCATAAATTTAACCATGAAGAAATGTGGAGGAAAACATTAAACACCACTCTGTCACACTGAACTCTCTTTTATTCAAACTTTCTCAAAAGCACTTGGAAACCAAGTAAACTAACTTCATCAAAAACATTACTAACATCTTTGCAACACTTATACATCATATATGATATGCAACACTTCCCAACTACAACAATATTTTCCCCAAACATAAGTCAGGCCAACAACCTCTGCAACTATACTAAAGTAGTACGTCAATGACAACACCGATAATATTATGTTGACATTAATACCAACAACTCCAAACTTCCAACAAATCCAATGCTAAGGGTTGACATCATCAACTTCCAATACTCTCTTCATACAAGGGGTTGACATCAATGAAAACACCCAAGCAACTCATAAACAACTCCAACATCTCCAAGCTTCCAAAAATCTCCCCCTTTTTCATTGATGGCAACACCTACTTTCTGAATAAACATATACAACAAAAGAAACCAATATAAATACTACATTAAGCAGTACTCTTCCTGACTAGGAAAACTCTTTACTCTTCATCCCAAACTTCTTCTCTTGCAACACCTTAGATTCAATCTCCCCCTAGGGTCTTCAAATCATATTCACTTTTGCACTAACTCTTTCCATGTTTTTATACTCTCTCTCCCTCTTTGAAATTAATGGAAAAGGGCCAAATATGCATCCAACTCTCTTGCTCTCCCCCTTTGACAACATATAGAGGGAAACACATGCATACACCACTTGCAATACCAACAAGCATATGCACTCATTATTTTGCACTCTCTTCCTACATATCCCCCCTTAGGAACACACAATATTATCAAACTAACTACATCATCCATCAACCACTACTACCTACTCCCCCTAAGAGGTAGCCTTCAACATCAATCCAGGACCAAGAGATATATCTTGAAATTATTTCCAAATAGATGCACATACTTATGCATCTAGTTGAAAGGAGGGGCAATAACCCTTAACTTCTCTCGGAGATACTCAAAAGCATCTTTTGGAAGAGCCTTTGTGAAAATATCAGCAACCTAATCCTCAGTAGGCATATACTCCAACTTCACCTCATTCTCTACAACTTTCTCTCTCAAGAAGTGATATCGGATTGAGATTTGTTTTTTTCTTGAATGCATTACCGGATTCTTTGAAATATTGATTGCACTTGTATTGTCACACATGATAGGAATAGGTTCATCATATGAAACTTATATCTTTCAATGTTTTCTTCATCCACAACACTTTTGTACATCATGATGCTACTGCAATATATTCTACTTCTGTAGTAGATAATGACATTGAATCCTGCTTCTTACCTAGCCATGAAACCAACCTACTTCCAAGAAAGAAAGCACCACCAATTGTACTTTTTATGTCATCTACACATCCAACCCAATTTGCATCTGTATATGAACTGAAGGAGAAGTTAGTATTCTTAGGATACGACAAACCATAATCCAGAGTGACCTTCAAATATATAAATATCCTCTTCTTTATTGGAACATGAGATTCTCTAGGATCTTCTTTAAATCTAGCTACAAGACAAATTGAATGCATGATATCTGGTCTAGTAGCAATAAGATATAATAGTCCACCAATCATTGATCTATACTTGCTCTAATTTATCTTAGGAGATTCATCATTCTTGCTTAACTTACAACCATTAATCATAGGAGTACATATTGGTTTAGAGTCATCCATTCCTAACTTCTTCAACAATTCCTTAACATACTTAGACTGTGATATGAATATACATTTCTTTGATTGATTGATCTGGAAACCAAGGAAGAAATTCATCTCCCCACACATTGAAATCTCAATTTTTTTCTGCATTTCCTCTACAAATTTCTTGCACATATCTTCATTTACTCCAAAGATTATGTCATCAACAGATACCACCATAATCACGATTTATTCTCCTTCAAATTTGAAATAAAAATTTCTATCTGTAGTATCTTTTCTAAATCTTTACTGTAACAAGTACCTATCTAACTTTACATACCAAGCTTTGGGACCTTGCTTCAATCCATAAAATTATTTCTTCAACCTGTAGACCATATTTGCATCTTTCGACAACTGAAAACCTTCTGGTTGTTCAATGTATACCTCTTCTTTCAATTCACCATTCAAGAATGAAGACTTCACATCCATCTAATATACCTTGAAATCATTATGTGTTGAAAAAAGTTAAAAACATCCTGATAGCTTCCATTCTTGCAACTAGAGCAAAAATTTCTTCAAAGTCTATACCTTCAAACTATGACTAACCCTTATACACAAGTCTAGCCTTGTTCTTGACAAATTTTCTATATTCATTTAGCTTGTTCTAGAATATCCACTTAGTACCAATCACATTCTTATTTTCTTGTCTTGGGACCAATTCCCAAGTCATATTTTTATCTATCTTTTCTAACTCTTCCTTCATTGCTTTGATCCAATTCTCATCTTTACAGGCCTTAGTCACTATTTTTGGGCCCACCTCATAAAGTAAATAGAAATTCAATTGTTCCTCTATGATAGCAGATTTTATCCTTGTTAGCACACCTTTTATCTTATCTCCAATGATCTAATCTTCTAAATTATTCTTCTGCACATACTTAGGAGTCTTAGGATTCTTTTTCGGAGCTTCTTCCTCTTCAACTATCAACTATTTTCCTTTGTCTTTAGCCTTTTCTTCTTCACTACAAGGGGATTCATCAGATCCATATCCTTCTATCAGTACTAAAATTTGATGTGGTTCTTCATCCACTTTGACACTTGCACTCTCAACAATCTTATTCTATCTTTTGTTGTAGCACTGATAGGCCTTGGTTCTTGTAGAATATCCAAGGAAGATTCCTTCATCAAAATTTCCCGAGTTTTCCTCATCTCTTTTGATATAAAATTTTCTTCCAATTACTGAAATATTTCATAGTAGAGGGTTTTCCATACCACAATGAGCATAGGGAGTCTTTGAACCATTTTCTCCTGCTTGACCTTTGTTAAGAATGTAGACTGCAATATGAATTTCTTCTCTCCAATAGACATATGAAAGATTAGCTTCCTTCATCATTGTCCTAACCACTTCCTAAACTATTCTATTTTTCTTTTCCACAACTCCATTTTTTTGAGGAATTCTAGGGGCTGACAAATACCTCTTTATTCCATGTGTAGTGATGGAAAATGTATCCCTTTACATTTTCTCACTTGTTCGGGCCCTCTTATTTAATTTGGACTTAATTGTGTCTTAATTTAGTGTTGTAAAGTGTACCCCTTTACACTTTCACACTTATTTAGGGATACCTTAATTAATTGAGCTTAATTTTTCTTTAATTGATCATTTAATTCATTTACCAAGCCTATTTAATTACATTTTCTAAAGAGGAAACCTGACATTCACTAATTCCTAAACATAACACTTCTCATTGAGCAATGTGTGTCCTAGGTTTTTGGACCCGGGACCCATTTTCCCATGGGAAAATGGGTCCTCCCTAGACCTTAGGACCTAAATTTAAATTATTTTTTTGACGGTATTTTAACATATTCAAATCTATGATTCAATGTTGGCCTGTGATATTTGAATTTTGAGAAATTGAGGATACATATCTATAAATATAAGGTTATTTCGCTATGTTTCACCTAGAATTTTTATGTGACTCATAAGAGCAATTCAAGAGCATTTTTGGAGAGCTTCAAGGCATTCAAGAGAATATTTATTAGAGTTTTATTGCAGAATTCAAGATCCAATTATCATGTCATAGTCTTCTTGTATCATGCATGTTTTTGGAGCTGACCTTGTGATGTAGGTTTCATGATCCATTCAAGCATTCATAGTACTATTTCAAGCAAGATTCAAAGTTCAAGATCCACATCCATTGAAGCTATTTCATGCAAGTTAAAAATTTTTATTCCAAGGTTTACTCAAGGGTTTGTTGAGTTGTAACATAGCTTTGTTCATTCTTGGACAAATTGGAAGATTCAGATCTATATTAGAGGCTTCCAAGAGTTGCAAAAAATCCCTGACAATGGACCTATCGAACTTAGGTGAATGAGTCCCAATTAGCCTTTGAAAACTCACGTTTGGTGAAAGGTACACTCAGATATGCCCTTCTCTAATCTGCAATTTGATTGTAGGTTTTGTCAATATTGATCGTGATCTTGATGTTTCAAGTGTTAAATTTCATTTTGGTGTTAGTTTACTATTTTAGTTTTTCTCCCCAAAGTGTTGTTTGACCTCGACCCCCATCCATCAATCTTAAGGAAATCTACAAATTCACATTTTGAGTTGACTCACCTAAGGGTTGTAAGTCAATTCTTTGTGTGGATCTCATTTCCTAATGAAATAGAGGAAGATAGGTTCATCATAACCCTATTTCCCTTCATTTATATTGGTGAACCTATTTTCTTCCATTTCATTTTGGTGAACTTGACTTTTGAGCATTGTATCTTTCTAATTTTGGAATCATTTTCAGACCTAGATCTATATTTTACGTTCATTTGCATTGCATTGCATTGAATTTAATCTCATTTGGGGTTGCTTAACTTGCATTAGTTTGCATCTCATTTAGGGTTTTATGATTGCATTTTTGCATCTTTTAAAATCTGGAAAATATTAAAAAAATCACATTTTACAAAGCATTTACATAACACTGCATCATCATTCATTTACATTTGAAAATTGAATCAAAATTGAACATCAAATTAGGTCTCCTAGTTTGTCATTTAGCAATATTTTGCATTTGCATTTAGGCTTAAATTTATAGAAAATTCAAACTACAACCACCTGTCTCAATACAAAATTTGAAAACCATAGGAATCCACTCAAAAATCTGTAAATTTATTTTTCAAAACCCTCATCTAGGAAAAATTCACCCCTGGGCGAATGAGTCCCTGATTAGGGATTTTTCATGCATTTCTAGGCATTAAAATCTCTGTTTTTGTATTCTTCTTTGTTGTTATACTTTTCAAAATTTCTATTATTTCAAATTGATCATATTAAGATTTATTTAAAAAATTCAGTCATTGTGTGAATTCAAAATTGCATTTAAAAGGCATCATTGTCAGGTTTTTTCATAGCATAATCAGAAAATTATCTTGTTATAAATTTGAACATGGACAATATGGTTGGATTTATTGAAGTTAAAACTTCCCTTGACATTGCTTTTCTCACAAAATGACATAGTTAAACATGCACCTGATGGTCCTCTTTATATAGCTAGAAGAATCAATGACAAGCCTACTAATGGGATATTAATTGATCTCATCTATGTAGAGAATGTGATCACTGAATAATTCCTATTTGTGCATGAGCTTTATCAAGATACATGTGAAAAACTGAAAGCATGGATCAAAATGCATTATGGTTTTGCTTGCCCTATGATAGGTTCGATAAATCTCCCTTTAAAAGTTGGACCAAAATAATTAAATGTCTCATTCACCATCATCTCGACTTCAAAAACATTTCATGTGAAGTTAGGCTATACATGGCTTCGCTCCATGAATGCCATTTTGTGGTTGTGCATAAATGCTTAAAGTTTCCATTTGGCAATGAAATCTTTATAGTGCATCATAGTGGCTTTAATCTTGTGTCTTCCCATGGGAACTTCTCATTGGATTTGTTTTGGCACGAGCCTATTAGACCCCATGAGGACTTCTTTTTAAAATCCTATCAAAATTTAAGGCAAAGCACATAACCAAATTATCCCTTACCAATGTGCCTCAACCCATGATTGAGCCTCCTATCCTTGATGGGATCATGATGAACCAAAATCCCTTCCAAGTAACCAAGACCAGCCTATGACAAATCCTCCACCTATTTCATATAAGAGTACCACGAGATAATCAAATAAGTCTCGTTTTGCTTTCTAAAGTTAAACAAGTTTACAAATCTAAAGAGAAAGTGGTTGAACAACCTCCCATGGTTCCTTCCATTCCTCTCTTAAGGGAACAAAAGAAACCTATGGTTAATAAACCAACCCTTACACAATCACAACTTGAAAATAGAATGAAAAGAAATTGAAATGCTAGAGAGCGTAGGCGTAGACGTCATGATGTTGCTCATTTGTTGCAAGAAAAAGAAGAAAAGAACAACATAGAAAATCAGAATCCAAACCAGGGAAAAATTTAGTGTGTATCTTTTCCAATTGCGAATAATTGAAATTAGGACCTCCAAAAATGGTGAATAGTACAAGCTAAAAAGGATGCTGAATCATTAGGTTTTTACAAAAAAATAATTTTGTCTTGATTAATTCACCTATGCATTATCTTTTAAAAGATGCGTCATTGGAACTAATTCGGCAGTAGTTTATATTGTAATTATAAATATTAATTATATTCACTAGCAATATTATATTCCTACCATTAATTTTGGGGCAATATCGCCACTAATAATAAATTACCATTTAATTTTAGGGATATTTTAGCCTTGAATAAGGCTTTTATTTATTGCCATCGAATCATCGATTAGCTTTTTAATTGGATGGCTGAAGGTTGATTCCATGAACTATATGCACGTGCTTTTTAAAAGGTTTGTTGAGGCTCGGAATTTGTTTTGGGCCACAGGATTAGATTTAATCATGTGGCCCAAAACAAATTTTGGGCCTCAACAAACCTTTTAAAAGGCACCTGCATATAGGTTGCAGAATCAACTTGCAGTCATCCAATTAAAAAGATAATCAATGGCGCATATAGGCTCCCTTGACCCCCGCAAGGGGTGCTTCCCCTTGAACCCGTCGGTGGCTGCCACCCTCGGGCCCCTACTTCAATATTACAAAAAACAAAAAAAATATGGGGTAACTGCGCCGACCAACTATGCAAATTTTTAAAGGAGATATTCACCATTGCAATTAATATTTTTAGTGATTATTCGCTAAGATTCACCACTGTGATTCTTATTTTTATGAATTATTCATTAAGATTCACTAGGATTTTACAAATTTTTTAATAATGTGCATAGATTCGCTAGGAAAATTAATATTTTTTTTCAAATAAAAGGAAAGATTCGCCAAGATTTTACACCTTTGCTGAGGGGGGATTTCTTAAAGTTATCACTGATCCAAACTTGTCTCAAGCAATACATGATGCCTCTCCACCTTCACTGCAACATAAAAAATAACTTTCTATGGATAGTGTCACTAGACCTGCTATTGTGATTAACTTGGATGATGATAATGAAATTGCTAAGATTGATAAGGAAGTACATAAAGAGCTAAATTCATTGTTTTCCTCTTTAACAAGCTTAAATGATGATCCTCCTAAAAAAAGTGTTGAACTTGGTGCTTTTCCTAGTTTGGCACTTGATGTTGTCCCTTTGGCTAGTTTTCCACCTTCCACATAGAATGAAAAAGATTGGGATATATACAACCTACTATAGGTTGACTCACATGTACCTTGCTAGTCTTGTCTTTGTTTTCTTTGTGTGATTGCATGTGTGTAATGTGACCTCCCCATACTGTTCTGTTTGATGCATCTCTTCATGTGCGTTCCTCTATTTGTATCTCCATTCTTCTATATGTCGTAAGCATTTATCTTTTCTTTGTCTTGTGTTTTCCTTTTGGGGATGAAACAAGGCTTCGAGACATTTAGGTATCTTCCATGTTGACCCAAAAGCTTTTTCTTTGTTTTCACTCTCTATGTGTCATTCTTCCTATTCTACAAGTATTTGGGGAATGATGATGTTTTTGAGCTCTATAATATCATTGTAGCAAAGACATACTGACCCTGAATCCATTATGTGTTTTGGATTTCATTTTGGGAGAAATCCCTTCCTCTTCTTTTTCATGATGTAGCTTCATTTGGAAACATATGACTTGGCATAGGGATTTCCAAATAAGCTCTCATGTCTTCTTTATTGTTAGCATTGATTATTTTCTACTTTAAAGTAAATTTCTCATAGCAACGGTGTTAGCAATTTCTTTAAAGCAAGGGGATACTTTGGAATTATTATTTTTAATTTTTTTACATAACTTATGTTTCATTGTGCAATTTTCTTGCTTCTTGCGATGCATCTTTTTCTTGGTGGTGTCATTAGGTTTGATGTCCTCTAGGAGTGTGACCTTTCTTGGCATATGAATTTCCTCTTAGTGGTGATGCTATGTGTTGCATTCCCTAAGTTACGAATCTTTTATCCTTGACTTGTCCTCTCTTTGAGAAATTAGGCACGATGTTCCCTAAGAGGAGACCTTACACAAACTAAGAAAAATTCCTTTGAACATGTTTATTTGCATTTTTTTTCATAAGTGTTTAGCATAACACAACTTGCTAACCTTGTGAAGCTCTAACCCTTTTCAAGGCCACAAAACATAACACACTTTGCTTGCCAGTGCAACCTTGCCTTGTTTGTTCATATGTGCTTAGCATAATGCAGCTTGTTAGACCTGATGAAGCTTGAAGTTTTTTTTTTGTTTATGGTGCCTTTTTGAAGTTATTAGATGGATAGATTTCCTATGGTATGGGATCCTAATAATATTCTCTCATTTTCCACCCTTGGGGGCTTACCTAGTGGACAACCAGAGTTTTGCTTGTGAACATTTTTGGACAAACAGTTGAGGCTTGTTTTTACCTTTTCTTTAAGTCTTTGAAATTCTATGATTGAGTATATTATACTTTAGTGTGGGTTTGATGCAAGGTCATCCTCTCACTAAAGTGGGGGCTAAATGTAGTGACAGAAAATGTATCCCTTTATATTTTCTCACTTGTTTGGGCACTCTTAGTTAACTTGGACTTAATTGTGCCTTAATTTAGTGTTGTAAAGTGTACTCCTTTACACTTTCACACTTATTTAGGGCCCACTTAATTAATTGAGCTTAATTTTACCTTAATTGGCCCTTTAATTTATTTAACAAGCCTATTTAATTATATTTTTCGAAGAGGAAACTTGATATTCATTAATGCCTAAACATAACACTTCTCATTGAGCAATGTGTGTCCTAGGTTTTTGAACTTGGGAACCATTCGCCCATGGGAAAATGCATCCTCGCTAGACCTTAGGACCTAAATTAAATTATATTTTTGGTGGTATTTTAACGTATTCAAATATGTGATTCAATGCTAGCTTATAATATTTGAATTTCAGGAAATTGAGGATGGATATCTATAAATATAAGGTTATTTCACTATGTTTCACCTAGAATTTTTATGTGAATTCATAAGAGAAATTCAAGAGAATTTTTGGAGAACTTCAAGGAATTCAAGAGAATTTTATCAAAATTTTATTGTAGCATTCAAGATCCAATTATCATGTCAAAGTTTTCTTGCATCGTGCATATTTTTGGAACTAACATTGTGGTGCAGTGGCACCTAGTCCATTTGTGCAATTTTGGTTTAATGTTGAATTTTGGGTGTTTTGAGTCATGTTGGATGTAATAAGGTCATAATAGACCATTTTAAATCTATTGGGTCTCATGGGGTAGGTTTGAGTACATTTTTTCATGTTTTGTAAATGTTGCAAAAGTTGCTTTGCAACTTTGCAATTTTTGTCTTGTTTGGAAGTTGAACAATCATATGGTTCAAAGTTGGTTATGAACCGGTGGGTTTGAGTTAAATTTTTTTAAATATGCTTGCAAATTTTTTAGGCAAGGTTTTGTTGAAGATTTTGGTGTTGAAGTAATAAAGAAACTTCATTTTTCTACAATTTTGTGTGTTAATCTACTACTACAAGCCTTTGTATGATTTTGTACAGATTTTAAATGCAATAATATTCATTGGGATTGTCAGAGGGATGTGTTAGACTTCTTTTGGTTTTGATTTGAAGTGTTTTCATAAATTTTGAAGCATTTGGGAAGAAAATTACGGGAAACGGGTTAGAAACCCTAAATTTTGAGGGTTTGTAGACTAAACATGGAATGAAATCCCATTCCACTAATGAAATTCTTTGTAACTCAGTGGAATGGCACTAGATGTAACACCCTGCCACACAAACCCCATAGGACACAACTACAACATTATAATTTTTTTTTTTTTTTGAAAACAACAATTACATTAACAACATTAACCAATTATACAACATAAATATAACATATCTCAATAACCTAGTCCCATGGGGTAACATGGTGCACTACGTGTACGAACCCAAAATAACTAAAATGATAAACGATACCAACTAAAAAAAATGAAAGAAGCGTGAATAAACTATAATAAAAATAAGACATCCATTCAACATGAACAAGATAGATAAATGAAAACATAAATAGCATATCATTACATTTAAGTTCTGAGTTCAAGGTTACATTTGTGGAATATATTTCCATAGATACAACGCAACGTGAAACCAAAGTTACATTACAAAGCTACTTCCATTATAACATTCAGAAGAGTACAACATAATACAAGAGTACAATAATGAAAGTTAAATACATAAAAGGTACAATCTTCTTCATGTGAAGCTCTAAGATCACTACAACTACAACCACACCACGATCACCACCTGGGGACCCAATGGGTGCATTGCACGTTTCCACCTAACCTTGTGAACCCGAAGGAACACCCCCCATGCAAGGAGTCGATAAGAAAGAACCCTCGGCCACAAAATATAAATATAAGGACTAACATCACATGACTCAAGCCCATGGAACAACATCAACAAGAAAAATAATAACACAACTCCAAAGGCAAAAAGAACAAGGGAAAATAAAGGGGTACGGTGGGAGAGTGTCATCACATGGCCTTACATGGATTCACCAGACTACCTTAAACTAGGAGCCGTCTCCATCTATGGTTAACTAGACATCCTATTTCAAGGTTTCGCCCTATAGGGTGACCCATGCAGAAACACTTACCTTTTGTGAAGACAAGGTAGTGACCTTACTGATCAGGTCTTCCCACCCATCCTTAGCCTTTGAGAGCAGTAATGGTAGGGGTGAGGTGTATATTTTTAGTCTTGTTATGTGTTAACTAACCCAACCCACTAAGTACATTAATTAAGTTTTCACTTATTTAAGGAAACTCTTTCAAGGGTGACCACTTGTACACTGGCCCCAAGAAGAGCCACTCTCCCCTACGGATACCCTAAAATCAAAGTCAAGTAGTGGGTGTACCTCAATGCACAAACCACAAAGGACCTTATTTTACAACAAGGCACATGAGGCATGACCATCTCGTGACTACACAAAACATCCAAAAACCCATAACACTAAGAGGTACCACCCACACAATTTCTCACATGGTAACAAGATAAACAAAAAGATGCAATCATAAACATACATACGCACCACTTCCCTAGCCTCTGGAGATAACACTTATCCACCCAAGAACCAAAATAATACATACTACTAATTAAAGCCACATTTTTAAGATAAATAAAATTTAAATTAAATTGCACATATCACATATCAAGTAAAAATTTCCATCATTTAAAATCTATTCTAAATCATAAAGTTCATGAAATATCTCTAATTAACTCCATGGAAATAATCTATTACCTAACATTAAATCTTTAAATTTTGATCTACGAAATATTCAATTAAATATTTCAAATTTAATCTATGGTAACAATCGATTACCTAACATTAAATATTTCACCTAATTAATTTTACCAAACTAGGAATTCTAAGTTTCATTGATTGTTTCCAAAAATCAAATTAAATAAAGGCAACTAAAATTTCTACAATTTATTTAAACACAAAATAAACTTCAGAATTAAAAAATTTAAACTAAAAATATAGTTGCAATTATAAATCAGAGTTTATATTTTAATCTCAAATAATGACAATTCTCTGGTTTTGGTTTTTTTTCCAAACAGATTATTCTACAAATCTGATTTTTTTCTAAGATTGTGAAAATCTAATTTTTCAAAAATCATCTCTAAAAATAGATTTTAAAAAATAATTATTGAATTCTGAATCTAATTACAATAATTTTGTTTTCTAATTTCTTCCAGAATTAAAATTACTTCCTCAATTCAACAATATATTCTTATCCACATATATATACATATGTATATATACATATATATACATACGTATATATACATATATATACATACGTATATATATATATATATGCATATATATATATATATGTACATATATATACATACATATATATATATATACATATATACATACATACATATATATATACATACATATATATACATATATATATATATACACATACACATATATATACACATATACACATACACATATATATACATATAAATATATATATACATACACACACACACACACACACACACACACACACATATACCAGAATTAAAAAAATTAATAAATTTCTAGTTACTGCTGCATGTTTAACACAATATTTAACTAAATATCTCTCCAAAGTATATACATATATATATATAAAATAATGAAACTGCCCTTAATAAAAAACATTTAAAAAGTTTTAACCACGATCATAGCTCAAAATATATATATATATAAATAAAACTTTAGATTTAAAAACCCACAGCTGCACAAATAAGAGGGGCACAACCTCTTGTATGGCTGCGCACAGTAGCCTTGTGGTTGCTGCGCAACCATCCAAGGGTTGGCGCATCCCTCATAAAAGGAATGGGAGATAAATAAAATGTATATATATATATATATATATATATATATATAACAGATGAATAAACACAAGAAACATTGGGCATAGCCCAATACCTGAAATTATTCAGATGAAAAGAATTAAATTGGGAAAATGCAATAGCTAGAATAAGAAGAAAATGATCTTTGGCAAAAGAATATTTACAAAGAACTTGGCTGGGAAATAACCATGGATAGAAGGAAGTGGAAATCCATTTATTTTCAAACTTGAATCAAAATATAAAATAAAATATGGGCAGGAAACAAAGGGAAAGAGAAAACTACAGGCTGAGATAACAATTACAGAGCAATGGATTTCACATCACAAAATTTCCAAGACTCACAACAATATTTAAGAGATTTCGAATTTTATAATCCCTTTCTTTTCAACTGGAAATTTATAGAGGACATTCAAAGATTTAAAAACTACTTGGAGTCCTTCGCTTAATTTTATTCGAAGACGGAGTGTTGCGTTGAGTGTATCTAGCCAACCACGATCTTTAGCAATTCGGAGATCCGCAACCTCCAGCAGAACAATTCAAAGTACAAAGCCCAACACAAAGTATAATTCTAGATTCCTTTAAAACAAAATTTTGAAGGAAAACACAGAGAATTCAATTCTTAGAAAAACTTCCAAGTTTTCGAATTGCAAACCAATTTTACTTTTCTTTTCTCTTTTCTCCTTTTTTGAAAAAGACAAGATTGGATATAAAATCCAAAGATGGCAAAATTCAAACCATTGCTAATTTCTTCGGAATTTCACTCAACATTGAAAATAGCCTCTTGTCTTCAATTTTAGTTTTACTAAATCTCGAATAGGCATTTTCTTCAAAAATTACTAAACTCACTATTTCTTCCCAAAATTAAAAAATTATATTTCCTATTAAATTTAATTAACTTTTGAAGACCAATATTCATTATTAAAATTAAATAAATAAACATTTTAATTCAAACCACATTTAAATTTAAAATGTTATATTAAATTAATTACTTGCCGATAAATTAATCATAAAAATCATTTCAATGATTTAAATTTAAATAATAAAATAATTTATTAACTTTTATTTATTTAAATTAAATCATAATCTCATGATAATTTAAATCTTGCAATATTAATACACCCTTAATGAATAAAATAAGTAACGCTAATGCGCACATTTATTTTCTAAAAGAATTTATGCCATTTACTAACAATGAAAATTTAATTACTTATTAATCCACACCAAAGGATAGCATTTAATTTAAAATGATAATACATTAATCAAAACCATAAACACAACCTTTGCTAACATTACAAAGCCCATGAAAATAAATAACTTAAATTAAAATCATACCCACATGAACGAAGTACGGATATAAGACATGAGCAAACAATGACCCAAACACTGACACAGACGAGGGTACTTTCTTATCAACTCCCTAACCACATCAACCATTGGGTATATAGAGCGCGCTTAGACCCGACAATGCGGGTGGAGTCAGTACCTGGTACCTACATTCCCACATAACCCCAAACATCAAACAATATATATATATACATATAAACTCATAATCAAACACATTGTGAAAGAGAATTGCGGTGAGGTAGGGTGCTCATGGATGAGCGATGCAACACTGTCTTTGTCACCCAAATCACATATAGTAATCCAAATCTAAACACAACATCATCATAAGATAATCAATAACATCATCATAAGCATAAGTGACCATATGTCCCAATATCATAAGAAAATAAACGGAACTGTTTGCCACACCAAACACATGGTGAAATAGAATGTCAAACAAACTATCAAGTATGCAACAAAACATAACCAGAAACCAAACAGAATCCAAACACACACAAAGCAATATCAAAATGTATTAGTAACATGAGAGGCACTACACTAGATAAGGTGTTATTTATATTTAGTAAGATTATAGATGTAGGGGATGGAGTTAGGGCCTTGATTGTGCAAGCCCTAGTCTAATATCTCAATGTATAAGGCTAGATTTGATAGGTAGAGGTAGGGTTTTGATAGTGAGTGAATTTGTGGATGTTTTAGTGGGTGAAATCTATTGTTATAGACCCCATGTGACCTATTTAGAACTATGGAGTGGAGATTAATTATTGGGAGAAGGTTTACCTTATACTTGCTTTGTAAAAGAGGCCTAATGGGGCTTAAGGGCAGCGTATCAGTCCTATTTTGGAGGTGATGTTCTGAAACAACCTTAAGCAAAAATATAATATATCAAAGAAGGGCATAAAGGGTATCTCAAATGGTGATTGGTTCATTGGTTTGCATCCTTCTCTAAAAGGTATGCTCAAATCTCACTGTTTGATGGGCTATAAGCGAGATTGTTGAATTTGTGAACAAACACCAAGTTAGGGTTCTAAGAGTGGAAACATTGGTCAAGGTTGATTGGATTGTGTTTGATTAGACAACCTCCACCCCTAATCTACATCAATTGGTATCAGAGCATAGGTTTTGGTCTTTTGAAGGAGAGAGGTTGAAGTTTGAAGAGGGAAAAGTTGCAAATTGAAAGCACAAGATGCCTCCTAAAGGTAGTGCAGTCATTGCTAGAGAAATAAGGTTGATGAAAGAGTCTCAAGAAGTTATGTTAGCTAGAATTCCAACATTGGAAACAAATCAAAGGAGAGGAAAGGCCACTGAAGAGGAAAGTGACCAAGAGTAAGCCGAAGAGGGTGAGAATGCAAACCCTCAAAGAGGAGTCCAAAGTGATGATGATTTGGACCCTGATGAAAGAAGGATGGCCAAGATGTTGAAGGTTGTTAGAGGAGAGGCTACTGAAGTGAAAATAGAATTTCCCATGTATAATGGGAAGATGGACAATGAAGAAGTACTGGATTGGATTGATGCACTGGATAACTACTTTGAGTACAAGGAGGTAGCAAAGGAACAAAAGGTAAAGTTTGCAAAGACTAATTTGGAAGGACCTTCCCTAACCTAGTGGAACTATGTACATGAGGAGAGAGTGAAAAATGGAAAAGCGTAAATAAACTCATGGGATAGGATGGTGTCAAAGGTTAAGAGCTAATTCTTGCCAGGTGACCATGCAGTTCAAACATTTAGGAAGTTGCAAAACTTAAAGCAAAATGAAATGGATGTCATGGCCTATACAAAGGAATTTCACGAATTGATCCTTAGAGCAGGTCATGTTGAAGATGAATTTGAGAAGATAGCAAGATATATGAGTGGGATAAGGTTTAATATTCAGGATGGATTGAGTCTTGCCACCCCTAGAACGGTGGAAGAGTGCTTCCAATTGGTTGTTAGGGTAGAAGAGAAATTGAAAAGAAGGCAAAAAAAACAAATTAGGGGCAGAGGAAAGAAATTTATGGGCAGAGGATCCTTTGGTGGAAGAGGACAAAAACAAAACTCACAAGGTGAGTCAAGTAGCAAACAAGAACAAGGCTTAGAGTCAAGAGGTGGATTCAGAGGTAGAAGACCTAATGGTAGAGGTAGATTTGGAGGAAAAGGTAGAGGTTCAAATACCTTTTTCAGGGAGATGCTATCAATGTAACCAATTTGGCCATCAAGCATGGAAGTGCCCGGAGAAACAACATTCAACATCACATGGTGGTGAAAGGAGAACACAATTGGTGCAAGAGGAAGATTGTGAGAGTGTTAACTCTCCTTCTCAGCATGTTGCTCCAGAGGTTGGAGAAAATCTAATGATGGGAAGAACACTACTCAAGGTTCCTGTGGTGAAGGAGCCTCCACAATGAAAGTTTGTGTTCAGAACAACTTGCAAATCACAAGGCAAGGTATGTAAGGTTGTTGTAGATTCTGGTTCAAATGATAATTTAGTTTCTTTGGAGATGGTTGAAAAACTAAAAATAAAAAGGATTCCACACCCCACACCTTATAAGGTTTCTTGGCTAAATAAGGGTCAACAAGTCTTGGTCAATGAACAAACATGGGTTGAGTTTAAAATTGGGGGGTATAAAGACAATATTTTATGTGACATCATCCCCATGGATGTTTGTCACTTGCTGCTAGGAAGACCCTAGCAGTATGATAGAAAGGAAAAGAATGATGGGTAGAAAAACACATATGTGATTGAAAAAGATGGTGTGTCCTTTACCCTCACTCCTTTGTAAGATGACAATGTAGACACACAAGTCAATTCAAATGTCATGTTGTTTGGGGAGAAATAATTCTTGAAAACCATGAAAGAGGAAGGTGGACAAGGGTATGCAATCATAATCAGACCCAAATCTATTGAGAACAACAAAACTTGAAGATGTGCCCAAAGAAGTACAAACTTTGTTGAATAAGTATCAAGACATAGTTGTTGATGAGCTCCCTAGTTCTTTGTCACCTATAAGGGATGTGAGCCACCACATAGACTTTATACCAGGTGAAAAATTTCCCAATAAGGTTGCATACAAGATGACTCCTCAAAAAAATGAAGAGATAAGGAGACAAATACAAGAGTTGTTAGATAAGGGTCTCATAAGGGAAAGTTTAAGTCCATGTGTTGTTCCTACAGTGTTGGCACCTAAAAGAGGTCAAGATTGGAGAATGTGTACCGGTTCAAGCCCAATCAACAAAATCACTATAAGGTTTAGGTTTCCAATACCTAGAATGAAGGATTTGATGGACTGTTTAGGAGGAGCTTGTTACTTCTCAAAAATTGACCTTAAAGTGGCTATCATCATACTAGGATAAGAGAAGGGGATGAATGGAAAACTGCCTTTAAAACCAATGAGGGGTTGTATGAATGGATGGTAATGCCATTTGAATTGTCAAATGCTCCAAGCACATTTATGAGACTAATGAATGAAGTTTTGAAGCCTTTCATAGGGAAAATTTGTTGTTGTGCATTTGGATGACATACTTGTGTTTAGTAAGACCAAGGAAGAACACTTGTAGCATCTTGACATGGTTTTGCAGAAGCTAAATGAAGAGAAGTTGATGATAAATATCAAAAAACGTGAATTCATGAAAGAGAAATAGGGTACCTTAGTTTTGTCATCTGTAAGGGTTCATTGAAGATGGATCCCACCAAAGTAGAAGTAATTCTCAGTTGGACAACTCCAAAATCAGTAGAGGAGGTAAGAAGCTTTCATGGTCTTACTAGTTTCTATAGGAAATTTATAAAGAATTTCAGTCATATCTAATCTCCAATTATTGACACCATCAAAGGGGGAAAAAGGAAAAGGTTTCAATGGACTGATGAGGCAGAGAAAATATTTCAATATCTAAAAAATAGAGTGGCACAACAACCCATCCTTGCATTGCCTGATTTCAACAAGGTGTTCACTATAGAATGTCATGCAAGTGGGTATGCAATTGGTGCAGTCTTGAGTCAGGAGGGAAGAATTGTAGCATTTTTCATTGAAAAGCTTAATGAGGCCAAAAAGAAGTATTCCTCATATGATTTAGAATTGTATGCAATGGTTCAAGCACTGAAAAAGTGGAGACACTATATCCTTCCCAATGAATTTGTTGTTTTTACTGACAATCATGCTTTGAGTTTCTTGAATAGCTAGGACAAGTTGAGCCACAAACATGTGAAGTGGGTGGAATACCTACAAAGGTATACTTTCAGCATAAAACACAAAAAAGGACAGTCAAACAAGGTGGCAGATGCTTTAAGCAGAAGGTCAATGTTGGTGCAAGAAATTCAACTTCAAAGTTTAGGAATAGATGCCTTGAAAGGTATGTATAAAGGAGATGAGGACTTCAAAGAGGTATATGTTTTTTGTGATCAGTTTAAGGGTGCTTTTCATGATGAATATTCTAATTTTATGTTACAAGATGGATTATTGTTCAAGGGTGCTCAATTGTGTATTCCAAAGTGTTCCATGAGAACTAATTTGATAAAAGAGAAAAATTATGGAAACTTAGGAGGTCATTTTGGGGTGGATATAACATTGGAATAGGTAAGAAGATTTTACTATTGGCCAGAGATGCAAGTGGATGTCAAAAATTTTATGGAAAGTTGCGTAATTCTCCAAAGACCCAAGGGTTCTAGTTCAAATGCAAGTCTTTACCAGCCCTTACCAATACCTAATAGACCATGGGAGTCTCTCAATATGGATTTTGTGTTAGGTTTTCCAAAAACTCAGAGGGGTTATGATAGTGTGTTTGTTGTTGTTGATAGATTCAGTAAAATGACTCATTTTATTCCATGCAATTGCATAAGTGATTCTTCGTATATTGTGATGAGACAAAATAATGACTCATCTTTTAGCCATGTAAAAATGTATATTTTGCCTAAATATGAAGTTATCAAGATTGAGCAAGATGATGAAAGTAAGATATTTTTAGTTGCAGCAGTCAAAGATTTCATCATATCTTAAAAATTACGATCTGGGTTCTAGAGATTTTTGGTTCGAAATTCAATGACAATATGGTGACAAAACCCATTAAATTTCACAAATACTCAGTTTGTGGTTTGAGAGAAACATTCACTAGAATATGTTGCTCCGGAATTTGTGGACAGGTGCTCTGGAACTTGTGGGATAGCACTTGAAGTTGTTCCAGAATTTGTGGGTTGCTCCAGAACCTTTCCAGAATTTGTAAAAGCAGCAATTGTGAGCATTAAAATAGATTGGGATGACTTGGATAGAAGTTGAGAGCATCTAGGAGGCAGTTCCAAGAGTCAAGGCAAGTTGTTGGATTGTGCAAACAAATGGAGAATATCTAGGAGACAATTTTGGGTAGTTTGAACCATTTTGCAAGCATCTAAGAGTTGTTTTATGAACTTTAATGATACACAATGGGAAGACATGAATTTTTCAGCAGTCAAATGCCTTTTTGGAGCTTGTTTAAGGGTTGCGAAATAGGCATATTTGTTTTGGACGACCAAAGAAGATTGACTCAACAAGATGAAGAAAGATCTATTTTTTTCTCTTAACACATGTTCCTATCTTCTAGCAAGTGGTTGCACAATCATAAATCTTATCTTTCAGATCAATTGAAGACAAGAATTCTATAAATTCATTGTAATCAAGAAATCAAATGTGGGAAGAGTTCATAAAATAATATAGTTCAGTATTTTAGCAACAATCTCTTTGTTTGTAGTTTCATTTCTTAATAGTCATTTTATTTCTAGTATTCCCTTTTACAAGTTTTTTAGGATAGATTTGATTCAAGCATTTCATTTACAAGCTCTTAGATTAGATTTGATTTTAGTAATTTCTTTCATGCATTGCCTTTCAATTTTGTTTATTAAAAAAAACATGGCATGCAAATGATTTTTTTCTCCCTATTGCATATAGCCATGGACACCACCTTGGATTGACATTTATAGTTAAATGATGAGGATTACAACGACACTCATCATTTTTAGTGCCGTTGCCAGGGAAAGGTGTCATTAGGGAGTTTTTAATAATCTAGTGACAACAGGTCAAAAGGAAAAAAATAGTTTGATAAGCTTTTTAGGTTTATTGCTCTTGAAATTTTTTGGTTTTTTAGGTTATTATTTTAGAAACCCCCGCAAAACAATATTTCCAAAGGAAGAGGTTTTTGCATGCAAAGGTGATAACTCTTACGCAATATCTCCAACCAAAGGACAATGACTTCAAGCCCTGACAAGCAAAAGATAATTGTTTGGACACCTTCAAAGTCCAAGGAGGGCTATCCAATTAGATATTTGAAGGACAAAGAGTTGCATCCAGTCATGCATGCAACAAAATGTGATGAAGGATTGTAAAATATTTCTAATCAGCCCATGCATCTACTAGAATCAAAAATTATTGAGAAGACTGTCATTTCAAAGGAAGAAAGATCATCAAAGTTCAAATATTTAGTCATCTTCTTCTTATGGTTTTCTTCTTCTTTCAAACAATTGAATGCATGGATCTGTCCTTTGAGAAAAAAATGTTATTTTCCACAACTAGTTAATGGTTTTGTGTAACCTATCTCTACATCAATAAGTAGAGTAGGATAGACTAGGTTTCTTTTTTGCAAATAAGTGTTTTACACATGCTATGCCTTCTTCTCTAAAGCTCAAAGACATGCATTTCTCTATACAAGTTGCTACTCTCAAAAACTTTTGCAGATTTATTTTGGTATTTGAGGCTCACTATAAGTTGCAAGAGGACTTGCAACATTCTAGGTGTTCATGGCAAAGGTGCCAAAAATGATGAGTGTTGTTGTAATCCTCATCATTTAACTATAAATGTCAATCCAAGGTGATTTTCATGGCTATATGCAATAGGGAGAAAAAAATCATTTGCATGACATGTTTTTTTCTATAAACAAAATTGAAAGGCAATGCATGAAAGAAATTGCTAAAATTAAATCTAATCTAAGAGCTTGTAAATGGAATGCTTGAATCAAATCTATCCTAAGAAACTTGTAAAAGGGAATACTAAAAATGTAAAGAGCTAGAAATGAAATGACTATTAAAAAATGAAACTACAAACAAAGAGATTGCTAGAATCAAATCTAATCTAAAAGCTCGTAAATTAAATGCTTAAATCAAATCTATCCTAAGAAACTTGTAAAAGGAAATATTGAAAATCTAAAGAGCTAGAAATGAAATGACTACTAAGAAATGAAACCACAAATAAAGAGATTGCTGCTAAAATACTGAACTATATTATTTTATGAACTCTTCCCCCATTTGATTTCTTGATTACAATGAATTTATAGAATTCTTGTCTTCAACTGATCTGAAAGATAAGCTTTATGATTGTGCAACCACTTGCTAGAAGATAGGAACACGTGTTAAGAGAAAAAGATAGATCTTTCTTCATCTTGTTGAGTCAATCTTCTTTGGTCGTCCAAAAAAAATATGCCTATTTTGCAGCCCTTAAACAAGCTCCAAAAAGGCATTTGATTGCTGAAAAAGTCATGTCTTCCCATTGTGTATCATTAAAGTTCATAAAACAACTCCTAGATGCTTGCAAAATGGTTCAAACTACCCAAAATTGTCTCCTAGATATTCTCCATTTGTTTGCACAATCCAACAACCTGCCTTAACTCTTGGAACTGCCTCCTAGATGCTCTCAATTTCTATTCAAGTCATCCCAATCTATTTTAATGCTCACAATTGCTGCTTTTACAAATTCTGGAAAGGTTCCAGAGCAACCCACAAATTCTAGAACAACTTCAAGTGCTATCCCACAAGTTCCAAAGCACTTGTCCACAAATTCCGAAGCAACATATTCTGGTGAATTTTTCTCTCAAACCACAAACTGGGTATTCGTAAATTTAATGGGTTTTGTCACCATATTGTCATTGAATTTCAGACCAAAAATCTCCAGAACTCATATTGTAATTTTTAAGATATGATGAAATCTTTGACTGCTGCAACTAAAAATATCTTACTTTCATCATCTTGCTCAATCTTGATAACTTCATAATTAGGCAAAATATACATTTTTACATGGCTAAAAGATGAGTCATTATTTTGTCTCATCATATTGCAGGGTTACTTTTCAAAGAGATAATTAGAATTCATGGTCTCCCATTGACAATTATGTCTAACAGAGCTAGCAAGTTTGTAGTTCACTTCTAGAGGACTCTTTGGAAGAAATTGGGAACCAACTTGACATTTAGTTCTGCCTATCATCTACAAACAAATGGGAAGATTGAAGCAGTCAATAGGTCACTTGGAAATCTACTTATATGTCTCACAAAGGAACATGGACAACAATGGGAATTGGTTCTTTCACAAGCTGAGTATGCCTATAATGATTATATCAATAGAAGCATTAGGAAAAGTCCATTTGAGGTGTTGTATGGACTGAAACCTAGAGGTGTGTTTGAGCTCAGGGATTTGAGTGGAATGGAGAAGAGGAGTGTTGAGGGAGAAGAATTTTCAGAGGCCATGAGGGAAATACACTAGCAAGTTAGAGGAAACCTTCAAAAAAGTGTTGGAAAATACAAGAAACATGCAAATTTGAAGAGAAGAGATGTTCAATTCAAGGTGGGAGATTTAGTACTTGCACATTTGAGGAAGTAAAGGTTTCCAAAGGGAAAATACACAAAGCTATAGATGAAAATTATTGGGCCATGCAAGGTGGTCCACAAATTTGGTGAAAATGCCTATGAGATAGAACTCCCTCCTAGAGTTGCTATCTCTCCAATATTTAAGATTTTTGACCTTTATCCTTTAAAAGGATTCATGTTTGTAGGTGAAGAAGTAGGTACATCTGAAGTTCAATATGAAGATTGGGTCAAGGACCTACCACCAAGTCAACCTTTGAAGCTTGAAAGTATTTTGGACACAAAGGAGAGGAAGAGAACTAGGCACAAAGTATATAATGAATATCTTGTGAAATGGAAAGGTCTACCTCATGAAGATGCAACATAGATGATAGAGGAGGACATTCAAAGGCATGGAACAAGTGTTCAAGAGCTAATCTCAAGTGGAGCCTAAGAATCTTTTCTCCCTCGGTGTATGGTGCAAGGGCACCTAGTCCATTTGTGCAATTTTGGTTTAATGTTGAATTATGGGTGTTTTGAGTCATGTTGGATGTAATAAGGTCATATTAGACCATTTTAAATCTATTGGGTCTCATGGGGTCAATTTGAGTACATTTTGTCATGTTTTGTAAATGTTGCAAAAGTTGCTTTGCAACTTTCCAATTTTTGTCTTGTTTGGAAGTTGAACAGTCATATGGTTCAAAGTTGGTTATGAACCATTGGGTTTGAGTTGAAAAAGTTTAAATATGCTTGCAAAATTTTGAGGCAGGGTTCTATTGAAGATTTTGGTGTTGAAGTAATAAATAAACTTCATTTTTCTGCAATTTTGTGTGTTAATCTACTGCTACAGGCCTTTGTATGATTTCGTACAGATTGTAAATGCAATAATATTCATTGGGATTGTTAGAGGGATGTGTTGGCATTATTTTGGTTTTTTTTTGAAGTGTTTTCATAAAGTTTGAAGCATTTGGAAAGAAAATTATTGGAAACGAGTTAGAAACCCTGAATTTTGAGGATTTATAGACTAAACATGGAATAAAATCCCATTCCACTAATAAAATTCTCTGTAACTCGATGGAATGGAACTAGATAGGGTTTTATTTATGTTTAGTAGGATTTTAGATGTAGGGGATGGAGTTAGGGCCCTAATTGTGCAAGCCCTAGCCTAATATCTCAATGTATTAGGCTAGATTTGATAGGTAGAGGTAGGGTTTTGATAGTGAGTGAATTTGTGGATGTTTCAGTGGGTGAAAAATATTGTTGTAGACCCCATGTGATATGTTTAGCACTATGTAGCAGAGATTTGTGATTGGGAGAAGGTTTACCTTATACTTGCTTTGTAAAAGAGGCCTAATTGGGCTTAAGGGCAACGTAGTAGTCCTATTTTGGAGGTAATGTGATGAAACAAACTTAAGCACAAATATGATATCTCAAAGAAGGGCATAAAGGGTATCTCAAATGGTGATTGGTCCATGGGTTTGCAGCCTTCTCTAAACTATATTCTCAAATCTCGCTATTTGGTGGGCTATTACAAGAAAGATTGCTGAATTTCTGAACAAACACCAAGTTAGGGTTCTCAGAGTGGAAAATTTGGTCAAGGTTGATTGGATTGTGTTTGATTAGACAACCTCCACCCCTGATATGCATCACATTGTGATGTAGGTTTCATGATCCATTCAAGCATTCATGCAAGTTGCAGAATTTTATTCCAAGGTTTATTCAAGGGTTTGTTGAGTGGTAACATAACTTTGTTCATTTTTCATTCCCTCTTTCATGCTTTTATTCATTTCAAGGTTTGATTACCAAAACATGGTTTGACCAAGGCAAACCCCCATTCACCAAAAACAAATAATTTTTCCCTTTCATGTTGTTTTTGTAGATCTAAGTGGAAGAAAGATTGAAGATCTCTTGAAGAGAAAATATGAAGTTGATAAAGTTGCAAAAGTTGTCATAAAAGTTTTCATCTCATGGAAACTTGTATACAAAATTTATTTTCGACATTCTGAAACTACCACTTGGATAAATTAAAAGATTCAAATCTGTATTAGATGCTCTCAAGAGTTGTAGGAAATCCCTGACAGTGGACCCATTCGCCCTTGGGTGAATGAGTCCCAATCATCCTTTGAAAACTCAATTTTGGTGAAAGGTACACTCAGATCTTCCCTTATCTGATTTGTAATTTTATTGTAGGTTCTATTAATATTGAGCTTAATCTTGATGTTTCAAGTGTTAAATTGCATTTTGGTGATAGTTTACTATTTTTAGTTTTTCTCCCCAAAGTGTTGTTTGACCTCGACCCTTTTCCTTTATTCATAAGGAAATTTGTAGATTCACATCTTGAGTTGACTCACCTAAGCGTTATAAATCAATTCTTACAAGTGTGGATCTCATTTCCTAATGAAATAGAGGAAGAGAGGTCCATCATAACCCTATTTCCCTTCATTTCTATTGGTGAACCTAATTTATTCTGTTTCACCATGATATTCACAAAAGTTGTTAAACTCATTTAAAGTAAACTCACCACCTCTATCAGATGTCACACATTTGATTTTTAGATTCATTTCATTCTCAACCATAGCCTTAAATGCTTTAAAATTGTGTAGAAATTCTAATTTTTCTTTGAGAAATGTAACCCAAGCCATTCTAGAATAATCATCAATTAATAACATGAAATACCTATCACCACATGAGCTTCTAATTCTGGTAGGTCCACATAGATCTATATGCACTAACTCCAAGGGACCCGTGGTAGAATATTCTTTTGTCTTGAATCTTTCCTTTTTTTCTTTCCAATTTGACATTCTTTGTAGATTGCATTGATAGGCTTTGTAATCTTTGGAAAATCTCTCATAAAATCAGTAGAACTTATCCTTTCTAGGTTATCAAAATTGATGTGACTCATTCTTCTATGCTCTATCTAACTTTCATTAGTTTGAGACATAAAGCACTTGGTACCATTACCTTTGAGTTGATAGACGTTACCTCCTGTCCTTGTGCCAACAGAAACTAGAATACCAAAGCTTCCTTTTCTGATTTCACAACCACCATTATGAAATACAAGATTATATCCTTTGCTACACATTTGTCCTACACTTAGAAGATTATGTCAGAGACCCTTGACATAAAGAACATCATCTATATTATGCTTTCCATCAAAACTAATTGAACCTTTTCCACAGATCTTAGTAGATGTATCATCACCAAACTTAACAAGACAACCATCATACTTTTAAATCTTAACAAACTTACTGTTATCACCTATCATATGATTTGAGCATCCACTGTCAATGATCCAGTAATTCTTCTCCTCTCTAGCATGAAAATCAATCAACATAGTTCCTTCAATGTTATGACCTATTTTTGGAGCACTTTCCTTCACACATCTTTTAAGATTATTAAAATTAGTTCCAACATTTAAAGCCATGAACACGCATTCATCACTTCCTTCATCTAGATAATCTAATTATTCATCATCAGATGATACACCAATGTCCTTTTCAACATAATAACTCTTCTTGAAAAATTTACCCTTATGATCCTTTTGTTTGTCATTATTAACTTTGATTGGATATTTAGATGCATAATGCCCTATCTTTCCACAATTGAAACACTTGAAAGGTAGCTTACCTCTATATTTTCCAATACCCTTTTTCAATCTCCTCACAAAGTTTTCTTCCACCTCATCAAGACCATTTGGATCCGATCCATCATCCTTTTCCACTTTACAAACTTCAAAAGCAATTTATTTGTTTGTAGTATCTTGACCAAACTCTCTCATTTCAAAAGAAGTTACATTTGATCTATAGAATAATTATCCAAATTATAAGCTTCCTCGATAGCAAAAACTTTATGACTATAAGCTTTAGGTAGAGTTCTTAATACCTTTTTCACCACTTCACTTTCATCCATCTTTTCACCAAGACCATTGATGGCATTGACAACTTCATCAAATTTGAGCATGTAAGCAGTAACATCTTCATCTTTAGACATCCTTAGGGTTTCAAATTTGGCTTTGTAGATCTGAATCTTTACTTGTTTGACCTTGTCATATCATTCATAGATTCCTTCCAAATTTTTCTAGATATCTTTAGCAGACTTGTAGCTCATAACCTTCACAAGTTCTAAATTAGTAAGACCACTCAGGATTACATTCCTTGCTTTTGCATTGTTCTCATATGCCTTGATCTAATCATCAGTTGATGGTCCATTTGTAGGCATAGTATAACCTCTTTCAACATATTTCCAAACACCAAATCCAAGGGAGACTAAGAAAGACTCCATCCTAGCTTTCCAGTATGTAAATTTTTTTCCATCAAACAAGGGAGCTTTGACACCTTTCTTATGTTTCATCTGGATCTACCTCAAGTGGTTAAGTTTCCTTATGGGAACCATAAATCTTATACCAATTGTTAGATGCACAAGACAACTAAGAGGGGGGGTGAATCAATTGTATACTTTTAAAACATCAAAAAACCTCATTAGCATTTCGATCTACATTAGTTCCTAAACACTTATCCACCATTAAACCCTTAACATGCATTAACAAAATGTAAACATGTAAAGTTGTAATGCAAACACATCAAACACATAAGAACACTAGATTTACATGGAAAACCCAAGAAGGGAAAAACCATGATGAGGATTAGCTCACTAATATATGAATTACAACATCAAATACAATAAGGCTCACTGCCCAAAAAGATAAAGGAAGGCTCACTATCGGTGGTTCACTGCCAAAGGACTCACTGTCTAGAATAAAGAAAAAAGAAGAAGGGGTGGCTCACTTCCAATTTGAACTACTAACATTGCATCTCTCATATTCCAAAGGTACAGTTCCACTGAAGCACAAACAACTTATCAAATAGACTGAAATGTAGACACCTTTTGATCACTACATTAGGAAGTCATAAGAATTAAGGTTCACACTCAAATCAACACACCTGATCACATTAGAATCTTTCACATCACACACCCTTCACACCATCCAAACAAAGATTCTCCTTACATTTATACCCTCCGCGACCTAAAATAATCTCAATTAGGTCGGCCTTAAGGAAATGTATACACCTCAATCGTGCAACATGAAATAGGTCAGCACCAAAAACTTCCACAATATAAATAAGTGAAGCCAAAACACACCACTACTTAATTGGTATCCAAATCTACACAATATTGCTTCTCAACACTTCCTTAATCAAAAATTATCCTCCATAATTAGTGCTAGCATGCAAGGTCGGCCAAACCTGCACTAACACTAACAAGTGACTCCAAGCACACCTCTCAAGGTTCAAAAAATATCTCGTAGACCACACAAAAAAATTCTACACTATTCATACAAAATCTCAGAATATTCCATCATTAGAATATTCTGCACAAATCCTAAAACTCAAGAACACCTTAATTATGTGCAACCAAACATACTGGCACAAAGATCCAACACAACAAACAACCTTACAGAACAACTCAACACTTGAAACTTCAAGGGAAGGTAGATACAAACATTATAAGCACGTTCCCAGATTTGTAACATGAGAAACTTCACTACGGAGAAATGTGAAGCAATCTCATTTCTCCCAAACACCTTGTTTTACCAGACAAACATACTGTAAAACACATCTTCCACTATAGAACGATCCAAAACCTAAAACTCTAAATATGACACCTCTAAACACCTTTGATCATCACGTCCAAACCACATGAGCATAACTTCAACCATGAAGAAATGTGAAGCAAAACATTGAACACCACTTTGTCACACTGAACTCTCTTTTATTCAAAATTTCTCAAAATCACTTGGAAACGAAGTGAACTAACTTCATCAAAAACATTACTAACATCTCTATAAAACTTCTACATCATTTGCAATATGCAACACTTCCCAACTACAACAGTCTTTTCCCCAAACACAAGTCAAACCAACAACCTTTGCAACTATACTGAAGTAGGACATCAATGACAACACTAGCAACATTGTGTTGACATGAATACCAACAACTCCAAACTTCCAACAACTTCAATGCTAAGGGTTGACATCAATGAAAACACCCAAGAAACTCACAAATAACTCAAACATCTCCAAACTTCCAACATATATATATATATATATATATATATATATATATATATATAAATAAGTGAGCCTTATTGATTATATTCTCATGTAGAGTTTTCCTTGCTAAGGTTGCATGTACACTATTAAATCTTGGACCAAACACAAATGTATAGACATGCAATAGGAACATAACATCAAAGAGTAATTTTATATGGAAAGGAAAAAAGACAAGGATATAAGCTTGATAAGATGCTACTTCATAAATTGAGGTGATTCAAATAATGTGTGAGCATCACTTTCCTTCTCTTTTCTTCTTCTCCTTTTTAAAACATTTTGTATTCTCCTCTTTTATAAATTTTATAGTGTATAAAAAAGGGTGTTGTCTAATTCTTATGTTAACTTCCCTAACTTCTAACTTCTCTACGATGTCCTAACTACCTATACTTCAACCAAAGATTCACTTTTTTAAAAAAATGTTTCAACATTAAGGAAGTATTTTTATCCATTTACCTCTCTATAAAGTATTCAAAAGACATAGAAAACAAAGAATAAAATCTCAAAATGCTTAAAGCATTATCAACATTTTAATTAGATACCAATGCTATAATCTTCTAAATAATTATAAATTAACATCCTTATTTTATAAAGGATGAAAGTCTAAACAAAAAGATATGCTTAACTCTAGGACTAATTCTTTTACTTATGTAACATTACTAGTCCCTATGGTATTTACAAAAAATGATCATAACATTCCTCCATCTTCATCTTTTAAAATAACTTTAATCAGAAAACAAATTTGATAACCGATCTCAATCATCAAATAACACATTTATAATAATAACCGATGTAACACTATTTTTACATATCATAATAACTTATAATTAAAACTTCACAAACCACCTAAATTTCAACATTCCTATGATACAATCTCCCCACCCCCAAAAATAATTATATTAAATATGAAAATACATCCATGAAATTTAAACCATGCCCTTTATCCCTCTAGTCCCCTAGGATGCCTTCGGGCAACATCAAAATTTAATTTGGCCATAGGAAGGTGGGCTATAGTGAGGAAATATTATCAACTTTAATTTATAGTAAGAATATTTAAAATTTCATCTATTTGTTGCAAACTTTGACATTTGATGGGACATTTAAATGGTCACATTTTCTATGTTTAGAGCTTTTTTGACTTGTAAGAAAAGTACAAGAACGTATTGTTGTCCTTATGTGGAATATTTTGATTATTTGTAGGCTCTCGAGGAAAACATTATTATTACTCTTGTGATTTCAAGATTCTTTTTTTGAAATTAAATGTTCCAAAGGGGGGATAGTGAAGATCCCTATGTTTGCTTGCATAAGTCGTTGATGCCTTATTTGAATCATTAAGGTAAAAGAACAATAACATAACCTTGTAGGAGAAGAGGAAGTTGTGAGTATGAATATCATGCTTGAATATTGTTAATGAATAAAGAAGATATTAATTAATATTTAATGGAGCTTAAATAAAAAATATATATTTAAGATAGACTTACAAGGTAGGAAAAACCTATTTTATTGGGTCCTTTTGAAACATTGGCATTTGTGGTATATTATTGTGCTATATATTATTAAGTTTACATGTGTTAATGGGTATATATGTATAAATTATATCATTATTATTTTAGATTTTTTTTATTAGGTTGACCTATTCTTATATCATGTGTATGAGAGGTATAATTTGAGATCATATGTTTCACTAATTAAATAAATTCATTTAGACTACTATCTTATATTTTTTTTGTCTCTTGAACCTTTTATATATTGATTTTCTCTTTTATATTCATGAAATTTATACTTTGTTCACTAGTAGAACCTATTCAAATATTTCCATATTAAATACACCAAAATATTTAACAATTAAAAAACATGAGTTTGTGACATAAGTCATTTAGGTGGATTGCTAGCCTCCTAGACTCCTCTCTATTACTAATATTGCTTATAGGTAGATTCTATGGTTTGCCTTGCCTTGTAATTTCTATCAAAGTAAATAAATGAAGCTATTATATAAGTTAAAGGTTTGCTTATAATGCATTAAATGAAGTGCTATTTTTTTGAGTGGATGTGTTAGCATCATTCTTGTGTTTATTATTCATGTACATAAGTGTAAATTAAAATAACATTTGACATAAATAATATCACTAATTAAATAAACTAAAAATAATTAATCTCAATTAATCTATATTAAATCAAAATTAGGTTGATAAATTGAAAAGATATTTAAAAAAAATTAAATTAAATAGATGGAGGTAAATAACATTAGGAACGAAATTGAAGAATTAATGTTGATTTTTTTTAGAATCAAATAATTAAGATAAACAAAATTATTGCTCATAATTTTATGAATATCTTAGGTTTTGTATAATTTGATGAATGTCTTAGGTTTTGTATAGTATATAAAATATCTATAAGTCAAATCCAAGTTCCTTGGGATCAAAATCAAGTACTACTACCATGATCTAGTGTGTGTGAATTGATTGTGACTTGTATGAATGATTTGATAAAAATACATCAAAGATCTTTGTGCCTTCATCATCTGTGTGTTGAATTTATTAAAAGAATATTTACAAACACCTTACCTAGGATATTGTTGGATCACTAGGTTCAACTTCTCTTAGGTCAATCCCTTATATAGATTAGCTTTCTATTTTTTAGTGAATGATCATAAAAATATGTAAATGAGCTCTTTTTAAGCTCCAAAGTCAAATGTTTTTAGAGTGATTTTCTCCTTAATCAACCATATTAATTAATTTCAAATTATTATTTTTAAATATCAATTCATTCAAATATCTACCAAGTTAGCTCACAATGACTAGTGAAAAGAGGTAGGAACATAAAAATTTCAATTTAGACATTTAAATTTAAGAGGTAAAGGACATAAAAGTGGAAATTTTGAGGCAATGAACAAACATGTGGAAATTGGTAGAAATATAGGCTAACAATGATGTGCAAATAATAAATATATGGGAATTTACATATATAGAGATGGGATACTTGGTTGAATGCATGAAAAAAAAGTGTAAAATATTGTAAGTATATATATTCTTGTTTCCATTTATATTTTTTTTAAATATTTTTATTATATATTCTTTTGGATTGTGTTTTTTCTTTTTAATTATAAGTTAGGTTAAAAATTAAAAATAGATTTTTAAATTGAAATAAATTAAATTGTAAACTAGTTAATTACTATATTGTAAAAGAGAGCTATTTATTTTGTCAATGTTATGATGAATTATGCATAATTTATTTTCACGTATAAAGATTTGCAATTGTGAAGAATTTGTTAGTCTTTATCATATTTTATGTATGTTAATTCTTGTATTATATTTAGTTAGTATTTTGATTATCACAATTTTTGTGGTTATTTTTTAATTGTGATTTCAATATTGTTTAATACAAAAATTAAAAAATATATTCAAGTAATTACAAAACCAGTTTAAATTAAATTTTTAAAAATTTGACATTTGAACAAATGATGTTGAAGATTTCAAGGAGAAAGTGGTGAACTTTATGAATATCCTGAAGATTTTACTATTTTGAAATTACACCAAGTGCACTTAGTAAAGGTCTATCAATTGATCTTGAGAAGCCTTCAAGATAATTAGTTAGAAGATATTGTGAAAGGAGAAAGCGAGGAAGTAAATTTTAGATAGCTAGAAAAGAAGAGGAAGAGGAGTGCCTAGTTTGAATCATGGAGATACAAAACCATTCCATAACCCTGTAGGAGAAGAGGAGGTTGTGACTATGAAATAGGTTGTAATTGAGGAGTATGGTTTTGGTGTGGATGGTGTGAATATCATACTTGAATATTTTTAATGAATAAAAAAGACATTAATTAATATTTAATGGAGCTTAAATAAAAATTATAATTTTAGATAGAGTTACAAGGTAGGAAAAGCCTATCTTATTGGGTCTCTTCTAATCATTGACATTTGTAGTATATTATTGTGCTATATATTATTAAGTTTACATGTGCTAATGGGTATATATGTATAAATTATATCATTATCATTTTAGATTTATTTTTTATTAGGTTGGTCTATTCTTATATCATGTGTATGAGAGGTATAACTAGAGGTCATGTGTTTCACTAATTAAATAAATTCATTTAGACTACTATCTTATATTTTTTTGTGCCTCTTAAACCCTTTATATATTGATTTTATCCTTTATACTCGTGAAATATATACTTTGTTCACTATTACAACCTATTCAAATATTTTTGTATTAAATGCACCAAAATATATACCAGTTAAAAAACACAATTTTATGACATAAGCCATTCATCCTAGACTTCTCTCTGTTACTAATATTCCTTATAGGTGGATTCTTTTGTTTTTCTTGCCTTGTAATTTCTATAAAAGTAGATAAATGAAGCTATTAGAATATCTAACATTTTAATAATAGTTATAAGTCAAGGTTTTCTTATAATACATTAAATGCACTAAAGGCTTTGTTAATCTTAAAGTATGATGCTTGAGTGCTAGTTTTTTGAGTGGATGTGTTAGCATCATTCTTGTGTTTATTATTCATATACATAAGTGTAAATAAAAATATCACTTTAAATAAAATACTATCACTAATTAAATAAATTAAAAATAATTAATCTCAATTAATCTATATTAAATCAAAGCTAGGTTGATAAATTGAAATGATATTTTTAAAAATTAGATGCAACAAGTGGAGGTAAATAACATTAGGAACTATTGCTAAGAACTTCTAGCCCACTACCCACTCTTTGATCAGTGAGGCCTTTCGTGCCTCAAGAAGTCTTGTTACTATGTGGAACCCAAATAGATTGAGTGGCTCTGAGTTATTCCAAACTAAGAATAGCTTAGGTATCCAATTTTTCACTGTTGGTCTTTCTTGGAACTTTATTAATATCTATGACCCCAATATGAGAAATGCCAAAAAAAAGTCTTTGTCTCAAACTAAGTAGTTTGATTTTGGGAAATAAGGAGGCACATTGGATGCTTGCAGGAGACTTCAACTCCCCCTACCCTTTAGAGAAGTGTGGAGGGTTGATTGATTACATTGATACTATGGTAGACATGGTAGACCTTCTGAATAATGTCGAGCTTATTGATATGGACCTTCAAGGTAAAATTTTCACCTGGAAAAATAGAAGACTTGGTGAAAATCTACTACAAGTTAGACTGGATTGATTCTTGATTTCTCCTAACTGGGCCACCCTCCATAGCTCCAACATGCTAGCTCTACCAAGGATGATGTCAGACCATAATCCACTACTGCTAAGTTGGGAGGACAACATTGTAGTTGGACCTTTCTCTTTCAAATAAGAGATAATGTGGAGCACTCACCTTGAATTCAAAGATAAATTATCCTATTAGTGGAATATTCCCATCCAATGATTTAATATGTACCGTGTTACTCAAAAACTCAAAAATATTAAAAAATGGTGAAAGGTTGGAACACGTGTATCTTTGGTGATGTATTTCACCAAAAAAGGGACTTGATGGAAAAACTTAAAGATATCCAAGTAAGAATTGATAATGGTGATGTAAGTGATCAAACTTGTCACCTTGAAAAGGATTACCACCTAGATTGGTCTAAAGTTTTCAAAAAAGAAATATTTTGGAAACAAAAATCCACAATACAATGGCTAAAAGAAGGTGATCGTAATTCCACTTTCTTCCATATATCTACCCTCAAACACAAGAAAAGAAACTGGATAACCAAACTTAAAGACAATCTTGGGTCTAAAGGCACTACTTTAGAACAAATTGGGATTATTGCCTCCTACTACTTTCAAGAGTCTTTCTTGGATCTTGATGCCAATCACTCTACTATTTTGGATTATTAGCTATTAGATAACACCCCTTCCATATTAACGAATATTGATAATGCCTCTATTAATATGCCTACTACTTCTGAATAAATCAAACCTGTTGTGTTCAACATGGGGGCTTACAAAGCCCCTAGGCCTGACGATTTCCCACTAACTTTCTTTCAAGAGTTTTGTGATATAGTGGGTGAAGATGTGTTCCTTGACTCTAACAACTTCTGAAGCAATTGAATCACACCTTTATTGCTCTTATTCCTAAAAAAATTATCCTCAAACTATGGTTGATTTTAGGCCTATAAGTTTATGTAATACCATCTATAAAATTTTCTCCAAAATCCTTGTCAATAGATTGAAGCCCCTTCAAGAGAAAATGATAAGTCCCTATCTAAAAGTCCTTTTCCTAGGTCATCAAATTTTGGATGCTTCCATCTCCACTCAATAAATCCTTCATTTTATGGACAAGAGTAACAATGCTGGTATGGATTTTAAACTTGAAATTTCTAAAGCCTGTGACAAGGTTTATTGGAATTTTCTTCTAAAAGTCCTTGCTAGTTTTGGATTCAATCATCCAGTTTTAAACCTCATCAAAGAATGTATTTCCATGATCAAGTACTTTGATCTTGTTAATGGTGTTCCCTATGGCTTCTTCAGTGTTGGTAAAGGGATCATACAAGGTGACCCCCTATCCCCATATCTATTCATCATGGTTGTATATGTTTTAAGCCAAAATATTTCTAAACTTCTTCATGAAGGTACTATCAAGGGAACCAAACATGCTACCTCTTTGGAACCCTCATCTATCTAATAGTTTGTTGATGACACCATCATCTTTGGGAAAACATTTGTCGTTAAAGCTAATAAATGGAAAATTTTCCTCAACAACTATGCTTCTAGCTTTGTTCAATGTATAAATTACACTAAAATCATTATATACTTCTTTAACACCTCCCAAACCCTTCAAAATAAGGTGACTACTATTATTGGTTGTGATAGTTCCCCTCTCACAACTGTTTATCTTGGTGTTCCTCTAATTGTTAAGGAAGTCACTCCCAATTTTTGGAATTCGATGCTGGAGAAATTACAGAGAAAACTTGTTGGGTGGAAAGGATCCATATTGAGTCATGGAGGTTGTAGACATCTAAAAATTTCCTGAGTATATCACACACTCGATTTTGCTTACTAACACCATTTCTATCCTAATTCACTCATTTTCATCTATTTAATTAAGTAATGTCAATTGTTTAATAAAATTCACCATTTTCTCCTATTAATTAGATAATTAATATTATTTAATTCATTCATTCTTTCATGCTAATTTTCATCTCATTTGATTAAATAATATAAATTATTTAATTAATTGTCCTAAATACCACTTTAATCAAATGATTCTAATTGTTTAATTAAATCTTTAAATCTCCTCCACTTGCACAATTAAGTAATTTATTAATGATTTAATTGACTATTTTCTTCTAATTCATCCAATAATTGAAAGAATAATCTCATGGAATATTCCTCCAATTTGAATTCAAATATTTCCCTCATGGAAATATCTCCAACATAACTCCTAAAATTTAAGGAATTTGCTAAATCTCTAGTACATTTTAGACCATTGATCTAATCCTTGATCCATGTGTCATGAATTACCAACCATTTGATCAGTTCTTGATCCATGCCTTCATCTCTCATTCGATTTCATCCCTTGATCACCATTTTTCATCTTGACCATTGATCGTGATTTCCAAATTCTATAAATAGCAAACCATTTTACATAATAATCATTCACAAGTCGTATGAAAACTTACTCTCTTGAATTGATTACTTAATTTTGATCAATTTGAGAGCTTTTTGTGAATGATCCACTCTAATTCTCATCAATCAGTAGTTAGATTCTTTTCATTCTTGTTTGTTCTTTAATGCTTTGAATTGAATCTAGTTGTTGATTGATAAACAAATTTCATTGGAATTGTGTAATTGATTGATCATTTGCTTAGTTTTAAATCTTGATTTGATGTTAATTGGTTAATATATTTCATAAATTTATAAATTGGCACACTCGATGGGACCCCACGTCTCTATTTAATCAATTTCTTTCAAGCATTGTCAGATTTGTAGGTTGTACCTGAGCAGAGCAACACTTCTAGTTTTTGGCAGGTTTGTACCTTTGTTAAAGGTTCACACCTCTATCAAATATCTATGCCTTCATAGCTTGAAAATATTGCACCTTCATCATAAGATTTGTGCCTTTGTTATATTGCTAACACTTTTTTCTATAGAAACAACCCACACAATTGTTAAAGGATCCCGCCTTTGTAAAAGGGTCGTGCTTTTGTCATCCGATAGTGTCGCACCTTTGTCAGAAAAGTCATGCTTCTATTAGAAATAGACCATGATTTTTTTAGTTTAGTTCTTCAATTTGCTTTCATATTTTGCTAAGAACTAACCCTAACCAGTGGTTGCTTGTCTGATTTGATTTGACAAAGATAACTCTTTACAACATAGAGAATCTGAAAAGCGTTTATTAACACTTTTTGAAGGAAAATCATGAAGCATGAATCAATTCAAAAGTGTTTCTTAACACTTATGTGAAGGATAAATTTAGAATTATTTCATTTTTATACTTTAGATTAACCTCACATTTAGCTTTGGTATTATAAAATTGAATCCTACAACTTTCATTTTTGGATTTGGTGTTTAAAATTGGACAGTCAAATTGTATCTTTATATGGGTTAAAATAAACATACAACTTTCATGCCTTAGCTTTCGTGCTTTAAATAAATCTAAACATTTACTTTGGTGCACGAATAAAATGAACATATATTCTTTGTCTATCGTGCTTAGTTAGTGCTTGATGTGTATCCTCTCCCCTTGCACCTAGTGTGATATTGGGTGAAAAGAAACATATTGAACTAACACTTTATGTTCATTTGTAACCCTAAAGTAGTTGCTACGTATCCTCTCCCCTCACACCTAGTGCGATCTTGGGTGAAGAGAAATAGTAACTCCTTTTTTTCTTTTAAGTAGGAGGCCTGCCTTGAGATACATCCTCACGAAGAACTCAAGGGTTTTACATCAAGTGGCATTTTTGGGTGCACTATATAAATTGGCTAAGAGAAAAAGTTGTAGGTCGATCCGTGCATGTAGTGCTCTGAACTTTTGTGAGGGACTAGGGTTTTCTAATTTCCCAAGGAGATGTATGAGAGGTCGACGGTGTTCACCAAGTTCTACCCACTAGAAACCTATTTTTTTTAGAGGCCTAAGAATTTTGAACGTCTTCTTTTAGTGGTGCAGTGGAATGGCATTGTTCCATGAATTTACTCGCCATATACCATGCATAGTTGAGGTGACAGAATCCCTTGCAAGGAGATTTTCTTTCCAAGGTAAGAGGTGTATCGTGTACACATGCATACTCTAGTCACTCATTCTATGTGTGGTATTTTATTCTGCAGACCCACTTTGAGAAGATAAACTTGATCTAAATACTAAATAAGATGTACTCTATGGTGTGTTTTCACGTTGAGACCTTGTAAAACCATTTAGTGTGACTTTATGAAAGAAAGATACATGAAAAAGCATCTAATACCAATCAAGTGAGTTGAATACATTGGCTATCATGTTTTTATCAATTGCAAAATAATCAAACATTCAAACATGCAGACAAAAATGGAAAAAATTTAAACCTTTGAACAAATTGTGCACTTGACAGATAATGATGCACCTTTTTATGCATTTATGTGCCTATTTTTTTTATCAAAGCAACACCTTTGCAACATTTTCGTACCTCTGTCTACATCATCACGCCTTTGTTTAGAGTAAACATAGGTAACTACAAATATGTGCTTTTGTTTTTCCATAATGTAGCGCTTTTGTGGATAACAACGTGCCTTTCTAGACATCTTTGTGCTTTTTGGAGCATCTTCACACTTATATAATAAATAGTAACATGCTTTTGTAACAATCCCACACTTTTGTCTATTTGGAAAATGCAACAATTTTAATAAATTTTTAAAATCTTGGTTTATGATCAACAAACTTTCAACAAACCTGGTTCATGAAAAATATGAATTGGTAATTGTCTGAGTTACGTAAAGCATCAACAAAATTGTGGATTCTAAGCTTCATTTTGGAAACAACAAAACACCATTAGTTCCCATTTTGGATCAACGTTTAAAAAGCAACAAGAAAAACATCAAACTCGACCCATTCAAACAACTTGATTCTAGAAATTGTTCATTTGAAACTAGATCTTCACATATCACTTTTATAATTTGTCATATTGCTTGAAAAATAGTCTATTTTTCAAGTATTAAGTCAAATTATTATCAAATCATGGTGAGTTGGCACACTATAGAGTCACAAGTCTACTCTTAAAGTTGCAAATTCATTATCATAAAAATAAAAAATAATCTTAGATCTAGTTCAAAACATTGTCTATATTGAAAGTTTCATACCATCTCATTCAACCAAATATCATTTCAAATAATTGGTCCAAAATTAGTTAAGGTGTCACTTTTATCCAAATTTGAGTGAAACATCATTATCAACATCTCCCAAGGTGGTCACAACTAAGTTACAACACAAAAAGAACATGGGGATTAATCAATGTGGGTCAAACATTCCAATGACTACAAATAGTGGAGATTTACCATTTGGAATGCTTGCTACTACAAACAAAGTACAATTACCACCTCAAAAAAAACCCCAAATGTTAAAAATTGAAACAGTTTACATAAAGGACTATACATTTGATCCAAACAAACCTAGGGAATTCACCCTCAATGAGATTCCTGAAATGTCACAAGACCCAACTCTTGCTTATGTCATAGAAACCGTAATTAAGCTAGATCCTAACTTGTACATGTCAAAACTAGCACAAAGTGGGGCTAAAATTCCATCAGATTTTGATGTCAATACACTCAACGAACAACCTTTAGATCAAACATTTGCATACTTAGTAGCAAAAAAATGACCTCATGGTAGTGAATATTTGGAAAAACATGTCACACTACCAATGCCACAAATTTCTTCATTTAATATATCAATTCAACCAATAGTTACCTTGCAAGGGATAGGTCAAAACACTTCCTCAAACCAATATGTAAACCCCTTGGGCAATACTCAAAATCAAGGACACATCAACACAAACCAAGGTTACCAAAACACAAATATACCACCAACCTTCAAGGCTCAAAGTACAAACATGACAATTTATGGGGTAAATGTACCTCCACAAAACTTGAGCTTGAATGATCCTAACAATCAACAACATCAACAACCACCAACCTTCAATACTCGAGGTACAAACATGAAAAATTATGGGGTAAATGTACCTCCACAAAAATTGAGCTCGAATGGTATCAACAATCAAAAATCACAAAATCCACCACCAGAATATCAAAATAAATCACAACATCCACCACCACAACATCAAAATAAATCACAACATTCAACACCATAACATCAAAATCAATCACAAAATCAACCACCACAATATCAAAATCTATCACAAAATCAACCACCTCAATATCAACAATCTCACAATATCCAATATCAACAACAACAACCAAATATTCCACCACAAAATCAACATCAACCAAATCACCAACATCAACGACAACATCCACAACAACAAGGTCGATAATTTCATCAATAATATCAATACCAAGAATCTCCTCAACACCATAACATGCACCAACAAAACATAAATCCATAATATCAACAACAACAACGTCATATGGCATTCACTTCACAAAATCATCAACAAAAAATTCCTCCATAACATCAACAACACATGCCATCACCACAACAAGGTCTTGCATATCAACAAACACAACAACAATTACAACAGTTGCAAGCACAAAGACAACTACAAGCACAACAACAAATATTGGCACAATAAAATTTACAACCAAACTCTCATTAAACTATTGTGAATCAAAATCAATATGCCAATACAAGGCTTTCACACCACCATTCAACAATTTGAACAATCCTCCATATGATCAATACAACACAAACATACCATCATTCCACAATACAATACATATGATTCATCACCAAGCATTGTTCCCTTGGACATATCAACTTAAATACAAACTTTAACACAAAAGATCCAAGATATTCAAGTGGGAAAGACAAAAAAATCGTACGCAGTACAAGATCTATGTCCCTACCCATTTGATAGAAGTATCATGATGGCTCCATTCCCTCCAAACTTTGAAATCCCAAAGTTTGATAAATACAAGGGACACGGTAATCCAGAAGAAAATATAAGAGAGTTCTATGTAGCATGCATGGAAGTATCTTACAACACATACCTCATGAGACTCTTTCCATGAAGCTTAGGTGGACAAGCAATAGAGTGGTTTTCTCGCATACCTCTAAGGATTAGAACCTTCCAACAAATAATTGATCAATTTGTAGCACATTTCTCATACAATATTGATGTAGAGGTCACCTTGGAAGAACTCTATACCTTAAAACAAAATTAGGAAGAAGCTTTTGCACCTTTCTTGCAATGATGGAGACATACGGCTAGTAAATGCAAGTGGCCTATTCTTGAGAAACAACAAGTTAAGATCCTCATGAGAAACTTAAACATGGATCTTGCTTTCCAATTAAGGATATAATGTGTATCGACTTTTGAGAAACTCATATTGAAAGGACTCAACATCAAAAGAGCCCTCATTGCAAAAGGAGCTATACAAATCTACAAGGACAAAAACCCATCATCTAGTTTCAGCAACCCCGCATATGGGCCAAGAATAAGAATGGTACTAATGATGGGGTTGTAGATGCGAAGGTGGTCATTAATGCACCTTCTGAAGCAAACATGCAACAAGGAGGTACACAACATGTCAATAATGTCAACAATGTTAACAATCAACAAGGATAAAAACCAAGACAAAACAACTACCCACAAAGACAAAAATACACTCCCTTAAGGGAGCCCATTGAAATAGTTTTGAACATGTTGGTCCAAGAAAACACCTTAAAACTTCTAGAATATAGACAATATGGGGAGCCACAAGTTAAACCCTCATGGTATAAGGATGAAGAGTATTGCAACTATCATCGTATAAAGGGACATAAAACATCCAATTGTATGAAATTGAAAAATGTCATACAAGACCTCATAGACAATAGTGAGGTGGATGTCGATCAATAATTTGAAAGTTCTAGAAACAAGGATCTAGGTACATATAAGAATCCAATGCTCGACCATCATAAAGGAAATGATGGCGGAAAAGGAAAATAATACAATCAAGTTAACCATACCTATGATAATGTCATATGCATCATACATTCTTATGACCAACATGTCTATATTATCACAATTCAACATAAAAATGTTGAGTGTGGAGTCACCACACAATGAGGGAAAGTTACCATACAAGGAGATCATCTACCATCCAGAGGACCAACAAGAGATAATTCCAATGATTATAGCTTACTTGATCAACTCAAAAACATTGCAAGTATAAGCAATTGGTGTTGTCATTGATGTCTATTGATATTGTTGCAAGGGAATGAGAAATTTATGCTTTGATTATTTGCATTATGTTGTCATTAGTAAAGCTACTAGTGTCAACCTCTAGTGTTGTTTTGATAAGCTTATGTCTATGGATATGTTTGAGTTACTATGTTTGTAGTTGGTTCAGTTGTTTTGTGGAACTGATGGAGATGATGAGGATGTGTCTTTGGTGCTTGGTTTCAAAGTTCTTTTGAGAAAATTTGATAGAAAGAGGAAACAGTGTGTTGCAGTGGTGTTTTGGGTGACAGAGTTGTGTTTAGGTTTTACTTCGCAGTTCTTCTTGGTTGAAGATTTGCCTATGCGATTTGGGTATGTTGGTAATATTAGTTCAAAGGTGTTATATTCAAGAGTTGGTGTGTTGGATCATCGTATAGAAGAAGTTGTGTTCACCAGTGTGTGATTGTGTATTGCAGAGGTATCTAGGATAAATTTCTTTGCTTTGTGTTTCTCCACAGTTATGTTTTAGGTCTTGTGGTTCTGAAGGAATGTTGATAGTGATGGTATATTTATTCAATTAAGATAGTTTGAGGTTTGGTGCTTTGGAAGATGGTTTTATAAGTTACAGTGTCTGGCAGAGTTGTCTGGATGTAGTGGGTGTGTACATTCTTTAGGTGAAAGTTGTTGTGAAGGATTTTGTTGGATTTTAGGGTGTTTGAGGAATATTCTAGATCATGTTCAAGTGTGGTGTGTGGTTCACAAGTCATCCTTGGGTTTGAGGAAGCATGTACTTAAAATATTAATGGTGTTTTCATGGGTAACGACCGACTTGGTGATTACACTACTTGCGATCAATAAATATTGTTTATAGAAGCATGTGATTGTGTGGTGTCATAGATTTGGGTTCCAATTAAGGTGTGATTTCATCTGCTTTCACTTCTACTGGGTTCCATGGAAGTGTTTTGGCGCTGACCTAATTTGAATTTGCACTTTTCAAGTGCATAGCTAACCTTGGAGAAGGTTTCACTATTGAAGAAAGTATAAGTATGAGTTGAGTTGTCGGAGGATAAAAAGATATATGTGAGAGATGTGAATGATGTGAAGTGCAGAGTATTAGAGTGTCAAATTGAGAAGTGCAATGCGAGATTTCATGTGTTAGCTTACTGAATATAGTGAGCAGAAGGTGGCTACAATTCTTCAATCAGACTGTGAAAGTGTTAGTGACAGCGTGGTGGATTCCTTGTTGCATTGACATTCTTTTCTCTGTGTAACACTTCTTCTCTATCTTCTTTTCTATTCTGGCAGCGATCCTTTCTTCTTTGGACAGTGAACCCTCCCATAGTGAGCCCTATTGTATTCGGTGTTGGTATTACTTATACTGTGAGCTAATCCTCACTGTGGTTTTTCCCTTATTGGTTTTTCCATGTAAATTTGGTGTTCCCTTGTGTATGGTGTTAAGTGGTTTCAATTTCTGTTATTTCCTTTTCATGTTAATTCATTTGTAGTGTAGAAAAATGTATCCCTTTTATATTTTCACACTTGTTTGGGCCCTCCTAGTTAATTTAGACTTAATTGTGCCTTATTTTAATGTTGTAAAGTGTACCCCTTTACACTTTCACACTTATTTAGGGCTCCTTTAATTAACTGAGCTCAATTTTTCTTAATTGGCCCCTTAATTCATTTACCAAGCCTATTTTATTGCCTTTTTCAAAGAGAAAACCTGGCATTCATTAATTCCTTAACATAACACTTTTCATTGAGCAATGTTTGTCCTGGGTTTAGGGACCATGGGCGAATGGGTCCTCCCTTAGACCTAGGACCTAAATTTAAATTGTGTTTTTAGAAGTATTTTAATGTTTTCAAATATAGATATTTCAATGTTGGCTTGTGATATTTGAATTTCAAAAAATTAAGGATACATACCTATAAATATAAGGTTATTTCACTATGTTTCAGCTAGAAATTTTCAAGAGATCAAGTTATAATTAAAGAACATTTCAAGAGAAATTCAAGGCATTCAAGAGTAGATTTATTGAATATTTATTGCAGCAATCAAGATCCAATTGTCATGTCAAAGTCTTCTTTCATCATGCATGTTTTTTGAGTTAATATGGTGATGTAGGTTTGATGATCCATTCAAGCATTCAAAACATTATTTCAAGTCAATATTCAAGGTCCAAGATCCACATCCATTGAAGCCATTTCATGCAAGTTGCAAATTTACATTCCAAGGTTTATGCAAGGTTTTGTTGAGTGGTAACATAGATTTGTTCATTTTTCATTCCCTCTTTCATGTTTTATTGCATTTCAAGGTTTGATTACCAAAATGGGGTTTGACAAAGGCAAAGCCCCATTCACCAAAATAAAACATTTTTCCCTATTGATTTTTGTTTGTAGACTTAGATGGAAGAAATATTGAAGATCTCTTGAAGAGAAAAATTGAAGAAGTTGTCAAAGTTGCAAAAAGTTGTCAAAGTTGTCATCTTCTCAGATAAACTCATCTATAAAATTTATTTCTAACTTTTTGAACCTGAAACCTGGGAAAATTGGAAGATTCAGATCTATAACAGAGGCTCCCAAAATTTGTAGAAGAACCCTAACTCAAGACCCATTTTCCCCTGGGCGAATGAGTCCCAAATCAACTTTAGAAAGTGACTTTTGGTGACTAGTACACATGCTTCTGCCCCTCTCTGATCTGTATTTGGTTTTCTAGTTCTATCAGTATTAAGCTTAATCTTGTTGTTCCAAGTGTTAGATTTCATTTTGGTGTTAGTTTACTATTTTTAGTTTTTCTCCCCAAAGTGTTGTTTGACCAGGACCCCCATCCTAACAAAAAAAGGAAATCTATAGATGTTGGTATGTGGCGACTAATCATTCTATATTCTACACTCTTCATGTATCCTCACTAAGGTTCGGGGCCGAGCTGGGCCCTAGGCAAGGGTTTGGGGGTGGCAGTCCCTGAGAAAAAAATTTCTCCTACTTTTTCGCTTCATCACCGAAAAAGGAAAAAATGACTTTGTAGAACCCTAATTTTTGGAAGCTTCTAAAAAGCTTGTTATAAGCGGTTGGGATGAGAGTTGTAGCATGCAATTATTCACGATATTATAATAGGTTTTTCACTGGATAATAAAATCATTGGATGGCTGTGATTTTGTGGATGTAGCCAGGATTGGGTGAACCATGTTAAATTCTTTGTGTTGTCTTATATCTGCTATAATTCTATGTATGTTTTATTTCTCTATTTTATTGATCAAATCTGATTTTAACTATTAGATATCTACCTTCTAACCCTAACAATAGATTCACACCTTGAGTTGACTCACCTAAGGGCTGTAAGATAATTCTTTGTGTGGATCTCATTTCCTAATGAAATTGAAGAATATAGGTCCCTAAGTGGTTCATCAAAACCATTTTGATAACCCTTACCCCATTTTCATCCATTTCATTTTGGTGAACTTGACCTTTTGAGCATTGTTTCTTTTTTATTTTGGAGTCTTTTTCAGCCCTAGATCTAGAGTTTTCATTCATTTGTGTTGTATTGTATTGAATTAAATCTCATTTAGGTTTGTTTAACTTGCATTAGTTTGCATCTCATTTAGGGTTTTAGGATTATATTTTTGTATTCTATAAATCTAAAAAATATTAAAAAAATCAATCATTTTGCAAATAATTTACATAGTATTGCATCATCATTCATTTAAATTACATAATTGAATGAAAATTGCACATCAAAATACCTCTCCTAAGTTGCCATTTAGTCATATTTTGTATTTGCATTCAAGTTTAATTTCACAAAAATCTGAAACTGTAACTCACTGTCTGAAACCAAAATTTGGAAACCACAAGAATCAAATAAAAAATGTGTAAATTTAATTTTCAAAACCCTAAGCCAGGACCCATTCACGCAGGGGCGAATGAGTCCCTGATCAAGGTTGTTTCCTGAATTTTTGGGCATTAAAACCTTTGTTCATGTATTCTATTATGTTGTTTTCAATTTTATGTTTTAGTTTGCATAATTTCTATTAATTGGAATTGATCATATTAAGCTTCATTTGATAAATTTAGGGAATTGTGTGAATTCAAAATTGCATTTACAAGACATAATTTTTTAGGTTTTTACATAGCATAATGAGAAAATTATCTTGTTTAGAATCTGAAAATTCCTTTTACATATTTACATTGCACTTTACATCTTAGGATATTCGATTACATCTTGCCTATTTTCCATTTTGGGTGCATACCAATTTTTTGTAACTTGTATGAGCTTCACAAATTGAATGAAAATTGCACATCAAAATAGCTCTCCTAAGTTGTCATTTAGTCACATTTTGCATTTGCATTCAAGTTTAATTTCACAAAAATCTTAAACTGTAACTCACTGTTTGAAACCAGAATTTAGAAACCACAAGAATCAACTCAGAAATATGTAAATTCAATTTTCAAAACCCTAAGCTAGGACCCATTCACGCAAGGGTGAATGAGTCCCTAACCAGGGCTATTTCATGAATTTGTGGGCATTAAGACCTTTGTTTTTGTATTATGTTATGTTGTTTTTAGTTTTTTGTTTCAGTTTGCAGATTTTTTGTTAATTGGAATTGATCATATTAAGCTTCATTTGATAAATTTATGGAATTGTGTGAATTCAAAATTGCATTTACAAGACATCATTTTTTAGGTTTTTGCATAGCATAATCAAAAAATTATCTTGTTTAGAATCTAAAAATTGCTTTTACATATTTACATTGCACTTTACATCTTAGTATATTCAATTGCATCTTGTCTATTTTCCATTTTGGGTACATACCAATTTTGTGGAACTTGTATGAGCTTCACAACTTGGTGTCCTATTAGCAATACTATTGTGAGACGTAGTTTGAGACTCATGTCATCCCATGATACACCATTCGTTGTGGATCTTGGGTTTTCCAACTCTTTCACTCATAATGTTGATACTAATTAACCCACTATGGACCATATTCTTCATACCTCATTTCCAATGACTTCCCTACCCATAACTCATGTGCATGATGTTGAAATAATGGTTTCTAATGCCTCTAGAGAGAACATAAGAAAGATCAATGAAGAATTGAAATATTTGCAAGAATTTTTGAGAACCAAACATATTGCTAGTAATGTCATTCCTATCATAGGGAACATGAGAAAACTACTTAGGCATGAAAAATGAATAGAGTTTATATGTAACGTGATCCATATCATTAAAATAAATTTATACTCTCCCCAACCAGTTTGCAACACCTTTCCTATGCATGAAAGAGATTCAATAAAGGAATATACAATCCCTAATACATCCCTTCCTAAAAAAGGAAAGGCCTTGCAGTTAGAAGATGAAATTGATGACCAAATAATTATCAAACCAAAGAAGAAGAGATTGAAAGTACATGAGCATTACAAATTTTAGAAACAAAGGAAGCATGTTCCTCTTGAATCCTTCGATGACCTATTAAAGATATCCAAGACTAAGAATGAATTTTACAATCTTTTACATTGGGGATTAATTACATTACCTCCTAAACCCAAATAAGTAACACCACAACAAACCAATCAAAATAAACCTTATCGTGCCTATCATAGATTCTTTGGACAACACATCGAGAATTTTCATTGTTTAAAGGAATTGTTGAAGAAATTTAAATACCCTAGGGATACAACTTAACTACATTGTATGAGCTTTGCTTCTTGCCATGTAATAGTTGTAGGATCATAGCATACTCACTATTGCATGTCTTACATTCATTGCAAATCATTTTATTTATTGCAAGGAGCTCATTCTTATCACTCGGCTCATCCTTGTCCTACACTTAGTGGGGGCAAGGGGTTAAATAGCCTTGTCCTAGTTTGGCACTTGATGTTTTCCCTTTGGCTAGTTATCCGCCTTCCACATATACCAAACAAGATTGGGATGTGGATGACCTGCTATAGGTTTACTTGCATGTGCCTTACTAGTCTTGTCTTTGTTTTCTTTTTCATGTTCTTTATGTGATTGCATGTGTGTAATTTGATCCCTTGTATTGTTTTGTTTGGTGTATCCCTCTACATGTGCATTCCTCTATTTGTACCTATATTCTTCTATATGTTGTAAGAATTTATTTTTTTCTTTGTCTTGTGTTTTCATTTTGGGATGCCACAAGGTTTCGAGACATTTAGGTCTCTTCCATGTTGACCCAAAATCATTTTCTGTGTTTTCACTCTCTATGTGTCATTCTTTCGGTTCTACAAGTATTTAGGGAATGATGACGTTTCTGAGCTCTATAATCACATTGTAGCAAAGACATACTATCCTCAAAGTTGTGGATCTCTTATGTGATTTTTGGGATTTCATTTTGGGGGCAACCCCTGCCTCTCTCTTTTTCATGACGTAGCTTCATTTGTAAGCATATGACTTGGCATAGGGCTTTTCTAATAAGCTCTCATGTCTCCTTTACTGTTTAGCATTGATTATTTGCTACTTTAAAGCAATTTCTCATAGCAATGCTGATAGCAATTTCTCATAGCAATGCTGATAGCAATTTCTTTAAAGTGGGTGCATACATTGGCATTATTATTTTTGACATTCCTTATGTTTCATTGTGCAATTTTATTTCTTCTTGTGATGCATCTTTTTTTTCATGGTGTCATTAGGTTTGATGTCATCCGAGAGCATGATATTTCTCGGCATACAACTTTCCTCTTAGTGGTGATGCTACGTGTTGCATTCCCTAAGTTGTGAATCTTTTATCCTTGACTTGTCCTCTCTTGGAGACATTAGGCATGATGTTCCCTAAAGTAAGACCTTAAACGAACTAATCAAAATTCCTTTAAACATGTTTATTTGAATTTTTGTTCATAATTCTTTAGCATAACACAACTTGCTAACCTTGTGAAGCTCGAAACCCTTTTCAAGGCCAGCTAGCATAACACACTTTGCTTGTGAATGGAGCCTTGCCTTTTTTGTTCATAAGTTCTTAGCATAACACAGCTTGTTAGGCCTTATGAAGCTCAAAGTTTTTTTTTTGTTTTGTGGTGCCTTATTGAAGTTTTCAAGAGGATAGCTTTGTTATGGTATGGGAGCCTAATAAGATTCTCTCATTTACCACCCTTTGGGGCCCACATTGTAGGCATCCAAAGTTCCATTAGCCCAGAGTGAGTGTACATTTTGTTTGCATAGTGGAAAGCCAAGGTTCCATGTGAAAATTTTTGGACAAATAGCCGAAGTGTGTTCCACATCACATTGGATAGTCGAGGCTTGATCCACCTTTTTATTTTTTTCCTTTTCATTGAGTCTTTGGCATTGTATGATTGAGAAATCTTGTCGTTGTTGCATACATATATTTTGAATGTCTACTTTAGTGATTTTTACGTAAGGTCATCCTCTCACTAAAGTGGGGGCTAAATGTAGTGTAGAAAAATGTATCCATTTTACATTTTCATACTTTTTTGGGCCCTCTTAGTTAATTTGGACTTAATTATGCCTTATTTTAGTGTTATAAATTGTACCCCTTTACATTTTGACACTTATTTAGGGATCCTTTAATTAATTGAGATTAATTTTCCTTAATTGGCCCCTTAATTCATTTACCAAGCCTATTTGATTGTATTTTTCAAAGAGGAAACCTAACATTGATTAATGCCTTAACATAACACTTTTCATTGATCAATGTGTGTCCTAGGTTTAGGGACCTAGGACCCATTCTCCCATGGGTGAATGGGTCCTCTCTTATACCTAGGACCTAAATTTAAATTATTTTTTTGATGTTATTTTAATGTTTTCAAATCTATATTTCAATGTCGTCTTGTGATATTTGAATTTTGGGAAATTAAGGATACATACCTATAAACATAAGTTTATTTCACTATGTTTCACCTAGAAATTTTCAAGAGATCAAGTTAGAATTAAAGAAAATTTCAAGAGAAATCCAAGGAATTCAAGAGAAGATTTATTGCAGCAATCAAGATCCAATTGTCTTGTCAAAGTCTTCTTGCATCATGCATGTTTTTGGAGCTAATATGGTGATGTAGGTTTCATGGTCCATTCAAGCACTCAAAGTATTATTTCAAGTCAATATTCAAGGTTCAAGATCCATATCCATTGAAGCCATTTCATGCAAGTTGTTGATTTACATTCCAAGGTTTATGCAAGGGTTTGTTGAGTGGTAACATAGATTTGTTCATTCTTCATTCCCTCTTTCATGTTTTATTTCATTTCAAGGTTTGATTACTAAAGCGAGGTTTGACCAAGGAAAACCCCCATTCACCAAAAACAAAACATTTTTCCTATTGATTTTTGTTTGCAGATTGAGGTGGAAGAAATCTTGAAGATCTCTTGAAGAGAAAAATTGAAGTTTTCAAAGTTGCAAAAAGTTGTCAAAATTGTCATCTTCTCACGAAAACTCGTCTATAGAATTTATTTCTGACTTTTCAAACTTGAAACCTATGAAAATTGGAAGATTCATATCTATAGCAATGGCTCCTGAAAGTTGCAGAAGAACCCTAACTCGGGACCTATTCGCCTTTGGGTGAATGAGTCCCTAGAATCTAAAAATAATCATAAAATTATCTTGTTTAGAATCTAAAAATTGCTTTTACATATTTACATTGCACTTTACATCTTAGTATATTCAGTTGCATCTTGTCTATTTTTCATTTTGGGTACATACCAATTCTGTGGAACTTGTATGAGCTTCACAACTTGGTGTCCTATTATCAATACTATTGTGAGACGTAGTTTGAGACTCATGCCATCCCGTGATACACCATTCACCGTGGATCTTGGGTTTTCCAACTCTTTCACTCATAGTGTTGATACTAATCAACCCACTATGGATCATAGTCTTCATACCTCATTTCCAATGACTTCACTACCCACAACTCATGTGCATGATGTTGAAATAATGGTTGATAATGCCTCTCAAGAGAACATAAGAAAGATCAATGAAGAATTGAAATATTTGCAAGACTTTTTGAGAACCAAACATATTGCTAGTAATGCCATTCCTATCATAGGGAACATGAGAAAACTACTTAGGCATGAAAAAGGATAGATTTTATATATAACGTGATCCATATCATTAAAATCAATTTATCCTCTCCCCAACTAGTTTGTAATACCTTTCCTATGCATGAAAGAGATTCAATAAAGGAATACACAATCCCTAATACATCCCTTCCTGAAAAAGAAAAGGCTTTGCAGTTAGAAGATGAAATTGATGACCAAATAATTATCAAACCAAAGAAGAAGAAACCGAAAGTACATGAGCATTACAAATTTCAGAAACAAAGGAAGCATGATCCTCTTGAATCCTTCAATGACCTATTAGAGATATCCAAGATTGAGAATGAATTTTACACTCTTTTACATTGGGGATTAGTTACATTACCTCCTAAACCCAAACAAGTAACACTATAGAAAACTAATCAAAATAAACCTTATTGTGCCTATCATAGATTCTTTGGACATCACACTGATAATTGTCGTGGTTTACAGGATCTATTGAAGAAATTTAAATCCCCTAGGGATCCAGCTTAACTACATTACATGAACTTTTCTCCTTATCATGTAATAGTTGTAGGATCATAGCATACCCACTATTGCATGTATTACATTCATTGCAAATCATTTTCTTTATTGCAAGGAGCTCATTCTCATCACTTATCTCGGCTCATCCTTTTCCTGTGCTTAGTGGGGGCAAGGGGTTAGATGGCCTTGTCCTAGTTTGGCACTTGATGGTGTCCCTTTGGCTAGTCATATATCTTCCACATACATTGAAGAAGATTGGGATGTGAACAGCTTGCTATAGGTTGGCTCGCATGTGGCTTACTAGTCTTTTCTTTGTTTTCTTTTTCATGTTCTTTGTGTGATTGCATGTGCGTAATGTGATCCCCCATTTTTTTTTGTTTGTTGTATCCCTCTACATGTGCATTCCTCTATTTGTACCTACATTCTTCTATATGTCGTAAGTATTATCTTTTCTTTGTCTTGTGGTTTCCTTTTGGGGATACTACAAGGCAGTGAGACATTTAGGTCTCTTCCATGTTGACCTAATTTTATTTTTTTGTTTTTGCTCTTTATGTGTCATTTTTTTTTTATATGAGTATTTGGATAATGATGACATTTCTGAGGTCTATATTCACATTGTAGCAAATACATACTGACCTTGAATTTGTGGATCCCTTATGTGATTTTTGGGATTTCATTTTGGGGCAACCCCTTTCTCTCTCTTTTTCATGTTGTAGCTTCATTTGGAAACATTTGACTTGGCATAGGGATTTTAGAATAATCTCTCGTGTCTCCTTTATTGTTTAGCATTGATTATTTGCTACTTTAAAGTAATTTATCATAGCAATGGTGTTAGCAATTTCTTTAAAGTGGGGGCATACATTGGCATTATTATTTTTGGCATTCCTTATGTTTCATTGTGTGATTTTATTTCTTCCTATGATGTGTATTTTTCTTGGTGGTGTCATTGGGTTTAATGTCCTCCAAGAGCATGATATTTCTTGGCATACGACTTTCCTCTTAGTGGTGATGTTGTGTTTTCTATTTCCTAGGTTTTGAATATTTTATCCTTGACTTGTCCTCTCTTGGAGACATTAGGCACGATGTTCCCTAAAAGGAGACCTTACACGAACTAAGCAAAATCCCTTTGAATGTGTCTATTTGTATTTTTGTTCATAAGTGTTTAGCATAACGCAGCTTGCTAACCTTTTGAAGCTCGAACCCCTTTTCAAGGCCACCAAGCATAACGTACTTTGCTTGCCAGTGGATCCTTGCCTTGTTTGTTCATAGGTTCTTAACATAACATAGCTTGTTAGGCCTTATGAAGCTCAAAGTTTTTGTTTTTGTTTTGTGATACCTTATTGAAGTTTTAAGTGGGATAGCTTTGATATGGTATGGGAGCCTAATAAGATTCTCTCATTTTCCACCCTTGGGGGCTCACCTAGTGGACAACCAGAGTTCCATTAGCTCAGAGTGAGTGTGCATTTTGTTTGCATAGTGGACACCTAGGGTTCTGCTTGTGAACAATTTTGGACAAACAGTCGAGCTGTGTTCCACATTGTGTTGGACAATCGAGGCTTGATCCACCTTTTTTGCTTTTTTTCCTTTTCTTTGAGTCTTTGGTGTTGTATGATTGAGTAATCTTGTTGTTGTTGTATACATATGTTTTGAATGTCTACTTTAGTGTGAGTTTGACATAATTTCATCCTCTCACTAAAGTGAGGGCTAAATGTAGTGTAGAAAAATGTATCCCTTTTACATTTTTACACTTGTTTGGGCCTTCCTAGTTAATTTGGACTTAATTGTGCCTTATTTTAGTGTTATAAAGTGTACCCCTTTACATTTTTACACTTATTTAGGGATCCTTTAATTAATTGAGCTTAATTTTCCTTAATTGGCCCCTTAATTCATTTACCAAGCCTATTTTATTGCATTTTTTGAAGAGGAAACCCGACATTGATTAATGCCTTAGCATAACACTTTTCATTGAGCAATGTGTGTCCTAGGTTTAGAGACCTAGGACCCATTTTCCCATGGGTGAATGGGTCCTCCCTTAGACCTAGGACCTAAATTTAAATTATAGTTTTAGCGGTATTTTAATGTTTTCAAATCTATATTTCAATGTCGGCTTGTGATATTTGAATTTTGGGAAATTAAGGATACATACCTATAAATATAAGGTTATTTCACTATGTTTCACTAGCAATTTTTAAGAGATCGAATTATAATTAAAAATTTCAAGAGAAATTCAAGGCATTCAAGAGTAGATTTATTGAATATTTATTGCAGCAATCAATATTCAATTGTCATGTCAAAGTCTTCTTGCATCATGCATGTTTTTGGAGCTAATATGGTGATGTAGGTTTCATGATCCATTCAAGCATTCAAAGCATTATTTCAAGTCAAGATTCAAGGTTCAAGATCCACATTCATTGAAGCCATTTCATACAAGCTACAAATTTACATTCCAAGGTTTATGCAAGGGTTTGTTGAGTGGTAACATAGATTTGTTCATTCTTCATTCCCTCTTTCATGTTTTATTTCATTTCAAGGTTTGATTACTAAAGCGAGGTTTGACCAAGGAAAACCCCCATTCACCAAAAACAAAACATTTTTCCTATTGATTTTTTTTTGCAGATTGAGGTGGAAGAAATCTTGAAGATCTCTTGAAGAGAAAAATTGAAGTTGTCAAAGTTGCAAAAAGTTGTCAAAATTGTCATCTTCTCACGAAAACTCGTCTATAGAATTTATTTTTGACTTTTCAAACTTGAAACCTATGAAAATTGGAAGATTCATATCTATAGCAATGGCTCCTGAAAGTTGCAGAAGAACCCTAACTCGGGACCTATTCGCCTTTGGGTGAATGAGTCCCTGATCAGCTTTAAAAACTGACTTTTGGTGACCGGTACACATGCTTATGCCCCTCTCTGATCTGTATTATGTTTTTTGGTTATTTCGGTATTGAGATTAATCTTGTTGTTCCAAGTGTTATATTTCATTTTGGTTTTAGTTTACTATTTTTAGTTCTTCTCCCCAAAGTGTTGTTTGACTAGGACCCCCATCTTGACACAAAAAGGAAATCTACAGATTCACACCTTGAGTTGACTCACGTAATGATTGTAAGAGAATTCTTTGTGTGGATCTCATTTCCTAATGAAATTGAAGAATATAGGTCCCTAAGTGGTTCATCAATACAATTTTGATAACCCTTGCCCCATTTTCTTTCTTTTCATCATCATAACAGATTTAAGGGTTTAATAAATGAATGTGGATTTGAATGTTAATGAGGGTTTTGAAGTTTTGAGGTACAACTAATTCACCCCCCCTCTCATTTTTCTTGTGCATTCAAAAATTGGTATCAAAGCAAGGTTTCGTGGAAGAAATTTTAACCGCTTAACGTAGATCTCGAATGGTGCACAAGAAGGAGATCTCTATATTTGATAGAACCGAATATGAATTCTAGTAAACAAGGATGGAAGGATTTATAGATTATCTTGGATATGATGTCTATAAATTTTTTTAGAATGGATATACTATTCCTACAAATGGTTCGAGCACTGAAGTTGGACTCAAGACCTATGAAAGCAATAATAAAGCAAGGTATGCTCTCTTGAGTAGTCTTACAAATTCTAAATTAGTGAAAGTTATGAATCTAAAAACTGGTAAAGTAATTTGGGAAAAGTTGGAAAGTATTTATGAAGGAGATGATATGGTCAAACAAGCTAAAATGCAAAATTTAAAGATCGCATTTGAGAACTTGCAGATGTTTAAAGATGAAAACATTACAAGCTATATGCAAAGGGTAGATGAAGTGGTCAACTCCATTAGAGGTCTTGGTGGAAAATTCAAAGAACCAAAAGTGGTAAAGAAAATTCTTAGAACCCTTCCTAAAGCTTACATTCATAACAAATTTCTTATTGAGGAATCTCAAAATCTAGATCATTATACTAGAGATCGATCGTATGGCTCTCTAACTATGTTTGAAATGAGAGAATTCGGTACTAATAATGGTGCAAAAATTGAGACTGCTTTTAAGGCTAGAAAATCATAGAAGATTGAAGAATTAGATCAAGATGATCTTGATGATGTGGAAGCTAACTTTGTGAGAAGGATGAAAAAGGGTATTGTTAAGTACAAAGGTAATTTGCCTTTCAAATGTTTCAGTTGTGGAAGGTAGGTCATTGTGCTTCAAGATGTCCAAATAGAGTTGTGAAAAATAAGAACAAAGGTAAAATGATTAAGAAAATCTATTATGTTAGAGAAGATGCAAGTATTTCTAATGATGAATCTGATTATGGAGATGATGATGATGAATGCCTGTTCATGGCTTTAAAAGATGAATCTATTTTTTTTAACTCTAAAATATGTGTGAAGGAATGCCCTCCAGAGAGGAAGGATAAGATTGAAGGTACTTTGGTATCTATTTTTCATGCTAGACAAGATAAGAACTATTGGATCATTGATAGTGGATGCTCTAATCATATGACTAGAGACAAGAGTAAGTTTGTTAAACTTGAAAAGTATGATAGAGGACTTGTTAGATTTGGTGATTATTTGGATGCTAAGATATGTGGAATAGGTTCAATCAGTTTTGATGGCAAGCATAATATTGATGATGTTTACTATGTCAAGGGTTTAAGGCATAACCTCTTGAGTTTTAGAAAAATGTGTAGCAAAGGATACAATCTTATGTTTCAGGGTGATGGATGTGAGATCAAAAAAGGGTCCAGAACTGTGATTGTTGCTAGAAGAAGGACAAATGGAAATGTTTATTGGCTCAAGGGTGTTGATGGTCATTACTTTATGACTTGGATCAATGAAAGTTGGCTATGGCACAAGAGGATGTGTCACATTAATTTTGATAATATATTAAGAATCGGTTCAATTCAAGCAGTGAGAGATCTACCAAAGATTACAAATCCTATCAATGATTCCTACAAGGATTGTCAGATTGGAAAGAAAATAAGAAGTTTCAAAGGAAAAGAACAATATTCTACCGAATTGTTGGAATTGGTTCATATAAACCTTTGTGGTCCCACAAGAATAAGAAGTCTTCAAGGTGGCATGTATTTCATGCTTTTTATTGATGATTATTCTAGAATGACATGGTTCACTTTTCTTAAAGAAAAATTTGAAATCCTAGATAGGTTCAAAGCATTTAAAGTTATGGTTGAGAATGAAATGGATATGAAGATCAAGTGTTTGAGGTCTAACAAAGGTGGAGAATTCACCTCCAATGAATTTAAAATATTTTGTGAGAATCATGGTATAAAGAGGCACTTGTTTGACCCTAGGACTCCTCAGCAAAATGGAGTGGTTGAAAGGAAAAATAGAACTATTCAAGTGTAAGAACTATGATGAAAGAAGATAACCTAATAGAAGTCTACTAGAGAGAAGCAATTTATATTGCTTTTTGCATACTTAATAGAGTTCAAGCAAAAGGAAACAGCACAAAGACTCCCTATTAATTATGGTATGGAAGGATCCCTAGTGTCAAATAATTTAGAGTGTTTGGAAGCAGGTGATATATCAGAAGAGATGAAGAAAACTTGGGAAATTTTGATGCAAGGTCTGATGAAGGAATTTTCCTTGGATATTCTACTAAAATCAAAGCCTACCGATGCTACAACAAAAGACTAAGAAATATTTTTGAAAGTGCAAGTGTCAAGGTTGATGAATATTTTTAGAACTCAATGGTGATAGATGGATATGAATTAGATGAGCCTAATTACAAAGAAAAATAAAACATAAGGAAAAGGAAGTGCAAATTGAAGAGGAAGAAGCTCTGAAAAAGACCCCTAGAACCCCTAAGTATGTGCAAAGAAATCATTCTAAAGAATAGATCATTGGAGACAAAAGCAAAGGTGTATTGACAAGAAGAAAAGCTATTGAAGAAGAGGTAAATTTGTGTTTACTTCCTAAAGTTGAACCTAACACACTGATTGAGGCATGCAAAGATGAACATTGGATGAAGTCTATGGAAGAAGAACTACTACAAATCAAGAAGAATTAGACCTTGGAACTTGTCCCAAGACCTGCAAACAAGAACATAATTGGAACAAAATGGGTATTCAGAAAAAAACTGAATGAGAATGGAGAAGTGGTAAGGAACAAAGCATGGCTTGTGTGTAAGGGCTATTCACAAGTTGAAGGAATAAATTTTGAGGAGACATTTTCCCTGGTGGAAAGAATGGAAGCTATCGAGATGTTTTTGGCTTTTACAACACACAAGGATTTCAAAATTTATCAAATGGATGTGAAGTCTACTTTCTTGAATGGAGAATTGGAAGAAGTATACATGGAACAACCGAAAGGATTTTAATTATCAGATAAATCGAATATGGTCTACAGATTGAAGAAGGCTTTTTATGGCTTGAAGCAAGCTCTTAGAGCTTGGTATGCAAGGTTGGACAAATATTTGATACAACAATGATTCAATAAAGGTACTGTAGATAGTAATATTTACTTTAAAGTTGAAAAGGATCAAATCTTGCTTGTGGTTGTGTATGTTGATGACATATTTTTTGGAGGAAATGAAGCTATGTGCAAGAAGTTTGCAAAAGAGATGCAAAAAGAGTTTGAGATGTCTATGTTTGGGGAGATGAATTTTTTCCTTGGGCTCCAAATCAATCAAACAGAAAAAGGTATATTCATTTCACAATCAAATTATGTCAAAGAGATGTTGAAGATGTTTGGAATGGAAGACTCCAAACCAATATGTACTCCTATGGTTATTGGTTGCAAGATGAGCAAGAATGGTGAATCTCCTAAGGCTGATTAGAGAAAGCACAAATCAATGATTGGTGGATTGCTAAATCTAACTGATACTAAACCGGATATCATGCATGCAGTTTTCCTTGTGGCTATATTTCAAGAAGATCCTAGAGAGTCACATGTTGCAATAGTGAAGAGGATATTTTGATACTTGAAGGAAACTCCAAATCATGGCTTATGTTATCCAAAGGATACCAATTTCACTTTAAGTGCTTACACAAATGCAAATTAGGCTTGTTGTGTTGATGATAGGAAAATCACAAGTGGTGGTGCATTATTTCTTGGATGTAGATTGGTATCATGGCTAACTAAGAAACAAGATTCAGTATTAATCTCATCAAGTTTCCACAGTCCATGATAATGTTTAGCTCAAAAAATTTGGATTGAAATTGTGTGATTTTTTTTATTCAAAAAAGACATAGTTTCAATCCAAAAAATTTGAGCTAAACAAGATTTAGTATCTCTATCTACTGCAAAAGCTTAGTACATTGCAGCAACATCTTGTTGCACACAAGTGGTATGGATGAGGCAAGCATTGAAGGATGTCAGATTAGTTTATGATGAACCAATTTCTATCTTCTATGACAATATAAGTGTAATCAATATTTCAAAGAATCTAGTATGAATTCAACGACAAAACATATTTCAATTTGGTATCACTTTTTGAGAGAGAAAGTTTTGGAGAATGAAGTGAAGCTTGAATATGTGCCTACAAAGGATCAGATTGCTGATATATTCACTAAGGCTCTTCCTAAGGATAATTTTGAGTATCTCTAGGAGAATTTGGGGGTTATTTCCCCTCCTTTCTTAAACTAGATGCATAAGGAGATGCACCAGTCCAGTGGATCTCAAGATTCATTCTTTGTTCTAGACTGATGTTGGTGGCTACCTCTCAAGGGAGTAGGTAGTAGCATTATTGATTGTTGTAGTCAGAAGAGTGTGTGTTTTCATTGTGCAGTGGTTTTTGATTTGGTACAATTTGGTGTGTGCTCCTAAGGGGGAGTATACAAAGAAATAAAGGAAAGAAGTCATAGAAGTAAGCAAGTTGATTGATATCAAAGAAAGAGAATAAACAGTGCAAACATTTTTTTTCCTTTTCTATTGATGTCAAAGGGGGAGAGAGAAACATGTGAAAAAGAACAAGTTATCAAGGAGAGAGAAACAAGTAAAGAAGACAATATACAAAGGAGGAGAGAGCAATGTGAAAAAGATAAGTTATTCAGGGGGAGAAGTAATGTGAAGAGTTGCAATGTGTTGGTATTCAAATTTGTTGTGTCTTTGATAGTTTTTCACATCATGTGTTATCATCAATGACAAAGGGGGAGATTGTTACAAGTATGAGTAGTTGGTGTTGTCATTGATGTCAACAAGCCTGTGTTGTCATTTATTTCCATTGAGATTTTTGCAATGGTATGAGCAATTGATGCTTTGATTAGTTGCATTGTGTTGTCATTAGAAAAGTTACTGGTGTCAACCTGTAGTGTTGCTTTGGTAAACTTTTGTATATGGATATGTGGTTGAGTTACTATGTTCTCAATTGGTTTAGTTATGTTGTGGAATTATTAAAGATGATGAGGATGTGTCTCTAGTGCTTGGTTTCCAATTGCTTTTGAGAAAAATTGATAGAAAGAGGAAACCATGTGTTGTAGTGGTGTTCTAGGTGATAGAGTTGTGTTTTAGTTTTGCTCTGCATTTCTTCTAGGTTGAATATTTTCTTGTGTGATTTAGGTATGTTGGTAAGAGTATTTCAGAGGTATTATATTCAAGATTTGGTGTGCTATATCTTCATACAGAAGAATTTGTGTTCACCAATGTGTGACTGTGTACTGCAAAGGTGTTTAAGAGAAATTTATTTTCTCTGTGTTTCTCTGCAATTATGTTTTAGGTCTTTTGGTTCTAAAGGAATGATAATAGTGAAGGTATCTTTGTTCGGTCAAGATGGTTTCAGGTTTGGTGCTTTAGAAGATGGTTTTCTAAGTTACAATGTATGGTATAGTTGTCTAGATGTACTGGGTGTGTACATTCTTCAAGTGAAAGTTGTTGTGAAGGATTTTGTTGGATTTTAGGGTGTTTGAGGAATATTCTAGATCATGTTCAAGCATGGTGTTTGGTTTGCAAGTCATCCTTGGGTTTGAAGAAGCGTGTACTTAAAATTTTAATGGTGTTTGCACGGGTAACGACTGACCTGGTGTTTACACTACTTGCAATGAATAAATATTGTGTATATAAGCATGTGGTTGTGTGGTGTTATAGAATTGGGTCCTAATTAAGGCGTGATGTGATCCACATTCACTTCTACTCGTTATAGAATTTTTTTGGCGCTGACCTAATTTGGATTTAGATGACCTTGGAGAAGGTTTCAAGGTTGAAGATGGTATAAGTATGCATTGATTTGTTGAAGGATAAAAAGATAGATGTGAGAGATGTGAATGATGTGAAGTGCAGAGTGTTAGAATGAAAAATTGAAAAGTGCAGTGCAAAATTTCATGTGTCAATTTACTGGATGTAGTGAGTAGATGGTGTCTACAATTCTTCAATCAGACTATGAAAGTGTTAGTGACAGTGTGGTGGATTCCTTGTTGCATTGAGATTATTTTCTTTGTTAAGCACTTCTCTATCTTCTTTTCTATTCTAGCAGTGAGCCTTTTGGTAGTGAGCCCTCCAACAGTGAGCCCTATTGTATTTTGTGTTGATATTACTTATTTTGTGAGCTAATCCTCACCATGGTTTTTCCCTTATTGGGTTTTCCACGTAAATCTGGTGTTCCCTTGTGTATGGTGTTAAGTGGTTTTGATTTCTGTTATTTTCTTTTCATGTTAATTCATCATAACATATTTAAGGGTTCAATGAATGAATGTGGATATGAATATTAATGAGGGTTTTGAAGTTTTAAGGTATAATTGATTCACCCCCACCCCCTCTTATTTTTTTTGTGCATTCAACAAAAAATACCCCTGCCCAAATCTCTATTTTGGAACTATTGAAGATTTCACTTGCCCATAAGGATGTTCTAAAGAAATCCCTTTTATTGTTGACAGTTCCTACCAACATTGATACTGACCAATTTCAAGCCATGGTAGGGAACATTTCATCTACACATTGATTACTCTTCACACAATATGATCTTCCATCCCAAACATTTCATAACTGTGCACTTCATCTCAAAGTGTACGTCCACAAAAACAAGGTTAAGAGAGTATTGATAAATGGAGGTGCAGGCTTAAATATTTGTACCCTCAAGTTGATCAAATAGTTGGGATATTTAGAGGATGTGATCAAAAAGACAAAAGGGGTCACAATCCATGCTTATGATGATAATGAACGAAGTTCACAAGGAATAATTAAGATACCTATACAAGTGGGAGCCACTATTACAGAGACCACATGACAAGTCTTAGATATAGAATTACCTTATAACATGATCCTTGGTTGTCCATAGATCCATGCTATGAAGGATGTGGCTTCAATGTACCATCAATGTATCAAATTTCCCTATGATGATAACGAAATCACAATTCATGGAGATCCAAAACCATTTTATTATTGAAAAAGCATGGAGGAGAAGTACTACAAGGTGCTCCAAGTTCCTAAAAATGATGAATTCCCAATACCTTCTTCCTATGTTGATCCTTCAACATTGGCATCTATATCTGGTACAAAGCGGACTTCCTGAAATCAAGGAAAAGATCACAAAATTGGGTTGTGGGGAATATGAATTGAAGGATTCTTTCTTTGTGGGGAAATTACCAATAAATCCCAAAATATATGGTCAACCACAACACATTGAAAATTTATCCAAAAAGTTTTAAAACACCACATTTGAAAAGTGGGGAGATTTACAGAAAGAGATCATAGAGGAAGAGAACATATATGAATGGATTTATCAAGATGAAAAAGACAAGAGCTTCCACTTTCGGTGGATACAATTATAAAATGATTCCAATTAATGAAGAGCATGGGATATACAGGCACTAGAGGCCTTGGATTGAAACAAGGAATGTGGGAACCAATAGTCCCTAAGAAATGAGCAAAGAATCTTGGCCTTGGTTATACCTTGGGAAAAAATGCAGTTCCTCTCGTCTCGGATATCTTGATTACATACTCAAAGACTGTACTGTTACACACACATCCAACAAACCAAAATAATTTCCTTAAATACCAATCTAGGTTTTTAGATTACAATGCAATGTCAGTCATGATAAAAATTTAGCATGTTTGGTGTAAAGCAAGTTGGCCTATAAAAATTCTTAATAATCACTACCATGTCGGCCTATGTAGAGAAAATTTTGAATTGGGGACTGTTTGAGTACATTTGAATATGAGTCAGCGATCTTTGATCTTTGTGGGTAAAAAAAATAGTGCACATTTAAATCGGGATACCTCTATCAAACAAATATTCCATGACCAATGAGAATGTAGATACCACATTGAAAATTCTCTCAGCATATGTCACCATGAGCACGCATCAAGCTTCTACAAATCCATAGAGATACCAAAATTCTTGGACACGTGTTGGAATTTCATACACCAGCAATACTTTCTTTCATCTTTCCTTTTCTTCTCACAGACAAGAAGAACACGACCACATTTCAACATTTTGAGCCTCCATAGTGTTCTCTCTCCTCTTTCTCGTTCTCCTTGTGGATGAGTGGAACATGACCACGTTTCAACCTTATGCAACCTTGCATGGGTATTTATTTTCCTTCCTTTTTACTTTCAAGCTTGTAGAAAACTACCATCATCAACCTTTTGTAACCCCGCACAACTTTCTATCTCTTCTCTATGGACGTGTGGTAGTCATCTAATTTATCGTTGACAAGTCAACCTAGACAAGTGTCAACCTTATGTTATGTTGCACAAATTTTTCTTTTCTTTCCTTTTTACATGTGGGCACATGAAACACTGCCACATGTCGACATCCCGCAACATCACACAACTTTTCTTTATCTTCTTTTTTATTGCAAGAACGCTAAAATTTGATACATGTCAACCTCCCGCAACACCGCACAACTAGAATTGGGACCCTTCATAACCTTTGCGGATAAGCGAACATACTACATGTGTTGCATCTACACAAAACACTTTCCTTCTAGGCCCACATTTTACACATGTCACCACTCCATGCTACCATAAGGATTTTCTCCTTCCCTCTCTCTCTCTTCGCATGGGCACATGAAAGAATGCCACTTTTCATCATTTTGTGCAATCACAGGCCCAAAAATGGGGCCCACCAAAACTCTTGCGAGTAATCGGACATGCGACATCTATCCCACCGACGTCATCCAATTTTTGCTATAGTATTGACTTTAGACTTAGGAAGAAATATTTCACACTAGAAACAAGTGGTATAGGGGTTGATAAATCAATGATGCCTAGGTGCTTAAGTTGTAACTTAAGTAATCGAGAATGGCCTAGAGCAAGTCAATGATGAAATAGAAGATAAAGTGCACACCCATATAGAACACTTAGGGTTTTGGAGAAATTGGGAAAAAACCCTAATCAAAGCATGAAGCACTAATACTGATGCAGTCTAGAGAAGACCAAACTGACATAACACATTACAGAAACACTCCCAAGCCATGAACAAACATGAATAGACCAAAGCAAGCAGGAATCTCCCATAATGAAAAGTTTTGACAATGACAAAATCTTGCCATTTTAACATCAATGGCAACAATTTGCAACATAATTATCTAAGTAAACTTAATATAAAAATATGCAACAATTAATTACATCAACACAAACCCCTCTTAAGTGCAGCTAGGGTAAATAAAATAGATCTCAACAAGACAATTCATGCTACATACGCATGTACAATCTTAAAAATCCCAAGATAAAGAAAGAGTATCCCCCCAAATAAATGGAGGAAGAGAGATGGACTACACAACCCCCCAAAAGACAGTGTCTCACACCACATAAAGAGCTTGAAGATGGACATATTTTTTTCTCTATGAAGGGTTTGATAAAGATATCAACATGCTCCAAGGTGGGACAATATTGAATATCTATGATCTACTCCTAGATAAGATCTATGATGTAGTGCATATGGATCCCAAGATTCTTAGCTCACTAATGGTGAACCAAATTCTTGGAGATTGTAAGAGCACTCTAATTATCATAATAGTTGATTCATGATAACTAATAGGTGATGCCAAACCTTGTCAAGATGTGGTGAAGAAAAATGGACTCTATAGTGGCATTCATAGCTCTCCTATACTCTACCTCTATAGATGAAATAGCAATAGCATGTTCCTTCTTTCTTGACAAACAAATAGAACCAAATACATGATAAAATTTATAGCTAGAAGTGAAATTTCCATCCTAAAATAACTAGCCCAATCATAATATATATTGTATCATTGATACCTCGCCCTATTGGATAGTGTATACCATATGAATATTTCCCTTTTACATGGTACAATATACTTTTGGAAACTACCCAATGAAGCTAATGAGGATCTTGAGAGAGACTGTGTAAATAGTGTAGGAAGTGTTGAGACAAGTGTGTTTGAGGTATATGAGACTCCTCACAAGTTTTTAATACAAGTTAGCATCAACATGAGGAGTCAAGCAATGATCCCCCAACTTGAAACTGAATAGAAAGGGAATCGATGTGGGATTATAAGCAACCATATGAAACCATGAAAATTAGATCAAGAGCACACTTCATTTGTGCAATACTTATCCAAGAATTAATTTGAGTGGTCTCAATCCCAAGGAAGTAATGTGAAAATTCCAAGTCTATCATAGCAAATGTTTCATGTTGAGTATATTGTATGGGTCCAAGGAGGGATGAATAAATCCTAGTGATGATTAAGTCATTAATGTACAACACCAAAATGAGGATCTCATCATCATATCATAAGATGTAGACAATCAAGTTAAAAAGTGAGATTGAAAGAATCCATTTTGGCATACCAAGCTTGAGACACTTGTTTGAGGTTGTAGAGAGATTTCCTAATCCTACATACTAAGAAAAAATGTTCAATGAACCCTTATGGTTGTGCCATCTATATTTCCTCTTATAGATCACCATAAAGAAATACACTTTTCACATCCATTTGATATATTGACTAGTAGTAAGCAACCATAATAGCTAGAGTGAAGCAAAAGGAATTCATTTTGGAAACAAGTGCAAAGGTCTATGTGTAATCTATGTCTTGTACTAGTGAAAATACTCTTGCAACAAGTCTTGCTTTGTATTTGTCAGTTGTTCCATATTCTACATACTTGGCTCAAAATATCCACTTACATTGAATCATTTTACTTCCCTTATGAAGAGGGACTAAAGCTCAAGTGTGATTCTTGATTAAGGAAGATTATTCTCCCTTCATTGTTGAATTCCATTCAACAATACCCATTGCTTCCTAAAATGATTATGGATCATAATTTTGGGTTGTGTATAAATGATGCATATATTGATATTGTGACCATGTTCTCCTAACATATGATGGATCGCTAATTGATGTATCTAGATCCTATAAAGTCTAACAAACCAAAAGTGGAAGAGGCTATAGTGGGAGTAGGCCTATGTGCTAAAGAAACTAAACTAGAGGGTTCAAATAGAGGATGGGATTCCTCTATATTAGAATCAAAATCATTAACTAGATGATACCCTCATGTGGAGGGTGAATGAGAAGTAATAATATTAGGGGAAGGAATTTCCTTAAACTTGACACTTTGAGCAATCATCACATCATGAGTATTAGAATCTCAAAGTGGATACTCCTTGACCCCATTCGGATAACCCACAAATATACAAGGCTTCATTTGAGTTTTTTTCCTTGTGGGACCAAGCTTGAAATCTAAAAACTCTTGGGTGCTTAACTGACATTTTGTGATCACTTCAAGCCTCAAGTGGAGTGGTGCTTTCCAAAGCTTTATGGAGTGCAATTATGTATGTAGTTAGAACCATCTATTGCCTTAGACCAATATTGTTGTGCCAATGATCATGATTATAGCACGAAATTTACTACTTCTTTAAAGGATCTATTCTTCCTTTTTACTACTTCGTTATGCTTTGGGATGTATAGAATAGTGTGATTCAAATCAATCCTTTCAGTAGAACAAAGGTCCTTAAACTGGTTGTTGGAATGCTCATTTCCATTATCAATGTGAAGCATTTTGATGTCCTTGCCTAGATCTATTTCTTAACAAAGGCCTTAAATTGTTGAATTTTTTCAAACACTTCATTCTTATTGGAAAGAAACTAAACTATTGTAAAGCATGAGAAATCATCAATAAACGAGAAAATCGGGAAAGAGGTTTTGAAGGTCTCTTAACCTTTCCTTTGTCATATTTCTATTTAAGATTATTTCCTAAGGCACGGCCATGACAAACACTATCAAAGAAGGATAGTGGAGGAAATATTATAACCATTTCATGTCATAACTTACCCACAACATCCAAGTGAGCAAGAAGAGCCTAGGAAGGTGAATCAAGCACAAAGTGTGAAAATGTATACAAACATTCCTTATGGTCAGCCTTTCCAAGGACAACTAGGGAATCATCTTCAAGATCCCAAATTGTGACTATGATTGTGGAAAACTCAACTTGCTTCCCCTAAAATTGTATGAGTAATCTAGTAGATGGAGAGTAAGTTTGAAGACAAGGAAGGTACACATATTATTATTGAATTGACCATCATCCATGTCAACTAATCCTAACCCTTTAATATCCATTATGGAATCATTACCCATAAATGTAGTCAAAGAAGCGCATGACTCAAGTGTATAGAGAATCGGTCCCTAGATGAATCCATGTGTTGTGTGGTGCCTAAATAAAATATCCAATTCTTTAAACATGATGAAGAGGAAACAACTATAAGAGCTTTTCCTTTCCCCTTCCTAGTTTTGGAGGGGGGGGTGCACTAGAGGACTTGAGAACATTGATCTTATTCTTCTTTAGAAGCTTTGTGAGTCAATTTTTTTCCTCATGCACGTAGTTTCCTCATGCCCCCTTCCTACAATAACTTCACTAACCCCCCTATTCTGCTAACCTTCTATTTTTGTAGTAGAGGGTTTCTCTAAATACATCATTGTTTTCTTCTATTTTCTTGAAGCCTTTGATCCTTTCTAACTCTTCTAAGATTGGTTGGAAACCAAGGTAGTGGACATGGGGGAATTAATAGATAGAGTCCCCATTTGAATCAACTTATCATGCCCATGAGTGAGGCATTTAAAAAATGCATCAAAAATTGGCATGGTAAAATTATCTCCTAAGGCATCTCTAGTAGAAGATTGATACAAAGAAAGAAAAAATATTCTAGACCTAACTTTTAAAGAATTCTTATAGAACTTGTGCATCAATTTTAGTGATCCGACATTGTTCTACTTTCACTTGAAGGAACTTCAAATGTGTTACAAAGTCTCAATTGTTTTCAAAGTCGCTAGGATTAAAACTAGTTAATTTATTTTCCAGTCGATGACCATGAATTTCATCAATCTTACTATACAAACCCTCAAGTATTGTCCAAATTGCATTAAATATTGTGACTCAACATGAAATTGTGAATGGTGAATCTATACCTACACAAACACAAAGAACAAACATAAAATTAGATCAAAATGCAAGTTAGAATCAACATTCCCCATGAAATTAGATTGAAACATCAAAATAGGAAATAAAACGAAGAACAACACAATAAAAGCTAATTAAATCTTATCTAATGAGCAAACTTTCAATCCCATGGAGGAATTGGTGCCATTTTGATGTGGAAAATGGCCCTTTCCCAACTCTTTGATGTGATTTGATGATCTTTGATGAAGATGCTTGATTCCTTGATGCAATTTTCCAATAACTTTGATAAAACTATGAAACTTGAATAAAAATGGATGAAGTTGCAAATGAAATTGAGTATAGTAAGCTTGCATGGATTGTGGATGAAATTGTGAATACTAAAATCAATAGAGAAGCTCTCTATTTATAGATTTGAAGAATGGAAGATTGAAAGATTTGGATGAATGTGGGATTAAAGATGGACCAATGGCATTTTGTCACTTGTCAAGATGTGATTGGAGGAGGAATGAACACATTTTGATGAATGTGCACATAAATTCTATTAGATTCAAATTTGAATTTGATGAAATGACAAGTTGGAGGGAGAGAGGAATGGAGTAAATGTCACTTGGCTCAAGGCAAAGGACATGTAAGAGGCTTTTAATGCCTTGTTGGAAGTACTCATCCCTTTTGGAGGGAATTTTGAATTGGAAGAATATTCCACAAAAGATGCCCTTTTGAATGGAAATGGATGAATTTATAAATCAAATAAATTGATTTATTGTACAAGTTGCAAAATCTAGAGGATTGGAATGATTAGGATTTAGGATTAATCGTGATTTGATTGATTTAGATAAAAATTTAGATGATTTGACAATTTTGACTTAGATTTTAGGATTTATTTAAATCAAAGTTGAGAGGAATAATGATTTTAGACTTAATTAAATAAAGTTTAATTTATTTAATTAAAGGGAATGGTGTTAGTTTTAAATCAAATAAAGATAAATTTATTTAATTCAAATGAGATGACTTTAGAGATTAATTAAATAAAATGAAATTATTTAATTAAAAGAGGGACTATAGGATTAATTAAATAAAATGATTTATTTATTTAATAGAAGATGATGACTTAATCAAATAAATTTGATTTATTTAATTAAGAGATGGAATGTGATGAATTTAATCAAATAAAGATTATTCAATTAAATTAATTAGTAAAGGAGATGATTCAAGAAGAAACGATGTTAGTAAGATTAGGAAGAGATGTGTAGGATCAATTTGTATATTTTTCGTGTCTACATTTTTCCTCTCTTTGAAGCAATGTACCTATTGTAAGTGTGAATAAGTAACAAGTAAAAACACTTATTAATGAAACATTATATCAAGATTTAACAACAATTAACTAATTAAAAGAATAGAAAGATTGAAAGCATCTCATTGTTTCCTATCTCCAAAGATTTATTAAATCACAAAGGGGCTCTCAGATTCAGTAAGCACTTGTGACTGTTAAAATGCCAATCTAGAGAATGGAATGATGCTAAATGCAATGATGAAATCCTATATGATGATATCTAAATGATAAAGGAAACTACTATAATCTATGCTGACATGAAACTATGATGATTAAGCTACAGTAAAACTACTATGCAGCTGTGATATGAAATCTACTGCTATTACTAAAATGCTTGATGCTTGATGCTTTCCTGTAGAGTAAATTTGCATAAATTTGGGACTAATTCTTTGTTGTACGAGGCTATATTTATAGATTTCTTGGCAGCACATTTGCACAGGGGCAGAAAACAGAGGCTCGGATTCAATCTGGAGGATTAAATGGTGAGAGATTGTTTCCTATCTCCAAAGATTTATTAAATCACAAAGGGGCTCTCACATTTGGTAAGCACTTGTGACTGTTAAAATGTCAATCTAGAGAATGGAATGATGCTAAATGCAATGATGAAATCCTATATGATGATATCTAAATGATAAAGGAAACTACTGTAATCTATGCTGACATGAAACTATGATGATTAAGCTACAGTAAAACTACTATGCAGTCGTGATATGAAATCTACTGCTATTACTAAAATGTTTGATGCTTGATGTTGTATGCTTTCTTGCAGAATAAGTTTGCATAAAGTTGGGATCCATTCTTTGTTGTACGGGGCTATATTTATAGATTTCCTGGCAGCACATTTCCACGAGGGCAGCAAACAGAGGCTTGGATTCAATCTGAAGGATTGAATGGTGAGAGATTGAAAGGCTGGAGCTGATTATGGGAATGGTTCCTCCCCATGAAAACACCAGGCAAGAGGATAGGAAGGATCAGAGGGAGAAGATTGAGAGGATTGCCTGCAAGTTTTCCCGTGAATGCCAGTTGAATTAATTAGATATGAAATATCTAATTTTATTGGTGATTGAATAGAGGAAATTTGCTTTATGCCTTTTATTTGAATTATTTTGGTTTATTCAAATTAGCAAAAGGGGAATTAATAATTTAATAAAACAAACTATATAAGCTGTTTAATAAATTAAAATAGAAGAATTATGATAATTAAACAATAAAGTATTTAACCTTTTGTTTAATTTATTTAAATGATGTGATTAAGATAGAATAAAATAGGGGAAAATTGATAATAAATAAAACAAAGTACTTAATTTGGTTTATTTAATTAAGATGAAATAATAGAAGAATTTAGAAGAATTTAAATGTGAAATATATAAATAAATATTTTTATTTATTCAATAGTAGAGGAATTTAGGGTAATTAATCAAATAAGTCGTATTTAATTAATTAGATTCTTCAGACCAATTTTAGGTGTATACATTTTGCCCCTCTTTGAAGTGATGTGTTTACGCATTGCTTCAAAGAAAATTTTGTTGCTGCTGCTAGTATCAATGAAAATTTTTTAGTATGCCCCAGACATTGATTTTCAGGTGATTGATGAATATATGCCCCCTTGGGAGATAAATTTATGATTTTTTATTTTTTTTGGACTTTTTGGAAATTTTGAAAAAAAGTTATGATTTGATGAAGATTCGTTGGTGAAATAATTTATCTCTCGATTAAAAATGTAGAAAGTTTGGCCCTAGATGAATTTATATTAAACTTCCTTATGTTTGATGATTTTCGATCGTGTCAGCCTTTGATTCGATATTGATTGATGATCCAGATAGATTAGAAGATTATTGATCTCATGATAGGTGAGATTCAATGATTGATTGATTGATTGACCTCATGATAGGCGAGGATCAATGATAGATTGATGATTGACCTCATGATAGGCGAGGTTCATTGATAGATTGATTGATTACCTCATGATAGGCGAGGATCAATAATTGATCAATTGATTGACCTCATGATAGGTGAGGTTCAATAATAGATTGATTGATTGACCTCATGATAGGCGAGGTTCAATGATAGTCGCTCATGAGATTTGATCAAAGTCTCACCAGAGCCAATTAGATTGATAGTCTGATAGATTTTTGATAGATTGATAATATTATGGATTTGTGATATGTTATGATAATAGGAGGATTTTAGATTTCTTCCCAAAGATGTGGGAATGATTTTGCATCTGGTGTAGGCCAATATAGATATCATCAGTCGATGTGGTTTATTAGCTTTGATTGATATGCCCCAATATAGGATTGATTAATGTACTGAAACTTGATGATGTACACTTATTCAGTTAGAGATTTTATGATTGCTCCATCATGTTATTGATTCACCAACTTTTGGAATAAATTATTTTGCAAATGCAAAACTAACATAAATGCAATCTGATTTAACCATGCAAACATTGGCATCTTAACAGTCCTTTTATATGTGTTTTTTATCATCATTGAGCTTTTTAAAATGTTGAAAGTGAGTACAAGCATCGATGGTATGAGTTAGACCATGATGACCTGAGTACTACTTCCATGATTTTTGATATTCCAAGTGAACACAAGCATCTAGGTATAATTAAACCGAGATGACCTGAGCATTTCTTGTGTAAACAGACAAGAATCAATCGCTTTCCTATGTGAATTATGAATGTCATCAGTGATACTTTATAGAGCACGTCTCACAATAATTCACATAATAATAATGATTAACTCACAGACAATAGACAAAGAAAATATCATTCTCCTTCCTAGCTTCTCTAGTTCAATTCATCATCGAGTTGCTCCAAAGAAATGATAACAAAGATCAAAGTACAACAATTTAACTTTTGCTTAAAGTATTTCAACCATTATTCAGATTAGATCATCCATATTGATATTGATTTCAATGTTTTATACGGATGGTTGATGGAATGGTTTTGATGTTTGTTGTATGTTCAATGTCGGATCTTCCTATGATCATTGTGTTTGTTGTGTTTGTCATATTGTTGTTTGTCTATTTGATTAAGCTCAAAGTTTATTGCCCCCGGTGAGTTCAGGATTTTTTCCCCAAGCTAGGGTGAGACATGACCACATTTTCCAGGATATGTACATGATATTTTATTGCACCTTTTTCAGATTTTCAGATTTTTTTGTATTTTACAGCTTCTTTTTTTCTAATTTTTTATTTTTTTGGATTTTGCAGCTTTTTTATTTTTTCTTTTTGGATTTTTCAGGATATTTAAGATGAAATGAGATGATATGACTGATTGAAGGAACAAAATGCCCCATGATAGGGGTAATGCAACCATGGATAAATGATAGATCAAAATGAAAGATTTAGTGCAAAACATGTCACACAAGCAACATATCTCTTGTCAAAAGATGATAATGGTTGATTGATTAAGATTCAAGGAATGATTGATCCATAAGACATGATGATGATAAGTACTTAGGATCACTAATTTCCTCTAAGTACAATAATATTGATGATTGTTGATGATTGATTGAAAAAATATATGAGGATTGGATAATATTTTGTAGCTAGGCTTAAATATGATTTGCATGATAAGATTCAAGGTTGAAAAGGGACATGGTGACATGGATTTTGATAAGCAAGGAGATATGGAATGGAAGAAATCAAGGATAAAAATAATGAATGGGATGATCAAGATCAACTAGATAAGATAAAGACACAAGGCCCAAGTATTTTTCCCCTATTCCTTATCAAGACCAAGGAAAGGAAGAAAAGATGTATTTATTAAGAATAATGGAATATCAATAAGATGAAAGATATGGGGTGGAATATATGGATAAAGTGTATAGGATAAGATATATGATGTTCAAGAAGATCCTTAACCTTGTCAAGATCAAAGGTGGAAATGTAAGGAATGAGCATAGAAAGGATAATGACCATGAATGATAAAATGAACGAAACTTGTCCCTAAGTGTAGAGTGCAAGAGGAATATGGAAGATAGGATATGGATGATAGGGAAATGGAGGAAGGACTTAAGCATCAAGTTTCACAACTAAATATCCCTCTAATAAACCATGGAAAATGGGAATTAGACTCCTAAATGTTGGCAGATTAATGATATGATGGAAGAATCTAAGGACTTATGCAAAGGTTTGGATTAAAGGAGAATGATGGGGGGTGAATGTTGGATAATGGATAGGAAGTTGGAAGGCCTGTTGATGTATAGATGGAAAGGATGGAAAGATCAATGTTGGCACACACCTTGAAGGGTGGTGGAGTGATGGAGAAAAAATGGATTTGGAAGGTGATAGGTTATTAGATGGAAAATTGGAGGAAGCTTTTGGATTAGCAAATTCGGATGCCAATTTAGATTTTATTGCTTCTATGAGACTTTTAGGAATCCACATGACTTTTGACTTTGATTTATGCTTTGTGGGCCTTTGACATTTTTCATTTTGACTTATGGACCTTTGTGGTCTTTAAAAATTGTCTTTTTGCTTTGATGGGCCTTTGTGACCTTTTAGATTTTTCTTTTGATTTTGGATCAAATTTTCTTTTATTTTTGCATGTCTCTTCAAGGAGACATGTTGATCCTTCGATACATGTGGATTTTGATATAGAAGCTTTTGATATTTGGCAACCAAATTGCTTCCAAGAGAAATGGGAGGGGTGGATTGAGATGAATGATATAGAGGTATTATGGATGAGTTAATGTGGGTAGAATTTTGAAAGGGAATCAAGGATGTGTGCCTTTGTTGTTCTTGAGAAATAGGATATGGAACTAGGATAGAGGGAAGGTTTGATGGACTAGGATGAGGACCTAGAATAGATGGAAGGTTTGATGAAATAGAATGAGGACCTAGGATAGATGGAAGGTTTGATGAACTAGGACACTTAGGTGTATAACCACATTCGTGGTGATATGGGTTTCTTTGAACAGAAAGAGGTTCTAGGATACCTTTCTCATGAAGGCCTAATCCTTTTCCTTTGTAATTCATACTTTGACACATTCGTTTACCAATGGGATATGTATTGTTTGTGAAACAATATGCGAGTCCATTTTGGGGAGGATATGATATGGATGAGCAGATGGGTTTTGGAAGTAAACTGGAATGGATAAAGGTGGAGGATCCTGTTAGAACTAAAAATTTTCATCTAAAACCCTAAGGTTTTCCCACAAATTTCCATAAAAATCAATTAAAACTAAGGTTTTATTCTCATTTGAACCCATCATTTTCCTATCTTTTCATATGAAATTCATTTTTCCCCTTTCCAAAAAATGCTCATATACTTTATATCACTACCGTTGCCTTAAAAAATCACTTTATATATTATTCACTACCTAACTGTGGCCTCACACAAGGGGGTCCGTGGTACAGCAGTATCGGCTTGGGGAGTCACATTAACCCTTACTGCTATACCGCAGGGGGACATCACCCTATCCACGGTAGCGCGGTGACAAGGTTAGCAAGTGGTCGGTGGAAGTAGCCAGTGGTTAAGAGACAGCTACTGCGATACCGCTAGCAGTCGGGCCAGTGACCACGGTAGCACGGTAAAAGGTTAGCAGACGGTTAGTGGGTTGGCAGTGGCAACGTAGCGGTCGATAAACGGTGGATGGAGGAAATAGTTTGTAAGTGGTGCCAGTGAGGTGACAGTTAACGGCTAGCAGTTAGCGATGCGGTTACTGCGATACTGCGGGGGGCTCCAATGAAGACCGCGGTAGCACGGTAAAACTGTTAACGGTCAGCGACACGGATACCGCGATACCGTAGGGAGAGAAGTCAAAGCCCACGGTAAAGTAAAGGAAAGCCACGGGGAATAAAGTAAATAGAGACGAGAGAAATATAAAAGATATAATCGAAAAATCAAAAGAATGACTATTGTAAAATATTTAATTTTTCGATTAGGAAACTAATTAAATATTTTAATCTCTGTGATAGAATATCAAATGGATGTAATAGAAAACTGAAGGGTTGTGACTCTTCGAATTTTATTGTATAAATCTATTGTAAAAGAGATAGAGAAGGGGGAGAGTAGGAAGGAGATTTCTAAAAACTGGGAAGGTAAACAATGACATATTTTTCTTGAAACAGAGTAATGGAAACTAATGTTTTTAACTGGTGAAAACTTTTTGGTTCAGTTGTTGAGATGCTATAATTTGTATTATTTTTATCTTGGTTCTCTCCAATTCGAAATCTTTTGATCATTTGAGTTAATGTATCAAGCATAAATTTTGATTCATCGAGGTGCATGTTTTCACTTTATGTGATTTTTATTTGCTGGTGTCTCAAGTCAGAATTAAACCCCTTCAAGTAAGTCATAGTGTTTGAGAGATTTCTTTTGGATAATTTAAGAAGAACCAGGATAGAAAAACATCCCAGCATAATTTATGCAAGCCATAAATAAATGAAATTATATGCCAGTCATAAGATTTTATTTTATAAAGTTCCTAACAACTTGAAATTAAACCCGAGAAGGAAAACACATGTCATTTTCTATTTTTGACTCCATTGCCCAATAGATATAAGGCATTGATCTGTCATTTCCCAGAGGATGGAATTCATTATAAACAATTTATTCAAAATCCTTTCATTCATGCAGTAGGAGTAGGATTAGTTATAGTGGTTTTTATCTGTCCACTACCCTTTGCCATTGTGGATAGATTGCTTAACCAAGAAATACTTTTTTAATCTGCATCATTCACATAGGTTCACCCACCTTGGTCTAGTAGAACCTAAAGAGAAGAAGGTTCAATTGCATCAATTGGCCTTGTACATTGGCCAAAAGTGTAGTAAGAGCTTGGAAAACTCTTCTGGTTAAAACCTACATTTTTGAGACCCAACAGTTTGGCGACTCTGCTGGGGACTTACTCAAGAAGTTTTCAGCCTTTCCATTTATAGAGTCGGTAAAGTTGTACATTTTTGGAGATTCCGCTAGGGCAAACCAAAAGCAATCCATTTCATTTTCCTACTTTTGGAAAAGTAGGTGGCAACTCTGTTTTAGATTTGATAAATAATGCATGGATGTTGTGAAGCAGTAAAATTTTACCAAGATGTCAAAAGAAGTGAGAAGACAACAGTCAATAACAGAATTGAAGGAATTGAGACAATAGAGGCTACAAGTGAACCAACAATTTCTGCAATTAGGAGTCAAAGGTGCTCAAAATACATCACCAAACAAGCCATTATACAGTGAGAATGAAGACACAAGTGCCAAGAGATCTTGGACACCACAAGTGCCCTATGATGCAAATGAGGGGAACTTTGGAAACAAAGGTAATGTACTCTATTCACAGCAAAGTAATTTTGATGAGTATATTCAAATTGAAGAGAGAGGCAAAAATCTTGTGGATGTTTTTTTATATAAGGAGATATAAGGGAGAATCTATGAGTTTTTATACAACAGGATGGTAGATGTCTGTAAGCAATTACCTCCTCATTTTAGGCCCACAAGACCCACATTTGTTGCACAATTTTTGGGAGCATCAGAGCCTGAATCAATTTATTGGTCAGAGTCATTAAAACAACAAGCCTTTGATGTAGAAAATAAACTTATTGATTCCATGCTTGGGACAAAGTATGCAGATACTACCAACAGTGCTTCAGAAGCTGAAACAGAAGAACATGTCATGCTGTCCAACAATGAAGAAATGGAGAGTACCTCTAGCATAACAGATTGTGAGTCAAATTGTGAAGATGAAATAGTGGATATTGATCTTCAACTGGATGATTGTTGCAGCTATTATGAAGATCAAGAAGAGGTTGGAGACATGGTAGAAGATATGGAAGCAGAGACTTGTTCACTCAGCAGTGAGCAAGTTTCATATTTGTTAACTCTGGAATACTAGAAGTATGCACATGAAGATGGTTCCAAGACTTTGGTCCCAGCCTATATATGCTTTGACAGTGAAGATATTGTGTGTAGTGATTCAAATGGTTCCATGTCCATTTCTCATAGTGATGAAAATTTTGAAGTTGATCATGAATTTGTTTGTGTCCAGGAAGAGGTATGTGAATTGAATGATTTATGCCTGCAAGAAAATGATATTGGTTTGCATATTATTGATGATGAGTGTCCAACATTTGTTGATTCAAGTATGTATAGGGATGACTGCCTGGATCAAGTGTGTGTGTTAATGCCAACTGGTGGTAGGAAAGAGATGGAAAGTAATTTTGATTTGATTATTTCAAAGGATGCTGATGAGATTGAATTTGTAGATTCCCATGTGAAGTATTCAGATTTTGTCCCAATGCAGTTGCAGGCACACTCAACAACATATGATAGTGAGCATGCCTATGAGTGTTTTTTTGAATGTGGATACATTTTGTATGCTGAAGATGATAAATATTTTTTATATGATAATGAGAATGATGAAATGAAGAATGGTAAAATGAATATGAATCAGGTTGAATGCAATAATTTCCTGAAGGTTTTCAATGGTAGTACATGTTGTAGGGCAGGTGGAATGGATAGTTTCAAAAGAAACCTAATGAGCTCTAATCAAAACAAACTCTATGACAGAGGAAAGTGCAAGTTTTTCTTTTTGGGGTGGCCTGGGGCCATTCCTTGTAGTTTGAGTTTTTTAACCAAAGCAAGTACAGAGGATTAAGGATTGCCAGTGCATGGACAATTCTTAGCAATGCCTCTTTAAATATTCTCTTCCATGCACAGTAGTTTAGGATTTTCCATTTTGCTCCTTTTTCAATCTCTGCTCTGTTCATTCCTTCCATTTTCCATTGCCTACATTTTTTCATTTACTTGGTCTTCTCTACCACAGAATGTTGGATTCTTGTAGTGATTTACAAAATCACTCATCCCCAATAGGAGCCACTATTAAAACTGAAAATTTTCATCTAAAACCCTAAGGTTTTCCCACAAATTTCCATAAAAATCCATAAAAGACTAAGGTTTTATTCTCATTTGAACCCATCATTTTCCTATCTTTTCATATGAAATTCATTTTCCCCCTTTCCAAAAAATGCTCATATACTTTTTATCACTACCGCTCCCTTAAAAAGTCACTTTATATATTATTCACCGCCTAACCGTGGCCTCACAAAAGGGGGTCCGCGGTACAATGGTATCGTCTTGGGGAGTCACATTAACCCTTACCGCTATACCGTATGCGGACATCACCATGTCCGTGGTAGCAGAGTGACAGGGTTAGCGAGCGGTCGGTGGAAGCAGCCAGCGGTTAAGAGACAGCTACTGCGGTACCGCTGGCAGTCGGGCCAGTGACCGCGGTAGCGCGGTAAAAGGTTAGCAGACGGTTAGTGGGTTGGTAGTGGCAACGTAGCAGTCGGTAAACGATAGATGGAGGAAACAGTTTGTAAGTGGCGCCAGCGAGGTGACAGTTAATGGCTAAAAGTTAGTGATGCAGTTACCGCGATACCGCGGGGGGTTCCAATGAAGACCATGGTAGCGCGGTAAAAGTGTTAGCGTTCAACGACGCAGATACCGCGATACTGCAAGGAGAGAAGTCAAAGCCGTGGTAAAGCGGTAAAGTAAAAGAAAGCCACATGGAATAAAGTAAATAGATGTGAGAGAAATATAAAAGATATAATCGAAAAATCAAAAGAATGACTATTGTAAAATATTTAATTTTTCGATTAGGCAACTAATTAAATATTTTAATCTCTGTGATAGAATATCAAACGGATGTATCAGAAAACTAAAGGGTTGTGACTCTTCGAATTTTATCGTATAAATCTATTGTAAAAGAGATAGAGAAGGGGGAGAGTAGGAAGGAGATTTCTAAAAATTGGGAAGGTAAACAATGACAAATTTTTCTTGAAACAGAGTAATGGAAACTAATATTTTTAATTGGTGAAAACTTTCTGGTTTAGTTGTTGAGATGCTATAATTTGTATTATTTTTATCTTGGTTCTCTCCAATTCGAAATCTTTTGATCATTTGAGTTAATGTATCAAGCATAAATTTTGATTCATCGAGGTGCATGTTTTCACTTTGTGTGATTTTTATTTGCTAGTGTCTCAAGTCAGAATTAAACCCCTTCAAGTAAGTCACGGTGTTTAAGAGATTTCTTTTGGATAATTTAAGAAGAACCAAGATAGAAAAACATCCTAGCATAATTTATGCAAGCCATAAATAAATGAAATTATATGCCAGTCATAAGATTGTATTTTATAAAGTGCCTAACAACTTGAAATTAAACTAGAGAAGGAAAACACATGTCATTTTCTATTTTTGACTATGTTTCCCAATAGATATAAGGCATTGATCTGTCATGTCCCAGAGGATGGAATTCATTATAAACAATTTATTCCAAATCCTTTCATTCGTGCAATAGGAGTAGGATTAGTTATAGTGGTTTTTATCTGTCCACTACCCTTTGCCATTGTGGATAGATTGTTTAACCAGGAAATAATTTTTTAATTTGCATCATTCACATAGGTTCACCCGCCTTGGTCTAGTAGAACCTAAAGAGAAGAAGGTTCAATTGCATCAATTGGCCTTGTACGTTGTCCAAAAGTGTAGTAAGAGCTTGGCAAACTCTTTTGGTTAAAACCTGCATTTTTGAGACCCAACAGATCCCAATTTATAGGTGTGGGGTTCATGGATAGCTTGAATAGGTGTGATAGGCTCTTGACATGGGGATGATGGGGTGTTTTGATCTTGACTTGGAAAATTATCATGAGATGTAAGAGAGGAAGTAGCTTGCCCTTTATTAAGTATGGAATCATTATGAAGTGGTATGAAAGGCATATCTTGATCATGAGAAGGATAAACATCTTCATGGGATGAAAGGGTATCCTTGAATGGAAGCATATCTTGATCTTGATGAGGAAGGGAATTATGAGATTTTATAGAAAGCATGTATTCATCATCAGTTGGTAAGACATCATTAGATAGGATGGAAGAACTATCATGCTCTTGTGATGCAATAGAATCATGAGATGGTATGGATTGATTAGATGATGTGGAAGAAGAACCTAGAAGGATACTTGTCTCTTGAGATGGAAGGGAATTATTTTGGATGAAAAGTTAAAGGATGGGATCATCATAAGATTCTTGAGAAATGGGATCTTGATCAAAGATTGGAAGAATTTGTGGAATGTTGATATCATTGGATGGAGTGGAAAGAATATTTTGATCTTGATGTGGAGGGGAGTCTATGCTAGCATGCTTTGGATTGAGAGATTGACATGAATCATTGGATGTTGAAGATATGATATAAGAGGATGATTGGATGGAACTATTAACTTGAGTGAAATAATCTTGAGGTTTATTTTAGCTTATGGTGGATGGAGATAAATGCATGACATGATAGTATTTCTCAATATCATTTGTGTTTGAGGACTTAGATTTGGGCTTATTGAAATTTTATAGAAATTCAAAGACATTGAACTTGGATGATGAAGTTTTTGGTGAAGAAGGTCTCATGTTCATTGTTTGGTCAAGAGGATATGGGTAGATGTCTGGCAGTAGATACCTTTCTATGGTTTCTCTTTGTATGTCTTCGAATTGTTGTTGAAGGTTTTCCATCTGCTGAGTTAAAACATTCAATTGATCCTCATCTATTTCAGCCATGGTGGTTTGAGTTTCAATTTCCTATTCTTTGGATTTTTTGTCTTCGTGACCTTGTTAAAATGGACATAAGAACGTTATTGTTTTCAATAAATTTTTTATCTTAGTTTGGTATAGTGTCAAAGATATTAACTCAAGTCAAAATAGAATGATAGATTCTATTGATTAGACTAAGTTGATAATTTTGATTATAGAATTTCGTTTCTTTGATTTAGGATGACTGATCTTGAAACTTAACTTACTAATCAAATGTGTTTGATTGAGACACTTTTGGATGGTAGATCTTGGTTTGATTTGAACAAATTCAATTGTAAAGTCCAATTTATGCAGGTTTAAGACTCTGTTTTGATTTAGTAAAGTTTATTAACTGATAAAAATCCAAATTTTGATGTTAACTGTCTGATAGGGGTTTCCCATAGCTTTATGTTTTCTTGTTTTCTTTGTATTTTTCAGGATGATCTTATCTGAATTGATGTTTTGAAAACACAGCAAGAATTTGTAAAACAATTTTTTTTAAGTCCCAAAATCTAAACAACAAGTGTATGTTTAAGAATCAAACATGATCCTTCTTGATTCCCACTGTTTTTTTCTTACAAAGAATACACTTCAAGCAAAATCACTCTTAAGGTCAAAAAATTCATCATTATACTCAACAACCCACATCTTAAAATTGCGTCAACTCACATAGTCGTGTCACCCTAAAGGGCACCCATGTTTTTGTCTTTTCTAGGTGCGTACTCAAGGTTAGATTTCTTGATCCCTTGAGAAAATGGTCCTTGGCAATTATATGGTGAGTGTATTGGAATGGATTTTTCCCTCCCCTTGCACTATGAGTATTATAATGTCTGGTTACTGACTCAGCTAGATTCTATACTATGGTTCGTAGATAGGGTTTCCGTTTGGAGTGGCAAACGATAAACTCCCTCAGGAGACCTCCCAATCTTTAGAACAAAGATTTTGGGGATGGTTATCTTGCACACTTCTGTCAAGTTGGACTTTCATCAACAACTCACTTTTGATTATAGTGGGTTGGAATCCTTGGCTTTAGGCATTCCCACTTAGGTCATTCCCGTAGGGTGAGTACTTTTTCCCACTATGAAAGGCCTTCTAAAGGATTTAATAAAGTGTGAATTGCACAAAATCAAAGGATGATTCTGACATTCTAATCACCCAGTTAAGGGGAGAGCATAGGCCTATCACCATACAAGCACAGTAATCAATATTCAACTTTTAAACCCAAAAGACAAATTTTCTATTCTATGTGAAGATTTTGCTTCACAAAAGTCATGGTGCTAATTTTAACTGATATAGCAAAATATGTGATGTCTATCCTAGGATTGATAAATTTTAAACCAAATGGATACCCTAGGATTGATAAATTTTAAACCAAGTGATTATCCTAGGATTGGTTTATTTTAATCCAAATCCAAAAATAAGTGAGTTTCTAATGTTCTTTTTAACCAACTTTGACAAAGCTTGTGTAGATGGTTAATTTTAAGCCCAAAGTAATGCTAGTTGTTCCTAAAGCATGAATGAAAAATAACATATGATGGGTTATTTTCCCATGAGTGTTTGAAAACACTATTACAATGGATATCAAATTTTTTTTTTCACTTCAATGCTCCATGTTCCTCTTAAAACCTACAATAAATGCTCAAAATGTTAGATGAGATCAAGAAAAATAAGAAGATATAAAGGTTAGATGAATGATTAAGCATAAAAACTCTAAAACTTAGACCAAGTTACAATGTGATTTGACTTTAAATGTAAAATTGAAACTTTTAACTCTACAATAAGTGAGAAATACCTACACCATTGCATAGCTTATGAAATTCTACCCCATTTAAAAAAACAAGTTTCGAAAAAGACCTCTGTATGACCAAGATATGGTCATTTTAAGATTGGTTGTCAAAGCGCTAAAACAAAGGTTAAAAGCACTAAAACAAACTGCAGAAGCGCTATTTCAACTGTGGATGTGCTAAAAGATAGTGCAGAAGCATTAAAAGAGAGTATGAAAGCATTACTTTAGATACAAAAGTGCTAAAACAAACCTTAGAAGTGTTAAAACAGACTATGAAAGTGCTAATTTGGATACAAAAGCGCTAAAACAGACCTCAGAAGCACTATAGTTTTTATCGGAAGCGTCGAAAAATCTCTTGATCGTGCTAAAATGAACACGCCAGAATCCTGTACGACACTTTTCAGAGAAATTTTGTGAAATATGGGGTTATGCCCCACAGTGGGCACCAAATTGTAAGTGTGAATAAGTAACAAGTAAAAACACTTCTTAATGAAACATTATATCAAGATTTAACAACAATTAACTAATTAAAAGAACATAAAACTTGAAAGCGTCTCATTGTTTCCTATCTCCAAAGATTTATTAAATCACAAAGGGGCTCTCAGATTCAGTAAGCACTTGTGACTGTTAAAATGCCAATCTAGAGAATGGAATGATGCTAAATGCAATGATGAAATCCTATATGATGATATCTAAATGATAAAGGAAACTACTATAATCTATGCTGACATGAAACTATGATGATTAAGCTACAGTAAAACTACTATGCAGCTGTGATATGAAATCTACTGCTATTACTAAAATGCTTGATGCTTGATGCTTTCCTGTAGAGTAAATTTGCATAAATTTGGGACTAATTCTTTGTTGTACGAGGCTATATTTATAGATTTCTTGGCAGCACATTTGCACAGGGGCAGAAAACAAAGGCTCGGATTCAATCTGGAGGATTAAATGGTGAGAGATTGAAAGGGTGGAGTTGATTATGGGAATGGTTCCTCCCCATGAAAACACCAGGCAAGAGGATAGGAAGGATCAAAGGGAGAAGATTGAGAGGATTGAGAGGATTGTCTGCAAGCTTTCCCGTGAATGCCAGTTGAATTAATTAGATATGAAATATCTAATTTTATTGGTGAGTGAATAGAGGAAAAAAAAATTATGCCTTTTATTTGAATTATTTTGGTTTATTCAAATTAGCAAAAGGGGAATTAATAATTTAATAAAACAAACTATAGAAGTTGTTTATTAAATTAAAATAAAAGAATTATGATAATTAAACAATAAAGTATTTAACCTTTTGTTTAATTTATTTAAATGATGTGATTAAGATAGAATAAAATAGGGGAAAATTGATAATTAAATAAAACAAAGTATTTAATTTTGTTTATTTAATTAAGATGAAATAATAGAAGAATTTAAATGTAAACTATATAAATAAATATTTTTATTTATTCAATAGTAGACGAATTTAGGGTAATTAATCAAATAAGTAGTATTTAATTAATTAGATTCTCCAGATCAATTTTAGGTGTATACACTTGTTGAATTAGTTCAAATAATAACCTTGTCGGGATCAAAATTAAAAAAAAAATCTGACTTTTTAGATGCCCCACTGCTGCCCCAATGAGAAGGATTATGCTAGTATACTGCCCCCTTGAGAGATCGAACGGAAATGTTAATTTTCTGATCGAGATCATGATAAAATGCGAGAGGAGTGGTTCTATTGATCAGAGGACGAAAGATAATTCTTTAGAAAGATTAGATATTTGACGTAGACAATTTTGATGATGTATAGATAGTCATCAGCCATGGGTAGCCTCATGTATATTTTGAGATATCACACAAAATTTGGATAGGAATTTTAGTAAAGATAGAAGAATAAGAATAAAAGAATGATGACAAGAGGATCCAACAAGTTCATGATTTACGAGACTTTATTAGAGAAGATGATGAATGATAATGATTTGCTTATTAGGAATTGGAATTTTAAAAGGGCCATTTACCTTATGTTTGATAACACACATAGATATGATGCATCAAGGTATAAAGAACCAGGATGGCGTTGTACCTAGTGCGATGAACTTTGACTCGACAAATAGATAGGATTATTCTTGTTCACACCTGACATACGGAAACCTCACTAGGATGTACTTTATATTTTTCAAACATCTCAGACCAAAACACGGAAAGGAATAACTTTCCAATGTAATAGTCAACAAGCTATTCAAAACACCCTCCATACATACCTAACAAAGCATGTATTCATCAAGGTTATATTACAAGAATACCCAACAAGCACAACAGATAAAAAATAATGATCAATGCCCCATTCCTCTCTCTCTAAATCATTTTGATTAGACATCACCGAGAGGTCATTGGAATGAGCGCGATAAGGTAAAATCAAAGAAAAGATCAAGTGAACAAAAAAACCAATGTTCTTCATACCTCTAGCCAAAGGGATGTGTTTTGTTTAGGATAAGTATCCAAACTGATTTTGCCAAAAGATACAATTGTAGGAAGGATGCATCCTAGGACATGTTAGTGGATGATGGCAAGTTTTTTTGTTTAGGATAAGTATCCAAAGTGATTTTCCAATAGATAATGTCCATTGTAGGAAGGATGCATCCTAGGATATGTTAGTGGATGGTGGAAAGTTGATAGGTTGTGTTGGTTTTTTTAAAATTCCAACCAGATCTTCTAAGCAGCCTATGGATTTTCCAATTCCAATAATTAGTAACCTAAAAGGGGTTGGCCAACGAACGAGAGAAAGAAATTTAGCTTTCCTCCTGCACTTCGGGCTCTACAAAACTCGGGAGGGTAATCCCACAATGCACTTATAACATTCATTCACAATATTTCCATGTACATTGCACACTAAGCATAATTATTCTCATCTTATGCTGAATAGCTGAAATCTTTTTAGAAATTAGCAATTCCTTTAAAGATTAAACAACTAAAAGTTGAGAAGTCACATACAACAAAGGTAGGTCGATTGAAAGTGTATTTATGAAAGATTCTTCTCAAATCAAATACCAAAAGAATAGGAAATGCATTCAACACTTTAAGATCAGTGCTATATCAAGGGCATGGAGTCAAAACAAAGCAAACTGAACTACAAGGCAATTTTAATTCTAAGCAACCATGATCCTTGTGAATTGCATTACAATTCACACATCAATACCCAATTTCTATTACTACTTATAGATCCACTGAACACCTACATAAATGCACACCTTAATTAAAGCATTTAACTGATTCCTTGAATCAAAGCCAAAATTAAAGCATATTTCATTGTAAACAACAATGGAAATCAATGAAAATGACCCTTGATCGAATTCTCATTAATCATTCATATGAGGATATTATAGTTGGAGAGAAAAAAGACTCATAAGATATGCACATTTGATTCAGACATGCCTAGAAGCCACATAATTGACAAAATTCACTGATTCGACTCCAAGCCTAAGCTACAGACTCAAAATGCATACTATTTGTGTTTATTTTTTACCCTGCATTTCCAGATCTAGAATTAAAAAAGAGACCTTTGCCAAAATAGCCTTGGATTCCCTTTTATATCACTAAGGGAGCAAAAACAAGTTTCAGGCTATTGACTAACTACATTTCATTTTCCCTTCATTTCAAGACAAAATTTAATTTCATTTACCCTCATTTGCAACAGACATTTGCCACAAAAATTATATACCTGGGAAAACCAAAACTCCACCTGTAAAAATTGGTTACCTTGCTACACATTTCATCTGTAAAAGTGGTTTACTCTTCAGCTCTCCACTTTACCCATTTTACCCTGCAATGTGAAAATAGCTCTTTCTGTGAAAACCTCATTCTACCCTTATTTTCCTATGCACTAAAAATTATTTTGCTCCTCTAGTGAAAGCTCTATTTATTCTGTCTTTGCCACTTTATAATTCATTCATAATATTTCAACTTTAACCTGAAGCTTGTGCACCTAGTATTTTAAATATTTCATTTAAAATACGAGCCCCTTAATATTTACTTTGTCTTTACCTTCTTTCAATTTCATTGAAAATCTTTCTCTCCTTTAAAAAAAAACACTAGGCTATTAACCCATGCTCTCATATTTTCACTTTAAAAATGCTCTACTCATTAAAAAAGTGAAAATAAAACTCTTAAAACATTCCTCCATTGAGCTATTAAAATATATTGAAAATGGCCTCTTTAAAACTCCCACGAGCCCACCGCAAGCTTACCTCCATCATTGCTCATCGCTAGTTCTCAAAGAAAATAGGAACAACCCCCGACAGTTAGAAGGCCAGTGATGAGGATGCAGCCAAAGTTGAAAAATATTAAAAAAAAATCTCCTCAGGTAAAGCATTTCACCAGCAGAAATTTTTAAGAAATTCATCCGGCACTATTACCCGTGTCTTTCACTTTTTCCCGGGACCCACCAAACTCTCCCCAACACTTTTTTACCATGCATCTCCCATCGCACATTACTGAGAGAAATGGAGGAAGGAACTGGCGCTAGTTGATGGCTTCCTGATAGGAATGAAAAGCCATTGCCCGTCGTCGGTTGCTGCACGAGAATGGAGATGGAACCACCGATGGTAACACCATCACCGATCGTGCGTTGTTGAGTGAAGAGGAGGAAAGAACTGGCAATAGTGGGAAGGCGAGCAATGAGGAAAGTGATGAGTTTTCCAGTGAAAGAAAATTTCCTCAAAACCCAGGAAGCATCAAATAGACCTATCACATCAAGATTTAAGGTTGGAAATATTGCATTGCTATAAACATATGTGAAAGACAGAGATTTTTGGCCACAAACATGAGTTTTTTCGTGCAACCATGAAAGCGGTGAAAGCCGCCTCTGGACCAATCAGGGTTAAGAATTAAACTTGTTTGTCCCAAAAACATTTGAAATGTGTATTATATTTGCCCCTTTTGATTTGCACAATATTTTAAATATTCAAAATATCTTAAATATTAACATTTGCAACTTTAATAAGGCAGCGCAAGTGGAAGAGGGTTGGATTACTGTTAAGGGCAAAAAAACTAAGTTCTCTATGCCTTCTCTTGACATGACTCTCTGCTCCCACAAAAGTAGCTCTAAATGTAAATCTTGATGGTTCTTGGTTGGGGGCTGATTTTTGGCTAACTGTAGGTTGTTATTTTTGTAGCTTTGTTTTAGGTTGTGGGAGCCTATTTTTAAAAAAAAAAAAACCCATGTTCTTTGCCTTTGGGTGCCTTTTTTACCCATGGTTGTTTGTGCTTTCATGGTCCTTATGTTAGGACAACTTTCTGGTTGAGGGTTCTAGATCCATTCAAAATCTGATTATAAAGGGTTTCAGGTCCCTTCAAAACTTGTTTTTACCTTAATCAAAAACATTTGCAACTTTAAGAAAAATGTGACTTTTAATTACGCTTGCAGGTCATTTGAAAAAAATTATTGCGTGAGAACCAGAACACCTGGAGTCATGAAAATTTGAGTAGGATTATAATCAATTATTTAGAGAAACCCCATTTCCTTATATTTTTCTCAACCCTTAAAATTCAGGTACCTCCTTTGTAAACTGGCTCTTAGGAAGTGTTCACCATACCCGAAATGCATTAAAATAATACATAATATGATCTCCATTTTTGATGAAAATAGAGTTGCACAGGTTTTAGACCAAAAGAAGAAATGGGTTGTCATTAGATTTGCAAAAATTGACACTTTTTGGAACACCATTTTTGGCCTTGTCGTGATTAGAAAGCAATTAAATAACCCATCAAAACTTATCCTGAGACCTTGAAATTGAGAAAAAATGCACACATTTGATCCAAGAATGGAGTGCAAAAGATGGTTTGATAAGAGAAATCCTGAGGTCCAAAATATTAATCAACAAAGTTACTTGCTCAGACTTTTCTGCATTTGCACTTGTTCAGAACCAATCAGGGCTCACCAAGTCGCCACTTTGGAAAATTATCAAAATAACTCTTGGGGAGCTGGCACTAGAAAAATCACCTCATCTAGGTACATTGAGTATGTGTGCGAGAGGGATTTCTTTGAATCATCAATATTCTCGAGATATTAAGGGTCAGACTTGACCTCCTTGAAACATTGTCAGAAATGCAGATGTAAAACTGAACAAACTGCATTTGCTTTTGATCTCGAAAAAATAGCAAATCAGATCATGAGGCTCTAAAATAGGATAGGGGAGCATATGAATGTGGGGAGAAAGGAGAGAAATAATTCATTTATCTTGAAAATCATCCAGCTGTAAAATATAAGCTCGAATAGAAGGCCACTTTGTAGAACTGAAAGTTTTGAAAAAACAAAATAGTGCCAGAACCCTCTAGCTTAGCTTTTCAAACGCTGTCAAAACTCATCATGGGAAGCTAAAAACTAACATGCACATTCACATATGTCACTTGAGTGGGTCCACCAAGGGATTTGGCTTGAAAATCAACTGGCTTCATGTTATGACTCTCCAAAGTGGGTCACTTAGGCAAATTTTTCAATTGCACTTCTGAGAGTGCAGAGACAAAAAATTCAGTATGGGCACTTCAAATTTGCAAAATTTGAAGGTGCCACCAGTGGCTCCGACTGGGGATGTATGCCCCCTGTGGGTATAGCAAGATCTCAGAATCTTTGGGGAGTAGACCAAATGCTTCTGAAACTTCTCCCTTAGTCAACCTTTTTTCAGCTTCACTTGGTGACCTCAGGCCACCAAATGAAAAAGGGGAGTCAATATTTACCTGTGTCAAACACCAATCTATTAAAAAAGTTGATCTCCCTCAACCCATGCTTGCCTCTGTCACACCACAACAACATGAATGACTGTACTTTTGCAAACACAAGTATCAGGTTGCCTTCATACAAGTGGAAACTTGCTTTCTATTTAACTTTGTTATCATATGGCAACCAAATCATATAGATCATATCACTTTCACTCTCTTCATTCTCTGATTTTGTATCAAGTGACAAGATATGAGGATAGTGATCAAGACCATATGAAAACATGATCTTATTACATTTTACCAAATCTAATCTGAAAATAGTACTGCAATTTGTCTTATTAAACATGTTGGCCTCTCCCAACAGCTCATCATGTACAATACTATCAACATTATCATAATCACTATGCATCTGAAAGTCAAGCATACTCTCAAAATGTTGACTATCATGTGGCAACAATTTATCATATTCATCACATAAATCATCCTCAAAGTGAAAACCACATTCTTCAATGTTTTGCACGTTGCAACATTTTGTGAAAACTTCTCCTAGCTGACAAAAGTAGCACTCACATTCTGCCATATGGTTGGTACTAGTAACCTCATTTTGATCACAAGAACTTACCAAAAGATCTTACACATCATGCAAACTATCTCTGAGTGTATGTAAAGAGATACACTCATACATTGGCATACTCTCTATTATCCTCCATCATGCTGATATAAAGAATCATCAAGGATTTTTGGTTTGTCTTCATCTTCGCTCACTTTATTATCCTCTGAACATAATATATCAAGATCTTCATCATCCAAAGCTTTCTCAAAAATAAGCAATTCTGGTTTAGAAAAATAACCTTATTTTACCTTGAAATCAACGTCCACATCCACATGAAAAGATTCATGACTAAGCTCATTAGATACACAAAACTCATGGACATCTGTTGTTTCTAATTCATCATAACAGATTGTTAAACTTGCATCAATATCCATATTTTCATACTCATCATAAAATGCATCATTACAATCAAATGGTTGCTTGTCTTCATCCACATTATCATCATGTTGACTAATTAGTTCATAACTAGGAGGCAAATCAAAAACGCATGCATCATACCTTGCATTGTGAAGACCATCATCACTGTCAAATTCAATATGGGTAGCACACAACAATTGAGGATTATTCTTATGTGCACATTTCTCATGTTCAATGGTCAATAGATTTCAAATTTGTTCACTGCTCAATAGATCATTGTCCTGATCCATTCTTTCAACCACTTCCTTTGCTTGACCTTCACTAGAATTATATGCATTATCAAATTGCAAATCAGGAAATATCAAGATGTCATCATCATCAAAATCTAAAAACTCAATGGACTGATCATAAACTGGATTTCCCCAATCATAAGAAAATGAATCAGCAACAAGATTGTCAATAGCATGGTCACCATCTGTCATAGAGAACAAGTTGTCCACTTGTTCATTCTTATTTATTTCTGAGCTGTCATAACAGCAATCCACATCATTTTACATTTTAGTATTGGACTGGGTGTCATCATTGAGTTTGTCACTTATAGCCTCTTGAGGATAGACAAAAACATTTTCATTGTCATGAACATCAATGGTAGACATTACAACACTCTTAACTTCTTCCTTCTCAAGCATGCATTTGTTAGTATTTAAAACTGAAGACATCTGATCATTTGTATTCACACAGTTTTTGATTTTATCAGCATGTTTATGCACCATTGAAGACAATAGACTTTGCACATATTCATTCCTTTTTTTGTCCAAATTATCTAAAAAGGTGTAATCCATCTGCATACTTGATATTCTAAAATATTTTAACAGTGCACTAGATACTTCCTCAAAAGCTTCAAAATACATATGAATGCAATCTGGAGTACTAGGTCTGAAATTTTCAAGGACTAATGAAAGAGCAACAGCAAATCTGTGACTGAAATCAATGCTTAACTCTTCATCTTTTTTTTAATCTCCTTCAACCTTGTGACAAGGTCAAAAGGTTCTCTTGCAAATTCTTCTCTATAAGCATCCACTAGTTTATCCCAACAAGGAAAATATTTCTCAAGAAAACTTAAGTACCAATCTCTAGCTCTTGCTTCAATAGATCTGACAAAAAATCTCAACCACATATCCTGATCTCTGAATGAATGTTTCTCCATGAAGCTAGAAAAACTTTGGACATGTGCATGTCCTTCAAATACATTGTATCCATTAAATCTAGGCATCTGTTTATAGACTTGATTTGACATACTTTCAACCTTGTAATCAACCCATGACAAATCTAATTGGTCATACAATGGATCAAAGGAATTGAAAAAAAGTGTAGTAATTTGGTAAGTAGATATAGTATGGTTATTTTTTAACTCAGCTTCTGAAAATATCAAGTGTCTTTTTCCCATCTCTTTAATTCCCCTCTTGAACATAGCTTTCCATTTTGGCCTTATCCTAGGCTTGTGCATTCTTGGGTTTATGCACTTTGCAGTATCAAATGTTTGAGGATTATCAGACTTTTGAAGCCTCTTGACAAGTTGTATTAAGGTGTCTACTGGTATGGTTATTTCAGCTTGGTGATCCATAGATATTTGCAAATCTGGGTTTAGCTAATTGTGCATAATCATAGCCATGACCAAATGAAGGATCACTAGGATGGTTGCTAACATGGTGGTAACCTGGGCTTGAAACATATGATAATGCAAATGGATGGAAACCCATAGGATATACAAATTCATTCTAACCATTCATATTAGCAAATCTATGGATACTTAGACAAATACTTTAAATGGAACAACAATTACATTCAATATGACAGATTCAACAAATGAGAGTATGCAAAGAACCATGTACCTTCACACCTCCAGTTGTTGCAACTTTGAGTAGAGCATTTTCAGGTGACAATAACAAACAACAGTCCTTCATGAGCATAAAATGTAAAGCAGAGTCGCCACCTCTTCAACAAGAGGAAAACCTTTGAAGCAAGGATATCTTCATCAATGGAAATGAATTCTTTGAGTTCTTCCAGTAGAGTCACTTCAATCTTTTGAATTTGGGCTGCTACACATCAATTTGCAGATCTGGAACTTCTTCAACATCTAAACCAATCATTCATTCTTTTGACTCTTTCCAAATGGATTTCAACAAATTTGCACTAGAGATTCTAGGACGGAATTAACTAAATAATTCATTTCTCCCCAGCAGAGTCACCATTCTATTGGTGTTTTTTAAATTCCAACTAGATCTTCAAAGCAGCCTATGGATTTTCCAGTTCCAATAACCAGCAACCTAAAAGGGGTTGGCCAACGAACAAGAGAAAGCAATTTAGCTTTCCTCCTGCACTTCGATTCTGCAAAACCTAGGAGGGTAATCCCACAATGCACTTATAACATTCCTTCACAATAATTCCATGTACATTGCACACTAAGCAAAAATGTTCTCATCTTATAATGAATAGATGAAATCTTTTCAAAAAGTGGCAATTCCTTTAAAGATTAATTAACTAAAAGCTGAGAAATCACATACAACAAAGGTAGTTCAATTGAAAGTGTATTTATGAAAGATTTTTCTCAAATCAAATACCAAAAACATAGGAAATGCATTCAACACTTTAAGATCGGTGCTATATCAAGGGCATGGAGTCAAAACAAAGCAAACTAAACTACAAAGCAATTTTAATTCTAAGCAGCCATGATCCTTGTGAATTGCATTCCAATTCACACATCAATACCCAAATTCTATTACTACTTATAGATCCACTGAACACCTACATAAATGCACACCTTAATCAAAGCATTTAACTGATTCCTTGAACCAGAGCCAAAATTAAAGCATATTTCATTGTAAACAACAATGGAAATCAATGAAAATGACCCTTGATCGAATTCTCATTAATCATTTATATGAGGATATTACAGTTGGAGAGAAAAAAGACTTAGAAGATATGCACATTTGATTTAGACATGCCTAATTGACAAAAATCACGGATTCGACTCCAAGCCTAAGCTACAGACTCATAATGCATACTATTTATGTTTTTTTTTTACCCTGTATTTCCAGATCTAGAATTAAAAAAGAGACCTCTGCCAAAATAGCCTTGGATTCCCTTTTATATCACTAAGGGAGCAAAAACAAGCTTTAGGCTATTGTCTAATTATATTTTATTTTCCCTTCATTTCAAGACAAAATTCAATTTCATTTACCCTCATTTGCAACAGACATTTGCCACAAAAAATATCTGCCCAAGAAAACCAAAACTCCACCTGTAAAAATTAGTTACCTTGTTGCACATTTCATCTGTAAAAGTGGTTTACTCTTCAGCTCTCCACTTTACCCATTTTACCCTACAATGTGAAAATAGCTCCTTCCATGAAAACCTCATTTTGCCCTTATTTTCCTGTGCACTGAAAATTATTTTGCTCCTCCAGTGAAAGCTCTATTTATTCTACCTTTGCCACTTTATAATTCATTCATAGCATTTCAACTTTAACTTGAAGCTTGTGCACCTAGTATTTTAAATATTTCATTTAAAATACGAGCCTCTTAATATTTACTTCATCTTCACCTTCTTTCAATTTCATTCAAAATCTTTCTCTTCTTTAAAATAAATCACCAGGCTATTAACCCATGCTCTCATCTTTTCACTTTAAAAATGCTTGATCATTAAAAAAGTGAAAATAAAACTCTTAAAACATTCCTTCATCGAGCTATTAAAATATATTGAAAATGGCCTCTTTAAAACTCCCATGGGCCCACCACAAGCTTACCTCCATCATCGCTCATCGCCAGTTCTCAATGAAAATGGGAACAACAACCCCTGACAGTTAGAAGGCTAGCGAGCCAAAGTTAAAAATATTAAAAAAAATTTCCTCGGGTAAAACATTTCACTAGCAGAATTTTTTTTTAAATTCATCTAGCACTATTACCTGTGCCTTCCACTTTTTCCCATGACCCACCAAAGTCTCCACAGCAAGCTTTTACCGTGCATCTCCCATCACACATTGTCGAGAGAAATGGAGGAAGGAATTGATGATAGTTGATGGCTTCCTGATGGGAATGAAAATCCATCGCCAGTTGTTGCCCGAGAATGGAGATGGAACCACCGATGGTAACACCATTGTTGATCGCATGTTGTTCAGAGAAGAGGAGGAAAGAACCGGCGACATGGGAAGGCGAGCAATGAGGAAAGTGATGAATTTTCCAGTGAAAGAAAATTTCCTCAAAACCAAGGAAGCATCAAATGGACCTATCACATCAAGATTTAAGGTTGGAAACATTGCATTGCTGAAAACAAATGGGAAAGATAGAGATTTTTGGCCACACTCATGAGTTTTTCCGTGCAATCATGAAAGCATGAAAGCGACCAATGAGAGCTAAGAATTAAACTTGTTTGTCCCAAAAACATTTGAAATGTGTTTTATATTTTCCCCTTTTCATTTGCACAATTAAAATATTCAAAATATTTTAAACATTAACATTTGCAACGGGCGTTTTCAAATAGGCGAGCTTTTTCAAACTGGTTATGGCGGGCGCTCCCTTCGGCCTTCTACGGATGTGGATCGGTCACCTGCGCATGTGCCTCCTGCGTGTGATGGATCTTTGGGCGGGTGTGGTCGGCCTCTCCTTGCTGCAAATGACTCCCTGTTGTCATTTGGTCCATCTATTGGCTCCCAAGCGGTGTCCTCTCTACCGTCCCTGGAGGTGCTTGCCTTGGACATGTTTGCTGGTATGGGCGATGTCCCTATGGTGTGGTGCATTGATCTGCAGTCCTTGGTGGTGCCTGCCTTGGGTTCTGGCATGGGTGGGCCTATCCCTTTGTTTGGTGATGCCCTTTGGGTTGTTGTCGACAAGGTTGAGGCTGCTCTATTTTCTGGTGATGAGGGATGTGCTTCGGGGTTTCCTCATGCTCTGCCTGGGGTGGGTGTTGTCCCCTCAGGCCCTAAGGTGCCTTTCACTCCTATCTCAGGTGCCCTTGCTAGTAGGAAGTCTTTTTCTAAGGTTGTGTCTAAGATTGGCTCCCAGTCTGCTCCTACTCCCTCTAAGGTTCGTCCTCTACCTTGTGCTCGGGCTTTCCCTGTGGTTGTCTGTGGTCCTGAAGTAGCGAAAAATGAGGAATATTATTTGAGGCAGGGTGCAGTTTGCAGGTTTAATGGCCTGTGGCCTTCCCTTCCAGATCTACATGAGTGGGATTTTGTTTCTTGGAAGCCCATTGTCTCGGGATGGATTGAGTTGTACCCCAGTGCTCGGGGGTTTTTCTTTGTCTCCTTCTCCTCCCCTGCGGATAGAGACTGTGTGTTGGATAGGGGTTGGATGTGGGGTGTCCATTCCCTCTCCATTAGGCCTTGGATGCGCTCCTTCAACCTGCTTACTGAACCGCTGAACATCAGACATGTCTGGGTCCGTCTTTTGAATCTTCCTCTTCAGTTTTGGGAATTGTCTTGTTTTGAAGCTATTGGTAACTCCTTTGGTCATTTCCTCAAGGTGGACTCAATGACTCGGGATCTGGGGCACACTACGGTTGCCCGTATTTTGGTTGATTTAGATATCTCCAAACCCCTCCATGGTGAGGTGGTTTTGATGGTGTTGGACAAGCCTTGGTCACAGCTGTTGGACTATAAGGGCCTCCCCTTTCATTGTAGGAGGTGTTTTGCTACTGGTCATTTGGCCTCAGGTTGTCCTCTTGCTCGCTGCAAGGGTGTTGCTACTTGGTGGAAGAACTCTCTTTTGGATCACCTCACTGTCGCTGCTCCCTCTCCGAACTCTTCAAGCTCTTCTAACTATTTCTCTAAGGATGGCGATCTTCATGTCCCTCCTTTGGTGTCTGAGCCTCCCCTAGCTCTTATTTTGACTACCTCTTTTGTTGATCCTTTGCTGCACCGGTCTGTTGTCGGTGTGCAGTCGCTTCTTGCTCGTCCCTCGTTTGATTCGGCTAGTTCGTTGGTCGCTCCGATCTCCTCATCTTCGTTGTCGGCGCCCTTGTTCCTCTCCCCTTGCCCTGCTCGGTGGTTGCTTCTAAGCCTCCTTGGTCGGTTGTGTTGCGCAACAATAAAGGACTCCCCAAGCCCGTTGCTTCTTTGCGTCCTTGGGTTCTAGATGTTGGCTTGGTCCCCTCTAGTTCCTAGGTTGTGTCTTTTCAGTTTCTTTGGTTTTCTACAGCTATCTGTCAGTTGTTTATGTTTGTTCCTATAGTTCAATTTTATTTTGTTCTATGTTGTCCTTTGGCCCTTTGGGTCCCTTGTGAAGGGCATGGCACCCTGAAAATGTTGCTTACCTTTTCAAAAACATCTGCAACTTTAAGAAAAATGTGACTTTTAATTACGCCTGTAGGTCATTTGAAAAAATTTATTGCGGGAGAACCGGGACACCTGGAGTCATGAAAATTTGCATAGGATTATAATCAATTATTTAGAGAAAACTCATTTCCTTATATTTTTTCCAGCCCTTAAAATTCAAGTACCTCCTTTGTAAACTAGCCCTGGGACGTGTTCACCATACTCGAAATGCATTAAAATAATGCATCAAATATCTTTGTTCTTTATGAAAATGGAGCTGCATAGGTTTCAAACCAAAAGAAGAAATGGGTTGTCATTATATTTGCAAAACTTGACACTTTATAGAACACCATTTTTGGCCTTGTCACGATCAGAAAGCAATTAAATTAACCCGTCAGAACTTATCCCGAGACCTTGAAACTGAACAAGCATGCACATATTTGATCCAAGAATGGAGTGAAAAAGATGGTTCGATAAAAGAGATCCTGAGGTCCAAAATATTAATCAACAAAGTTGCTTACTCAAACTTTTCTGCATTTGCACTTGTTCAGAACCAATCAGGGCTCACCAAGTCACCACTTTGGAAAAATATCAAAACAACTCTTGGGGAGCTGCCACTGGAAAAGTTAGCTCATCTAGGTACATTGAGTATGTGTGCAAGAGGGATTTATTTGAATCAAAAATCTCCTTGAGATATTAAGGGTCAGACTTGACCTCCTTGAAACACTATCAGAAATGCAGATGTAAAACTAAACAAACTGCATTTGCTTTTGATCTCGAAAAAATAGCAAATCAGATCATGAGGCTCTGAAATCATACAAGGGAGCATATGAATGTGGGGAGAAAGGAGAGAAATAATCCATTTGTTTTGACAATAATCCAACTGTAAAATATAAGCTCAAATAGAAGGCCACTTTGTAGAACTGAAAGTCCTGAAACACAAAACAGTGCTAGTACCCTCTATCTTAACTTTTCAAAATGTTGTCAAAATTCATCATGGGAAGCTGAAAACTAACATTCACATTCACATATGTCACATGAGTGGGTCCACCAAGGGATTTGGCTTGAAAATCAACTAGCTTCGTGTTATGACCCTCCAAAGTGGGTCACTTAGGCAAATTTTTCAGTTGCACTTTTGAGCGTGCAAAGGCAAAATTTTCAGTATGGGCACTTCAAATTTGCACCTTCAGGTTGTTTGAAAGGTTGTTGATATAAGGTCGATTGGCATGTTTGTGAATGATCAAGAGTTTGATTTTGCATTTAAAAGTTTGTTTTTGTTGATTGTTGTGGTTGTTTATGTTTGTTTTACCAAAGGATGAAGGCGACGATTGATTTATTATGAGTGAGGTTATTTCGGGTGAGAGCAAGATGGAGATGGATGGATTTTCGAATATTTTGGTGTTTTTGGTGTTTTGAAATTTTTTGAGGCTGTTTTTAGGATTTTTGAGATGTTTTACAAATGTTTTGATTTTCAAAATTTTCAATGTTTTTGGGTTTTTCGAGATTTTATGAATTTTTTTGGATTTTATGTCTCGAGGTCCAATCAAATATTAGCCTTGTCTACGTTTAAGCTCAAAGACGACGTAGTTCAGATACCATTTTTTGACTTTTTCTGACTTTTTGACTTGTTTTGGGATTTTTGATATTTTTTGGATGTGTTTAGATTTTTGCATGATTTTGACGATTTGGATATGGATATGTGTGATGATATTAGTGATCTATTTTGATATTTTGTTGAAAACCAAGCTAGGGTTGATCGATTGGATTGAAGGATTTGTGATGATAACATCGTTGAGGATACACAACAATGCAAGGATAGTGTTAAGCAACACAAGGATTGGGAAGGATATCCTAAGATGATGATGGATTGGTTGGATTTAACTGATCAAGATTGATGATGATAACATTATTGAGGATACACAACAATGCAAGGATAGTGTTAAGCAACACAAGGATTGGGAAGGATATCCCAAGATGATAATGGATTGATTGGATTTGACTGATCAAGATTGATGGTGATAACATTGTTGAGGATACACAACAATGCAAGGATAGTGTTAAGCAACACAAGGATTGGTAAGGATATCCCGAGATGATGATGGATTGATTGGATTTGGTTGATCAAGATTGATGATGATAACATTGTTGAGGATACAAAACAATGCAAGGATAGTGTTAAGCAACACAAGGATTGGGAAGGATATCCCAAGATGATGGATTGATTGGATTTTATTGATTGAGATTTTGAAACTTGATTTGGAACAAAATTGTTTTGATGATTTGATGTGACGCTGGAGTAGACATTAGATGCAACTGATATTGATTTTTTGGATTGATGTTTGACGAAAGATAAAGCTTGATAAGGAACATTGTCTTGTCAAAATATGCCATGGGCTAGTGATTTGTCTTTTGGCTCACAAATGCTTTGACCATTTTGATTTTATGTTTGTCCATGTTCGGATCACCACATAAGTTGAAAGATATAGATCAATATTTATTCCCGAAGCAAGATGTAAATATCTACCCCTAGTGTCTAGCAATATTTGAACGGCCATGGGTGGATGCTTGGGTAGGTGGATGGATGGATGGATATGGTAAGCATGCAAAGGATGCCAAGGATTATCTTGTGACAAGATAGGGTGTTCGAACAAAGGATGCTCATTTAGATAATATTTCAAGGCTTAGATAACGTTGGATAGGACAGGATCAATGAAAATGACCCATGTCAAGATGTTTACCATAAGCAACAGTAAAGTGTGCACCAAACTTTGTCAAGATCAAGATAATTTTGAAGATGGATGCAGATAGATGAAGATGAATGGGATAAATGGTTCATGGATGAATGGATTTATTATGGATAAGATGGATGGAATGTTGGCTTTATTATGGATGTGATAAGATGCTTTCTCCTGAAATGGCACACGTAGATGCTCAATTCTACACATGACGCATGTTTTCCAAGTTTTCATTATGGTACCTGCCCAAAGCGCCACCATAGTGGTTTTCATTGGAGGAAGATTTTTATCTTTACTATTTTCATGATTTTTATTTTTTATTTTTTGGATTTTGGATTTTGGATTTTTTGGATTTTTTGTTGAAAAATTTCAAGCTCATGTCGAACCACCTAGTGGTGTCAATGTAGATGCTTATATCATAAGGTGCCATCGGTATCTTGCTTGAAGAAGTTGTTTTTCCAAGATACATGCACTTGAAAGCAACTTTTGAGATTCTTGATATGTTTTGTTGGTACCAGAGTTAACTTTGTCTTTGTGCACACATCGCGATAGAGTCTCTTTTGAATACTTATGATGAAGGGTTGCTGCCAATACATGGTCAATTTGAGAATTAGATATCATGCATGGAGGCGTAGATGGTGGAGTGTGTTTAGGAATAAAATATGGATTGGTTGATAGCTTAGAACCTTTGACTCTCCAAACTTGGGAATATGAGCAATAATGGGTGGATACGGAAGTGTGCATGGAATTAGGATTAACTGCTTGATATACTTTGTACGTCGCTTGGGAAGCCTGATTTTTCCTTTGTGGACATCTTTGATGGATACTTTTTCCTTTTTTATTTTTCCCCATAGTTTCTTTGACTAATGGAGTTTGATAGGGATAATCTTTATTTGTATTTTTTGGTATCCATGTGTATTTTATTTGTCTTTCATGCTTCACTACTTCTTTTTCTTTGATGACGTTTTTCATGCTTTGATTCAAATCTTTCTTTTGATGTTGGTCCCAATTCACAGATGGGGTGATGGGTGGATGAAGATTCGTGATGTGGTTGGTTGTAGTATTGGCATCGATTTCATCATAAGGATCCTTCGTGCTCCCTATGTTGACGTTTGTTTGAGACGAAGTTAACCCCAATACTGAATAACCAAGACCTCAATGCTTAGGATTGTCAATAATCTTCACGAGTTCTAGGATACCCTGTTCATGTAGGCCTAATCCCCTGCCTTGATAATTCATCTGTTGAAAGATTTTATTTGCAATAAGATATAATTTATCTTGGAAGCAGGGTGCTAATCCTTCCCTGCTTTGTCATGGATCTTCAAAGGTGACAACTTCTTCATTGATAAGATAGCTTCCTCTAAAAAAGGTAAGTGATCCAAGTTTATAAGTGATAGGATCCTCCATATGTGGGATGAGTTTTTGATTGATATATTTGGCTTGATCTTGTGAAATATCTGATTTAAATGCTTCTTCAAGAGGTGTTGATGATCCACCATCCACATAAAAGTCTTCCTCATTATTCATTTCACAGGTTTCTAATTCATCACTTATGTAGGAGCCTTCTTCATGACCCATTTTTGATATGTCTCTAGATTTTTTTATATCTTGATCATGTGTATAAATGTTAAGAGTAGGAGACTCTTGTTCCTTGGTAATGATATCAAGAGTATGAGACTCTTGTTTTGAATGAAGATCATCTATATGTCCATCCAAAGAAAGCATCTCACAGGTAGACGGAGGGGTATGTGCTATATGGATATGATCATAATTTGCGACATCTTGTATAGATAGGAGAGTGTCCATTAGATCATTGTAGTACCTTGGAGATATGAATTCTTGATTAATTTTAGAATTTCTTTTGACATGCTTTGGATCACGTTCTTGACATGGGTCAGTTTCAAAGGATGGATTGCTTATAAAGGGAATTTGGATATCTTCATCCGGCATGGAAAGTGGCTCAATATCCTCTTGAGCTTTGAGTGGATTTGGATCAAATGTTGAGTTGAGGATCCCTTTAGTATCTATAACCCTGAGGTCAAAGGATGTCAATATGTCTTGGAAAGGACCATTGCTAGACTTGGGTGAAATATGTTGATCATGCTTTGGAATATGTTCTTGAGATATGTCCTCTAATTCATTAGGTGATGTAGAGACATTGTCAACATGATCATTGGTGGGTGGATCATGGATTATGTCAATAGGATCAAATAATGTTAACACATCTTGAAATAGATCACTACTAAAAAGTGGCTCTTGATGAATGTTGATTTGATCATTGGATGGGGTAGACATATCTTCACGGTGCTCATTGATGGATTGATTTTGATCATTGTCCTCAACAGTTATGGTGGAGAGATTGTCAATTTTTTCAACCATAAGATCAAATGATGTTAACGTTTCTTGAATTGGATCATTTTTGGGTATCGTTGGTGGGTTTTGATCATGATTGAAAAGTGACTCTTGATATATGTTGATTTGATCATTGGAGGAGATGGAAACATCTTCAAGGTGCTCATTGATGGGTAGTTGTGATTGATCTTTGAGATGTGATGACTGATCTTTGAGATGGGGTGATTGGGTTTGTTGTTGATATCCAACCTCTTGATATTGGAGATATTGTTCTTGATATGGTTGTGGAGACAGCTCAATACTTTGATGACATGGTTCAACCAATGGAAGAGTGTATTGATTTTGGGGTGGAGATGTCTCTTGGTGATATGAATCAATGATTTTTTTGAGTGTATAAATTTTGTTTCGTAAGATTTGACCTTGACATTCTTGATATGGTTGATTTGGTTGTTGAGAAAGCATATTTGGCATGTATACTTGTGGTGTTTGCATGGAATCATGGATGGATTGATCTTGAACAATGTTTTGATTTGGTATGATGTTTAGATTTGGCATTATTGGTTGATATTGAACATTGTTGTGATTGGGAAACACATTGCTTGGATTTGGGTAACTTTGATTTTGCATGGGGCTACCTTGACTTGGATCAATACATGGAGTTGTCAACATATTGTCTGGATTTTGAACAACATTGGTGGGATTTGCAAACATATCCATCCCAAAGTTTACCAAGTATGGATTTGATATGTTTATGTTTGGTAAGCTTGGATTTGGTACAGTCACATTTGGCATGTACAGATTTGGTGGTATAATGTTGTTTGGAAGACTCATGCCTTGATTGTTTGGTTGATATATTTGTAAGTTTTGGCTTTGATTTAAATTTATCATAGGAAAAACGTGTTCCAAAATTCAGATTGGGAAAACTCACATTTGTTATATCATTGAGGTTTTTGGTTCCTAAATTCAAGTTGGGAAAAGTCACATTTGTTGTTTTATTGAAATTTGGAGGAGATAAAGATCCCATGTATGGATTGTACAAATGTGAGTATTGGCTTTGATAGTTTGGTTGACTTGGATTACTCATGATGTATGAATCGAGCTTATATTCCATGTTTTCTTGTGTTTTGACCTTGTTGACCTCTAAGGGATTTAGGGCCAATGATGGGATGAAAGATGAAAGGGTGAGTGACATGGATGTTAGAGCTTTTAGGAAATTTGGAGGAAAACTAGACTTTAGGACTTTTGGATTTTGGATTTGGTTTGATTTGGATAATGGACTTATAAACCCCAAGATGTTGGATGTTATCTTTGAATAAATTTGTCCACAAGTTGATAATTTAACTAGGCGTATGAGGAAGGATTCATCCACACACACTTAGCCAAACAAGGTGATTTTGATTTTGATTGAAGGTCTTACCAAAATTCTAATATGAATGATTTTTCCAAAGTTTCAAAGGTTGTTTGTGAAATGGGATGATAAATGTTTTGAATGGATGAAATGTTTGATTTTGATCCTAAATGAACCTAAGAAGGACTTGTTTACTAGACCAAGATATTGAAGAACATGTTTTTCCCTAAAAGTATTTCAAACCAAAAGACCAATGTTTGCATAGAAAACCATATGACCAAAACCAAGCACATGTTTGGGGTTCAATTGATTTTATCTTGATTAATGAATTGTTTTTATCACATCCAATGTCTTCTTTAGTTTTCAAATTGAATGTGTATCTCTTAATTTCTTCTCATCCCACAAGTTCCATTATGTGGAAATCAAGGCAATAGTTCCCTAATGTTGACTTTAGTAAGAGAAAATTGTAATATAGATCCAAATACTTCGAAGCCTCTAAGGATGACATCCCTAGGGACAAGCAGTAGCACTTGGATTTTTCAAAGGTATTTGCTCCTCCTTAAGGGTTTGATATTTGGAGGATTCGGTGAATGTTTGTTTTCAAATGTTTTGGATCCGAGCAAAGCGTTTTGATGCCAAAATGATGCACAACCCTAGGATAAAATGAGACAATACTTTTTGGGTTCCGACTTGGATAGATCCAGCTACGCTTACTCTTAGCAGATGATTAGATGTTTGACCACACTAGCTCCCCTCCACAACACACACTTCTCGGGTCAGCCAAGCATCAGTACCCATGAATCTCCCATGGAATACTTATCATCTCTACTAGGAGTCGTAAGAACGTGGGGCGGCTTCAAAACGATCGTTCTTGCACCAACAAATAGATTAATATTTTGGCTTTTACACAAATTGGTTCATAATCAAGGCACCCATTTAGAAGGCCACACAAGAGGAAAGATCAACTCATATAAAGAGTATCACTTGCTTGTCCGTAGGAGCTTCTGTAATGATGACTTTTCCTCAACATTTGAATTTGTATACCAATTGGGAGTAGCTTGGCGTTTAGCTCGTTACTGGTTTGAGTCGTTCCCTTGGGGTGAGTACTTTTTCCCACCAAGGCGGACTCTCTAAAGGTGGATAATAGCGAAGGATTGCATTTGTAGTTTGACCACCTAACGCATTTTAGGCGGGAGCACACACAATGCCTTTTCTTCACTCTCGCACGTATTGTTCAAATTTTAGGCACCCAAATTGAAATGTGGAGGCAATCACTTACACAACTTAATATCACAAAAAAAAAAAAAAAATTGATTCTCAAGATCGCTTGTGAAGCGCAAGAGAAGTGCATACACCTCTTCTAAATGATATTACTTTGTAAAAGATTACAAAACAAAGAATACACATGTTCATTTTAAACCACAAAGCAATTATATGAATATTTTTTAAGCACCAATTTTGAAGTATGAGATTTGTTTGTTCATTTGTTAAGTTCAAAACAAAATCTAGTAATTTTTCCTATGATTCTTTTTAAATCCTTTTGTTTTGTTCTTTTTAAGCCCAAACGAAATTTAGTGAGTCCTAAAAAGCAAGAATATAACTAATCCTTAGAAGAGGGATTAAAGTGTTTAAAAACACTTGATACAATAAGATAATGATGACATAGAGAAATCTTGGTCTTCGTTTTCCTTCCTTCACTTTCGATCAAGCCAACCTTTTTTTGGCAAATTTCAACAATTGTCAGATTTTGCCATTTTTGGTAATTTCGCATGCATAACTTTGAGAGTCCTATTTTTTTCCAAAAAATTCCTAAAACTAAAATAGAATGAATTTCCAACTAACATCCTAAATTTGAAACACGAGTTTCGAGTTATTAACAAAAACATTTTTTTAAAAACCAGAAAAAAACACTAAATTGTCATTTTGAGGGCCAAGATGAAAGCTTCAAGCCCCCAAAAAAGTGCCAAAATGGCCACCAACCGACTCAAGGTTTATTGGGAATACACATGCCACCTCATAACAAAACCGCCTATAAAATTTCAGCCCAAACGGACATCCGAGTCAAAAGTTATGACCTATGAAAGTCTGCATCACAAAAATTGGTTAATACTGTAAAAACATAGGCCAAAAAACAGTTGGAAGTCAAAAACAACCAAAGTGAAAAAATAACATGTTGAAAATAAACTAAAATCTGCTTTTTACCCTACTCTAGCGGTGCAATCCGCATATGTGGCGCAGTAGAGGAATTCAGCGGCACAATATGGCATCGCTGAGGACTGAGAGTGGCGGTTTGCAGAAAAACAGTGAACACGATTGTGGCACAATTTAGCCAACAACGCAGTTTTGAATTTGGAAGCCAGTGTCGAGGTTAGAAATTCAAATTTTCTACGTGGGAAGACTCTAGCGGCGTAGTTTGGAGTTTAGAAGCGACGCAATATAGCGTCATTGGACTGATAGCGATGTAGTTTGGCGTCATTGGACTGATAGCGGCGGAGTTTCTTGTAGACACAAAAAAAGTCAAAAAACCAAGAATTTTTGAAAAAACGTGATGAATTTCTCCAAATTTGCGCTTCTTCTAATGCCGAAATGTGAATGACGAATCTATACCTGCACAAACACAAAGAACAAACATAAAATTAGATCAAAATGCAAGTTAGAATCAACATTCCCCATGAACTTAGATTGAAACATCAAATAGGAAATAAAACAAAGAACAACACAATAAAAGCTAATTAAATCCTATCTAATGAGCAAACTTTCAATCCCATGGGGGAATTGGTGCCATTTTGATGTGGAAAATGGCCCTTTCCCAACTCTTTGATGAAGATGCTTGGTTCCTTGATGCAATTTGTCAATAACTTTGATAAAACTATGAAACTTGAATAAAAATGGATGAAGTTGCAGATGAAATTGAGTATATTAAGCTTGCATGGATTGTAGATGAAATTGTGGATCCTAAAATCAAAAGAGAAGCTCTCTATTTATAGATTTGAAGAATGGAAGATTGAAAGATTTGGATGAATGTGGGATTAAAGATGGACCAATGGAATTGTGTCACTTGTTAAGATGTGATTGGAGGAGGAATGAACATATTTTGATGAATGTGCACATAAATGCTATTAGATTCAAATTTGAATTTGATGAAATGACAAGTTGGAGGGAGAGAGGAATGGAGTAAATGTCACTTGACTCAAGGCAAAGGACATGTAAGAGGCCTTTAATGCCTTGTTGGAAGTACTCATCCCTTTTGGAGGGATTTTTGAATTGGAAGAATACTCCATAAAATATGCCCTTTTGAATGGAAATTGATGAATTTATAAATCAAATAAATTGATTTATTGTGCAAGTTGCAAAATCTAGAGGATTGGAGTGATTAGGATTTAGGATTAATCATGATTTGATTCATTTAGATGAAAATTTAGATGATTTGACAATTTTGACTTAGATTTTAGGATTTATTTAAATCAAAGTTGAGAGGAATAATGATTTTAGACTTAATTAAATAAAGTTTAATTTATTTAATTAAAGGGGATGGTGTTAGTTTTAAATCAAATAAAGTTAAATTTATTTAATTCAAATGAGATGACTTTAGAGATTAATTAAATAAAATGATTTATTTAATTAACAGAAGATGATGACTTAATCAGATAAATTTGATTTATTTAATTAAGAGGTTAAATGTGATGAATTTAATCAAATAAAAATTATTCAATTAAATGAATTAGTAAAGGAGATGATTCAAGAAGAAACGATGTTAGTAAGATCGGGATGAGATGTGTAGGATCAATTTGTATATTTTTCGTGTCTACAGAAACAAAAGATTTGGAGAGACCGCTAAACAAAGTGTGTCGAACGCTTCATCTAATTTGTTGAGATCTTTTGTATAACTAGTTCAATTTTAAATTCAGTTTATGTTCCCTTAATTATGCATCAATATCCTTTACTTTGTATCATTATTTACATACTTTTTCAAACAACGTAATTACATGATTTAAACATTAGAAGAGAAATAAGACCATGTTGGACCATTCAAAATAAAACCCTCATAGAAAAGCTAAAGACACAACACACCTTGATACTCGTAAAATCCACCCCCTTCCCCCCTCCCAAAAAATGGATTTTTACAAGGAGAAGCTTTAAAACACTCATTTACAATGCACATATTTATTATAATTTTTAAGAAAAATTTCTTGCCAAGGGTAAAAATAAGCCACAGGATGGAATGATGTGGTAGGAATGAGTCGATGCAAGTGGCATGTGAGCGAGGTTGTGGTGGCACTACGGCGAGGCAATGCTGACAATACAACAAGCAAAGCATTAGTAGCAATAGAGCAATGCAAATGCTATAGAAGCACAACAGTGGCAATGTCATTGCTAGTGCTAGCATGTGTGCGTACAATTCTTGTGCATAGCCTATACACAACACTACGTAGTAGGATAAGGACATCGTACAAACAAACAAAAATTTATTTGTTGTCCAAGGTGACTTGCATGAATTTCAATTATTTAATAATCAATTTATGTTTTTGGGTACTTGACATAATGGTGATGTTTATTTTGTGAAAAAGTTCTTCAAAATGTGTGCAACTTACAAAATTTTCTAATTAAATCGTACAAGAAAAAAGGTTAGTAAACATAGCAATGTCCATTTTGGATAAAATAAAAGTCTACGACACCTAGTTTGAACCTTCTAATTGCAATGAAACAACATATTTCTTCCTTAGAAGCCTCCTATAATGGGTGATCAAACAATCACAAATTGAAAGACTGTAAACCTAGGAAAAAGAATAGAAAGACTCATTTATTTTAAAATCAATCATTGCCTTAATTACCCCCTACTCTAATATCATGTTAGATTTTATAAAGACATACAAAATAAATCTATTTAAGATCACAATATTACAATGACATTGAATTAAATGTGAACAAATATTTTAGCATTCCAATATTTAAATTCAATTAGATGAAAAGAAGGGGAAAAAAGAGCTACAATATATAGACTTTGGGAGAACAAGTCAAAAAGGCAATTTCATCAAAAGAGTTGAGTTAGCCATAAGTGAACAAGTGGTGGATTCAACATGAAGAACAATTAAGTCAAGTGAACTCAACTTGAAAATCAAGTGAGTTCAACTTGATGTGAAGTGCTCAATACTACTAAATCTACCTAAGTTAATAAAAAAATATGCAATAAATAATTGCACCAATAAAGATGATACCCTTATATGTAGTATTGTCTTTTGTCAACCAACTCGATCAAGCTTAGTGTAACTTCTTCCAAACTACAACACTAACGCTAGCAGAATTTGAAGGACACACAATACATTGTGGAAGGAAAGAAGGGAAAGGCTTAATTGTTCAAGAATAAAATTATATTATTCATGGAACATATATATTCTTAAGTTGATCACTTCTCATTCAAAGAACACTTCAACATGGGCATGCATCACTCACTATAAAGCATCTGAGTATCAAAAAATCCTATAAAAATATTATCGTTAGCTTCTTCTAGCAAAAAATTAAGGCTAATATCCTTAAATTTCATTAGATATGATATGTGGAAAGTATCTCCCCTCCTAAATTACTTCAATTGAATGTTATCCCCAATTGAAAATAAGAAGTTATCTTATTGTTTAATGTCAAGTCTACTATGCTTTGAAGGTAAGGATGAAATCTTTGTTGTGGTAGATTGTTTGATTGCACACGCACACGCACACGCACGCACACACACACACACACACACACACACACACACACACACACTTCATTCTTGTGACCAAGTTCAACTTAAATGGGTCAAACATTAGCAAGGTATATTTGCAAGATGTGTTTAAGATACATGGGATCCCAAAACACATCATTTGTGATTGCTCTCATATCTTTAAGAATAAATTTAAGTGTGGGCTCTTCAAGCTCATAGGAGTGTCATTCAACAAAAGTACATTATACTATCCTCAAACTAATGGGCAAAAAAAGTTAGTCAACACATGTTCGAAAGGATGCCTCAATGTATCCAAGGGACAAAACAAGAGAATATATAGACCAATTGTATTTGGTATCATTGATACAACACCATCTACAATTCTGCAATTGAGATGGCCCATTTTAAAGCAATAAGACTACAAACCTCCATCACCTTTGGACTAGGTGGTTCTTAAAGGAAAGACAACTACAAACATTGACAAGCTAGAGGAGATATAAAATATCCTTATATTGTTGAAGGATAATTTGATGGAACATGAACAAAATGAAGCAACAAACTAAGTAGCATATGATAGAGTAAACATTTGAACTTTATGACATGATCTTTGTCTATCTCCATCAATATAAGCAACTCACTTTAGAGGGGAAAGGTATAACAAAAGCCACAACCAATGCACTATGAGCCATACAAGGTTTGTGCAAATGTGGCTGAAGTTGCATATGCAATTCATAGCCCAAATAAAGGAAGTTTCATGTCTTCTCCTTTGAAGAAGTTTGGGCTTTGTTTTCCCACATAGAATTTATTGTCATGGATAAAAGGTAAGCTTGCACTCGAACTAGAGTATATAATTGGGGAAGAGGTGAAGGTGCTCCAAAATCTTACTTTTGAATGTACAAGGTGGAGTAGAGAGATCTCCTTGCATAAAATAAAACAAGGATTTCCAAGGCAACCATCAAGGATTGTCATTAAACGTTAAAATTTTGAAATAAATAAATTGGAAGCTTGGTTGAAAAGAATAAAATTAACAAAAAATGGCATGCTCCATAAAGGTCACTATGGCCCTTAGCCTCGTTAAGGGTTGCCACCCATATATCCTTGCTCTAATTTTTAAAATCATAAAATATAAATTGTTTTGAACTATACCAAATATACAAGGCACCATTTTCCTTATCTAGCTTGAAATAAAAAATAAAATAAAATGTTTTCCTTTTTCTCATATTTCAACATATTTAGTTTCATTTGTTTTTTCCTAATTCAATCTCAAGTTGTTGAATTCTATTTATACTTTTTGGTTTGCCTAGTAATTCTCAATTTTTAATAATACTACTATGGTTACAATTAAATGATTCAAAAAACAAATATAACGATTATAGTTAAGATGCTTGGATTTTAGACACATGTACATTAGCACAACATTTTTGCGGGCTCATTTGTTAAGTTCTCTGCTTCAAAAACATGCTAAAGCTTGACTAGATATGAAGCAGACCATTCAAAAAATGGTTGGTAATGTGTGTCTATTTCCATTCGTTTAATAAATAATGTTGGAGTGTTATACTTTTTTCCAAAGGATAAATGTCAACAAGTTTGATCATCTTTGAAAATGACAAATTGTAGAAATAGAGGTATGAATTGCTCAATTTGTGTACATGGTCGACACTGAGATTTTGGGCATGCAAAAGATGATCATACAAAGTCTAACAGTGATCTTGGTCAATGGCACAATTTCCACTTAAGATGTTGAAGATAGGGGCGAAAGATATTAAGATTTGCTGTCTTCGATTCAAAATTCCATACAACTATATATATATAACCTCAGCTTCTTTTCCTTTCTTCCAATTAATTTTTTAAATAATAATTTGTATATATAATCTTTGTAACCATCCCCTTTAGACTCCCCAAATTCTAGGAAAACAATTGTCCACAATCCCTGCAACCTAGACACTCAGAAGCACTATTATTTTTCCACTTGGTTAATGGTCAACATATTAGAATTGATGATAAATGTTGGTTCTATTATTTGTCTCAACCCCCATAGAGATTCTTTTAATATTCTTCAGATTTTCCTTCCCTTCAATAATAAATTTAAGTCCCCGATCTTTGCATACCTTTCATAAGGTTGAAATCCATCTCATGTATATAGATAACTGACAATCCTCTTCGTGTTTTACAAACAAACTGGCAGACTTGAATCCATCTTGTTTGAGTAAGCATCCCCACTTGATTTGTTTTTATCATTATTTTCTCAAAACGAAACAGTGGTAGATTATGTCAACTTGGCTAACAAATGTCCCAAGTACATATCAGATTGATGCATGTAAGTGTCCATAAACTCCCTTGGATTAGGTCAATGATCATATATCTTGATGTATTGATGTTCCAAAGGGCTCTAGGAAAATTCATCGCCAACAATTTACCGAAGGAAAATTCACTGACGGAAAATTCACCGCCAAGTAAAATTCACTGCCAGCAATTCACCAATATTTTTTAATATATATTTCAAAAACTTGGTGAATTGCTGGCTGTGAATTTTACTTGGCGGTGAATTTTCCATGGCAGTGAATTTTCCTTCAATAAATTGCTGGCGATGAATTTGCCGGATGCCGTTCCAAAGAACTAAGATTCATTTGCTTTTTTTAGACAAACAATTAAGGCTTTTAAGTTCTTCATTAATTTAAATAGGTATGTCTGTTGAGATTCAATTGGTATTTTGATGATTTTCAAGAAGGAATGAAGGTACACCAAGCGAAGTGAAGGAAGGAAAGTTATGGATGTAAGGATATAACTTAAGAGTTTGGTTAGTTTGGGCAGAAAATCCATTAGAAAAAGCAAATAGCTTTGCTAGACTTCAACATGGATTATTTAACTTTACAGTGATGCTAAGTGGTAGGCATAAGATTTGGTTGAATATCAATCACTGTAACTTGTGGAGAAATGATATATTACAAGCTGTCAGCAGAGACTAATGTATGAGTCTTAGATTACCGCACTATTGTCTGGGCTTTGATGGATGACATGGGATGACTAATGATAAAGAATGCAAATGGATGCTTACGCTTGAGCCTAACTTGGCAATGTTCATCATCTGTCCTGTATCCATTTACTTCTGGTTATTAATGTTTGTGGCTTGTATGAAGGTATTATCATATTTACAAAATTATTGGCATGTGTTTTGTCATCATGGATGAATATCAATGTGGGACAATCTATCAGTCAATATGGCATACAGGAAGGAATCATTGACTGTGAGAAGAGCAATCAGTTATGCAGCTATTAATCTACTGACGCATATTAGTAAGTTACTTTGTGAAACATAAAATAAGCGAACAAATGTAACTGGACTTAAAAATCTCAAATGGTACTACACCCATAGCGTGTCTGTACAGACAAATAATTATACAGAATCATTCATTAAGCTGTTTTAAAAAACATGTACCTATCAAGATTCCTTGCCTGTTAGGAAATAAGACAGCAATTTCACGATTGTTATACTGGGAAATAATGGAACGCCCTGTAAGTAATATGAATTATGAATAACAAAAACAAGAAATACAAAATGAAACAGATTTTCTCTGCCCATGGGAGATGCTAACAAGAAAATATCTGCAAAGAGATTTCTAACGGATTTTGAAATCTCAAATGTACATCCTTGGCCTGTTTATACACAGAAGCATCACTACGGTTGCTTAAAAAGGGACCCATCTGCTGGAAAAAAGTACACTAATTTCAATTTTTTATTTTATACTGAAACATTGAGAATGCACACATATCCAATAACATCAGCCAGAGCAATAGGCAACTCTAAATAAATAGATCAGATTTTCATCTCTAGAAACGAGGTGTTACCAAAAACATTTCCACAAAGAGCACATAAATTTGTCTTTCTTTATCCTTCTGACAATAACCCAGTTATTTCTAGAGGTGGAGCATGACTTCCAGGCCTGGAAGTCCACCCTTTGCGCTCCCTATAGTTTTCAATAGCCTGTAATCGAAGCCTCTCTTGTGAGACATCTTGGCGTATTTTGATTTCCTGTTTAAAATGACAAACCACCACAAGGAAACAAGTGATTAATTTGGAAGAAAACAAGCTCATAAATGAAACCGAAATTTAAATCTTGTCCAAATATGTAATTAAGTTATTAACAGAATCTCAGGTTCAAACATCCAGGCAAACAGGTAAAACATAAAACAAGATAGCAAACTGGTCAAATTGTACATAATTAAATAGGATTTATTGTAACAGGAGTAAATTAATACAAAACCGATTCTTATGCATGGCACAAAACTGTTCGCTCAAACACTCTATCTTGAAAAAGAGCAGAGAATATGAATTCTCGGGCTTTGCATGAACAATGTTTCAGAAATAAAAATGGATTTCAAACATCAAGTAGAATGGACCCTGTTATGTATGCTTTTGACATTAAAAAGGAAGAAGACATATATTACATTGATGGCCACAAGAAACCAATTTATGTCAATGGAACTTGTAAATACATCCAGTTACAAAAGAATTTGAAATAACTGGTAATGATGTAACTCAAAAATCACAGTATAATGTGTAACCTATTTGAATGCAAGCTTTCAAATTATGTTAAAAACACGGTCAGTAAAGAGAACTAACCTTGAAGTATGTCTTGGTGTCTTTCTCTGTCAAATTTCAAACCAACTCATGAACGAAGAGCCTGTGTTGCATTGTGCGTTGTGCTCCTCAAAGAGCTAGACTTGGATTAAAAAGATTCCTAGTTTCATTACTTGTACATCAGAATTTTGAATCACACCAATTCATTAATCCAACCCATTGTGCCTTTTCATAGCCATTGTACAAATGACCCAATCAGGTTGAGATCATTTAAAATTTGGAACCCAAGAAATACTTACTCATCCCAAGAGATCATATGCAAAATGCAGGGACCACTTCCATTCTCATTCCTAGTTAACTCCACAAATGATTCATCCTATAGTTTAGTGGTAAGAATCCTAGGTTTTAAAAAGATCTTGATCATATCGGGCAATCACCAGAGTTTATCAACAGTTTGCATATGTAAGCATGCACGATAATCTACTAACCAAAAACTGAAAATGCTGTTACAGTTATCAATCAGATCAGCGAACGGTAATTTCCCAGGTTTTAATTGAAATTATAGACCCCAGATATGACCCCAAGAGTAACTTGAAAACCTAGAATAAACAGCTTCAAAAATGCAAGCCCGGTATTTTGTAATTGTTTATTGTGTTCTTGAACATAGCATATTATGTAATGTAAATGAGCTATTTTATTATGAGGCTTATATTTTGTCACGTGATGCTATTTATGAATGTGGTGGTGGATAGTGGTGTTAGGAAACAATCAATAGACGCAGGTGATCACTACTCTCAAAGCAATTGTGCAGGTAGATTATCTAAGTTGCCAGTAGGTTTCCTGCATCTAGCCAATATGATTATGTAGGGCACTTGTATAAGAAGCTACCCACTTTATTATAGAAAAGGGTTCACTGTCCTCTCTATGTAATTAAAACCAATTTTCACATATTTTAGAAAAGTATTTCCCTCATCTTTCAGGAATCGTAGATGCAAGCATCATCTGGGCATGGGTGTGTTCCCATTGTTTTAGATTGTGTAGTTGTACTTATTATTGCTCAAAGTATGGTTCAGGTTGTATTTGAGCCAGTAAGTGATCTCTAGGAAAGGAAGGAACCCATATTGGGTAGAGCATAACTTTTGGCTCAAGTATCAGATTGAAATGAGTTTTTTGAAGGCAAACTTAGAGATACATGCAACAAGTACAGATACATCAATTTTAGAGTTGTACTGAGGAGATATAGCCATCGTAAGTTCTTATTCTAGGATCGCCAACTTCTGGTACCCTGATTTCAATGGGGTATAATTTTTAGTTCAAGCATCCAATTTATAAGAATTTTGTGTGTATAAAAGAAGATCCATTAAGCTTCAAATGAATATTTTTTCATGGTTTTGTATGAAGTATTAAGAGATACAAAGATCTAAAAGTTTACTATTATTTATGGCTGATGGTAAAAACACAGCACATTGTTCTTTATTTGAGGCCCTCTCCCCAGTTAAACAGTCAGAACATGCCAAGTTCCAACTGTTTAAGCTCTTCCACTATTTAAACCATTCAAACCCAAGTTTATCAAGCATCTGAAAGAATCAATCTCAGTAGGTGACTAGGGTAGAGATAGTGGAATCAGTAATGAAGCCAAAAGGATAGCTGTTGTAAACCATAGGAAAAGAGTTGAACCAAAAAGAGGATTCCCTACAAGGTCGGCTTGAAAAAGAGGATTCACTATTAATTGTATGAAATGAATTATCCCCATGAAGAAGTAAAATTGCTGGGGTGAAGATCCACATGTAAGACCATGAAACAAAAAAAGGATCAGATGGCAATCCTTATGAAGCCCAAGAACCACCTCAAGGGGTTTGGGAATAGGATCTTTATGAAGAACGGGAAAACACTAGAGAGACATTTTTTCATATCCCACTTCCAGTCAATCTAAGTCTACGTATATTAAGTCTCTACTTGTGTTTTCCCTTTCTAAGTATTCCCTTTCTTCCAACTCTGCTCCCACCTCTTCCTGTCAGAATTTTAGACTTCTCCATCCTGTTGTGCCTTTTGTTTGTCACCTTCCTTGCCATTGTATTTGTCAGGCTTCTCCATCCTATCACGTCCATTGCTTAACCCTGGTTGCCTCATTCTATAGTTTGAGTCTTGTGATGTGGCTGACCCTTGATCCCTGATATCTCTTCCTATGTCTCTGTTTTCCGCCTAACTTCCCAACACATGTCATACTGTTCCCAGTAGTTAGCTTTGGCACCATCACTTTCAAAGTGGAATCTTTCTTGCCCATGATCACTGTTCAAATTTGAAGTTGCAAGTGTACATTGTTAGTGTTTCTTAGATCAGATTAAACAATGAAAGCACTTAATATTATTGCGACACATAAGACAATGAACACAAAAGATACCCTGGGAAAACCCCCCTCCTGAGGGAGAAAAACCCAGCAAATAATTCACTTATATATTGTAGGAACAAGAGCAGAAATCTGCTTTACAATACAGGCCCAGCAATGGCCGAATTTGATATAATGAATAATAGCACCTCTCCTAGATGCAGTGATACAAACGAATATGTTTCCCTTGAATTCAGTCTGCTGCTGATAATGATCTGCTACATAAGTCTGCTCTAACTTGTGAATATACTTGTGCTTCCTTGAAATAGGTCTGCTGCTACAAGATGATACACTCCTGCTCAAATGCGAACTGCTTAAGGACTGCTGTAGGAAATGCGCATTAACTTGAATGAACTTGTTGTTTGAAATGACAAACATGACCTTGTATATATACAAGAGAGGCGCCTCTTCAAGATAGGTCGGCCCTCTTAAAATAAACATAATAAATGACAATTACAAATAAGGTCGGCCCAAGTAATAACTAAAGCATGCGAACCATAAAAGGTCGGCCCTTTGCATTTATTAAATATTATAGTCATGAATTAAATAGCCGAATGGCTACTTATTTAATTCATGCTCTTCTCCTTGGAATTCGTGCAAAGGAAGTGCAGCCCTAATCTGCTATAACATCAACATACATGGCAGCCGACATGTTCTATTTGTGGAGGATATAAAAGAGCAAATGCTTTCATCCGAATGACCATCTACACTTATTCAAATTCATTTCAAAATCCGTTTTAAGCACTTGTGTTCGAAAGTGGTTATCCTAGGATGAAAACCCTAGTGATTTCAAATGACGATCTCATACAAAGTTCATATTTGAGCTTTGTTGGATGCAAATTCCAACTACATTGTATTGACCTGATTTGCCATTGTTGTTGATATGAATAGCTGTTGTAATTACTAATATTGCAGAACTAGTTGAATGTAATACAACAATTATTGTAATAAGAAAGAGTGTTAAGAGTAATCATGCATTAGCTAATAATTAATTAATCTTTAATTGATTATTAGTCTAATTTATTCTCATGCACTTTAGCTAAACTTAAGAGTGTTTTTTTATTTTATTAGTTGAGCTATGATTAGTGTTGATGTTTCAGCGTCGGGCCTCTTACTTCCAGCGGCCGTATTAAATAAAAGAAATAAATTAAATGATAGCCTTTGGCTATTTAATTTATTGTAGACCGATTTAAGTGAAGAGACGCTTCACTTCATTAAAGAAATAATATTCATTATTGTGGCCGACTTATTTAATTTATTATTTCTTAAAGGAGGCCGACCTACTTGAATCAAGTTCATTCATTCATATTCGCATTCCTAGAAGAAGTTCGCACTTGAGCAGCAGATCATCATTTTGATACAGCAGTTCGATTTCAAGGAGAAACATATTCATTTTGTATCTTCGCATCTAGGAGAGGTGCTATTATTCATTGTATCAAATTCGGCATTGTGTTGTGCCTGAGTTGTAAGCAGATTTCTGCTCTTATTCCTTGAATATATAAGCGATATATTTGCTGGGTTTTTCTCCCTCGAGCAGGAGTGTTTTCCCAGGGTATCTAGTTGTGTTCATTGTCTTATGTGTTGCATTTCTGCTTATTGAATTTCTGATCCTAAAACTATCAATTAGATCATTTTGTCTCATTGCATGTGATGTTGACACTTGTCATGATCTAATCTCTTTATCATTTAGGGTTGCTCTTATTAAGCACTCACCCTCATTATATTATCTCTCTGGAGATTCATGGAAGCTTTTCATTTTGTAAGTTTTTCTTGTTGAGGAATAACAAATCTTTGTTTTTGCAGATCTCTTGCGTGGAAGGTGTCTTTGTTCATTGTTTGATCTTGCATTTTGTGTTATTCACAATTCTAACATAGTATCAGAGCATGCATTCAACGAACCCCTTCTCAATTTTTGAAGGTTTTTTCTCAACTAGGGTTATAGGAGCAAATCTAAAATCTTCTTTGCTTTTTTTCTATTTTTTGTTTTTTTTTGCTTTTTCAGCCAAAAAAAAGTTATGTTCTATTTTTAGAAATTTCAAAAAAAAAAAAGCTAGTCAAAATCAAAAAGGGGTTGCAGGTTTTATTGGGGCGGCGGAGTTATTTTGGGTTGCCCCAGCACTACTGCCGGAAAGGTTCTTTTCCCCCACAACCTAGCAAGCAACTGCCAACCAACGGTTCTTTAGAGCCAACCGGCTACCTAAACAAGCCGTCTGGCGACCTAAACAGCCATCCAGCAGCCCTCAAATCACCCCAGAGCACTCTCAAAGTTACCCAGTGGCCACCAAAGATTTCTCTGGGTGTCAAAGGTTTTTTCGGCACCGACTTCCAACTTTTTGGCAACACGCAACCACCAAAAAAATTTAGCATATTTGGCAAAGGAATATTCTGTCAACGTTTTTTTTTTGGGAGCCAATTTTTTTCGACAAACAAGGAATATTTTGCTGACGTCAATATGATGTCATGTTGATGTCAAGGGTACAGATGCCAGCAAGGCCCCCTCCTAGCCCCCTTTGGCCCTAAAAGAGTTGTTTTTTTCTTTTGGTCGTAACTTGGGTGTATGATATCAAAATTTGGCAAACGAAATATCATCAAAAAGTTGGTTCCACGAACTTTCCAGTGGTGTGGGTTTCATCTCAATTTTTTACTGCTAGTGCATTCAATAGCCTATTGAGGTCAAATGTGTTGTTTTCACTCTCAAGCTCATAACTTTTGACCTGTTTCTTTGTTTTTCATGATTCCAACGGTGTTAGCACAATCTTTCAAATCTCTTCACAACCATCTATAAAAAAAATCCAGATTTTTCTCCAAGTACATTTTATTCAATTTTTTGTGTTTTGATATTTTGGTGAATTACTTGGGACTTTTTAGCTCCTAGAAACTTTTTGTTTATGTGTGATGACTTGTTTTAGGCTGTTCTACATGTATTTTCAGCATTTTGTCCTATTTGGGCATTTTGAGCATCTTTTGCATGCAGTTTCTCTTTTGTAGACATGTTGAGATAAATTGTGTAATGTCCCCATTTTTAGCACTGCACTTCTTAGTGATCGATGACCTATTCCCGGGGTGCTGTCGGCTAGTCAGAGGCAGAATTAGGGTTTCCAACTGTTTGGTGGGTTCTCTTGAGGATTCAAGGTTCTGCTTGTTGGAGTTTGGGTGTTTGGATTTTGGTTTCCTTCTAGGTTTTCAGAGAGCTTCGCAGTGGTATGTTTTTCTTGGCATTCTGAGCACCTTCAGAAATTTACTATTTTTAGTAAATTCTACTTTTAGCAGTGGTCCAGTCAGTGTCAGCTCAGTCAACTTTCATCTTCTGGCAGTTCATTGGGTAATTCTCATTTTTGGCTTAAGGTGTTCATTTTGGAGAAATAAGTTATTTTAAGTCAAAATGTTTTATTTTAAAAATACCCCTTGGCCTAGTGTGATATAACTTAACAGTTGTTTTAAAGAAGGGGACTTTGAGGGGTATCTTCTCATGAAGGAAATATTTTTATATTTCTAAAGTTTATAATTGCTCGAGGGAAAATCGACGCCTATTTGAAGGAGTTTATATTTTATAAAAAAAAAAAGAGAAGTGATTTATATCTCTCAAGGAAGGTACGCCATTTTGAAGAAAGAGTTTTGGTCAAAGATTAAACCTAAAGCAACTTCGGATTAGGGCGCACTTTCTAGAAGCCTCCGGAGTCTTCTCTTCATTCTATAAAGGAGGTTCCTTCTCTTCTTTTGGTTTATCTTATGTTTTATGATATTGTTATGCTGTCGGAATGGCTTTGGGATTGCTTCGAGGAATGAATGCCTCCTAGCTTGGCTCTTCTTCTTGCTTGAAAGATAGCAACTAGTTGAGAGATAGTTTGTAATAGGTTTGTCTTGCATTTCAGTTGAGTATCTTGCATTTTTGGAGTTCTAGATTTGCATTTCTTATCATTTTTCTGGAGTTGCTGAAGTCAAGTTGAATCTGTAGTTTCACTCATAAATCCGAAAATAAAAATACAGTCGTTCTGGGTATCGATTCATTGAGTTTCCTTGATAGGGGCGACCCTTCTTGCAAAGATTCAGATTTTAATATTGAGTGTTTATTTTTTAAAAGCAAAATCGCCTCTCTCTATTGGCTGTACCATTCTGGTATGCCTGGCAAATGTTTAGAAAAAAGAATACTTCGATTTGTTAGTTGTTTCTTGGTCTAGTCCTCGTTGCCATCATTATAGCTTTCTTTTGCATCAGGTCTCATGTCATTATGGCAAGTATTGAGTGAGTTGTGAGTATTTTGGCGAGTTTTAGGGTTGCTGATTGCTTCATTTCAGTTGCTGGTCTGTTATATCAGTCATAGATAAATGCAGATTTGTGAGGGGTTTGAGTCTAGAGAGGTTTGTCAAGCATTGAGGAAGTCTTACAAATTATTGCAGCATTGAAGAACTTGGATTACTATGCTTTGGCAAGATTTCTAACATATTGTAAGCTGATTAGTAGTACTATCAGCAATTCTAATTCTACTCTTTCATTTACTGTATTTCCCACTGGATAAGTGGAAGAGGCTGGCTTGCCGCCTACTTTACATTCTGTAGTTGCTTTGAATTTTCGTATATCTCCGCCATATGGTCGCCTCATTTCCATTCTGGAATTGGGTAGCACATACTTGGTGTTGAGTTTACTTTCAGCATAGTTAGCATCTCCGTCATATGGTAGCTCCCATTCCATCTTGGTTTGGAAAGCACATTCTTGACGTCGAGTTAATTCAGCATCTTTAGCATCTCCGTCATATGGTAGCTCCCACTCCGTCTTGGTTTGGAAAGCACATGCTTGACGTCGAGTTATTTCAGCATCCTTTGGTTTTAAATGCTAACCCTAACGATTGTGTACTGCTGCTATCCTTGTTGTAATTGAAAAAGCAAAAAATTTGGCTTGGTATATTTCAAATTGTCATTCTAGTGTATACTTTTTGGGGATTTTGCACATCTTGTTGTGCCTTTTGTACTCGCACTATCATATAAAATGCCATGGGTGAGTTGTGAGTGCCTTTGTTTAGCCATCGCACCTTTTTCAAGTGAGTGTTCTTTCCACGACAAAATCGAATCTCAGTGACTCATGCCTCATGCGTGTGTGCCCTTAGTTAGCACACCCTTTTTATTTTCAAGTACTTTCATGTGCACATTTAGATATCTTTGTTCTCCTACATCCACTTCTTGGTGACACAAAGTTTCAGTGGACCTGTCTTGGCTCTCCCTTTCTGCATTATGGGAGGGTTTCTACTATTGGTGTTAATGGTTCCTTGGTTTCGTTTTAGAGTGATCTATGTATCTAGTTCTTGTTCCTATGTACTAGGAGGATGCAACAGTTGGTTGCCCATGCATTTCGGTGAGATGGAGCACTTACCATATGGACACTCTTGCATTCATGTTTCTGGAGGCGACCTTCCATTTTCATTTGATCAGTGTTTTTCAGACTGTTGGTACCTGTATTTTCGACTTACATCTTGCATGTTGAGTAGTGTCGTTGGGGTCATTCATGCAGATTCATGTGCCATTTGTATCTTCGAGTTCCAGATGTTTTCCTTTGTTTGCCATCTAATTCGAATAGTGTTGTTGGGGGCACTCATGCAAATTCTTGTCTTCTTGATCTAGATCATCATTTGTTTCAGAGGAGGTCCTTCATTCTAGCACTATAGCAATCATCATTCGATAGTTGTCTACAACTTCTTCATGCTTGTGCAATATTCTTCATGTTCCTATTCTTTTTGGGACATTGTTTTGGAGGCTTTTCAGTCTTTCATTCGCCTTTCTCTCTTTTGGAGAGGAGTTTTTCCCATGAGGTTTTCTCCTTTTCTCCAGTTGTGAAAGATTAGATTGTTTGTACATGGGTACTTCATCAAGCTTTATTTGTCGAGACCCATCATGCATTCATTTTTTAAGGTTTTTAGCTACTCTCTAAGTTCATCTTAAGGGGGGTTTTAGAATAATCATGCATTGGCTAATAATTAATTAATCTTTAATTGATTATTAGTCTAATTTATTCTCATGCACTTAAGTTGAACTTAGGTGTGCTTTTTAATTTTATTAGTTGAGTTATGATTAGATAATTTTGTTTCATCACATGTGATGCTGACAATTGTCATGATCTAATCCCTTTATCATTTAGGGTTGCTCTTGTAAAGCACTCACCCTCATTGTATTATCTCTCTGGAGATTCATGGAAGCTTTTCATTCTGTAAGTTTTTCTTGTTGAAGAATAGCAAATCTTTGTTTTTGCAAATCTTTTACATGGAAGGTGTCTTTGTTTGTTGTTTGATCCTACGTCTTGTGTTATTCACAATTCTAACAAAGAGATTGAAATTTACACCTATCATTTGTTGTTCATCATAAAAAGATCAGGAGTTATTTTTGTCATTCGTTGTTTTAAATGTAATGATATTGCTGATCCATAAACAGTAATATTAATATAAGTTTATCTACGATCTTAGTGAATGCTAGGGCCAACAGTGTTATTATTTAGATAATAATTGTTTGCAAAGGTTAAAATTGGATTTGCATTATTGTTTTGGCCCATGACATTATAGTCATATTAGAGTTGATGATCTTGCCAGCCCATGTGTTCAAAGTTCAACTTTGCATGTTTTAGTTTTATGCAATACAATGACAGAGCAACCAGATATCGCTTGAGGGAGATCAAGAAACAAGGTTGATCTGTAGAAAGTGTAGAGACTCTATCGTCTCCTATAGAACCCATTGTAGAGCATAACAATATGGCAGAAAGAGAAAGAAAAACAAATGTAAACAACCTAGACAGTTGGACTGAAAGAAAATTTGATTTGATGATTGGTATGATGGCACAATTGCTTCACAAGATGGACAATAATATGAATATGCCTAGACATCTGACAGGTGAAGCAAGTGCTTCTAAGGGTAATAATCTAGATGCCACTCAAAGCCACACACAAAAGACTATTCTTGTTTCAGCTGCATGACCAACCCAACTTACCTTTGTGAATAAGGAGGTAGAGGCTCCAAAACCTAATGCCCAAAACTCATTGTTTGATGATATTAGGGCCTATCATGTGGAATACAGAGCTCTTCCCAAGGAGATCCTAAGTGAAATGTCACTCACCAATTATATGACCATGAAGAAGACCTAAAATGTTTACAAACTTGAGCCTAGGAAGCAAGCCTTTCAAAGAGATGTGCAACAAGCTTTGGAGAATTTGATACTCTATCCCTATGATGGATCTAATAGATGCTCAACTCATACGTGGGTACAAAAGTTAGACACATATCTATCCCTCAGACCAATAACTGAAGAAGCAATCAAGTTTGCCACATTACATTTGAAGGGTACTACACATGAGTGGTGGTACCACAGTCTGATCATTCAGGGTCATGAATCCATTACCTCATATGATGAATTCTACAAACTTTTGATTGAGAGGTTTAATCAAAAGGATCCTTAAGTTTACTTCAAAGATTTGACTCAGCTCAAACAATGTAAAGATTCGACTCAACTCAAACAATGTGGTTCAATGGAGAACTATATAATAGAGCTTCAAAAGCCGTCGGCGATGGTATCAAACATCATAGAGAGAAGATTGACTATGCTCTTCATTGAAGGGTTAACTAATCTCTTAAGGGTCTGGTCAAAGATTTTGAACCACCTACCCTAAAAGAGGCCATCAAACAAGCTTTAGCATTGGAGACTACCATGCTAAAGAATAAGTTCCAAACCAAAACCTTCATTCCAAAGAAACCTTTTCACAAAAGTGTATAGCCAACCAAGAGTTTTCCATAAGACCAAACGTTGAGGCAAGGAATGAATTGAGAAGGAAGTAGTTGTGCTTCAACTGTAAGGAACCATGGTCACCTAGGCATAGGTGTCTTGGGAAAGGACAAGTGCATTACATTGAGGTAAGGTTTGATGATGAATCGGAATTTGAGGAATTTGAACCATAGAATGAACCCAAACAAGAGATGGGAGAAGAATATCAGCCAAAGGAGGAAGAGGTCATCTCAGGAGGCACTCTTGCGACGCTCTTTGTTACTCCAAGATACAACCATTTTCACATCCACAAGGTCTTGCAATGTCAAAGGGTGATTGTACTCATTGACACCAGGGAAAAAGAATAAACCTGTCACACTTTTGACCAACAAAATAGGTTTGAGCAAAATGGTTTTGGCTCGGATGGTTTTGTGTTAACAGTTTTGCTCCAAATTATGTGGTAGCTACATGGCGAAATAAGTTTTGGGCAAAACTCTTTCGCCAAAAACTACTAAGTAAACATATTTTAACTTCAAAGTACACAAAAAGGATTTATCAAGCATTTTATTTTAGGTACATTAAGTCGTCACTTGACTCTTTTCTTCCAATAATTTCTAGAGTATTTTTTAATCATAATAGTTTCTTTATATTTTTTGTTTTGGAATGGGGTTGATTTTTATAGCTACAATATTTGGTATATTTTTTTGTCTTTCTTTAGAGTTTTAGGAGCAATGGATGTTATGACCCACAAAACATCACTTACCATGAACCCCTGCACTATACCTTCAAAGTGATGTAAGATAAGTCTAAAATCTTAAAGAGGAAGCCAAGGAGAACATTCAACTTAGAACATGGAAGAAAAACCCAAACCGATGATTACATTCACAATTCTTCCCCCTACTAAAAATATTTAGTCATGATTGTGTACAGGGTGAGTCCCATTACCTTGTAATTATTACAAACATACCCAATCCAAATTCGGTGCCAATTCGTCGAGGGGTTATGTTAGGGCGCATATTGACAATTGTGGGTTCACCTCAAATGCACCCACACAAATGCATGAAGAACCTAGTATAAAAATTGCATGGCTTGTTGAACTTTCTATGAATCACCTTTAAAAAAAATGAAAATCTCTAAAAAAAAATTGTCTTTGACATTTTATAAAAGAAAATACCAAAGGGTGAAAATCCTAGGCATGGCTAATTGCAGAGGTCACGGGCAGAGAAAGAAAAAACAAGGCTTAAAATGGCAAGCATAGATACAAACACGAGAAAAAATCTAGTCCCTAGAAGACTAATCCTACCATTTCAATCAATTGTCTAATTGCACAAATATGGACTATCGCAGTGATATTTAATATTAGAATTTGGAACCCCAAACATAAATTATTGGGAAAAATATCTTAAACATAAAAGGATATCGAAGAGCACCCTAATATCCTTTGCTTTATAATTCCTCATTTCTCTATTTTATATATTTTAAAGTATTTAAAATCTTAAAAAATTGGAGTTTTAAAATATAAAATAGAGGAAGTCTTGCCTTTAACATGTTGGAGTTTTATTCACTTTGAGTCTTCCTCTTTGGTGTGCTCTCATGCCTTAGAGTTGGACACTGCTCATGCCAAGTCTTGAAGGGAAGGCTTTAGGTTTCTTTACTGTTAGTCCCGCTGAAAATTCTTTGGGGTCCCCCATAAAGGAAAAGCAAGACACTAAGAGCCCCTTGGTCCCTCATGTTAAGGGGTTGAAGATCCTCTTGATGTCCTGAGGGGAATCCCCCTCAAGGATAAAAGTTTTCCAATTTTGGTGGATGAGTTTGATTCTTCCAAGAATCTTAGATTGACGCATTTGGATCAAGCTTCACTTATGAACTCTTTGGTCAGGCTCAGCTTCAAACCTCCTTATTTGGTGAGGCTTTTTGTGGGGCCCTCACAAGACCTTCCAACCCAAAAAATAGATTATTCGCCTCTATTTCCCTAGCCCACTATCATTTCATTGTTTGTATTTGCATTTTCAGTTTTCGGTTCCTTGCAAACAAAAGAGAGTTCAACAAAATAAAAGTTGAAGAGAGACGAAGGAAAACAAAGAAAGACATAGGAAGGTAGAGGAAGAGGAGGAAGGTATGTAACATATCCATGTGTTTTTGTGGTTTTTCTTTTATTTTTTGTTTTGTTTTGAAAGTTGAAATATTTGCAAATGCTTTCAAGTTCCACTACTTTTTCCCAAACCTTCAAACTAGCTGTCACAAACTTACATACTTTATGTTGATGTTTTTGAAACCTCCAAACCTTTTTTTGCAAATTTTAGCTCATTCAAACCTTCAAACTTTTTTTCTCAACTTGTTCAAAACTTGCAAACCTGCTGGCCTTTGTTATTTTATTGCTTTTGGTGTACAAACACTATTGTTTTTCATTGTTTTTTGCCAGGAAAATATTTAAATCTGCTGATATTTTTAGCTAGGATGCATTTAAAAGTCTGCTGTTTTTTATATTCATATTGCTATTTTTAATGTATCCATTTTCACGGTCAAGATGGATTCATTCAGTGCCAATAGTGATATTAATATGGGTTAAGAAATTGCAAGGTAATCAGCCAAACACACAAATAGTTCAATTAGAAGTGTATTGCAATATGATTGCCCTTCCAAGTTGTTGGCACCAAATGCCAAAGGCCCATTTAACAAGAAAACTCCTGTGTTAGTTTGCAACATTGTATGGCACAAACAGAGTAGCTAATTTAGGCGGACGTCAGCATTGAAAATGCAACATTTGCTCAAGGGACTGGAAGGACAGCATTACAAGGGTTAATGCACACCTTTTACATACCCCTAGTAAAGGAGTTAAGCCTTATAAAAAAACTCACATTTGAGGAGAGGACCGAGATGATCAAACTATTTCAAGTGAACATCACTGCAGATTAAGCAAGCAATTCAGAGCAAGGACCCTACTTTGGGATTTTATGAGGAGCATCTTAGGCCCATTGTGACGTGACGGTAGAACACTATGAACACCCCGCTGCATATGGCAGCCAATGCTCTAAATCCCAAATGGTATGTAGCTAAGCCTGGAAGAGTGCTTCCATCTCATGATGAAGAGGTGAAAGAAAGGGCTCATGAAGGCCCTTTGACAAATGTATACTGAAGAGGAATCTGCTTTACTTTGCACACAGTGGCTTGCATGTATCAATCTTCGTGGTCCAACCTTCAACAAACTAGAGGCGAGGACGAATAGAGCTACATTAGCTCAAACCAACCCTATTGGATGGTGAACGTGACATGGAAAGGATGCACCAGAGTTGAAGATACTTGCCATTTGTCTTCTTTCACAGCTTGCCAATTCCTGCTGCAGAAAGGAATTGGTCCACATATAGCTTCATCCAATCAATCAAAAGGAACAACCTTACCTCTAGATGATCAAAGTTGGTGGCCGTACATAGTGCCTTGTGGCTACAGGATCGATAGATCCCTCAATATCGTCAAACTCAAACCTTTCGTTGGGATTGATCCCAAAAATGCTATACAGATTGATGAGGAGGAGACACGAGAGGTATCGATTGGGGTTCCATTGCCTAAGGCAGCCCCTTATACTCAGAGTGACTCAAACTCAAGCTCTAATTTTGACATAGACATACCAGATGCATGTGTTAATTAGGGACAGCTACATATTTTCTAGGTTTTTGTCATTTTATAATTGAAACTTGCACCCTTTGGGCATTTCGTTGTAATTCTTATATAATATGTATGCGTATTAACAATGAAAGCATTTAAATTTTGTTAATTTATTTGTCAATCCTCATGTGAAATCTCAATTCAAATCTAATCTTATGTATTAAGCTTTTATAATGTCTATGATGAATGCTTTATCAATGTTATGATATAAATATTTGAAATTCCTTTATATTTTTAAAAATTTCCCTATTTAAGTATTTTTTAATAGTCGTCCCCTACCATCCCCTAAAAAATGACCAAAAAGTACCCTCCTACCAAAAACACGTATCATCATCCCCTACTTTCCCCGTCCTAAAAACTTGGGGGAGCATAGGATTTCGTCATTTTGATGCTTGTTACTTATAGACTAATTGGTACTTTGAAATTTCAGCTTATTTCTAATAGATTTCAATTTTCAGCTACTAATAACATTGATATTTAAATCATCACATTTTGATGTATTAGTTTTTATAACCTATAGTTATCATTTATCATCGATCAATTGTTGTATAATGTATTGTGTTCTCAATTTTGTATTTATAATTGATGAAAACAGAAAAAAGAATGTGGGATAGGGTTTTTGGGAGTGAACCCTATTACTTTTGCAAGCAAGAAAAAGAAGGAAAAATGGCATGCACCATAGAGGTTGGGTTTTATTAAACAAAAAATAAAGTTCTAAGTATTTTTTATTAAATCCTAGAGTAAATGAACTCCACTCATACTTTTGGTTTGCCAAGTCAATTCTTATTCCAAGTAATGGTACTATGATAAACCATTTTGATTTATCATTAACATTTATAATTTGACAATTGATATTGAATTATTAATTGTCAACAATATTCTCACTATTGTATATAACTTAAACATTTTGTGCAAATTATGGTTATTTTATATATTTTATATGTATATTTGTGTATATATATTTTTAATACACATCCCCTAATTGACCCCAAAATTGAGGAATTTTTTTCCATCTCTAGAACCTCGTCCCCCCACTTGGAAACTCAGAGAAACATTGCAATCCAATAAGATATTGAGCTTGACCTTAATACATTTGCAAGTATTTATAGGCACATCAATACAAGAAATTGCAAAGCAATATTATGATACAATTGGTATAAAACCATTGGCCAAAAAACCACTATAAGGGGCTAGAAAAAAATCCCCAATTGTGGTGGGTGCACAATCTATAAGGGATGTAGGACATGCAAAGTATACAACACATCCAACACTCTAGGAATTAGTATGATGCCCTAGCCATTGAAATTTTATTTCAATCCTTGCCTATTTGGCTCATATTATTTGAGGGCTTGTTTTGCATCATAGTGAAGTATAGTTGCATTTAGTATCATGTTTCAACAGCTCTAAACTTTATATGGTGTTCAGTTCCCTCCCTACCATCCTGCTGCCCTCCCATCCCTCTCAACATATTTGTACATTAATTTACATGTATGTATGCATGCATGCAGGAATACACACACACACATATAGCACTTAACTCAAAAACTTACAATTAAACTCAATCCCCGATTAATCACAATTTTCCAAAATTGCTGTGGTGTTTCCTAAGTTTTTGAAAAAAGTGATTTTGATTTTATTTTTTAAATCCTTTTTTGGCTCATATTTTCACTTAATCTAGAAAAATACAGAGAAAAGACAAACTGAGAATTCTCGGTTTTATGGTTAGTGTTAAGGTATTTTAAATATTCTTTTACTTTAAATAGATTTCTTTTATAAGTAAAATTTTATTAAGTTTTACCCTAATGAGGGTTTAGGTTAAAAACATAGGGCCTCCCTAAAATAGTAGGCCATGCTTCATGATAGCACAGCCTACTATTTTATGGGCAGACATTTTTTTCTAAAATAAACCTTCTTACGTGAAAGTAAAATAGATTTTTAAAAGTCCTGTAATTTTTTTTAAATAGCAGTTTTACAATGTATAACATCCATTTTTATCCATACACACTCTATTTAACATGACATAACAAAATTAGCTTATTTCTTTGTTTTTATAAATTGTAAATTGTTTTTTAGCTCACATTTTTTGTGCAGTTTTTCCCATCTTAAACCCAAGTGATTGAATTCCACTTATACTCTTGAAATGATGTGTCAATGTCATGTAAATGGAATGCTACTGTGTGAACTGTATATATGCATATGTACATGTGTACATACACACACATATGCGTGTGTGTATGTATGTTAAACATATATCTCTATATAGATGTATAGATATGGTATAACATATGTAATAAATATATATATGATACATACATACATACATATATATAATATATATAGACTAAGTTACCGGGTTCCTTGAATTTTGCTCCCGTGCACTCCGGGAGCGCCCAAGGAGCGGTTGGGAGCAGTAGGGTTTCCTATGGAAAATGTATGTGCTTGAATTTTCTCTGCTACACAGCCCAGCAAAAGCATCTGGACCTTAAACTAGTGTCCTGTACAGTTTTCTGCCGAATCATAACACTAGATGTTTCAACTTAAAGCAGCAGATATGATTAGCAGCATTTGATAGACATCATGATGATTGATGATTGATGAAGTATCATACTATCAAATGTATTTACAATTCTGTATATTTTTAATTTTTTTGCATATATATATATATATCGGTGTTACCCCAAGTTTCCGGGACGGGGACGACAAGGGACGGCAGGACAAGTCCCCAATTTTTCAAGCCAATTTTGGGGACGGCTACGGGACAGCTATATAAAATATAGAAAAAATTTAAATATATAGGGAAATTTTAAATATTCATATGAAAACATGGATAAAGCATGCATATATCCATTATAGAAACTTAGCATATAACATTTGTGTTAAGAATTCATTGTCAATACTCAATATGCATTCAGAATTCAGAATTCATTGTCAATATGCATGTGATATTAAACAATAACATACAAGTTATAAACGTATAACAAAATGCCCAAAGGTTACATTGCTGCCTTATAGTTTTTTTTTCAATTATGATATGAAAATCAAAATAAAAAACACAAAGTACACTGTTGCCATCCCCTGGCTGTCCCTTGTCCCTGTCCAGGGACGCGTCCCCGGATAACATTGATATATATATATATATATATATATATATATATATATATATATATATATTGAAATATATTGAAATGATTATTGATATTCATAATTGCGTGATTACAAAAGGAGATGAAAACTCCTTATAAAGAAAATTACAAGACGATGTTTCTAAGAAGAAACCATCGTTAACTAAAGCTAACTAACATAGAAAGCAGGAAGATGTTAAAACAAACTAAAGCATAAACAGAAGTTACTAAAAGCTAACTAAGTTAACTAAAAAAAAATTAACGACTAACTAAAGCTAAGATGACCATTAATATTACATTTAATACTTTAATACCCTCCCTTAATGGTCATCCTACAAACAAAAACTAAGTCTACCCATATTCAAACGGTGTGCTAGTCATCAAAATGCATAATATGCAAACTCCTTTTGCTTAGTATACTCCACCACCTGAGCACTTTGTTGAGACGCTTCCTGGTTGGATTTCTCATCAGCCAACCGCTTTCTGCAATACTTTTGTCTATGACCAATCTTCCCACAGTAATGGCAAGTAATAGACTTCTTGGAGCCCTCCTCCAAATCACCTCGTCCTTTCTGCTGAGTGGACTTGCCTTTGCCAATGTCCTTGCCAATAAATGCTTGTTCAACACTAGGAGACTCACTGCTTCCTCCACTTATCCTACTGCAAAAACTTGTTGCACAACTCATCAAACTTCAAGTCAACATTGGTGGATGTAATGTTGAGCGTTTCTATGAAGTGTTCGTAGGAACATGGCAAACATTTCAAAGTGATCACCATCATATCTTCCTCTTCCATCTTACAACCAATGGCCTCCAGTTGATCGCGAATATCTTTGATTTTCATCAAGTGCTCCTGCAAAGTCACTTGGTCATCCATCATAATGGAAAACAGCATATTCTTCAGGAAGAAAGCCCTTCCCTTGTCTGAGGTCTCATGAAGATCTTTCAAATGCTTCCAGATCTCCGCAACAAACTTACCAGATGGTATTTCTGGTAACATCTCATCGATGACAAATAATTTTAGAAGTATAACTGCCTCCATATTATCTCCATCATACTTGTCTTGATCCTTCCCTGCAGCTATGGGATGAACTTTTCTACCTAGAACAAGCGCATCCAAACACCGATATTCAAAAATGGTAAGCATCCTTTGCTTCCACGTGTTGTACTTCTTTCCATTGAACCTTTGCATATTTTCCAACATAACATTGGACAAAGACGCCATCCCTCCCGTTTTCCAAAGATCGAAAAACGAGGCAACCCTGTGATCAGCTGGCACAAACTCTGGACAATCATTTGGCACAACTCACAATTTTAAAAATCATCTAAAAAGAGGCTTAAAAACTGTAAGATTTTCCAGAAAAACCTACGAAAACTCTAGAAAAGTAAGATTTTTTCAAAAAAAAATCCTCAAAAATCTTCAGCAAAATTTTTATAGAAAAATTTTCAAAAACTCTTCTTGTAAACTTTTTTCAAAAAAAAAAAATTTGAAAAACTCTTTGCAAAAAACATTATTTTTCACAGAAAAATTCTATCAAAAACTAGCTCAAAAAATTAACCCTTCAAGCTGTCATGAAATCTGGAAAATCAGGTCCACTGGAAATCTGGAACATATGATAACCAAAACACCCACGAACTACTTGGACCAAAGAAAAAATTGAAACAAAGGAAATTCTGCCAAAACAAGTATGGAACGCTTGTCGTGGCAAAAATTTTGTAGAAAAATTTTCAAAAAACTCTTGAACTTCAAACCCTCAAATCTGCAGGAAAAAGCCCTAGCACAGAATCACAAAATCTGCAAAAAAGGGCACAAATCTTCAACAAAACAGCAGGTCGCAAGAAGCAATGGACGGCACAAAAAAGTCGTGGACTCAGAAAAACATCAATAGAGTTTGTCGGGAAACTTCAAAAATGTGTCAGAATCACCCAGTTGCGACGCCAAGAAAAACCCACGCTCAAAAATTTGAAAAAAAAGAGATTTAAAATCGCGTGTAGTGAAAAGAATGGCATGATTTTCAGACGAAAATCCATCACAAATCCATGTAGAAAAACTATGTGTTTTGCAACTTCAAAAAAAACACGATTTGCCCTTAAAAAAGATCTGCAATAATCACAAAAAAACCCTCAAATTTAGCAACCAAAAGAAGATGCAATTTCCAACTTGAAACCCTCAAAAAATCTGACAAAATCTACTTTAGAAGCCTCTCAAAAATCTTCTCAAAAACCCACTTTTTTTTTTTTTGATAAAAAACCCTTCGATTTTCAACGGCTCACTAAAATTTCTTCAATTTTAATTTTTTTAATTGGCTAAAAATAACATCTAAGAAATTTCTAAAAAATTCCTTAGGAAAACCCGAATTTTTATTACTAAAAATTCGTCAAAAAAGTTTGAGCCTAAGCTCTGATACCATGAAATGATATTGATATTCATTATTGCGTGATTACAAAAGGAGATGAAAACTCCTTATAAAGAAAATTACAAGACGATGTTTCTAAAAAGAAACTATTGTTAACTAAAGCTAACTAAAACAGAAAGTAGGAAGATGCTAAAACAAACTAAAGCGTAAACAGAAGTTACTAAAAGCTAAATACGTTAACTAAAAAAAAACTAACGACTAACTAAAGCTAAGATGACCATTAATATTACATTGAATACTTTAATATATATATATATATATATATATACAACAATACCCAAACATGCCATACCCAAGGAAAAAAATATTGTCATACTGGCATACCCGTATTCCATACCCGTACCCAATCCCGTACCAGAGCCGGCAACTTAATATATAGACACACATATAGATGCATCAAATGCTCTTTATAGAGATATAGGTTTGACATATGTAATAAAAATATATATATATGAGCAATAAATCTATATATATCTATATTTAGACACACATAGATATAGGTTCAATATATTTATATATATAAACACTACAAGAAAATGCCAACACATTGTTGTACCCAAACCAAATTTTTTGCTTCATTAAAGCATTTTGATTAAAGAGTCTAAACTTTGTTAAAATGAGGTGAAAATACTAGTTTTTGGGCGGGTCAAGTATGGACTTTGGTCAGTGTCACGTTAGTTGTCAGCAGCAATTGGTGAATACCTGAAGCACAGAACCTGAACCTGAGATCCAGAACAGAGCAAGAATGATGAAGGAACATTTCACGACGAGATTATACTTCTACAAGGTCGTTTCAGTGGCCAAAGGAGTGTTTTTCAGAGCAAAAACAGATGAATTTTCAAGCAGAAAACAAGATTTGTGCCCTTGTAGCCCAGGGGCGCCCTTCTTTTTGGAGGTTCAGATCTCATTGCATGTGCTTGCTAATGGACTCAATCTCTTCAAGATTAGCCCAGCTTTCCGACGAGCTATCAAGCGAAGGTGTACATAGTGCAGAACTCCGGCTATCAAGGTCAAAAGCTGAGACTACAAGCAGGATGCATGTCACAAAAATTGTAGTGGTCATAGTTTGAGCGCCCCTGTAGCTCAGGGGCGCCCTTGAATTTGGCTTCCCAGATGGATGGAATTGCAGATGAGGTCTTCCAGAGGTCTTCTCTAATCTAGTCTGGTTTTGCAACGCATCAGTTCGCAAAACGATCCGACATTTCAAGTGACCGTGACAGAGGTTCTACCAAGCACGTAAATCAGAGGATGGAGAAACATGACAATACACAGCTACACATCTATAGGCTAGGGGCACCCAGTCTTTAGGCCTGCCAGATGAGGTTATTTGTATTCACAGTCTTCACAAGACTTGTGTGCAATTACTCCAGCTATCCAACGAGTCTAGCCGTCAGCCTCCAAGATTTGGCAAACACTCGTATGTGCGAGGTCAGTGTGGTGATGCTGAAAGGTGAAAGCAACTAGAAAATGGCTAAGTATGGGAAGTACCAATCTCCTTGAAAAAGGCACCCTTCTCTTTGAGGTCTTAGAAGCAGTTTTCTTGCTTCGTCACCTCCAGAGACATCTCTTGCAAGATGATTCAGTTATGCAGAGAGACAAACATTGTGCGAATTGGAGCACTCCAGCTCTCGGTGTCAGGGGTCAAAGTATGGTGTTCAGATGAAAGTCTCACTTTTGTCAAAAGGGTATTTGCGCTTTCACAGGCCAGGGGCACCCATCCTTTTGGAGTTCCTGATGCAACTTTCAAGTACCTTACATACAGTCGTTGGATGCAGAGTACTTTCAGTCACGTAATGAACCTATCATTCAGTCAGCAAGGTTCATCGTTCACCGTCAGTGGCAAATTGAAGCATCAGATAACAAAACAGAGAAATGGCTAAGTCTGGTGACCTTGCATCAATTTAATCAAAGGCGCCTAATTGTTTGAGGTGTCAAATGTTGGTTTTAGCAGTTGCAGCTCCCAGCAGACATTTCATCCTCGCTATGCAAGCTTCGCAGTGGATATCTCATATCAGTCACAGGTTCACTTAGTCACCCGGAAATCAAAGTTGAACATAGCCAGGTGTGACTTTGCAGTCAGCTATAAAATAGGAGATAGTCAAAAATCTAATAACTCTTGCAAATGGACACCTAGAAGGTCAAATTTGGACTTTCTGGAATCAGTGAAGTTTGCCGAGCATATCTAGATGCTATTTTTGGCTAAATGTTTAAAATTATATTTTAATATTTAAGTTTTGCATGCATATACATTAAAAGGCGATTTTCTTCAAAGAATTAAATATTGGCACCTCTTTTAATGTATATTCATAAGTTCGCATGTTAAAATTAAATATTATTTTTATTCACGAGACTCAGAGTCAGTGGCAGTTCAGCTCATGGAGAACCAATCGAATTATTTCTTCCAGATTTAGGGTCTTGAGCTTACAATCTTGCTTTATGAGACGACTATCTATTTATTGCAAATATGGCGCCATTTCTCATTCATCCAGCTTAAACAATTCCAATTTCTTCAAGAGATTGGCGAATTTTCATCAGACAATTAGGTTTGAAGGTAGCAAAAATATTCTTTTGCAGGTACAGGTCCAGATTCAACACAGATTCAAGACCGAGTGGCAATTTTTTGAAAGAAGACAAAAATAATAATTAAAAATAAAAAATGTCTTTCTTCTCTTCTAGAATTCTTCCATTTTCTCGTCTAGAATTCTCTCACATGTTCGAAGAATTGGCAAATTTTGGCAAAACAAAACAGCTGGATTGGTTCAGAACGATTTCCTCAGACAAACCCATGTGCTAGAATTTTCAGGAAAATTTGTTCCAAAGCATCAATTCTTGAGGCTCTAATTTTCTTAACTGAAATTCCTTTGCATGGCTGAGTAGAAGTCGAATTTTTACATTTCTGACGTTCTGGGTTGTCTTGAAATCATTTTATGAGCAAAACCCATATCTCAAATATTTACCTTCGACAAGCTATTTTTAGCCTCAGCAGGCTATTTTTAGCTTTCCAGAAAAGTTGTCAAAATATAGCCGTGTTCATAGTCAACAGGCGAGTTTTTCAGAATGCAGTTTACTCAGCTCGAATTCAAGACCAAGTCGGTCTTGACTCATGACTTCATCGGGACAGTTGATACGAATCTACATAAGGTGCTTCCAGAAGCAGTTTTGGATCCACTCAAGATCGAAGATTCGATAATCCAGAACATACAACAGTCTGGGTTACTTGAGGCCGCTTACATACCTTTCTCAATTCATTGCATAGAGTTTGTAATGTCTTGTATTAAGCATTACAATTCTGTTGCACGGGAGATACAGTCAGTAGATGGGCGTGTTATTTGCAGTCTCAAACCCTTGGATATCGAGAGAAGTTTGGGTATTCCTCAACATCCAGATGGTCTGGTCATTTCTATGAGTCAGAGTGAGCAAGCATTCAATGCTGAGTTGGATAAGTGTTAAGAGTAAGATGACAGAGAGGTGGCTGAAACAGTTTAAGACCAAGTTGCCAAACAATGTAGGTCATGGTGAATACAGAGATGAGTGTGCAATTCTAATTACGCTACTTAATCGTGTCTCAGGTCATGCAGAGGCCAATAAATTTCACCCATGGACGTACTATATCATTGGTCAAATCGTCTTTGGGCAAGACAATTATGACTAGGCATCCTTCATCAACGATGCTATTCACGAGCAAATCACCGGTTTCCTAGTTGCGCACCAGTTTCATGTGTTCCTACCTCGTGTACTTGATCGCCTATCAGGGTCAGTTTAGAGGGTTGAACACGGTGGGCATACTCAGTGCATAGAAAGTCTATCGTTACTATGATCAACTTGAGTTCACAAAGGCTGAAAGACATTTCAAACGTGTGCAGGAAGCTTTCTTGACTTATACAGTAAGAAATCTGGACCGGGAGTTGCACATTCATATCTCAACAGTTGCTAGAGCAGCAATGGAAGGTTGGGCAGACTGGTACATTCAGTTCTCTACATACACCTACATCTGTGTTTATGGATACACAGGAAATCCAGCTATGCTACCACGTTATCCTTTGGATAAGACAGTATTCATGGAGTTCCTGAGGCAGCTGTATGAGGTTCACAAACATTTGCGCCACAAGCGTAAACAGGCTACCAACTTTCCTTTTCAGTTCAGGATATATTGGTGCAAGACAGCAGTTGATGCAAAAGCTACAGAACAGGAGTTAGAGAATTGCAAACTCAAGTACCTAGTTGATGCACGCACATATGATCTTTGGGGACATTATGCAGCACACCTTGGTAGTCGCTCTTATCACAAACGTACAATGGAGGACTATTGGGTAAATTGCGAGGATGACTTCGAGGTACGCAGGCACAGCTACAGTAGATTCTCTCTTCCGCGGATATCTATCTTCTTGGCAAATGAGGTGGAAGGTTTGTCAGAGGATGAGGGAGATGCAGTTCCTCAGTTTTACAGAGAACAGGTTGATAGACAACCACTGCCGACAGTTGATTGGTACGCCAAAGAGTTCTCATCAGTGAAGGAGAGGTCGAGCAGAGTCATCCAGAATAGTATGCTTTATCTAGAAAGCAGAAGGACCAAGAGGGTAACCATGCCTAGAGCAAAGTCGCCATCAGTGGGAGTTTCACTACCTTCCTCGTCAAAACCCAAATAGAAGAAGAGGAGTAACCCTCCTAGAAAGAATCCGGTGCCTAATAACTCAAAGGGAAAGGTATTTGTTGTCATTTCACATGTAGAGCTTGTCAGAGAAGTTGTTCAGAGTTCACCACAACCTGAGGTTCAACCACATATGCCGTCACCAACACCAGAGCAACCTCCAGTTCCAATTCACATCAATTTGGACTTGGACTCTCCACCTCGCAGTAACACCTCTACACATTCACTTTCGTCGGATCCTCCTATTACTAGTACAAATCATTCCAGTGGGATTAGTCGGGATTCGTCTTGGCTTGAGAGTCAACTGGGAAGAAAGAGGAGACAACCATCTTCTGTACTTGATCATTCAGATTTTGATCATGATACAGATGCGCCTGACAAAAGGATCAAGAAACAGGGCCACATTGAGAGGAATGCAGGTAAGGAGATCGTCGTTGAGACTGCCACACCTCCAGAGGATAAGAGTCTGAACGAGATGGAAGCTCAAGACTTCGAAGTTATCACTGTCAACTTCGGTAGAAGTACTCGCCAGACGAAGATTGATCTCCTACAGGTTGCTACAGATAGCACAAGGGATAGAATGGTGAAGGATGGAGAAGATAAGTCAGCTCTCAAGGCTGAAATATAGCAGCTTCGCCAGTATATTTCTAGCCTTGTTCACAGAACAAGGAATGTTGTCACCACACCCCCACCGATGTTAGAACCGCCAGCAAAACAGGGTCAGCTTGATCACTTGGTTGCATATGGGAAGCGGTTAGATGAGTGGGAGGAGTTTGTTACTAGAGGCCACCTTGTACTTTCAGAGTTATACCAGTTGCGGTACAATGCACGTGAGCTCCGTCTACAACTTCAGGATGAGGAATGTGATTTAGCTATTAGTAGACCCAAGGATGAGATCCTGATTACCAACCTAAGATTGTCATATGAATCAATCACAGATATAGAAGATAAAGAGGATGTCTACACTTGGAGAACACTGTTGATCTTCAAGGCTAAGATAGAAGAAACCATAGCATCGGAGTTGGCTGAGAGCAGAGAGCATGTTACTAGTGCACTCTGTTATGTGAGAAACTTTGTGTCTCAACTACCATGCCAGTATCAGCGTGTGGGTGGTGACTATGTTGAGCTTATTGACATTCAGTCAGAGCTCCAAGCACTCATTCACGGTATTTTTAGTGGTGAGACCATTGGCTGTAAGATGAATCAACTTACAGTCATATCAGCATCGTTTGATGAGGCAACCAGGAGTAAAGGCGAGTTTCAATGTCAGATCACTGGTGGAGAAGACATGTTGCATAGGCATGGGATACTTCGTCGGAGCTTCAGTTCCCCATAAGGTGATGCAATCAATGACTTCGTGGATGGGTTGATTGCTCGAGATCAGGGCTAGTAGACTTCAGTTCCAGCCTTTCAGGATAGACTTCATGCATGGCAGTTAACTTGACGCTTCTTTCCAAGTTAACTCGCTGTTTCACATCTCACACATGTCTATCTTGGAAGTATCAACATTCACTTGGAGTTTCTTTTTTAGGATTTACGTTAACTGATGGTAGTATTCCAGTTAACTTGCTTTCAATAAGGACGTGCATGCTTGCACATTGTCCACTTAGATTAGATGTTTCGGTTAACTGATGGTAGCTTGCTAGTTAACTGTATAGTTTCCATTATTAAGGTTTAGCAATAAGATCTTGCATGCACTGCAGGACTGTAATTGACTCAAGGTGATTTTAGGGTTGCCTACACCTTTGATGTCTATAAATAAGAGCTTTCAGCTCATTTGTAAATAACTTTTGCACGAGAGAGCAATATATGTTGCGCCTACCTTGCCTGTAATATTGCCTATTTTGTATTTGTTCACAAGTATTTGTTATGGTGATGAATTGTTATGCCACTTGGGTTTCATGCAGTTGTTATGATGAATTCTCATCTTAGTTAAATGGGGTTGCTAGTTTGATCGTTGTTGTATGTGTGTCTCGTCTATGCAATACACTGTCCTAGTTGCTTACCTTGTGTTTTGTGTTCAATAAGCCTATTCAGATTAAGAAAATCGTTGTGCCACCTTGCCTTCAAGTTTAGAATCTGTACCTAAAGCTTATCGTGTGATGTGTGTGTCAATAAACTTATTCAGCCAAGCAAATAGTTGTGCCACCTTGCCTTCACGTTGTGAATCTGTGCTTAGTTTATCATATATTTGTTTGTTCTAATAAACTTTTTCCCAGCCAAGCAAATAGTTGTGCCACCTTGCCTTCACGTTGTGAATCTTACCTGAAGTTTATTATGTATTCACATTCCTGCTCCATTTCCTCATGCTCTGTTTACTTGAGGAAACTGGATAGATTTAAAGTAGATAGTTTAGTTGTAGTTAATGATCTGCGAAACTAGAAAATCCTTAGCTGCAACGTTCTAGGTTTTCTTAACCTTGTGCCTCTTCCAGCTGAGATAAAAAAGATAGGATTTAAAATACTTTACTTTTTCACACATATCAGCAAAAGAGGGAGCTTCCCCTCCTAATTTGAAGAGCACTCATTACGCAATGTGCATAGCTGTCCGTTTTGACTTACACACCAGAGGTGTTAGTTATTACGCCAACACACATCAAATGAATGAATGATAAAACAATGATAGAAAAGGACTTTGCCATTAATAAACATACAAAGAACCAAGAAATCTGAGATAATTGGGATCAATAGTTGATGGCCCAACAGCTATAATGTTTCCAAGAATAGAGCAAACATAAAGAATACAACCAGTGATTTAGAAATGCATAGACCTGGTCAAGTCTGGTCATTAAGTTTGCACAAAACTAGAACATGATATAAAGATGGTTAATACATACTACTGTGGCCTTCTTTGGAAACTCTAGTTTTGGCGGAGCACTTGCAACCTCTCCAAACTTTATCTTCTCATGCTGGGGAAAGTCCATATCATCATCACTCTTTGCTTTCTTATTCTTTTTCTTTTTGGCATCCAAATACCTGCAAATCTCAAAAGAAAATCAACTGATTACAGCTGAAATGCAATTAAATTTTGTGAAATATAAGCTCATAACCTGCTTTAAGAACAATCATGCAAAAAATTGATCACATGTTTTAGGCCTTATCTGATTCATAGGTTAAACCTTGCTTTCAAAGAAATGGTGCATGAAATTAATAGGATTAAGAAAATATGTATAATGGCAAACAATTTCAGCACTTCACAACAATCTACCATCATGCCCAAGCCATGCATAAGCAATATCCAAAGTATAAACTTCATTTCTTAAAGATAAAGAAACTAGAATTGCATCCAACTGTTGATGTTGAAGCATGTGTATGATATGAAGCCTTCTTAGTTCTTTGAGTGCCATTGTAATGAGACTGGTAACATTGGAGGCAATCTAAAACTGCAAAGAAAGTTCAAACCAGAATTGTCATTCTTAGTCAAGGTTGGTGGGGCCAAGCAATTTCTTTTTAAGCAGGACTTCACAGAAATTTTAAACCACATGAACAGAGAAATCAGAAATGTCAAGGGAAAGGGATTTTTCATGGAACTACACGAAAAGTTTGGTGGAAAAACAAGTGATACAATTGTTATGTGATGAATCATATGGTGGCATAAATAAATTGAAGTACTAGATTGCCCTAATACCTAGCCATGACATCAGCCTTTCCAAGAAAATACTGCTATATGTAACCAACCAAGCCAATATGGCATTAGAAGGCTTTGAGTGCATAAAGCAAAATACACAAAACTGAATGCAGAAAACAGGTCAACTTGCCATCTTGCTAGATGATAATTCTCACTCCTGGTGAAGAATATGATGAGGAAAAAGAAAATGTCATTTACGATTTTACTTGTCTCCTCCACTCCATCAGCTCTAACATGATTGCTGAAATTTGAATGTTCAAATATTACATCATTTTCTATTGTTTCCAAATTTTCAAATGCTTAATTTGATAAACTTCCTTATTGATATTCTAGGTGTTTGATGGAAGAATTTGGGTACTGATGTCCCTGATCATCAGAGGATGGCTATTCATGTTCCAAGCCTGAACTGCAGTGTTTCCAGTTGTGAGCATAGTGAGAGTATGCTCAAATATATACATTCCAAGAAATGTGACCAATTAACACACAAGCAAAAAAAAAGTCTTGTCTTGAGGTTCCAAAGTCCATGCTTCCTGATAGCATATTTGAAGCTGTCGCTTTCTGCAAATTCCCAGACATGTCTGTTTCACCAAATCTTTTCATGTTGGGTTAGTCAAGAGGGTAGTCCTCTACTAGAAATAAGGGATTCCTGCATGCTTCATGATAGGTCGGAAGGAACCCCTCCCCAACTTGACCAACAAGAGAAGTCTTTACAACCTATGGCTCTACATTAAACAATTAGAAGGTTCAAATCTAATATTTTCATATTAGTTTGAATTATTTTATTTACAAGTTAATAAGTTATTTAGTTAGAGAATTTAACTATCATCAACTAGTCATGTTCAATATTTATAAAATGATCTCATGGCAGCCAATCCAAATTTAGATTTGGATATATGAGATGGAGAAGCCAACATTTATGGCTGAGACATTTAGTTGGTTCGGTAAGGCAATAGAGAAGGTGTAGAATCTATAGGTAGTGACTTCCAGTCAATAATCCAATCTAAATCAATGATGATCACTAGGCTCTAGCAATAGCATGGAGTTTAAACTCCATAGAGTTGTGTCTCATGGAGTTAGAATTTTAGAGTGAAAATTCTAGTCTTCTATCATAATGTGGAGACCATATTATGAAATTTTGAAATTGAATGATGTACAATATAACAATGTACCATTTCCCATTTAATACATAATGTGTCTTTGTGTCTCAATCTTTTTGTGTAACAACTTACTGAATGTTCGTTTAGAACATATTTACCTATATTATTGCAATTCCTGGAAAAACTATATTTTAGAAAATATTCAACATCAAAATTTGAGAGGGAAAAATAAATCATGGATTTCTAAGCATGGGGATCAACTTCGTTACTTTTCAGCCACAACTAGTCAATGCCCAGTAAGAGTTCTGTGATTTTCTCCAGCACTGAGTAAAATAGTTGTTTGAGCACATCACAAAAACAGAACATATTAAAATTTACATTCTTTTTCCTGTATTCTAAGCACCCTTGCTTCAACAAGGATAACAATTAGAAAAAGATAGAGAAATACAACAAACATATGTTAACATTCTCTTATCCTCGTATTCTAAGAACCTTTGCTTTAACCAGGCTAACAATTACAAAGAGATGAGAGAAAAACAATTAACATAAGTATTTGAGAAACACATAAAAGAGAAATGAAAGCATTCATTAACATTCTCTTACCCTCATATTGTAAGCAACTTTGCTTTAACCAGGAAAACAACAACGAAAAGATAAGAGAAACTATAAACCATAAAAAAATAGAACAAATAAAAAAGTTTTGAAATCATCGAGACTCACTTTTTCTTGCGATCACGCTTTCTTTTCCCAGGAGTGGCCAAATTTTGACACTCCAAAAGAAGACGAAATTCATCTTCTCGCTTCCTTTTTCTCTTTGATGTCTTGCTTTGAACTTCTGAATGTTGCAACACACTCTTTTGATTTTCAAGCTTTGCATGTAATTTTTTAATTTCACCAGCAAGTTTGTCTTCCGGATCAGGTACACTAACTGGATTCTGCTTCACATTCCCTTTTCCTTTTGGTTTCTGCATTCAAGAATACTTTGTGATTAATTTCTCCATGAATCTTTTCACATGTAAACAAAAACAAAATATTCCTGAGAAAATGCAATATTATCAAATTTAAAATGTCAAAATCAGGATTTTCAATATAGATGATACTCTATGCTTGAACATTCTTGAAAATTATCAGTGCACAGTACAGCAACATTTTAAAATGCATAGATAATTCAAACAGTATAAGGACCACATTCAGAGAAACCTGAAGAAAAATCTAAGTGTTTTAAAAACATTCTTAAATTAAACTGTGAAATAAGTCTTTCAACTTCTAATACACAAAATTTTGGCAAGGCAGCACTTGTCATTGATTCTAGGAGAGATAGACAAAACCGGTACTCCATGATTTGACATAATTAAAAGGGCATTTCCCAAACCATATGTGTCTACCCTTCTTTATATCCTACAATAGACCATATACACACGACATAATCAGCTATAAATTTATATATATGCACTAGCTGCAAACCATCATGATGCAGAATAGGATAGTGGGTCAAATTAACGACAGCCCATCCTTGGAGCCATTTCCCAGGTCCCTGTGGACCCAAATTTAAAACAAAAGTAATTGAATAAAATCACTTTTTCTTATTAAACATGCTATAGATAAACATTGATGGGACAAAACAAACATTACAGACAAATATTTTATTGCTGCAAACAAATTGCTACAGGCAGCTACAAATCATGCTATGCACAGCAACAGACTTGCTACAGAAACTCCTACAGGCAGCTACAAATCATGCTATGCACAGCAACAGAATTTGCTAAAGAAACTCCTACATGCAGCTACAGTTTACAATTTGTGCAGCAATGAAAACTGTTATAGGTAGCTACAGGAGATTTTGCTAGTCATGCTTTACCCCACTTTTCTTTTTCAGTTTTTCTCTTCCAAGAGCATTCTACTCTTTCCTTCTTCAAAAGCCTTACACTCTTTTATTTTTTCTTCCCTCTATGAACTACCTTGCTTTTTCTCGATATTGCATAACTAATTTTACACATTGCCCCATTGCAAATGGGGACCCCCAAGTTTTGGTTCCACCCTCCGCGCAACGTCTTTTAGAGTTCAATTTGAATAACTTTTTTGAGAGTCAGTCCGGCCAAGTTGAGATTTTGAACCCATTTGAATGCTTAAACGTCATGGAAATGCTCAAAAGACCCAGTAGACGAGGAACGCCATTGCTTTCGGTCAATTCTGACACTTCCTATTTTTTAGGGATTTTGCTTTTTTGCTTTTTTGATTTTCGGCATTTTTAGGCCATTCTAGAGTTCCTATTTTTTTAGGGATGCTTTTTGCTTTTTCTATTTTTAGAAAGTTTCTATTTTTGGAAAGTTTCTATTTTTGGATCCCATCAAGCAAGAAATCAACACGCCTCCAGACATCAAAAGAATCAAGGTAAAAATGGCAAAAGGTTTGGAAAAATGGCTAAGTCTGAAGAAGGCGCCCACAAGGAAGGAATGGCAGACAAAGTGTGAAGTCCGCCCTACCTTTGGCATGCCAATGGTAGGCATTGGCGAGCCAAGCATGAAGTCCGCCCATGGCATGAAGGTCTCCAAGTCCGCCATGGCACAAGCAAAGCCAAGTCCGCCCTTGGCACAAGGAAGCTAAAGTCCGCCCAAGATGTTTGGAGAAGGTGGATGGCGCAAGACAAGGCCAAGTCCGCCCTTGGCAAAGGAAAGAGCAAGTCCGCCCATGGCACAAAAGGGTCAAAGTCCGCCCAAAAAGTCAAAGGCATGAAGGCAAGCAAGTCCGCCCAGCCTAAAGGAAAATGGCAAGAGGCATGTGAAGTCCGCCCCAAGAAGTTTGGAGAAGGGAGGAAATATGAAGGGGTCCGCTCCAAGATGTTTGGAAAAGTGTGAAATTGCAAGGAAAAGTCGCCTTATGTTGAACTAAATGGCCAATTACAAGTGAAGTCCACCATTGGACAAGGCAAGAATAAAATTCGCCATGGCAAGAAAAGGTTGAAGTCCGCCTTAGACAAATGGAGGATAAAATACGCCATTGGCAAGGAGTTATAAGAAATTCGTCCAACTTTGAAAGATAAATTTTTCTAAGGCATGAAAAAAGGAGAAATGTCCAGAGGAAGAAGAGGTTTGGCCGACACAAAAATCTCGCCTCGACACAACGGAATGAAATTCTCTGGCACAGAATGGAGAGTGCTTGGCAGAGCAAGTGTGAAGTCCACCCCTCTCAGCTTGGAAAAATTCCTAAGGCACAAATAAAAAAGTGGCAAAGTGGCAAAGAAATCTCCAAGGTCACCCAACCCAGAAAGATAGAAAATGAATTGTTTGGCTAAGTAAAAATGTCCAGAGGGGTCAGAAGTCCGCCCGGAGAGTTGAAATTTGGCAGACGAATTATTGAGCACATTTTGGCTAGGCAAACAATTGGAAGATAAAATATTTGGCCGCGGACAAACAAACTTAGCCATGTGTCAATTTCAAACAGGTTGGAATTTAATATTTTAATATTTTTAGTTATTTTCCAAACACTTGGGAAATTTTAATTAAAAATTCGAAGTCTGGAGATTATTTGGAGGATTAAATTATTCCGCCTTAGATAAATTTAAAATTGCCATGATTTGAAGATTTAAAGTATGTTGGAAAATTGATTTTAAACAATTAATTCAATATCTTTTGATATTTTCTCCAACACTTAGGCAATTTTTCAAGAAATTCGAAAATCTCAAACAGAGGTGGCACAGAGATGAAAATTGAAAACTTGCCTCAACGACTGAAAGTGAAATTAGAAACTTGCCAATCTAAGAAGAAAAACGTTTCTAAAATTGGAAGAAAATCAGAGAAAGAAAGCAATTCCTTGAGGAAAATCGCACTTCTCAGCCATAAAATGAGTTTCAGCAACTCATTTCTTCACAATTTCGACTGAGAAGAAGCTATCTCTCTCGGATCTTCAGGGAATCGTTTGCAAAGGCGAAGTTCATGAAAGTAACATTGCTGTGAGAATCAAGGAAGCAATTTCTTGTTGACAGGCGTGATTTTTAGAAAGAAATAAGTTATTTCTTTGCTGAAAATCGTACTTCCCAGCTTTGGCGCACTTCCTCTGGTAGATTTTCAGAATTTTTAAATTCGTTTGCAGCCAGAATACGATCTCTAAGGCTTGGAAATTTATCGATAGTATGTTTATACCTCGTTTCTATCTTCTACTTTCTTTCCGGCACGAGTTTCATTCATAGATGGGCGAATTTGTTCACTTTCAGCTTGCTTTTTGACAGAAATTTTAATTTAATAAGCTGAAAGTGCGATTTTCTCCAACAAACACCCCAGATTAAATTAATTTTAAAAAGTCTTGTATTAATGTTAAGTATTTTGTACTTGCAGGTTGACAGTCGATCAAGGAGAGACGTCCAGGCAAGCATAGATGAAATTCGCAAGTAAAGGATTGCAGCCGGAAACCAGAATAAAATCAAAATGGAAAAACATCTCAGACACCAACCTTGGTCACATTGACCTCGAGGAATTCAAGAAGAGAATATACGGGCACAATGGACCTTTGCCAACGCTTGCCACCAGGAGAATGGTGAGAAATGAAATCTTTCAAGCTGCTGGATTTCCGCCTGCGCTTGAATGTGCTGAATTAATGGTGGAGTGTGCGCTTCATTATAATGCTGAGTTGAGACAAATTGTGGCACCTGACGGGAGAATATTGGCACATCTGGGAGAGTTGGCCATACAAGAAGCCTTTGGCATTCCTACGTATCCTAAGACCACCTACAAAACTAAGGAAGACGCCGAGAGATTGTATGATGAACAGCCTGACCTTTGTGCCGCCAACATCAACAAGTCACGGCTGGACAAGCCTAGGTCGTCGGTCAAGAAAATGCCCAAGAAGTTGATGCGTACAGACTTCAAGGAGGACTATGGAGACATCATTATCTTGCTGAACAGAATAGCAGGCAGTCCTTTGGGGGCATCGTTCGAGCCGTGGATGTACTATTTTATTGAGGACATCACAGAGGGCGTGAAGATGTTTAACTGGTCACGAATGATAAGCAACAACCTCCACGAGCAGCTTGTCAACTTGGAGAAAACTAAAACGTTTTATATGAGTTCTTATGTCATCTATATGTTGGCAAGACTTACAAGTACGCAGGCTTGATATGCAAAGGCACGGTCGGCAGTGGATCCAACGAGTTGAAGGCATATGACTGTTATCCACAGCTGCAATTAAGAGAGAAAGCTCACTTCAAGCGAGCTCATGACACCTTCCTTATGTATATCACCAAGATACTCCAGGGAGGGACGCATCAATGGCTGACTCCTAAGGCCAAGAAGCTGATTGGCAAATATGGATCTTGGTTTATCCAGTATCCCCGATATACTTACATCAGAATCCAAGGATTCACCGGGAGCCCATATCGTTTTCCCATTTTCCCGACCAACAAGATGGTCCTGTTGGAAGTTCTAAGGCAGCTAGAAGAATTTCAAGGCCTCCAAAGGACCAAGCAAAAGGCGGCAGTAACCTTTCCCTTCTTTATAGGGAACATGCTAGAGTCTTGTCCATCATCGCAGGCAGCAGATAGTGCCAGGCTCGAGATACAGCATTACCCCTTTGCTACCTATCCATCTAGGAGCCACTTCGACCCGCATCATCACATCAAGACGGTGGATGGAAGGAGGTACAAGCATAGGGTTGAACTGGAAGATTTATGGGCAAATGTTGCGGACGAGTTCGAGGTTAGGCGAAAGATGTGGTCTAGACTGCCTGTCAACTTGATGAAAGCAACGAAACTTTGTCGAGTGCCGAATCAGTTGGAAGAAGATGGACAACAGGTATAGCCGCACCTTGATGAGAGCTTGCCTTTGCCAGTGGTCAGGTGGTCAAAACCCGAGCACGCCGATTTGAATACTTTGATGAGACCTGTCATCAAGTATACACAGTGGTGGGTTGATCAACAGATTCAGGAACTCAGGCGAAAAAGGATAACCTTGACTTATGATATGTTGAGTGAGGCGGAATCCTATTCTTCTAATGCAAACACATCCCAGGGCGTAGAGATGATAGAGGCCACCACTTCCAAGAAAGGAAGGAGATAGCTGCAGACAAGGAGCCAGTTTAGAAGCAAGCTAAGGTAAAGCCTTCACGATCTGCCGCATCGAGAAATATTGAAGAGATGTTGGCTACTGTAGATGCTTCACTAGCTGACATTAGAGATCCTTCCCCGATTCTAGAAAACAATATGGAGCCTCAGCCGGACGAAGATGCGCCACCATCTCCCACGGGCACAGAGATATTGGAGTCCGATGATGAAAATGTGGACACCCAAAATGAGGATTTCCAAGAAGGAATGATTTTAGCTCTTAGGGGAATTCTGGACGTTCCTGACAAGGAAGATAGGCCGGAAGATGAAGGCATAGAGCAGCCGACGATCCCGGATTGGCTAAGGGAGAGGCTGAAAGTACAGGCGCCAGTGGAGGAGCCAGAAGAGGATGACACTGTTGACTTCTTGGCCAGACTTACGCAGACTGCAGTCAAGAAGCCAGCAAAGAAATTCTCGAGCATACAGAGAGATGAAGCCGGTAACAGAACAGTGCAGATTGCAGTGCCTACAGTGGACAGGCCACAGGAGGGCATGGCTCCACAAGATTATGCCATCACAACCATTGACTTGGGTTCAACCACGAAGGGCCAGGAAATTGAAGACTTGGACAATTCTGTGTCCACTATCAAGTCAAGGTTGGCAAAAGAGGTAGCCAAGAGGAAAGAGTGCCAATTGGAAATTGAGCGTTTGAAAGAATATATCCAGCATTTGGTCAAGCCACTTGATCAGGATAACACAGCAACTCCTCTTCTCCAAAACTCTTCGCAGGAGGCAGCCAAGGAGATGGAAGAGAATAGGGTTACAGTTCGAGAGGCCAAGGAATGGATAGCAGTCAAAGGTACTAAAGTTGAGGCATTCGTGGAGAGGTTGACTTTGGTTTACGGTCAAGCCACTTCACTGCTTTATAGACTAGCCGCTTTGGCGGAAGTATGGGAGAGCCTTCCGGATGTGCAGAATAGGATAATTCCTTGCCTTAGGATTCTGAAAGGGATTCCTATGCAAGAATTGATAGACGGAGATATCATTGCAGCTGTTGCGGCTTATGACTTCCATACTTGGTATTGGGCACTAACAGCACGAGGTGAAGTCTTAGACAGAGTAAAGGTTGACAGTCTCAAGCTGGAGGAGCAGGTTAAGGAAGTCCAGACGAAGATTCTCAACATGATCTCCGATATCCTGGATAAGGAAGCTCTACGAGAGAATGACCTGCAGTTAGAGGTTTTGAAAGGGAAGGTCCAAGAAGGCATCTTTGCCATCACAGGACCCATTTTGAAGCAGGACTGGGCCAAATTGGCGAACTTCTTAAGCATCCGAGAGTCTTTTGAGAAGACCAAGCCAAAGTGGGAGGATACCTTTGCCAGATGTGTCGAGAGTGTGGACGGACTGGAATTCAGGATCGGAATGCTTCCTCAGGTCACCATGGATGAAGTTGCCTTGATCGTGTCCAGATTCATCGAACACACGGCAACGCGGGAGGATCGGGATGTAATTCCTTGAAAATAGCTCCAAAGCGCCATGTCACCCTGTCAACTCGTTGTTTACTGAAGTCATTTTGGGAAACCCTAATTAAGGTTTTATTTGTTTTGATCTTGGCCGTTGGCTCATTTTTAATCTGAGCCGTTTATTCAATTTTGTAAACTCTATATAAACTTGTTTACTCTCATTTACAATTTGTGAAGTGAGTTGTATAAGATTGTTGCGACGAAACTATTTCCGTTTATAAAAGCTCTTGTGCATGATTTGCTAAGAACCACTTTTATTTTCAAGTAGTGTGCAAGGTTTTAATATTTCTCCTTCAACACTTAAGAGTAGAATTAGATTAGTATTTAATTCATATGTTTGTTAAGTGGATGATAGATTTGATAGCGGTGGTAGATAAAATTTAGCTCATACTTTTGTCGAATGGATGATTTGCATTCGATGTGCAAAGTTAGTCTGAACCCTTAAAATTGTGGATGCTTAACTTCTGTTTGTTTTAGTCAATTCAAACATGAAAATTATTATCCCTTCCGTTGAAGATTGCACCCACTTTGCGTAGTTGTCCGAAGGAGGTGAAACAAAGTGCGGTTACCCTATTTTATCTAGTTGCTGCCGTCTCTTGAGTTCTTAGGCGTAGTTTAGATTTCTAAACCCTTATCCTTTTGCCCCTTTTTTTTGAAAATCCAAAATACCCATCAAAAAGAGCCTTCAAAGATAAAACCGTCTAAGTCCTCAATCTGCAAGCGAATTATAAACGTAAGTCCCCTTGTGATTACCAGCAATCACAACGCCCACTGGCCTTATCCACACGTCATGACCTGACCAAAAGAAACATTGGAGTTATTGTATTATCTTCTAGGTATTTACAATCACTTTTCAAGAGAGGATAGGAGTGTCCCTTGGGCATTTTTATTCTGTGTTCGGTGGCATACTTAAAACACACACCAACAGACTTCCATATGAAGATTCTTTGTTTCCTTCTAGCTCTTCACTTCTAAACAATGCTTCTTCACATTCCTTCGCCTTTGGCATTTGAAACTGTCGCATTACCTCTAACTCAGCAAAGGTAAAATATAATCATGAAACTGTTGTTGATTCTGTCCTGAATGATGACACCAGGAGCATCTTCTTTTCCTTTGAGCATTGTACCTACAGATTAAACTATATCACTTGGAAAGTCTGAAACTGCTATCATCTGACTATATCTAAATTCCTTTCATCCTATTTTTTTCTAGATGGCATCACAAATGATCATGACAATTGTTGATGACAATGAAATCCATCAGGTGCAAAAAAGTTAACCAACAATGTTATTGAACCAGTTGGTCCCATGCTGCAACATTTGTTAAATGAAATCTTGTTCAGATGAATGATCTTTCATAGCATCTATGTAACTATTGGAAGGAGCCACTTGTAGCTACTGTGTAATTGTTGTGACCATTTGTGAAACTGCTGCAAGAGATCTTTGCATATGTCGACTATTTAACTGTTGCAATAGACTTTCCATAGCAACTGTGCAACTACCGCAAATGTCCTTCAGCAGCAGATCTGTAACTGTTACAACAGAATTTCCATAGTAGTTGTGCAACTACTGCAACAGACTATCTGCAGCAGTTGTGTAACTACTACAAATGTCCTTCCACAACAGTTGCGTATCTGTCGCAACTGACTTTCCATAGCAGTTGTACATTGCTGAAAACAACTTTTCTGTAGCAGTTGTGAAACTGATGCGAGCAACTTTCAACAGCATTTAGAACATTACAACAGAATGACTTTCTTTAGCAGCAATCCCACAGTCCACTTTTGCTTGGAACTCTCACCTTCCTCATTGTGGCATCCTCAAAAGCCTTCATCAGTGCTCAACACAACCTTTGATCAAAGAAGACTCACTTATTTTGCCTACCAGTAAATGCAAAATACAAATTATTTTTGGGTGATGCAGGATTACACTGCCCCCGGGGTGCTCTTGCATCATACACCCTAGGTAAGATTTTGTGAGCATAGTGCTCACAAATTAGAGTTAAAATGGTAGAACTGTCCTTTTGACCCACTGATTAGACCATGGTGTGCCCTTACACCATGTGAGGTACCTCAAAAGATTATCATTCTATTTCATCCTGTTTTTCCAACCACCTATTGGACCATAAACCATCCCCAACCACCTGTTGGATACCTAGCTCTGCTCCTCCGCTCTCCATCCTTCAGAGAGTTTTTGCCCACCAATATCTGTCCACCTCAACCCAATTCTATTATTGATCTTGTTTTCTACTTCCATCTCCTGGTGCTGATTTCCTTCACTCTCTTCTTCTGCCTTGCATTGATCACTCTAATTGCTTTCCATTCTTGTTGACTTTACTTGCATCCCATCATTCTCTTTTTGTTCTTCTCCATTCCTCTAATATGTCACTTCCTTTGTCGCAACACTGCTCCCTTCTTCACTTGGTACCTTTTCAAGGTCCTCATCATGTGCATTTCTCTTGCATTTTTTTCACCTCCAGTTCCATGCCCTCCAAGGACATTTATATGCTGTCTCTTCTTATAAAAGATCAGCATCTGATACCTCCATATCATTCTCCATGAGGAGATCTTCTTCCATGGGTTGCACACGTCTTCCTTTTTCTCAACTGAATCAAAAAAAGGTTCATTCATTCTCATCTCTTCTTCAAATAAATGATGGTCTTCTTCTTCTGCTCAATCATCCAATTTTGTTACGCTTGGACATTCAAAGTCTTTTTCATCATTTTCCACCTTTTGGGCTACACCTGTTGCACCACTCTTTGGGATTGACTTGATGTCCACGCCTTTCTCTTTGTTGTCGAAACATATTTGGTAGTGCACATGACTAAATGGCTCCTATGCCCATGCTTGTCTTCTCTCTCCTTCAATGGACTTACACTATATATTTGCCCATCCTTCTTGACATGCATTATGCTAGTTTTCCCATTATACATCATATCACTATCAAATTGGCAAGGTCATCCTAACAAATATGGCATGCATTTATTGCAAGATATCACACAAGACACTATCCTTATATCTTCCGAATTTCCATTTTTTTATATCAATTTCACAATGTTCCCACACAATGATATCATGACCTTCTATCAACCAAGACACCCTGTATGGCTTTGGACATGGTGTACATGTCAAATTCAGCTTACTAACCACTTCATTAGACACTAAGTTTTTTGTGATTCTGTTAACCATAGCATAACAGTACTTACCTTTAGTTTTGCATTTTGTCGTAAATGTGTATCTCCATTGCCATAATTCTTTCTTTTCGATATTCAAGACCATCCTTGACAGTTCTCTCCTTCTCCAAGTTCTTTCACATGCTCCAACAATATCATGGACTTCACATCTGCTTGCACAGCATGTGTACTACCTTCACATCATCTTCTTTCACCATCATTGTGAGTATGAGGATGTTCTAATGCAAAGTGAACAGTTTCTCCACACCTGGAACAAATTCCACTAAATGACTAGCGTCTTCCTCTTCCATAACTTGTTCCACCTATTTCTTGCTGACTTAGCATTTGAGGAACCTGGAATACTCAATTCTCCCTCATTCCAGTAATGAGTTTTCCCATTGAGTGGTTATCTTCCACTAAAGTTAAACCTTCCTTTTCCTCTTGATGAATTTTGTTATCTTCTTGATATCTTTTCTTCAGCTTTCGATGCAAATTGATAAGCCTCTTCTGCAGTGTGCAAGCAGACCATACTCAACTCATCCTGTGTGTTCATTCTCAGCTCAACTATGTATCTTGCAACCTTTTCTTATACTACCTCGGGATGTCAAGAATGTATGGTTATCATGTAGAACGCCTCTATATAATCTTTCATGTAAAGCTCTCTTTGCCTCAAGTTGTGAAGCTTCTTCAACAAGTCCAATTGATAATCTGCAGGCAGAAATTCGCCCTTCCATTTTTGCAGTCACTTTATCCCAACAATTAATCTTTTCTTTACCCCTTCTATATCTATCAAGTCATACACCTTCCCACCATAGGGATGGATGACCTTTAATTTGGTCTATGACTCTATGCCACTTTCATTCTCCTTAGGTAAGTCACCTCATCAAACTCAAAATACTCTTCCTCTTACCGAGCTAATAAATAAACTCCTTTGAGTTCAAAATGCCCAAAAATCTAGGAACTTCCGTCTTAGTTCCTCTTCAATCCTCACAATAGCTTTAATTAGCCTATATTCCCCTACATCTAACTACAATTTGTTAGCTTACCCTTGTTCCCCACCTCTTCCCTTGCTTCCTATTCCACATCACACACATTGTTTCTCGGTGGAAATCACATTCTTCAATCTTCTTCAACAGCATCCAACCTCACTTGCAAAACTTATAGTGAGCCCACAACTCAATCTAGTCTTCCGGCCACTTGGCAGCTTCTTCTCTACCTCTTCTAATTACTAACCCATGAGGCATGTTGACACCATTTTCAACCAAAAGACACTCCTATAATCCCTCTGACTACAATCCTATTTAAGTTGAGTACAAACCCACAAACTAGATTCAAACCAGTTTTGATACCATATGATTCAAGATTGATCAAGTCATTTGGATCTATTGAGGTCATGTCCCAAGTGTGCAATTGATGCCAAAGTGCATATCTACTGCCAAAGTCTGGCCTGAAGATGACAATAGCATTGAAGAAGCCCATTGCTACCAAAGATGACGGTTTATTGCCATAGTGCGACCAAAGTTGATAGTGGCTAATGAAGATGGTTGTTGATATCAAAGAAGCTTCCTGCTATCGAAGTCATGAGGGTGTTGCCAAAGTTGTGGGAATCAATTGTTGAAGTGAGCATGTGGCTACTAAAGGAGCGTGATGCTACTAAAGTAAATAAGAAGCTACTAAAGTGTTAAATTGTTGGCAAAGTGCACATTTCGGTCTTTGGTAGTTCTTTATTTGGAAGAGGTCATTTCATTGGTCTATCCACATGGTCAATCATAGGGTGGAAAAATGCCAAATACATAGGCAATTTAGTTAGTAATTTCCATTGATTCCCAAGATGGGTTGTAGACTATGTTATCAAATCAGTAGTAAATTCTTACGTACCCAAGTAACAATGCATTTCCGAATAGGATTTGAGTACAAAACACCTGTGGAATCAAGTAGGGTATGCGTTTTTTGAGGTGGATTCATTTAGTGTCATCAACAAGCATATCTAGCTAATTCCAACTTATACAAGGCATTTTCACAACGATTCTAGTGGCAGATGAAATTTCAACCCATTTTGTAACTTTATTACCACAAAACATATGACCAAAACCCTAAATAACAATGTTTTTCACTACACTTTTGCAAACAGTACTAGATGAGGAAGAAATAGTCACTTGATCAAGACTTAGGGCATGGTTAACCCCTTTTTAGGTTGCATTTGTGTCACTGGCCAACAACTACTTTTGTTCAGGTTTGCCTTCGCACCATTTCTCTCACCTTTCTCCTCTCTACTCATCAGTGGAATATTCCAACCATTCAAATAGCTTCCAACCATGTTTAAATATATCTAATGACTTCCAACCATTTGAATAGCTTCTAGTCGAGATAATACTCAAAATGCTGCATTCAAGTTTAGAGTTTTAACTTTAAGTTTTTAATTCATTAAAAGTTTAATAAATTTAATATCATTTATTAATATTATTAATCTTACAATCATTTTTAATGAAGTTTATTGTTTATTAAACTTAAATACATATTAGTTATATTAAATTATATTAATTAGTATTAACTGATTATTTATTAAATTTAATATTCTTTAATATTTATTGTTAAGTTTATTATTAATATTATTTATTATTCTATATATATATATATATATATAGTGGCCCCTCTAAGTGGTAGATTAAAACTAAATTTTGATGGGGCCTCGCGAGGTAATCCCGAAGCTTCTAGTGCTAGGTGCATTCTAAGGGATGAATTGGGAGTCCTCATTTACGCGTGCTTGATCTAGCTCATGGATGGAACAAACAATGAAGCAAAGTTTGCTATGCTATATGAAAGCCTCAAGATTTGTGTGGCTAGTAGTGTGGGATTGATTGTTATCGGAGGTGATTCACAAATTGTTGTTAGAGCAATCTCTACGAGAAAGGCATTTAGCTAGAGGTTAACAAAGTGGTTAGACCATATCCTCCCCTATCTGGATGTCATTAATGACTTCTATATGAACCATACTTACAAAGAAGCCAATAGGGCAACGAACCTATTATCAAATCACGAGGTAGAACAAATCTAAAGCAAGATATTCTCAAAGGATGTGAAGACATGGCCAAGTTTGGAAGATATCATTCATACTAATAAATCACATCTTAACAAATGCAACGTGCTGACTAGGGCTTAGTGATGACACAAACCATTATGTGGTGTGCTTCAATGTGTTTAATAGGTCTATAAATCACATCGTAGTTATGGCTTTGGCTAAACTATTATGGTTGACCGGATCCGCATTCCAAGTTGTACATGTAGATGCATGTAGGATGTGCTTTCTTTACGGCTGAATTAGCCAATAGGGCAACAAACCTATTATCAAATCATGAGGTAGAACAAATCTAAAGCAAGATATTCTCAGAGGATGTGAAGACATGGCCAAGTTTGGAAGATATCATTCATACTGATAAATCACATCTTAACAAATGCAATGTACTGACTAGGGCTTAGTGATGACACAAACCATTATGCGGTGTGCTTCAATGTGTTTAATAGGTCTATAAATCACATTGTAGTTATGGCTTTGGCTAAACTATTATGGTTGACTGGATCCACATTCCAAGTTGTACATGTAGATGCATGTAGGATGTGCTTTCTTTACAGCTGAATTGGGTCTTTCATATTGTGGCAGCGGATTTGGAGAATGTCATCAAAGAGGTCATTGGGGAACACAGATTGAAGGAGAGCCATGTCCATGATGGGATACTCGTGGAGATTTTTCTAACAAATTATGTTTTTGCGTTGGGTAGGAAGAAATGGAGAAAAAAAGTGGTAAACGACTTCCTCAATCCAAGATACAAAGAGGATGTTGTGAGCATCATCTCTACATTCAATAAGGCTCCATGTATGAGACTGGTCTACTACATGAAAAATAGGGAGGTGGCCAGGAGGAGTGAAGCTTTGAAGATGGTGATTACTATGTTTAGGGAGTGGATTACGGTATATGCCTTCTACATGAGCCACCATCTGGATCTCCTGCTCCCTACTCAAATTGAGAGGTTGCAAGAACTAGCCTCGAGGCTAAGAGTTCTCCTGCATTATGTGCCATAAGGGAAATAATATGGAATGTATTCAATCTCTCCTCTATGAGGTTCTATATATGGTGTTTTGCTATATAATATAAAGGGAGCTACCCCCAAGGTAGTACACCTTAGTTGGCCTAATGGTGGAGAACTTGTACTCTTGAAAGAGAGGTCACAAGTTCAAATCCTACAAGGGGTAGGGTATGTACACCTCGTTTGTAGGACAGTTAGGTGCCTCCTGCATGGAGTACAGGGCAGTCCCATAAATTATAAGCCATTTGTAAACCCCAAAACAAATCACCCTATATCGTGGACTATAAAAGGATTCATTTCCATTTCCATATATCCATAATGTGGTCTACTTTAATTTTTTTAATATTTAACATGTTTAAAAAATTAATTAAATATAGTATAAATTTATATTAATATGGGATTAATATAGTAGTTAATAAATTTAGTATAATATGGATTTAAATTATTATGGCATTAATATAGTTGTTTTTAGGTTGCAAATATGCATATATTTATGATTTTATATGTTTATTGAAGAGATGTAGCTAGAACATACCCAAATCCCTCCAAAAATACTCATACTAGCATACCAAATCCACGTACCAGTACCTATACCCAATTCGAGAACTTAGGTTGTACATGTATACATGGATGGCGGACAAATAATGGTTGTTTTCCTTTGTTGGAGCCATTGGGCTGGAAGGCAAAGAGTTGAAGGACATCCGATAGGGATAGTTGGATGGCAAAACAGTCGCAAACTTGCCTATTACTATTCCAAGGACGTGCCATCTTCTATCTTTACAAGAAGGTAGTTTAGTGGCAATTGCATGGACAGTCATTGCCTAGGAAGGTAATTGTCCATATTCCCAAGACCACTGACCCTTTTTGCAATGGCAGAGAGACATAAAGAGGGATCAAAAACCATTGTGTAGGGGTTCCATTCCAGATTTTGTGGGTTGGTTGGTTTGGCTAACTCATAGCAAAGAAAAATCATACCGCTGTAAATCCAAGGTAGGTTCTTGTGTTGGCCCAAGAGAACCTTGTAAACTAAGCAGATAGCTGATAGAGATGAACCATGCTACTAGAGGTGCAAGGCTAGTTCATGCATCAACTGACTAACTTGGCCAAGTTAGTGCATGCCAGTGGTGTGAGAGTCAGTTGCATGTGAGCTAATAGAGCTGACTTGTTGCATGCTAGTTGGTAGAAAATTGTTGGAGCTAGCAGATGCAAAGTGGCTGAGAAAGCCATGGACGACCTAACTGATCAAAGAGCTAAGATCACTTGCCATAGGTTGAGGGTGTTGGTCAGAGGTGGAGTATGTTGTGGGGGGCAGAGCTGCAAGACAAGCATCCGAGATTCAGCAGAGGCCTGCATGTTGGGTCAGGAGAGCTGATGCAATGAGACTTTTCTGACTATTCTAGTTGTGGGCAGGAGATCTTGTGTGAGAGATTTGTCCTCCATTCCATATAGTTGTAAGAGAAGATACAGGTCATGATCATCTTCAGGTCAATCCACAGATGTGATGGAGCTCAGTACAAGAGGTTTTCTAAGAGTTTTCTACCCAATTGAGGTTTTCTCCCGAGTGTATTTGTGATACATATGTTGTGTGTGATGCAAATTCTTTTCCGCATTTGAGATGTTTCTATTTTATCCTTTAATGCATATGTTATAGACAGCCATTAGAGATGGTTGAAAAAACGTAGAAGTTTGAGGCATCTCATTTTAAATCCACATCTTGCATACCAGTGTGGTATAGCTGCCCCAAGTTTATGGATCACTATATGACAATCCATCCTTGCACCCATGTCCTAGTTTCCCTTAGTGGAACCAAATTCAATACAAAATTCACTGAATAAATTCAGACTTCTTTATTGAACATGCTGTAGATAAACATTGCTGCTCTAGAACAGACATTACATGCTAACAAATTGCTACATGCAGATATTGACAGACTAGAGGCAGCTACAGAAATCACTGCGGAAACTCTTACAAGCAGCTACAGTTCACACTATGCGCAGATAAGGAAACTAATACAGGTGGGCTATACGTGAATTTCACTACAGCCATGACTTACCCAACTTCCCCTTTTCTATTGCAAGAGCCTTCTACTCTTTTCTTCTTCAAGAAACTTCTGCTCTTTTCCATTTCTTCTCTATGAAACCCCCCTTCTCTTTCTCATTATTGCTAAACTAATTTTAAAGATTGATTTTCAAACATTCCATTTCTTGTCTCTTCACCTTCGAGCTGACTCTTTGCTTCTATATGCGAACTCTTTGTTTCCAACTGATGATCCTTCACATTCCTCAGCTTTTGGGGGTTGAGACTATTGGGTTCCTTCTAATTCAATAGAGGTGAATGTCACTGATCAATCTGTTGTCAGACTCTATCCCGAATGATGATGCTAGCTGCATCTTATTTTCCTATACCTGCAAACTTAAAATAAACTGTTTTGAAATTCTGCAATTGTTGTTGTCAGATTGAACCTAAATTCCTTTGGTCATCAGATAGTGTTTCAAATAGTCATGTTTGTTGGTGACAGCAAAATCCATCAATGCAAAAGTGTTGACCAGCAACACTCTTGAACCAACTAGTGCCATGCTACAATGCCTGTTAAACAGAATCTTGTCCAAGCAAATGATCTTCCATAGCACCTATGTAACTGCTGCAAGGGGTCTTCCACAGTGACTATGCAACTGTTGTAAGTGATTTTCCATAGCTGTTGTGAGAGATATTTTTGTAGTGACTGTTTAACTGTTGCAACAAACTTTCTGTGGTAGTTGTGCAACTACTACAAACATCCTTCCATAGCAGTTGTGCAACTACTACAATAAACTTTCCACGGTAACAGACTTTCCATAACAGTTGTGCAATTACTCCAAAATGCCTTCCACAACAGTTGTATAACCGTTGCAATAGACTTTCTGTAGCAGTTGTGCATTGCTGCAAACAATTTTTCCATAACAAGTGCAGAACTCTTGCAGGTGACTTTCCACAGCAACTGGAAGGCTACTACAGAAGGGTTTTTTTCAATCACAACCACTACTACAAAACAACTTCACCCTTCCCAAAGTCTGTCTTTGCCTGAAACTATCCTGCCTTACTCATTATGGTACCCTCAAAAGCATTCATTAGTGCTCAACACAACCTTTGATTAAAGAAGACTCACTTACTCTAACTAGCTATACCTGCAAAACACAAATTTATTTTGGGTGATGCAAGAATGCACTTACCCCAAGATGTTTCTGTATCACATCATGATACTCAACAATCTTAAGCTATGTTACAGGGTTCGCTAGGAACCCCCCTGTACCAGTATGGGTTTGGTCTAGGCACGTGTCCGGTCCTGGTTTGTCCCTGAGTTTGCCCAGGGTACCACCTGGGCACCCCAAGTTACCTATGGGTCCTTCAAGTACAGGTCCAGTCCCAGTTCAGCCCCAAGTTCACCCAGGGTATTGCTCAGGGTGGCCAAGTAGTACCTGGGACAAACCCGAGCAAACCCATTGGACCCATGGCCATTGGGCCCCAAAAAGTTGAAAAAAACATTTTAAAAAGCATTTTTTTAAAACAAAATCTAACCTAAAAGCATTTTTAAAACATTTTTATAAACAAAAAAGTGCCTACATACCTAAGTTTGCCCTTAAGTGATAAAACTGTGAAAATGGCATGCGTGCTGCCCCTCATTCCCATCGGGGTCTTAACTCCCAAACCCCACTGTTTTATATTATATAATTTTAATTTTTTTAATATATATATGTACATGTACATGTATATGTATATGTATATGAACATGTATATGTACATGTATATCTACATGCAGATGTACATGTGCATGTAGATATACATGTATATCATGTGTATGTACATCTACATGTATATATACATATATATATTATACATGATATACATATATATATGTAAATTATACATGTATATATGTATGTATGTATGTATATATATATTATACATGATATACATATATATATATATATATATATATAAATTGTACATGTAGGTGTACATATACATGTGTGTGTGTGTGTGTGTGTATATATATACCCAAGGAAAATAAATAAATTGAACTGCCATACATGTACCCGCACCCTTACTAGGACCAGTAACTTAGATCTTAACTAATGCCAAATTTTGAACTTCACAATACCATACAATCAAGTGAACAATGTACAAAACATACAAAATCAACATCCTTGTAATCTAGGAAATTGATCTTTGAACAGTTTGCATGTTGTATGGTACAGAATAGAATTCCCTAAAAAGCTAAAATAACTGCTGTATAGGAACAGTGTACATGCATTCCAAGCTCTGTGGAATGAACATACACCTTATATTACCCGGTTATTTGAGCTCCTTTAGTGAATGCCCTGTAGGATTATAAAGACTTCTAGTATTTTATTATATGAAGTTATAAGTTGTGCTTATTTGCTTTAAAGAGATAAATGAAACCATGTTACGGGATGCTGTGAATGGTAACTCTGGTGTTATATAAATATTAACTCTTGGTATCAAGGAAAAATTTTCCTGCATCTGCTGTTTTATGCTTATAACTTTTGTATGTTGCTGCCAATGCCATAATTCTGTGGTAAAATGTGTACTGAATATCTTATTCATGTTAACAAACACATTCAGGAATGGTTTATGTCAACATTTATGAACGCAGAAAAGAAGTTTGAGAATAGTTCTTGTCAGTACATCTGAACGACTTCGAGTTTCAGGTAAGGAATTCAACACCAGCAAGAAGTGGCAATTAGAGCAGAAAATTACACCAGAAGTGGAGGTGGATGCATTGCCTGCTCAACAAGGGCAACTTTAAGAGTCAAACAAGGGACTGTTTGTAGGGTCTCCAGCAACTTTAGCCACTGGAAAGGATACAGAGTGGAGAATTTATACCCACCAAATCAAGATGACTACACTTGATTGAGTAGGGTATCTGTGTAAGTTGAGTAACTACCAGATTCTACACCACCAAACCACAAGTTGTAGTACAAACAAATGATTGGAATCACAATACATAACACAGAATTACACAAGAATATAGAGAATGATATTTTTATTCCATGGGTAGTGCTATATACAATGCTTAGCAATGTAGGACATGTCTTAAGATCAGCACCCTTACCCTGATAGTGGAAATGGCCTTATGTACCCCGGGGATGTGTCTCCAGTGTTTCTAGGCCTGTTTCATATAGGGGATGTTTCAGAGATGCGAAGATGAGTTGGAAACACACACCTCCTCACCCCCCCTCCTCACAACCATCCCCAATCATCAAAAAAAATTGGAAACATTTTTGAAAGACATATTTTATCTAGGTACAATAAGGGGCAGACCAGACATGTCCTAGCCATCCTTGATCATTAAAAAAATTCGGAAACATTTCAGCAACACCTAATTTTTCCAGATACAACAAGGGGCAGCCCAAACACCCTCTAGCCATCCCAAATTCCCAAGGACAGCTAGTTGTCCCCTATAGCAAGTTAAAATAAAATGCAATTTAAAAAAAAATACAAACTTAAAAAAAGGGGGATGGGGGAGCCCACAAGGAGCCCTGCATCCCTTTACACCAACCCTAAACCTTAAAAAAAACACAAACAACTAAAACCAAAATATAAACTCATTTTGCCATTTTCCATATCATGAATAAAAAGAAAAACAGTTGTGAGGAGAGAAGAGAACAGCAATGAGAAGGCAACAGGGAATCAAAACTAGATCATTAGCTTAAAAGTGATATAATTACGAAAAAAGGCATACACCTTGAAGGTTCATGTGGTCTCAAAAAGCTTTAATTTGGGCTTGGTGGTAGGTGCTCCACCCCTAAACCCCACCCTTATCATGACAGGGGATGTGCCAAGGGCATTGCCCGCAAAACTGTAAGAGACGTTGTCCCTTGACCCTTCTAGGAGCACTACCCCTCAACCCCACTTACTACTTTATATAATCAATCAAGAGAAATAGGCTAACCTCTCGACAAGCAAAGTTGGTGGCCATGCATACTACCTTGAAACTTTAGGATCAACAGACTCCTGGGTATTCCTCAAATTCCAACTGCATGCTGATGTTGATCCTGAAGATGCCACACGAGCTGATGAGGAGACATAGGAAGGATTGGTTGGAGTTCCATTGGATAAGACAGTCCCTCACAGCAGCAGTGTGCAAACTTCGATTTTGATGCAATGTTAGCAAATGATGATTAGGGGCAGTGACAAATTTTCTATGTTTTGTCATTTTGTAATTGAAACTTGAAGCCTTTGGGCATTTTGTTGTAACTTTCATATAATATATATGCACATTGACAATGAGAGCAATTAAATTTTATTAATTTGTTTGTTGACTCTCATGTGAAATCTCAATTCATCTCTAATGTTATGTATTAAGGTTTTATAATGTATATGATGAATGCCTTATCAATGTTATTATATGAATATTTGAAAGGTCATAATTAGTATCAACTTTGAGGCCTCTATCCGATGTCACCTTAGTAAATACTACATCAAAGAATAAATTGATGGTATGTTAGGCCCATGTACAACCCCTTCTGCTTCAAGGAGAGAAACATCATGAATCTGAGTGGACAGCAACTTCCCCAATTATAAATCTCACTACATCTCAAACCTACCACAAAATTGATCATTCAAACAGCTCCATTTGAGGCCTAAGTAGCACCAACCAGCCTACAACAAATGGCATCCATAACGCACTACCATTCTTTGGTGGCCAAACATTCCTTTAATCCTCCATTACCTTTAGCCCATGTCCATGCCATATCTAAACTTGCCAAGTCTACTTGACATAAGCTTTGAATAGCAGAGTTCTTCTCTACATGTTTAGCTTGGACCCATTTGATTAGTTTCTACACAGGTCTTAACAAAGGGACACTGAATACACTTGTGAAATCAGTTGGCATGTAATATGAACCTTCCAATCCATGTAGCATACAAAGGATTCATGCTTCTATCATACACGAACACCATGCAAACTAGGTAGAGTTGAAAATTGTGGTCACTTAAGACATCTTCAAAAATTTATCCAAGCCTATATTTCGAAGTGTAGTCCTCAATTCACCATCATCAAGGTTGTTCACACACCAAGCCCTAGATTCCATGGCAATTGAACTCTCCCAATTAAGAGTTTCAAGCATGGGCATTGTTTATAGCTAATTTTGCAAACCCTCGACACAAACCTAACTACACATTAATATAAGGGAATGCACATGATTAAATAGAGACAATAAGAGGTTGCGTTCTATATGTGGTGTAGCTTGGTGTAAAGATTGACCTTGTGGCTTTTGAGAACCTACAAAATAGGAAGGAGGGGGAGAGGGGAAATGGGAGGAAAGGGGAGCTATCCTCAATATATTGATCTTCACTTGGATAGCAAAATAGGCGAGGATTCTTGGCAATTCCTAGCAAAAAGCGAGAGCCCTATGAGAGTGAGATTACTTGGGTTTCGATAGACTAAATGGTTTCCCATTTATATCAATCAAATTAATAGGATGATAAATTCAGCTATGGACAAAAGTGTAAAACTGCATACAAAAGACATAAGTGACAATTCCAGTCACAAGTAAAACTATTGGCCTTAGGGAGGATGCAATGTGGAATGGAGGGGAGAATGATGGAATGTGAACAAGGGAATGGAGCATGGAGATGACCTAAAGAGGACTAAATGATCCTGGAATAGAGTTGGCCACTGCCCTCCCCTTTTCGACATTGCCAGGCTAAGTCATGCTAGTAGGTGACACATCAAGGGGTATAAGTAACAACGTTCTCACTTATCTATACTTTAGTTTTATCAGCCTTTCCCATCATTTGATTTTTAGTGCTCTTGGCACCATCTATAGGCAAGAATGTTCGAATCATTCCTCAAAGATGAGGTTATATTATGTGCTGGAATTAGTCAACCTTCCCAAGCCGTGCCAGATTTTGTAAAAGCATTATCCAAGGCTATCCTCTATATCTTTGACCATACTGTGGAAGATAAGTACCTGCACTTTGCTGAATTTTATTCCTTTTAGTTTTAGCAATAACAATGCTTGTGAAACCTAAATTTTCCACCACAAAATATTTGTTGAAACCCTCATGTTAAATATTCTGACAACTTACTTTGCATCATTAAATATTTGAAATTTGCCCATGACCCTAGAAGTGCTGAGTATACTCGTCTGCCAGATTGGACCCTCAGGAGATTTTTTTCAACTCTTCTAAAAAAAAAAAAAAAAAACTTGCAATAAACCCAAATTTTAATCCAACATATCAAGGATTTTGCTAACAGAAGGAAGCTGATGTGCAGGTGGCCATAAAACTACAGGAATTGTTGAGGCCATACATGTCAAATTTTCAATATAAGCATTATGTCCAAGGAGTTAAGCTTAATTGATTAAAGCATTTGGTTCTCATTGTGGATGTTAATGGATGATAGCTTCGGTCAGATATGAATGACAGTGATGCAAGTATCATTGTCATTCATAAGTGATCGAAATTATCATACATACTATGATATTTCTAAAGGAAACATTTAAAATCGAAATTATGAGCATTCATATAAATTCGATCATTCCCGTGATTTTATATTCTGCATTTATCTAAAATCGGAATCTTCTTAAAGACATCCACCATCATGTAGAAGGGTGTGTATGTGTTAATGCATACTTAACAAATGGTAAACAACTGTTGAGAAAGCCCGCGCGCAAAGGGACACGTCCCTTGAGCGGACGTCCTCTCAAGGGACGCATCCCTTGAAGGCGGGACTCTCCACTTACAAATAGGAGTTCCTTCATTGATATGCAAACATAGAAATCAGATAATGTTCTGCAATCAGCACATTCACATTTAAATAAGAAAATCTGGAAATCGCAGTTAGAGGAAAATTCTGGAAATTTCATTTTAACTTATAATTGTCTTACACAGAAATTCGAACTTAGTTTTGCTCTTAGGTATTAGGATCCTATTTAAGGAAAGATTTGATTACATTTACATGGTATCAGAGCCACGTTGTGCGAATCCAAATCAAATCTAAAATCAGATTGCTCAAAAGAAATTCGTATTTTCTAAATCGAACTCACATCACATTCTTCATAATGTCTATTATGATCAGATTTGAAAATCATCTCACAAGAGCAGATAAACTAGTATCACTTATGAGAGAAACTATTAGGGAACCAGAGGTTGAACCTAAGAAAATTGAGAACCTTGTGTTCTACATAGCCCTTTCTAATCAAGTATCTGACAACACTCAAAATTGGGTAATTGATAGTGGTTCATCCCAACACATCACAGGGTTCAGAGAACATCTAGACTCCATGACTGAAAAGTTTGATGAAGAAGTAACCATCGAAGATGATTCTGCATACCCTGTAAAAGGGGTTGCAACATGCTCCATCAAGTTGAATTCTAGGATTTCTCTACAACTCACTGGAGTCCTATTTGTACCTGGAATTAAGAGAAATCTTATATCCATCTCTGCCCTTGAAGACAATGGCTACAGAGTTACATTTATGGATGGTAAAGTTCTAGTGTGGCCTAAAAACTCAACTATCAAGAAAGCACATACCATAGGCATAAGACAAGGGTACCTTTACAAACTTTGCACTGAGGTTAAACAAGCCCTTACCCTTGACACCATTGATTCAAATGAAATCTGGCATAGAAGACTGGGTCACCTTCATTTCCGTGCCCTACCTTCTATGGTAAAACTTGTTACAGGCTTACCCAAGCTAAAACTATCTCATGAGGGAACTTGTAAAGGTTGTGCCCTAGGAAAGAATACTAAAGGATCCTTCCAAAATAGCCTAAGTAAAACCCTTAATGTATTAGAACTAGTTCACTCTGATCTTTGTGGACCCATGTCTGTACCTTCTAAAGCAGGATTTCTATACTGTCATATGTGTAGATGACTTCTCTAGGAAAACCTGGATCTATTTCCTTAAATGCAAAGAGTCAATAGAAATCCTCAAAAGGTACGAAGAGTTTAAAGCCCTCACTGAAAACTTCTCCGGAAAGAAAATAAAAACTTTAAGGACAAACAATGGGAAAGAATATACCTCCGAGATTTTTAAAGAATTCTGCATGAGTGCTGGAATTAAGAGGGAGTTCACAGTTGCCTACAACCCTCAACAAAATGGGGTTGCTGAAAGGAAAAATAGAACCATTGTAGAAGTTGCCAAAGCAATGTTACTGGACCAAAACATTGAAACTTCTTTCTGGGCAGAAGCCTCTAGGACCGCTGTTTATATCCAAAATAGATGCCCTCATTCTCATCTTGATAACAAAACCCCTGAAGAAGCCTTTACCGGCTTAAAACCTGACATTAGTCACTTTAGGATCTTTGGGTGCCCTGTCTATATTCATGTGCCCAAAGAGAAGAGATCCAAACTAGAACCTTCTGGAAAGAAGGGAGTATTTGTGGGTTATAATGAAACCTCCAAAGCTTATAGAATATTCATACCCGAGCAGAAACAAATTGAGTTGAGCAGAGATGTCATCTTTGAAGAAGACATTGCATTCAAGAGGGCAAAGAGTTCTAGTGAGACAGAAACTTATTCCCTTAGAGTACCTAAAATGGAACCTGCTCCTGAGATTCAAAGGGAGCATCCTGAGGATGTACCTCATGAACTTCCTGCCAATTCAAATGAGGATACAAATGACATCAGCAGAAAGAGACCACTTTGGGCCAGGAAGATGATCAAAGAAGCAGAGGATCATGCAGCACCTAAAGGAATGTTCAGGGAGAGTAAAAGACCCAAACGGTTCTCTAGCTATGTTGCTTTAATGAACAACATCATAAACTCTGAACCCACCAGTGTTACAGAAGCCTTCAGACATCAAGCTTGGAAGGATGCAATGACGAAGGAATATCAATCCATCCTAAAGAATGATGTATGGGACATAGTGCCTAGACCAAAAGAGAAATATGTTGTCTCTTCTAAATGGCTCTTCAAAATCAAGCATGCTGCTGATGGTAGTATAGAAAAACATAAAGCATGTTTTATGGCTAGAGGTTTTTCACAAAAGGAAGGCATTGATTATGAAGAAACATTTGCACCTGTTTCCCGTTACACATCAGTGAGAGCAGTATTAGCCATTGCAGCAGCTAAAGGTTGGAAGGTCCACCAAATGGATGTGAAAACTGCCTTCCTGAATGGAACCATTGAAGAGGAAGTCTACCTGGAACAGCCTGAAGGTTTTGTGATACATAAATCTAACTCACATGTGTGCAGGCTCAAGAAAGCTCTCTATGGACTTAAACAGGCTCCCAGGGTCTGGTATGAAAGAATTGACAGCTATCTCTTGGGATTAGGATTTTCCAAGAATGATGCTAACTCCAATCTATACTTCAAGGTAATCAAAGGTGATATGCTTATAATTATTTTATATGTTGATCACCTCATTGCTCAAGGGAAACAAGATCTAATCTCTGAATTTGACATGAAAGACTTGGGTATTCTTCACTACTTCCTCGGTTTGGAAGTATGGCAGAAATCAGAAGGTATTATACTAAATCAAGGGAAGTATACTATTGACATTCTGAAAAGATTTGGAATGTTGGATTGTAGACCAATGTCCACACCCATGGAAACCAACCTTCACAAATTGAAAGAAGCAGCAGCAAAATCCAAATGTGCAGATCCGACCCTTTACAGACAGATGATTGGATCCTTGATGTATCTGGTTAACACCAGACCTGATATTTGCTATGTTGTAAATGCCCTCAGCCAGTTCATGTGTGAACCCAAGGAAATTCACTTGATGGCTGTAAAACATATTTTTAGATATCTTCAAGGCACCATTGGATATGGGCTTCATTACAAGAATGATCCACTAGATCTACATGGGTACTCAGATTCAGATTGGGCTGGAAGTGTAACTAATCGAAAAAGCACATCAGGATGTTGTTTTAGTTTGGGATCAGCTATGATCTCCTAGATTTGTAGAAAACAATCGTCAGTTGCACAGAGCTCAACAGAAGCTGAATATATTGCAGCCTCAATGGGTGCAAGAGAAGCAGTGTGGCTTCGTAAATTGGTTGTGGGACTCTTTGGTGAGCCCTTGAATCCTACGATTATTCATTGTGATAATCAGACTTGTATAAAGCTCTCTGTGAATCCTGTCTTTCATGACAGATCTAAACACATTGAGATCCCCTATCATTATGTGAGAGATATGGTGGAAAGGAAAGTGATTCAATTGGAATATATTAGTACAAATGACCAAACTACAGACATTCTCACCAAGCCTCTCTCCCGAATCAAGGTAGAGCACTTCAGGAAGAAACTTGGTATGGTTGAAATGTAATTTGTTATTTATGTTTGAAATACAAATTGTTTAGAAATTGTACTAATATATAAAGATGTTTAATGTGTAAACTCTTTTGTCATGTGTGTGACTCCATGACTTTATGGGCCTAGTTCCCCTATGTGCATTATCGAAAGGTGACGAACTTTTTGATAATGAACACTTGTATTTGACATTGTAAAGTGACGACTCTACAATGATGAACTATCATGATAGATATCATATGACTTGATATCTTTGGACATGTCATGATAGTATCTCTTAGATACCTTGATGGATATCACGAGACTTGATATCTGAAGATCATTGTGGTCTATAAGAGATAATCATGGTGGATGATTATATCCGTGGATATGCCATGAATTATGGTAGACATCATGTGACTTGATGTCAGTGCACATACCATAATGAAGATGTGTATGGAGAATGTCATGTGACTTGACACTTTCAGAAGCATATCATATCTTCTGATATCACGAGTTAGGTGATATCACTTTTGGAAGTTATTCTTCCTAGTTAAAGAGGGAGTGTTGAAATGATGAAGATGTGTTATGAAGAATGTCATGTGACTTGACAACTTTGAGAAAACATATCATATCACATGTGAAGGTGATATCTTGACTTATTTGATTTGAAATATCTTCCCTAGCTAAGAGGGAGTGTTAATGGATGATAGCTTCGGTTCAGATATGAATGACAGTGATGCAAGTATCATTGTCATTCATAAGTGATCGAAATTATCATACATACTATGATATTTCTAAAGGAAACATTTAAAATCGAAATTATGAGCATTCATATAAATTCGATCATTCCCGTGATTTTATATTTTGCATTTATCTGAAATCAGAATCTTCTTAAAGACATCCGCCATCATGTAGAAGGGTGTGTATGTGTTAATGCATACTTAACAAATGGTAAACGACTGTTGAGAAAGCCCGCGCGCAAAGGGACGCATCCCTTGAAGGCGGGTCTCTCCACTTACAAATAGGAGTTCCTTCATTGATATGCAAACATAGAAATCAGATAATGTTCTGCAATCAGCACATTCACATTTAAATAAGAAAATCTGGAAATCGCAGTTAGAGGAAAATTCTGGAAATTTCATTTTAACTTATAATTGTCTTACACAGAAATTCGAACTTAGTTTTGCTCTTAGGTATTAGGATCCTATTTAAGGAAAGATTTGATTACATTTACAGTGGAGACCCAAGTTCAAATCCGCGTAGGTACAATAAATGTGGAATTCTATGTTATGATTCTTGGTCTTCCATAGTTGGCTTCTAATGTGAATCTGGTTTCTAAATAATTAGATTTCTAAGTAGTGACTCTTGGCCTTCCATAGGTGACTTCTAGTGCATTTGCTCACAAGGAGTATATATTTGTCTTTAATAAGTGCTTGCAGGAGCTTGTATTGCTCTCATATTGAAGCTTGTATGAGCAAAATATTTCAATATTTGTAAACAATATGAGATATTAGAAAGAGAAAAAAACTGCAGCATTCTTGAATTCTATTTCACCCTTTATTCTAAGGTTTATTAACTGATTTCATTTCAAGGTGTTTACACTCTTAATTACGCCATAGTTGGATAAAACAACTCTGGAGACCTGAACTTTCCAATGCAGGTTCAGAATAGTGCAATCTGTTAGCTCCAAACATGATTGAGGTTATCATTGGATAAATGAGTCTCCACCTGTTTTCCTCGGCCAATGTTTTGTCTTGCCTTATCACACTTAATGGACATTTATTTCTCCAACCAAGATATATTCTTACATTAGATTCAGCAGAGCATAAATCATGCTAAGCTAAAAAAATATCAAAGTAGAAGGGCAGGATCCAGGGGGAGAACACCAGACTGAAGCTTGTCACATGTGTCTGACAAATCAAACAAATGATCATTTGACTGTGACATTTTTGTCAATTCCAATAGGTTCAATCATATTAGAACAAACTACAGATGAATCAAACTTGCCAGGAAAAAAAATTGCATTTATTAGATGAATCAAAGTTGGAGAGAAAATAGGCAATCTACAGAAGCTACACTGCCCTCCCATAGATTTTGGATTGTATGGTTTCATTCTTTACATTTCTCCATAGATTTTGGCAAAGCCAAATGTACAACAAAAAAAGACATATGGTTAGATTCAAGAGTTTTGGATAAACTGTGTGCATATTTTTACATAATCTCAATGTTCTATCTTCTAGTCAGTCTTGATCCCCCTCCTCTCCCTGCTTGGTTTTCTTCCCCCCTCCTAATTTCCCCTCCTTTCCTTGCTTTCTCCCCCCTCCCCCCACCTTGCTCCTCCTTCTCTCTCCATTTACCTTTACCTCTCTGCTTATTTATTTATTCATTTATTATTATTATCTTTTCTTGGTTTGTCTTCTTTGCTTGGCTTCTCTCTTTGATATGATGTTAGTTTTTGAGGTATGTTTTCTTTGCCTTTTTGCTTCATTTGTTTCTTTCTCACTTTTATTTTTAGGTTGTTATTTCTCATTAATTTGGTTTCTCTCATTAATTTGATGGTCTATTTTCTTTTTCTTGGTTGTTCGTGTTATTTTTTGTTTAATTATTCATATCATTTTTTTGTCTTTTTTTGTCCTTAATTGTGTTTGTGATTTCTTTTTATTTTTATTTTGTTTTCACTTTGCTTCTTTCTTTTTTATTCCTTTTCAGTTTATTACTTATTTCCTTCCATTTTTAATAATCAAATATATTTGATTATTATTTTTTCTAATAAATTTATGTTCATTATTAAGATTTAAATGGGGTGGCACCCTCATTTTATCCTTCTGGAAATTATCTATATTAATATTAATTATATTTCTCAATCTTTGTTTATCTTTTATAGAGATAAAATCTTGGGGTTTGCAACGATAACTTGGTATATCTACTATACGATTATTCACCAGGATATGCCTATGGTTGACTAATTGTCTGGCTTCAGGAATGCTAAGCGCCATACCCAATCGAAAAAGGATATTATCCAAACGCATTTCAAGTAATTGCAATAGAACCTGACCCGTTGATCCCTTGGCTCTTCTAGCAATACGAACATATTGAAGTAATTGGCGCTCTGTAAGTCCGTAATGAAAACGTAATCTTTGTTTTTCTTTTAGACGGACAGGATATTTAATAATCTAATATATTTGATTATTATTTAATAATCTTATTTATTAATAAATTTATAATTTTTTTGATTGCTTTTCCTTTTACTTCATTCTTTTTATTTCTTCCTATTTAGTTTTATTTTTATCTTCTAACTTAGAATATTCCAATATTTGATTTTTATTTTCTCTCATTTGTATTTTTTCATAATTGTTGGTTCTTAAATTTTTTGTGTTTTATAATTTTCTTTCTCTTGTGTTTTTCTCTATTTTCTCTTTTCCTCCACATCTTTATCATTTGGTTTCTCTTGTTGTCTTTTATTTGATGTTTATTTTCATTATATTTTGGCTTATTGCATGATTTAATCATTCTTTTGTCTATCATTTTTTCACATTTATTTATTTTTTGGTGTTATTTGTATGATGCTCTTTCATTTGTCTACTTCTTTTTTTTTTGTCTTTTTTTTCTTTTGGTGGCTTTTTGGTTTTCTCTTTATATTCTCTCAATTTCCAATTTATTAATCTTCTTTTGTTTGTCATTTTACCTTGTTCGTTTTATATTTTAATTTAGTATCTTCATTATTTTTTATTTTTTTTCTTATCTAAAGTTCTGAAACCTCCACATTTTTCTTCTCTCCTCTTTATGATTTTTTTGTCCTTTTGTTCATCTTTTCTCTTTCATCTTCTTTTCAAATTTTAAGTCTAGGCATTCCCTTTCCCTTCTTTTTGTTATATCTCTTAACTCATCTTTTTACTCTTGTATTATCTTCACTCTTTTATTTTACAATTTCATTTTGCATCCTTTCCTTTCTATATAATTTTTAGTTTGTGTTTTATAACCTTATTTTGTCATTTTATTTTAATACATATTAGCACAATTTTTTGATTTATGTGCTTCCCAACCCTCTCACCTCTCTCCTATTTATATCCAAGTCTGCTATCTCATATTTCATTTCTCTCTCTTTCTGCTTTTCATCCTGATGATGGATCATGGAGTATGATCCGAAACGTTACTTGTAGATGTAAAAATATGCACAGAGTTTATCCAAAAATCTTGAATCTAACTATCATGGACTGTGGAAACAAAATGCTATTAATTAAGACATATGGTGACAAAAACCATACAATCATCTTGCCTCTGTAATGGAGCTGCGTCATTAGCTCACACATAAGCGCTTCATTTACACCTACATTTGCTGAATTAAACAAATTCTTTTAGCAGTAAGAGTAAGTTCAACAACTGAAAACATTAAACACATTCTACAGGACTTTTTATTGTAAGCTATGAGATTTCAACAAGGCTAAACTCTTTTAAAGAACCCAAATTCCAACTACAAGACATTACTAAATTATCTAAAAAGTACAATTACTCTATTTCCTTGTACATGTGAAATATGTATAAACATAACTAACCAAAAAGCTTACTTTGTCTCCAGAATTGCTGTTTTTATTCTGATTACGTTGCACATCACTCTGACTTTGTAATAGTTCTGAAAAGAATATATGCAAATATTAAAAGCAGAATTGGCTGCTGAAATTGGCTGGAAAATGTATTTTTATGATATTTCTTCAAATGCAAACAGAAACCAATAAATGCATGCTAACAGACTAAAATATGACCCCAATAAACATGTTGCATTAATAAACTTTGATGACCCTTTTTTATTATTACCATCAGAGATCAATTGCTGTCAGGTGGTAACAACTAACAAATCGTATGAAATTCAATATGTAGGACACATTCCCACCTTAAATTTTACCAGTATTGGTATTTCAGATAAATGGGAAAAGAACATAACAATCAGCTAGATTAATCTCAACTCCAATTTGTCAAAAGTCAAGGAAATCTGAACAATCCAATGCGATAAGGATGATGGAGAGTCTTTAGGCATGTGTCTACAAGATAGCCATTTAGTTCAAAATGTATAAAAAAGATATAAATATGTCAAAATTGAATGCAAATAGCATACTACATGTTCAATCAATCAGAAAGCAGGTAATCCAAAAGTACAATAAGAAAAAACAGGTGTAGTAACAAAATAGTTGAGTTTTATGTCGAAACAAGGATAGGGATGTGATCAACAGAGCATATGAACACTAAAGATATTCCTATGAACTAGAGCAATAATTTCCAATGAGAATTTGTTACTGCAAGATATTAGAAACCAACAAGACAAAGGAAAACATTATGCTCCTATGGATTTGGGTGCTGGGAAAAGAGAGGCATAAGTGTCCTCCACAATTCAAAGACAGCCAAGTCATAAGCAGCAGGAAAGAAGAGGGAAAAACATAGAAAGCAGCACTTCAGATATTTTCAGCAAACGGAAGATAAGTTCTGCTTATGCATATTAAAAATTCACAGTTTGCCCGCATCAATGAATGAGAGTATTGAGCAAATAATTGCACATTAGGATAGCCAAAGGCAGGCTACCCTGTAAACCACATCACAGTTCCTCACATCATTCTTATCTTGCATTGTTATAGCACCGGAGATGGCTATAGAGGTTTAACCACCTACTCATAAACCATAACATTAAGTCTTACCTTGGTCACATGTCAATCCTAAAGAGTGACCTCTTAACATATTTTAATAATCTTATAACTACCCACATAAAATGAAAATATCTAAAATTTGTTGATAATAAAATGATCTGGTAACATGAAGAGTGAATATTGGTACATTGTAATGTCCCTGAATATTTGGTTTGAGCCTTGAATAATTAAAAAATTATTTTTTTATGGCTCAATTATTTTTATTTGGCTTGGACTTGGGAATTAAGTTCCCATAATTTATTATTATTTTATGTGAAGCCAAAATATTTTTATAATTTTTCTATGAGGCTGGGCGACCCCTTTTGGGAGATAAAGGGAGGAAAAAAAAATTTTAAAAACATATATTTTAATTTGTGGAAAATTGTGCCCCATTTGGAGAATTAAAAAAAGAAATAAATTCAAATCTAAAAGGTGGAATTGGGCGCCCAAATTGGGTCAGCCAAATTGGAGGGAAAAGGAGACGTTTGAAATAAATACAAGTTAATTGGAAGGCATTTGATCATTGTGCATATTATCTTCAATTTGTATCAGCAACTTGTTGCAACTATTCCAAGGACGAAAACCCTTGTGAATTGTGGGTGAGTTGGATGAAAACCCAATCTCATCTCGGGAAGACTTCATAACGGAGGTCTATTTGTGCTTCATTGCTATTTGGCAAAAGGGAAGAGCAGAATTCCAAATCAAATTCGAAAAAGACCTCATTTGGCAAGTTTTGTTGCATATTGGTTAGGGTTTCACCCTAGGTTTGAGCGCCACTACCGAGAGGAGCGCCTTGCTTTTGGAGGGCGATTTTTCTATTTGATAGGAGTTAGGGTTTCATAACATCTTCAGATTTGTAGCAGCAGCAGATCAGACCTAATTCGCCATTGTTTGTGGAATGATTTTTGGTGCTTATTGTCATCATTGCTTAGGGTTTTGCCCTACATTTTGAATACCATCATTTGGAGTTGTTTGAAGGATTGTTGTGCATCAATTGTTGTCATTTTGGAGTTAGCAAAACCCTAGCAAACTTATTGCAGACCTGAGCGATCAGATTTGGAGCAGATCCCCTTGTTGTTGAAGAGTGGAAGACATAGGGTTTCATGCCCCAATTGGAGCATTGTCCTTGGGAGATCATTTCTATCAATTTCTTGGGTCATTTGCTATTTATTTTTGGTGTGTACAAAGCCTAATTTAATGTCTGATTTGTAACAGCAGAGATCTGATGTATTATTGGGCATGATTGGCCTATTGTTTGAATATAACTTGCATATTTCAGAATTCTAATTTATAGCAATAGTTATTCAACTCAAAAAATTAGATTTTGTTTCATGTTTATACTTGCAATTCGATAATATTTTGGTTATATAAGTTTCATGTTTAGAAATACAATCATAAGGATTCATAATTGCTTTGTTATTGGAGCCTTTGGTTGCTTTTCTGTTCACTGTTCTTGTTTGATTGCAATCAAAAAATCATATCAAAATCTAGGGTTTGAGCAGAAAACAAAATATCAGAAAATTAGGGCAGAATTCAAAAGTTGGAAAATCAAAGATTTAGGGTAGATCCCATTGGGGATATTTCAGTGGTATCAAAGCCATGTATCTTGCCAGCCTGTTGGGTATGTGATTCAGAAAGTTTTGGAGTTATGGCAACACATGTGATTAATGATGTAATGGTTGCCTATGATGAGTACAAAACACTTCCAACAAAGGTTAGGAATGCAATCACCTTGAATCAATTTATGAATCAACGGAAGGATAAGAAGAAAAACAAGCAAGAGAGGAAACCAAAGAAGCATGAGCAGCCAAGTGTTGAAAACATTTTGAATCAAATGATGCAAAGTTTTACGCAGTCACAACAACAGTTGCTTACATCCATTGGTCAAATGTCACAAAACAAGAATAACATGAGAATACATGAAAATATCAAAAAATTGAGGAAAGAGACAGAAAAATCAGAAGTTATCATTGAAGAAAGGTTAGAGAAGGAAGAAGTACTTGTTTGTGACTTGCAACCTACAAGTAATTATGAGGACAAAAATCAGTCAGCATGCAGCCCTAAAGAAGACATGTTCAAAAGTTCACTTCAGCCCTATGAGGACAAGGACAAAAGAGATTCACCTATTGAAGCTACAAATAAAGAGCACATGAAGATTGAAGAAGATACCGCCATGGAGATTGTCAAACCAACCATGTTAGATCAGCTACATGAAGGTATGAGTTCTTGTGATGTTTCATTAATTGAGCCTAGCATTGCTTCATCACCTTTACATCATTTTGGCAAGGAATCAAATTTTGGTTTGGGTGTCCTTTTGTTGGATGTTGCTTATACATATGTGAGCAATTTAGAAATTTCAGTACGTAGTGAACAACGTGAATTGGATAAGATTGATTTGACATTGCAAGATTTGAAGGATCCCTTGGTGATTAAGGAGGTTATAACTGTGCATACTCTTTCTAGATCAGCCATTGAGGAAGATCATGATGTAGAAGACTCTACTCGTTATTTTGATGGAGATCCTTTGATAGAGCATGATGATGACCTAGTTTTTACACATGGATGTATTGAAGAAGAGGCCATGAAGGAAGCTGATTTGGAGGTACACATTTATGAAGATCAAACAGAAATTTTGCATGGAGGTGTTGGGTCTCATAAATCACATCATTTAAAAGGACAATTGAAGGTAAATGAGGATATGATTGTTGCAGCCCTAACTCACTTTGATAATACTCTTAAGATGATGGCAGATTATTGTTGGAAGGCTCAAGGGAGACACAAAGGCTTTGAAGGACTATTTCTTGCAGACTTACAGGTACTCAAGGAAGCTTTGGTTGTGATGAAATCAAACTACCTACACCTACTTTCAGATAGAGATCATCTCCTCCAGCTTGATAAGATATATTTTGATGCATTGAGAAGAAAGGAAGATGAAGTTGATAAGCTCACCTTTAAGCTTAAAGATACTATGGATTCTTTGAAGAACACTCAAATGGCCCTTCGAGAATTAGAGAATCAAATTGATGAGTTGAGCTTGGCACATTCTTCATCATCTACAGCAGAAATTTAGCCTTCCATGGCAGCCACATCTAGAGAACAACAATTCAATGTGAAGATTGTGAAGAGTGGACATGAAGATATAACTTGCAGCCATATGACAAGTGACACACTTGGTTTTCAGTTGGAAACATCTCTCGGGTCAGCACTTATTGATGACCATTTAACCGTGGAAGGAGAAGTGATTAAGAGTCATGAAGACATCACACAAGGGTATGAGTTGGAGTCACCTTTTGGATCTGCACTTGCAGGAGAGCATTCAGCAAAGGAGGAAGAAGTGTTTGAGGTGCTAGAGGACACCACACATAGGTATGACAGCAGTCCTGATTTTCTGCTTTATGACAGCAGTCGTATTTCTTTGCATAACCATGAGATAGCAGCTATTTAACATGAGGATAATGGTATTGAGGGGTCTCCCAATGTTGGCACTCAAGATGTGAGTGTTAAACATAAGGAATGTATTGTGGATTCAAGCCACAAAGGTTTTGATTCTGCATATCATACTACAGAAGATGTGAAGAAGACACAAGATATGTGTGAAGAGTGGTTACAAAAAGCTAGGATGGCAAGGTTGTTGGCTGCCTAAGCAAGACAGCACTTGCAAGAGGTCAAAGAACGTTGTAACCAGCTAGATCAAGCAAAGGGGCAAAGGGAGTCACACCTTAGATCACTATTTCTTCCAAGGGAAGAATGCATGATGGTGGGGCAAGCAAAGGAGAAGTCCCTTGAGGAGAGCAAGCAAGAAAGGGATGCTGATTTGAATGAAGACACTATGGAAAGGTAAGATAGCTGTTCTGATTTTCTGATTTGGAACAGCAATTCTTCACTTCTGTATAACCAGATGATGGTAGCCCTTACACATGAGAATGAGAGTGGGAAGGCTTCCCCTACCGTTGGCTCTCCATTGGGAGTCAAACATGAAGATTTTATGGATTGTCCAAGGCACAAGATGTCCGATTTGATATGCCATGGCATGAAGGAGGCAAAGAAGATTCAAAGCGTGTGGCACATGAGGAATGAGCCTTGTATGGTGGCTAAGCAAGTGAAGCAATCAAGTTTGAGGTATGATTCAGAATTCCTTGAGTATTTACATAGCTTGCTTCATGAGGGTGTAGTGTGACCTCTTTTGGAGAGCCATTTGAAGGCTCACAACATACACTTGGATGGCATGATGAAGCACACACTTAGTGGATTAGCCGCTAGTATTATGCCTTCATATGTGGATGGAGATATGGGTGATACAGATTTGGTTTGGTCTTTGATCATTCATGGAGCACTTGAAGAGTTTACTTGTGATGAGTCTCATCATGTTGATGACTCTTTGGTAGAGTATGTAGCTGCTCTATTTCAGATATTTGTGACACATGCCATGGAGACTCTTGCATTTGTTGGGCATACTTTGAGGTGAAGCTGAACTATGACACAAGGTATGGAGGTATTGCTATAATGTTTGGCTTTGAGTTACTAATGCTTGTGTTCCAACTGAACTATGTCATAGGGATTGGAAGAAAACATGAAGATCTTGGCGTCCTACCCTAGTTCATGAGGATCTACTCCATACTTTGCTAGGAGATGACTGTTCTACTTCATTGCACATGGAAATCCTACAAGATACTTGGGGGGCAGCAGCTGTTGGGGTGTTTTGGAGAGTCTTGAATCATCTCTTCATCATTGGAGGATGGCATATGGATGATACTCCATCATCATATGAAATTGGGGGGCAGCAGCTGTTGGGGTGTTTTGGAGAGTCTTGAATCATCTCTTCATCATTGGAGGATGGCATATGGATGATACTCCATCATCATATGAAATTGGCAATGCTATTTCCAATCACTTGGGTCTGATTTTTAGTTGGGAGGTTGTTGTTTTGTTCTACATCAGCAACCTAGGAGGGGGGATTATATATTTTCTTGTGCTAGTAAGGGGTGCTCTACTGTTACGCCCAAAAATTTACACTAAAATAAAGTTAAGAACAAAACACTAATTTCAAATTCCATTCACTTATGCTTGCAAAACTCTCAAGTTTGCTACCAACGCATGCACTATAAGAAGGCAAACAACTTCCGACCAGACATAAACTATAATTATTTTAGTTAGGTAACTAAATTGCTTAGACCATCATGGTCAATTCAAGAGGAGACGTGGAATCCACGTCACCAAGGTACACTTAAATAGTTCAACCAACCTAAAGTTAATCTGAAACATTATATAGGTCACGCCAACACACACACACACGTATATATATACTAAGTCACCACATTCGCCGCATTTCAACCTTCAAATTCGAAATTCGACGAATTTGATAAATTTGCATGAAATTCGTTCAAATTCGTCTAAAATTCGTATGGAATAAAAAAAATCCTTCATTTTTGTTTACATTTCAGTAAAGCGAACTTTTAGGGTTTTTAGACGGGTTTTCTGAATCAAAAAAAATCCTTCATTTCTGTTAACATACATTTCAGTAAAGCGAACTTTTAGGGTTTTTAGACGGGTTTTCTGAATCGAAGGCGAAATTTTAGCGTAGGCGGTTGTCTACAACTGAAGAGAAAGAGGAAGTTAACAGTTTTTTTGTCTTGAGTATCTTGGCTATTGTTACGGCCGTATATTTGCTTTCCTTCAACATGACTGGCAAGCACGGGGTTGAGCTTTCGCGTGCTTTTGTGGGCTTCTTGTTGCTTCTTCTCGCCGAGCCTTTGATCGTGTTTGCCAAACTTTCGATACAATGACGATTTTTTGCCCACGCGGAATCGTTTGCACTTTTCCCTACACGAAGTCTTCACGTCGCCTTGCAAATCCTTCACTGTCAAAGTCGCTGCAAGGGAGGCCGCCATAGTTTAATATTTTAGGTTTCTTTTCATTTTTTTCATGCGTTGTTTTATAAGGTTTAGTTATGTTTTATTTAGATTCGATTTTTATTTTATATATATTAAATTTATACTAAAAAATAATATTTAATATATTTGTATTACTATTTAATATTATATTAATTTAAGGTTTGGTTATGTTTTATTTAGATTTTAAATTTTATTTTTTTATATATATTAAATTTATATTACAAATTAATACTTCACATATTTTTATAATGTATTAAAGTATTTATTATTTATTAAATTTATATTAGGTAATTAATACTTAACATATTTGTATAATTCATTAAAGTATTTATTATTTACTATTATATTATAGTAAAAACTATATTTTATTATATTTTATATTTATTATTTACTATTTAGTATTCTATTATATTTATTAATATATTATTTGTGGATATATTACTTATATTTATAAAAAAAAAAAATTAAAAAATTATATAAGGCGAATTTAATCCGAATTTTTTACTTTTCGAATTTTTCCCTTGCCGAATTTCAATGTTGCCGAATTCGAATTCAAATTCGAACCTGGTGACTTTATATATATATATATCAGTAGTAAACTCAAGAATAATAAAAGAACAAATCCTAGGGGCCAGACCTAGTCCTGGGGGGCTCGTCTCAGACGGCCTTGCCTACGTATATAATTCGCAGAGGCACCGTAGTTCGACAACTGGGCTTCAACCATCTCACCCATGGTTGGATAGAAAATGACTATAATCCACTGAGTTAAGAAGATGACCCTAGCTCAATCACCATCATAACACCACATTGATAAATGTTAGACTTGATCCTCTACTCAAACATCATGTATCCCATACCAATACAAACTATAAGAGTGAGTATGCAACCCTTTCTAGGGTCCACTTCCCCAGACAGTTTCGCAATCGGCTACCACCCACTAAGGTGAAGCTGAGGGGGGGGGGGTTCAAAAGCCTAATTGAGGATAATTAACACCAATATCATGATGGTTTCATACCTATGTAGCGTAGATTAAAAAAAAACAAAGTTAATCTATGAGATCTCCCGCTACAAGGGGAAAACACAGACAAGAGCTACAAAAAGGGATCTCTCCTAATGTGACACCTTCTATGAGTAACACGTTATAAAAAAAACAAATGATATACATAATATTTCGATGATAAAACAAAAACTCTATGTACGATGTTCATCCACTATAGGATAAGTATCAATATATGAACTATATCTCCTAGATAGCCTCCAAGAAGAACCCATTATATACATTCTAGGAGCTACATATGTGTTGATAAATGGCTTTTATCTGGAATAAAAGTCATAACAATTCCCAATGTTTTGAACACAACTTTTATTCTCATTTTATACCATCCCAAGTCCTAACTACCGAGAAGACCTCAATCTTAATCATGTATACAAAATCCATTAATAACCTCTAGGTTTAGGGAAAAAAAAAAGCACACCAATCTATTAAAGAAGTCATAATGGGATACAAATCCCCAAATAAATACAACTAGTAAAGATAAATTAAGATAAATATTTTCCTACCAAGTGCACATTATAATGTTACCTTTTTAGGTCATACACAACACATTTATATAACTTGATAAGTCAAGACTATTATAAATTAATATTTATAGGCAACAAAATAATCTCACAACATTGAAACATTATTAAACCTTATATCTAAATTAACTAATCTCCAAAAGATAGGATCTTGCTAAGGGACACGAATTAATCAGGGCTCTCCAAAGTCTACCAAAGAAAATAGCATTAAAGGAAGATCTGAATTAAATAATTTTCGCTATTAATTTAACTTATTATGATATTGACTTGAGTATAAGCATATAACATTCTTATAATTTATACCATTATTAATTACTATATACAAAATTAATTTAACTAAAAGTTTAAAGTATAATATAAATAAAGATGCTACATAAAAATCTCTAATTACTTGCCCGTTCTAACCATAAAATGCAAATTAAGCATTTATAATACACACAGTTCGAACTAAATAAATCTCACCTTTTTTTTTTTTTTGTTTTTAATACTCCTAGCCAGTATAATCTAGAATGCGTTTTGGGCATCTATCAAACTTAATGGAATATAGGAGGTTTCAGTAGTCATGCACACAACATGTGCTAGTATAGACAAAGAAGTGAATTGTTTAATAAAACACCTTAAAACATAAAGTGTTTGAATAAACTACATCCTTATTTTATTTTTACCATTCACTTATGTATTTAATTATTTTCAGATGTTGTAATTGCAAGGGACCCGACAAACATGTATGCAATATGCAAAAGCATAGAAAAGGCGTGAAAATTGTTTGACATAATGCCTGAAAGAAACGTGGTCTCATGGAATGCAATGATCGTGGGATATACATGAAATGGATTTGTTGAACAGGCTTTAAAAAATATGCAATCGACAAGTGTAGATCTAGATTTCGAGCCACTTTCCAACATCCTCTCTGCCTTTTCAAAAATGGGAGCTTTGAAATAGGGTATGGAAATTCATCATACGATGAACAATATAGGAGTTTTACAGATGTTGTAGCTGCAACTACCCCCAATTGGCATGTATTCAGAAAGGGAAGCATAGACAAGGCACGTAAACTGTTTGACAGAATTCCTCAAAGCCCTGTGGTCGCTGGAATGTAATGATTGTAGGATATGCACAGAATGGATTTGTTGAAGAAGGATTTAGTAACACTCAAACAAATGAAATTGGCAAGTGTAAAGCCAAATTCCTCAACTTTTCCCGCGTCCCCCTGCCTGTAATAAAATGAGCACTTTGGAACAAGGCATGTACATCCATCAAAGAATAACAGTAGTTGGGTTTCTATCAAATGTTATGTTTGGGAATGCTCTAGTAAAATTGTATGCAAAATGTGGAAGCACGGCAATTTAGTGATTCTCAGATATAACAAACATCTCTTAAAATTAACAAATTTAAGGTATAACTGAAATACATCTGCCATCGAGCATGGAGTGGGTTTGGCTAATACAACCAATACTTGTAAGTTTGAAACAATGTAAAGTCGATAGAGACAAATATAATCGCTTATTATTTTCAATCTTATAAAATTAGAGACAATGAAAAGCAGTGAAAAGGTAAATTACATACGCGAGAAAGAGCTGCTCGTTTACTTCTAGTTCTATGAAATCAGTAAGAAACTGGTTCACAATGGCACTGTATGCAGGAGTGAACAGCTCGACATTCAATTGTTCCACACTGGCAAAGGTTGCATCTCCTACACCTGGAACGAGCTGAGCCATGCTAATATCTTGATGTTTTTGTCAACTGCCTATCTCAACTTTCTTCTATCGATTCTATATTCCTCTCCTTTCTCTCTCCCCCTCAATGCCATGAGTTATCCTTCCGACGCATTGTTACACAGTTCATGGGCCTTGACAACACTACCACGTTTTCAAAAATGCCCCTCAAGGCATTTGTAACTACCTCATGGATATTCATTCCTATGCTTAAAAGGGATGTCCCTCCTTATTTGAAAGCTCTGCCCCTTTCTTTCCTCCGCGAGCTAATCAAGTCATAACTCCCCCTCTAGAAGAGTTGGTAACACCATACTTAAAAATGGTTTGACATTTCTTTACCATTCCCCCCATTTAATGCTTCTCACTATCAGTATTTATTTTTGAAATCGTAGAGTATGGATATTTTATAAGTTAGCCTTACTGAACACTCAACCTTGCAGGAGTTCGATGCACCAAACCCCACTCAGATACAATTTTTCATGAAATCGACATCCTCCCCATACCTCATAAATGGCACAGGTTCAATGGACTGCAATTCAACTTTGAGGAGGGGATGGGAATTCATTATGTAGCCACCCATTTACTGTAAAAAAAAATACACCTCCCATCACGTATTAAATATTTTAATGGGACAGCTAAAGGTGGTAGCCTATAAATGCCTGATTCATATGCAACACATAGGTGGGGGTACGAGTACAAAAAGCACCCATCTTGACAACTTACACTGCTTAGGACTTTATTCTTTAATCCTTGATATGAGTGCACAATGGAGAATAAAATTACGAGAAGCTAGAATTCAATTTCCTAAACTTGGGATCATTAAACAATTTGTAAATATTGACTTGAATTTAAATTCATATCCAAGCCCATCATGGAGGATGATTGTTAAGTTTTCATGTTAATTATCCCTCATCTAGACACAACCCTTAATCTTAACATATCATACATGAATCTTTTAATGAATAAAACAAGAGCATAACTACTATAATATTGTACTAATTATACTAATTTTATGATAGTACTGTCTCGCAAAACACTATTCTTATGATCATGAAATCAAGTAGATAACAATTAACATGAACCTAATATTATTTGTATATATATATCCAAAATATTTAATCCTCTTATAACAACTATCATTTTGAGCTAACAAGAGTAGCTTCTTAGTTTAATAAGAAATATTACTTTTACAATAGTAATTTTGAACTTATAACCATTTAGTATAATTTCGTCTCAATATTTATCATAATTAAATAGAATAGTGGCAATAATATTACCCTTATTATATTTTATTTATTTCTTAGCTCACTATATATATAATGATTTCTCACATCACTACTACATAAAATAAAGTTAACAATAATACCCACATAACACTCATATAACAATTCAAACTACAACAAACTTATAAATATTAAATAACAATATAATAACGTAGATCACAATTAATTCACAATGGTAACTATCCAAATGACATCACTAAAGAAACATTACTTGCTTATACTCTACATCTCACAAATAACTAAATCACCTTAACCATAATTCATATAGGGCATTTTAACTAGCTACTAAAAGATCTTGAGTTTGCCTCAAAGAGAACTGATCAAGTGGCTAAATTATTGGGTGGCCTTACATCTACACATCCACCAGAGATCTACAGGGGCTAGAGAGTTGTTTGGTGTTATTAAAACTATGAGACACTTCTCTCTATTCATGTTTGCCAGGTGTGATGATATAAGGATTTGGGATCCAAGCAGTGGTAAGCTTATCATTGCTTGAGGACAAGCAATCTCAGGAAAGGAGGACTGTAATGTCCCCGAATATTTGGTTTGAGCCTTGAATAATTAGAAAAATATTTTTTTATGGCTCAATTATTTTTATTTGGCTTGGTATTAATTTCTCATAATTTATTATTATTTTATGTGAAGCCAAAATATTTTTATAATTTTTCTATGAGGCTGGGCAACCCCTTTTGGGAGATAAAAGGAGGGAAAAATAATGAAAAAATATATTTTAATTTGTGGAAAAATGCGCCCCATTTGAAAAATTAAAAAAGAAATAAATTCAAATATAAAAGGTGGAATTGGGTGCCCAAATTGGGTCGGCCAAATTGGAGGGAAAAGGTCAAGTTTGAAATAAATTCAAGTTAATTGGAAGGCATCTGATCATCATGCATATTATCTTCAATTTGAATCAACAACTTGTTGCAACTATTCCAAGGACGAAACCCTTGCGAATTGTGGGTGAGTTGGACGAAAACCCAATCTCATCTTGGGAAGACTCCATAACGGAGGTCTACTTGTGCTTCATTGCTATTTGGCAAAAGAGAAGAGCAGAATTCCAAATCAGATTTGCAGATCATATTTGAAGAAGACATCATTTGGCAAGTCTTGTTGTGTAACGCCCCGCCACGCAACCCTAGAGGAAATTGCAAAGAACTACTTTAACGGACTAATTTTTTTTTGTTTAAGTACAATTAATAAGTAAATTCACTATCTAATGCCAACAACCTCTAAGGTTACGAGACAGAGGTTATATAGAACCTCAGCAAAACATACATTTAAACCATGTCAATTTTAATTTATAAGATAACCACATACATTCCAAATAAGATGATTCTACAACAAGCATAAGAGATAACTTTCAATTGCATTAATCCATTCATTAACAATAAGATTACAACACTCATTCCCCGAATGAGGCAAGTTCAATAATTAAGGTTACAAATTACAACTTCCACCTCGATAACAAATGAGGGGTGATACATCACAAGATCAACTGAAACAAGGCATGAAACGAACTGGATCATACGAGCTCTCCAACTGGAAGTCTCGTCCACACGATCAAGAAGAAAAACCCAACAGAGAAAGGTGCACGTTCCACCCAATCAAGTGGAACCCAAAGGTCCACCCCCCGTGCTAGGAGATAGTAACCAAGACCTCTAGCCAAAACATCTACCTCAAGACATAAGCTAACACCAAGCTGGACTGAACAAATAAAAATACACCACTTACACAATGGTTACATGCTTCCAGAATTACATAATCGGTTGCATCATTGATGCGAACATACTGTCGACCTAGGAGAAGTGTCATCACAATGTTACATGGGTTATCCTGGTAAGTCTTCCTAGGCTCCGGCCCCCAACTCGGGTTATCCTGGTAACCTCTAATGACTTCCGGCCCCTCATGTAGTCCAATGCGGAATCGATTATCTTTCGTAGAGACAAGATAACGATCTTTCCATTCCAAGCCTTCGGTTCATGAGCGAGGCACAATTATTTTATTAAGTGTTTAATACTACGGATACTCTAATCAGTTAATTAAGTTATCACTGGATAAACTAACTTGAACTGAGTTATCTTGGCACCACTTTTTGTGTCGGCCCTCATTACAAGCCACTCCTCTAAGACGACACATGGAACAACTTCACAACCCAGGGGTACACAAGTGCTACGCAAGGATATCACATCCCTAACCATGACCTACAGTCAACACACTCCTGTCCATGATAACCGGAGAACAAACTAGTTAAATGCACTACCCAAGGCCACCTAAGGTTGACTACACAGTACGACAACCCACCAACTTGAAAACCCAACTGGAAGATTTGCTAAATGTTAAGACCCACATTTTCCAAATGACCATACGAACAGATCAAAAACAAGGCAAGAATCAAATCTACTTTGGGTTCACTAAACCCATTTCCTCACTAACATTTAGTACTCAATGCAACGGATAAACTGAATTAAATACGACATTTCCAATAAAGGAGGAATGATACTAAACAATTTATTTTCACGTTAGCATTTAAATACATTAACCAGTATATCAACAATTAAGAAAAAGAAACCCATGTTTCAATATAATATTGTTTTCCATATTCAATAAAACCCCTTTTTTTTTTTAAATTCTCATTTAAACAATATAATACTATAATGAAATTTCACATTTTAATATGTTAATATTAAAACATTAATATTATTACCATTATTTAAATGTCTCTTAATATTACAAAAATCATAATATTATACAATTAAAAGCATTTTAATATTATAATAACTCATAATATTAAAATATAATAATATATTGTGATATTAAAATATTATAATAATTATAATATTAAAATATTATAAAAATTATAATATTAAAATATAATAAAATATTATTATTATTTTTTTTTTAATTTTAAAAAGGTCCAAGGCATGTCCCTCGGTTCGTGCGCCAACCCCTAGGGTTGAGTCGCGCAACCTCGGGGCTCGTGCGAAAGGATGCCGGAAGAGGAGGTCGACCGGCCGCGGAATTCTTTGGTGGCGGCGGCGGCTTTTCTTTACAGGGGGCGGCCGCAGGTGGCGGCCGAAGGTGGAACCGAGCGCGGGGGTTGCCGCTGCGGGCGACAAAGGGATAAGTTGAATTAAATACGACATTTCCAATAAGGGAGGAATGATACTAAACATTTTATTTTCACGTTAGCATTTAAATACATTAACCAGTATATCAACAATTACGAAAAAGAAACCCATGTTTCAATATAATATTGTTTTCCATATTCAATAAAACCCCTTTTTTTTTTTAAATTCTCATTTAAACAATATAATACTATAATGAAATTTCACATTTTAATATGTTAATATTAAAACATTAATATTATTACCATTATTTAAATGTCTCTTAATATTACAAAAATCATAATATTATACAATTAAAAGCATTTTAATATTATAATAACTCATAATATTAAAATATAATAATATATTGTGATATTAAAATATTATAATAATTATAATATTAAAATATTATAAAAATTATAATATTAAAATATAATAAAATATTATTATTATTTTTTTTTAAATTTTAAAAAGGTCCAAGGCATGTCCCTCGGTTCGTGCGCCAACCCCTAGGGTTGAGTCGCGCAACCTCGGGGCTCGTGCGAAAGGATGCTGGAAGAGGAGGTCGACCGGCCGCGGAATTCTTTGGTGGCGGCGGCGGCTTTTCTTTACAGGGGGCGGCCGCAGGTGGCGGCCGAAGGCGGAACCGAGCGCGGGGGTTGCCGCTGCGGGCGACAAAGGGAGGTCGGCGCGAGCGGCACTACGTAGCCAACCACCAACAGTGGTGGCGCGGCTACGTAGTCCACACGGCCGCGGGGGTTGCTGAGTGCGCTCCCCCATGGCGCTTCCCATGGGGGCGACAGTGGGGTGAGCCCCAGCCCCCAACAAATTTTAATTTTTTTTTTCTATGTATATTTTTTTTATTAAACTGACTGTCATTTTTTTGAAGGCCAGAAGCTAAAAATAAAGTCTCTTTTAAAATTTCAAAATTTTTTTAAAAAGATTTGACAACATAACTTTACAAGGGAGAGATTTTTTTAAAAATAACAAAAGCATATATATACCCATAATCTCCATTCATCCAAGCTTGAAACTTCAAACAGATTGAAGAACAAATTGAAAACAAAACAAAATTGAAATAATACTTTGCAACCAAGAATTCATTTCCAACTTTGAACAATCTTTCCCAAATAATGAAAGCAAGTTTTCAAAAAGTTTGCCATCCACACCAATGCCATTGAATTCAAAAAAAATAGTTAAATACAAGATGAGAACCTGTTCTTTTATTTGAAGTGGTGTGAAGATCCTGATAGTGCCTTGATTCCCTTTTAAGCTCCACAGATTCTTTGAGTTTTTTATCCAAACCCACAAAATTGAACAATTCCTCCTCTTCTTCCAATTTTCTCCAAAAAAACTCTCTATCTCCAAACTTGCGAAGAAATTCAATGATAATCCAAATTTTTCTCCAAAAAATCCTACAACCACCCTCATCAATTCCCCAAAATAGAAAAACGCAAAAGTCTTTCTTTTCAAATTTTTGAATTTAAAAATTGATAAATTGAAATTTTAATGCATTTCTTTTATTTCCATTTTAAAATCAAATATGCATTTCCAAAAAGAATGATCTTACCCATCTCAACACATACTTTTAATTAATTAATTCATATAATTGATCTACAACGAGATTAAATTATTTATTAATTAAATTAAATTAATTAATAAATTAAATTTCATTTCAAACATATAACTAGATTAATTCACTCATCCACATAACTACAAAGCATATACTTTAACATCTTTCTAACTTCCATAAATAAACTGAAACAAGGCAATTTAAACAATATAAAACAACTGGACCACACTATGACCGACGGCACACTATGACCAGGGTGACGACTTGGCACGGAAATCCTAGCTACTATCTCCCAATCGAATGTCGTTGGGCCTTGGACACGCTCGAACTTGTGAAACCAGGTGGAGTCGATGTCCTGTACCTGTCAACCTACGAACAAAGAATATATCCACATGCAATAATATGTCATAAATAAAGCACACCGTGAAGAGGAAATCACGAAATCGCAGGGCACTCGCAAGCGAGTGATGCGATACCGTCCTCTCCACCAATACAATAGTACTAACTGACGCATCTAACATAGCAACATAATCAAAGCATGAAACATCATAAATTTAAATATCCACTTATGCTAATTCCAAACATGCCATAATAATCACATCAAAATATAGTATCATCACATCGAGGTACATCACGATAAAACAGTGATCAACTAAAATCAAGTACATAGTCAAAGTACAACACAATACGAAAGCATAAAAGGGGAAACAACATTGTTCGCACAACAGAGCAAAACAGAGGGGTATTACATCCTCCCCCCTAGGGTCAGGCTTAATACTGGAAGCTTGTGAACAAATAGGGATAAAGTTCTCTCATTCTAGCTGCATCTTCCCATGTGGATGACGTGTCATCCCTAGGATCCCACTAAATCCTAACCTGATCAATATCTCGCCCTCGAAGGGCAAGCATTCTACGCTCCACGACGGCCACGGGCTCCAAAGCCAGCTGCCCGTCCTCTACCTACAATGCATTCCAATCAAGGACATGAAAAATGTTTGGATGGTACGGCCGTAGAATTGAAACATGAAACACATCGTGAATGCGCAAGAGACTGGGCAGTAAACCAAGACGGTAAGCAATAGGACCAATCTTCTCGAGTATCTCGAAAGGCCCGACAAAGTGAAGCGCAAACTTAGAGCCCTTTCCATAACGGATGGGACTCTTTCGCGGACGCACCCGCAAGAAGACTCTATCGCCTACAACAAACTGACGATCCACTCTATGCACATCCGCATACTTCTTCTGCCTATCCTGCGCTGCCACCAAGTGCTCTCTAATCCTATCCACTTGCTGCTCCATATCCTGCAACATCTCAGGACCCAACACTATCCTGTCCTTCAGTCAATCCCAACTCAAGGGGGTACGACATGGTCTCCCATACAATGCCTGGAATGGAGGCATGCCAATGGAACTCTGGAAACCATTATTATAGGCAAACTCCACCAAATAGAGATAATCCTCCCATCGTGTCTGCTGGTCCATCACATACGTACGTAACATATCCTCAAGGATCTGATTGACCCTCTCGGTCTGTCCATCTATCTCTGGTTGATAAGCTGAACTGAAGTTCAACTGCGTCCCCATCGCATGCTGCAATGAGGTCCAAAGAGCTGAGGTAAACACTGGATCCCTGTCAGAGATAATCCGATGCGGAATACCATGTAACCTCACTATGTCCTCCATGAACACTCTAGCTACGGACGATGCGGTATAAGATGAGCACATAGGTGAGAAGTGTGCCACCTTCGTCAACCTATCAACTGTCACCATTATCGCATCATGTGGTCTCGAAGAGTTGGGTAAACCAACAATGAAATCCAATGAGATTATATCCCACTTCCACTCTGGTACTAAATGCGGTTGCAAGAGCCCTGCCGGATGCTGGTGTTCAGCCTTAACTCGCTGACACTCTAGACATCGTGACACAAAATCCGCTATATCTCGCTTCATTCCTGGCCAAAAGTACAACTGGCGCAAATATGCATGCATCTTCTTCACCCCGGGATGGGCTGAATAAGGTGCACGATGTGCTTCAGTCATGACCAAGGTGCGAAGACCATTAGAAGGAGGAACGTATGTGCGTCTCGTGTGTCTCAATAACTCATCTGAATCCAGAGAATATCCCGAATGTCTACCCTCAAGAGGTCTACCTGCCTCTATCACTGTCTAGACCTCCTGGTACCAACTATCTGCTGGAAGGGCAAAAAGAATCTGACTCCGTAAGTCCACAACTAGAGTCAACTCGGATATCTCATGCCTCTGTCTACTAAGTGCATCCGCTACAACATTCTCCTTCCCCTGGATGTACTTCACTTCAAAGTCGTACTCACAGAGAAACTCCATCCGACGCCTCTGCCTAGCATTAAGGTTGGGTTGCGTGAAGATATACTGAAGACTCTTGTGATCACTATGCAGCTCAAACCTATGGCCAAGAAGAAAATGCCTCCATCTCGTCAACGCATGCACAACTGCTGCTAACTCGAGATCATGGGTGGGGTAGTTCAACTCGTGATCCTTGAGTTTCTGTGACTCATATGCAATGACTCGACCCTCCCGCATCAACACTGCACCAAGACCCTCCAAGGACGCATCTATACAAAGTCCCCAGTCGGATCTGGTATAGCAAGTATCGGTGCACTAGTCAGCATCTCCTTAAGATTCTAAAACACTGCCTCGCACTTCTCGAACCACTCAAACCTCTTCCCTTTCCTCTGAAAGGTAGTGATAGGATAACCTATCCTCGAAAATCCCTGCACAAAGCATTTGTAATAACCCGCTAGCCCCATAAAGCTACGTATCTCTGCCACATTCGTGGGCGCAGGCCAATCTGAGATTGCTTGGATCTTTGCAGGATCCACTGAAATACCCTTCCCCGAGATAACATGCCCAAGGTACTGTACCTCAAACTTGTAGAACTCACACTTCGACAGATTAGCAAACAACTGATTATCCTGTAAACACTGCAATACCTGCCGCAAATGTTCCTCATGCTCTACCATAGTCTTGGAATATATCAGAATGTCATCAAAGAACACAAGGACAAACCTGTCTAGGTATGGTACGAAATACACCGTTCATCAGACTCATGAACACCAAAGGTGCATTCGTCAACCCGAATGGTACTACTGTGAACTCTTAGTCACCATACAGATTTCGAACGCTGTTTTATGGATATCAGAGTCAAAGATCCGAAGTTGATGATATCCTGACTTAAGATCAATCTTCGAAAAGATGGTGGCACCCTTGACCTGATCAAAAAGATCATCGATCCTAGGAAGCGGATATCGGTTCCTGATGGTCACTTTGTTCAACTGTCGGTAATCAATACATAACCGAAGTGAACCATCCTTCTTCTTCACGAAGATGACTGGTGCTCCCCATGGTGAAACACTAGGGCGAATGAAGCCCTTCTCTAACAACTCCTCAAGCTGTAAACGAAGCTCTTTCAGCTCCTGGGTAGTCATATGATAGGGAGCTCGAGAAATGGGTTCTGAACCAGGTATAAGATCAATCTTGAAGTCTATGTCCCTCTGAGGTGGCATCCCTGGGATCTCGTCTAGAAAGACATCGGAATACTCCTGAAGGACGGGGTGACTATCAAGAGAGACTTTCTTTTCTCCACCTCCTAGATCCAAATCATCCACTGTGACAGGAAACAACTAGCAACCCTGACGTACACACCTTTTCAACTGCATAGCTGAGATGACCCTCAAAGAAATCGGCCTCTGGACCCCCACTATCTCTACCTCTCTACCAGATGCCTCAATGCATCGAATCGACTTGCGTCGACAATCCATGACCACAACTAGAGTCAACTCGGATATCTCATGCCTTTGTCTACTAAGTGCATCCGCTACAACATTCTCCTTCCCTTGGATGTACTTCACCTCAAAGTTGAAGGAGAATGTTGTAGCGGATGCACTTAGTAGACGGAGGCATGAGATATCCGAGTTGACTCTAGTGTGGTCATGGATTGTCGACGCAAGTCGATTCGATGCATTGAGGCATCTGGTAGAGAGGTAGAGATAGTTGGGGTCCAGAGGCCGATTTCTTTGAAGGTCATCTCAACTATGCAGTTGAGAAGGTGTGTACGTCAGGGTTGCCAATTGTTTGTTGTCACAGTGGATGATTTGGATCTAGGAGCTGGAGAAGAGAAAGTCTCTCTTGATAGTCACCCCGTCCTTCAAGAGTATTCTGATGTCTTTCCAGACGAGATCTCAGGGATGCCACCTCAGAGGGACATAGACTTCAAGATTGATCTTATACCTGGTTCAAAACCCATTTCTCGAGCTCCCTATCGTATGACTACCCAGGAGCTGAAAGAGCTTCGTTTACAGCTTGAGGAGTTGTTAGAGAAGGGCTTCATTCGCCCTAGTGTTTCACCATGGGGAGCACCAGTCATCTTCGTGAAGAAGAAGGATGGTTCACTTCGGTTATGTATTGATTACCGACAGTTGAACAAAGTGACCATCAGGAACCGATATTCGATTCCTAGGATCGATGATCTTTTTGATCAGGTCAAGGGTGCCACCATCTTTTCGAAGATTGATCTTAAGTCAGGATATCATCAACTTCGGATTTTCGACTCTGATATCCATAAGATAGCGTTTCGCATGCGGTATGGTCACTACGAATTCACAGTAGTACCATTCGGGTTGACGAATGCACCTTTGGTGTTCATGAGTCTGATGAACGGTGTATTTCGTACATACCTAGATATGTTTGTCCTTGTGTTCTTTGATGACATTCTGATATATTCCAGGACTATGGTAGAGCATGAGGAACATTTGCGGCAGGTATTGCAATGTTTACAGGATAATCAGTTGTTTGCTAACCTGTTGAAGTGTGAGTTCTTCAAGTTTGAGGTACAGTACCTTGGGCATGTCATCTCGGGGAAGGGTATTTCAGTGGATCCTACAAAAATCCAAGTGATCTCAGATTGGCCTGCGCCCACGAATGTGGCAGAGATACGTAGCTTTATGCGGCTAGCAGGTTATTACAGACGCTTTGTGCAGGGCTTCTCGAGGATAGGTTATCCTATCACTACCCTTCAGAGGAAAGGGAAGAGGTTTGAGTGGTCCGAGAAGTGCGAGGCAGTGTTTCAGAATCTTAAGGAGATGTTGACTAGTGCACCGATACTTGCTATACCAGATCCGACTGGGGACTTTGTACAGATGCGTCCTTGGAGGGTCTTGGTGCAATGTTGATGCGGAAGGGTTGAGTCATTGCATATGAGTCACAGAAACTCAAGGATCACAAGTTCAACTACCCCACCCATGATCTTGAGTTAGCGGCAGTTGTGCATGCATTGACGAGATGGAGGCATTTTCTTCTTGGCCATAGGTTTGAGCTGCATAGTGATCATAGGAGTCTTAAGTATATCTTCACGCAGCCCAACCTTAATGCTAGGCAGAGGCGTTGGATGGAATTCCTCTGTGAGTACGACTTTGAGGTGAAGTACATCCAGGGGAAGGAGAATGTTGTAGCGGATGCACTTAGTAGACAGAGGCATGAGATATCCGAGTTGACTCTAGTTGTGGACTTACGGAGTCGGATTCTTTCTGCCCTTCCAACAGATAGTTGGTACCAGGAGGTCAGGACAGTGATAGAGGCAGGTAGACCTCTTGAGGGCAGACATTTGGGATATTCTCTGGATTCAGATGAGTTATTGAGACACACGGGACACATATACGTTCCTCCTTTTGATGGTCTTCGCACCTTGGTCATGACTGAGGCACATCGTGCACCTTATTCAGCCCATCCTAGGGTGAAGAAGATGCATGCAGATTTGCGCCAATTGTACTTTTGGCCAGGGATGAAGCAAGATATAGCGGATTTTGTGTCACGATGTCTAGAGTGTCAACAAGTTAAGGCTAAACACCAGCATCCAGCAGGGCTCCTGCAACCGCATTTAGTACCAGAGTGGAAGTGGGATATAATCTCATTGGATTTCATGGTTGGTTTACCCAACTCTTCGAGACAACATGATGTGATAATGGTGACAGTTGATAGGTTGACAAAGGTGGCACACTTCTCACCTATGCGCTCATCCTATACCGCATCGTCCGTAGCTAGAGTGTTCATGGAGGACATAGTGAGGTTACATGGTATTCCGCGTCGGATTATCTCTGACAGGGATCCAGTGTTTACCTCAGCTCTTTGGACGTCATTGCAGCATGCGATGGGGACGCAGTTGAACTTCAGTTCAGCTTATCAACCAGAGACAAATGGACAGACCGAGAGGGTCAATCAGATCCTTGAGGGTATGTTACGTACGTATGTGATGGACCAGCAAACACGATGGGAGGATTATCTTTATTTGGTGGAGTTTGCCTATAATAATGGTTTCCAGAGTTCCATTGGCATGCCTCCATTCCAGGCATTGTATAGGAGACCATGTCGTACCCCCTTGAGTTGGGATCCACTGAAGGACAAGATAGTGTTGGGTCCTGAGATGTTGCAGAATATGGAGCAGCAGGTGGATAGGATTAGAGAGCACTTGGTGGCAGCACAGGATAGACAGAAGAAGTATGCGGATGTGCATAGAGTGGATCGTCAGTTTGTTGTAGGCGATAGAGTCTTCTTGCGGGTGCGTCCGCGAAAGAGTCCCATCCGTTATGGAAAGGGCTCTAAGTTGGCGCCTCACTTTGTCGAGCCTTTCGAGATACTCAAGAAGATTGGTCATGTTGCTTACCGTCTTGCTTTACCGCCCAGTCTCTCGCGGATTCACGATGTGTTTCATGTTTCAGTTCTACGGCCGTACCATCCAAACATTTCTCATGTCCTTGATTGGAATGCATTGCAGGTAGAAGACGTGCAGCTGGCTTTGGAGCCCGTGGCCATCGTGGAGCGTAGAATGCTCGCCCTTCGAGGGCGAGATATTGATCAGGTTAGGATTCAGTGGGATCCTAGGGATGACACGTCATCCACATGGGAAGATGCAACTAGAATGAGAGAACTTTATCCCTATTTGTTCACAGGCTTCCAGTATTAAACCTGACCCTAGGGGGGGAGGATGTAATACCCCTCCGTTTTGCTCTATTGTGCGAACAATGTTGTTTCCCCTTTTATGCTTTCGTATTGTGTTGTACTTTGACTATGTACTTGATTTCAGTTGATCACTGTTTTATCGTGATGTACCTCGATGTGATGATACTATATTTTGATGTGGTGATTATGGCATGTTTGGAATTAGCATAAGTGGATATTTAAATTTATGATGTTTCATGTTTTGATTATGTTGCTATGTTAGATGCGTTAGTTAGTACTACTGTATTGGTGAAGAGGACGGTATCGCATCACTCGCTTGCGAGTGCCTTGCGATTTCGTGATTTCCTCTTCACGGTGTGCCTTATTTATGACATATTATTGCATGTGGATATATTCTTTGTTCGCAGGTTGACAGGTACAGGACATCGACTCCACCTGGTTTCACAGGTTCGAGCGTGTCCAAGGCCCAACGATATTCGATTGGGAGATAGTAGCTAGGATTTTCGTGCCAAGTCGTCACCCTGGTCATAGTGTGCCGTCAGTCATAGTGTGGTCCAGTTGTTTTATATTGTTTAAATTGCCTTGTTTCAGTTTATTTATGGAAGTTAGAAAGATGTTAAAGTATATGCTTTGTAGTTATGTGGGTGAGTGAATTAATCTAGTTATATGTTTGGAATGAAATTTAATTTATTAATTACTTTAACTTAATTAATAAATAATTTAATCTCATTGTAGATCAATTATATTAATTAATTAATTAAAAGTATGTGTTGAGATGGGTAAGATCATTCTTTTTGGAAATGCATATTTGATTTAAAAATGGAAATAAAAGAAATACATTAAAATTTCAATTTAGCAATTTTAAAATTCAAAAATTTGAAAAAAAAGACTTTTGCATTTTTCTGTTTTGGGGAATTGATGAGGGTGGTTGTAGGATTTTTTGGAGAAAAATTTGGATTATCATTGAATTTCTTCACAAGATTGAAGATAGAGAGTTTTTTTGGAAAAAATTGGAAGAAGAGGAGGAGGAATTGTTCAATTTTGTGGGTTTGGATAAAAAACTCAAAGAATCTGTGGAGCTTAAAAGGGAATCAAGGCACCATCAGGATCTTCACACCACTTCAAAAAAAAAAACCGGTTCTCACCTTGTATTTAACTAATTTTTTTGAATTCAATGGCATTGGTGTGGATGGCAAACTTTTTGAAAACTTGCTTTCATTATTTGGGAAAGATTGTTCAAAGTTGGAAATGAATTCTTGGTTGCAAAGTATTACTTCAATTCTGTTTTGTTTTCAATTTGTGGTTATCTTATAAATTAAATAATTGACATGGTTTAAATGTATGTTTTGTTGAGGTTCTATATAACCTCTGTCTCGTAACCTTAGAGGTTGTTGGCATTAGATAGTGAATTTACTTATTAATTGTACTTAAACAAAAAAAAATTAGTCCGTTAAAGTAGTTCTTTGCAACTTCCTCTAGGGTTGCGTGGCGGGGTGTTACATGTTGCATATTGGCTAGGGTTTCACCCTAGGTTTGAGCGCCACTACTGAGAGAAGGAGCACCTTGCTTTTGGAGGGCAATTTTGGTGTTTGATGGGAGTTAGGGTTTGATAACATCTTCAGATTCGTAGCAGCAGCAGATCAGACCTAATTCGCCATTGTTTGTGGAGTGATTTTTGGTGCTTATTGTCATCATTGCTTAGGTTTTTGCCCTGCATTTGAAATACCATCATTTGGAGTTGTTCGGAGGATTGTTGTGCATCAATTGTTGTCATTTTGGAGCAGCAAAACCCTAGCAGACTTATTGCAGACCTGAGTGATCAGATTTAGAGCAGATCTCCTTGTTGTTGAAGAGTGGAAGACATAAGGTTTCGTGCCCTAATTGGAGCGCTGTCCTTGGGAGATTTTCTATCAATTTCTTGGGTCATTTGCTATTGATTTTTGGTATGTACAACCCTAATTTAAGATCTGATTTGTTACAACAGAGATCTGATGTATTATTGGGCATGATTGGCCTATTGTTTGAATATAACTTGCATATTTCAGAATTCTGATTTATAGCAGTAGTTTTTCAACTCAGAAAATCAGATTTTGTTTCATGTTTATACTTGCAATTCAATGATATTTGTTGGATAAGTTTCATGTTTGGAAATACAATCATAAGGATTCATAATTGCTTTGTTATTGGAGCCTTTGGTTGATTTTCTGTTCGCTGTCCTTGTTTGACTGCAATCAGAAAATCATATCAGAATCTAGGGTTTGAGCAGAACACAAAAATTCAAAAAATTAGGGCAGAATTCAGAAGTTGAAAATCAGAGAATTAGGGCAGATCCCATTGGGGATATTTCATACATCCACAAAGAAAGCTGCGTAACCAGATGCTGTACTCGCCACTTAACAAGGAAAATGACATGTATACATGTTTATACCTTCATAATTTCCTTTATTAACAGAAACAGCAACTTATTTTAGAAAATTAGCAGTGCTGAAAACAAATGCTGAAAATTTTATTTATTCTGCTGAATTGACTTCCTTGAGCCACATATTACAAACTGAATTTCCCCATACAAAATTACACATTACAGACTGATATAGGGCATGTAATGTAGAGTTTGACAGTCCTAAAAACATCTAAAAACAAAAACACTAAAAAACTGGGTGATACTCTTAACAGCAGAGTGCACCACTTAAAAATAGCTTCCAAAAACAACTTATCCTAAAACAACAGCAACTAGCTTTCATCTAAAACAACTAGTTATTACTCAATAAAAACCTAAACATAGACTACTAAAATAGCCTTGAAAATTGCACTCCAGATCTAAGTTTAAGATCTCCTAAATATAGTTTCCTAAACAAAGTCTTGGAATGTTGGAGAGTGACAACTAAAACTAAAACAAAACTTGTTATTTTTAGCTGTGCTCAAAATGTTTTCAGTAGCATAGGGCTTCATCAGTAACTACTTCTCATCTTTGCCAGCAACTGAGACAATTTCAGCAACATTGCAACAACAATTCAACTTTGTCAACTTCTTTTAACTTCATTCCTACATTTTCCCCCTTGATGTCAAATCCTTGTATCTGCAGCTTTGTCTTCATATCAAAGCATATTATCGTTCCCCAAACTGATGGACAGACGGAAATTGTAAACAAATGGTTGGAAGGATACTTAAGGAACTATGTTATGGGGCAACAAAATGCATGGATCAAGTGGTTGCACCTTAGGGAACTTTGTTATTATACAACCCATCATATGTCAATAGGGATGAGTCCCTTCAAGGCTTTGTATGGGTATGAGGCAACCTCATTTGGAAATTTAATCCTCCAAGGAAGTCGTGTACCAGGGGCCAAAGACTTTGTGCAACAAAATATGGACACTATGAATACACTTAAAGATGATCTACATCAAGCGCAAAACCAACAAAAGATATGTGTTGATAGAAGGAGGACTGAGAGGACATTTGAAGTTGGGGACTTGGTCTTTCTAAGGCTACAACCCTATAAGCAGTCATCAATCAAGGTAAGTGGAGGTAAGAAGCTTAAACCTAGATTTTATGGACCAAACAAGATTTTAAAAAGGATAGGAGAGGTTGCCTACGAATTGGAACTACCGGCAAATAGTAGAATCCATAATGTCTTTCATGTGTCTCGACTCAAAAGAGTGTTGGGACAGCATGTTACTCCATGTGTAGAATTACCTCCGCTCGATGATGAAGGCAAGCTAAGTTTGGAGCCTGAAGCCATTCTTGATATGCGAGAAAAGAGATTGAGGAATAAGTCTATTCCTGAGTATTTGTTTAAATGGAAGGGTCTACCTACAAAAGACGCCACTTGGGAAGGAGCTGAGATCTTTGATCATCCAAATTTAAAATTGCTTGTGGACAAGCAATATTGGGAAGGGCGGACTGTCATGCCCCCCGCCATATATCCTAAACCCCCAATCTCATCTTCTTTAGACTGAAGATAACCACTGCTCAAAGAAATGGAAGATAGGTGGCCAAGGTAAATGCAGCAATTCCTAAATGTCGCGATTCCAAGAACACCAATTAATTAATATGAAGCGATTCACCAAGGATTAAATAATTATTAATTAAAAGAGTTAAAATTGGACAAAAGACATGCCCTTTGGAAAAGAGGTGTCTATTCCAAGGGTTCCATCACTTCATGAACACATAAGGATATTTAAGGGAGGCCAGTTCTTTTGCAAAAAGGCATCAAGTAAGGGATCAGATAAGATATAAAAGATATGCAGTCAGAAAAGCAGCAGCCTTGGATTTAGTAAGTGAGTGGTATGCATTATGATGAAGTATATATATATATATATGTTCATGCAAAAGTTATTATTGTAAGTTTTGAAATTAATTAGAAATAATTATATATATATATATATATAGTATATACAATCATGCAATAATGATGCTTGCAGCAATTATTGATCCTTATAAGTAATTATGATTCTTTAATATAAGTATGGATAATAGATTCTTATTCATTTGATTTCCATAAAGCAATCAGACATGGATTAGTGAGGAAACACGGTTGGGAGAGGCAGCAGACCGATTCCACAATGTAAGTAGGCCAGCTCATGTTGGATGGACGGGAGTTCCTGCCACTTGTGGGCCAAGGGGTGTTATACCACGCTCTTGGGCGTAATTGTGATGAACAGTCTCCGGGCGCCCTATCGTGCCTTCCTCTCCAATCCTTGCTATGGTTGGTTATTGGAAGTGAAGCTGTAGATTAGATTCAATTAGGTGATGTTATTTATCTTAATCTATGTGTTTCCCTATAAGCAATCGGGCAGGGATTAGTAAGGGAACACGGTTGGGAGAGGCAGCAAACTGGTTCCACAATGTAAGGAGGCCACCCCATGTTGGATGGACGGGAGTCCCTGCCACTTGTGAGTCAAGGGGTGTTATACCACGCTCTTGGGCTTAAATGTGATGAACAGTCTCTGGGCGCCCTATCTTGCTTTCCTCTCCAATCCTTTCTATGATTGGTTATGGGGAATGAAACTATAGACTAGACCAATATGGCAATGTTATTTATATTAATTGTTCATTTACTGATTACTCATTAGTTCAATAACTTCTATATGATTTAATTTAGAATACTATTGTAAAACAAATTATATTGTTGGAATTGTTACTTTTTGGGCAAATTCAGGCATACCCCAACTAGGGGACATTACACTAAGCAACTGTGGAGGTCTTCCTTCTAGTGCATCACCATGTTATGCTTTATGTACTTAGGTATTCTGACCTTTTTCACCCCTAATCAAAAGAAGGTATAGCTGAAATGAAGGAGAGACAGCCATTAAATCCCAGAGGTCGTCTTGTATGCTGGGTTTCCCTATCTGCAAGACTCCCCATTGCTGATCTCTTTGCATGGCACAAGTATGGGGCCAATCTAGAACATTGATAGATATGGCTGCAATATCAAAGCATCAACAACTATTTTGCATGTCATTTAACTTCATTTTATATATATATATGTCAAGTTGTTGACAAGTTTCTGTCAAGATTTTGCTGAGTCCCAAGTCTAAAGTCAAATTTTGGCCAGCCAAGTTTTGCTGAGTCTGAATTTTTGAACTATGATTTGGATATTCTCTATCTATTGATTTTGGCCCTCCATGTTGCTCTATTCTAGCATAGATCAAACCAGTGACCAACAAAGCAATGAATAAAGGTTCCAAGATGATGAAACTACCTATGGAGATATCCGCAAAGTTTAAGGATCACCAAGGCTTTGAGTTTGGAGATTGAAAACATTTTAGGGGTTTCTAATGCATATGAAAAAAGTAAAAACTATTAAATTTTACCTACCATCCTACAAAAAAATACAAATCATTAAACTTCCTACAAGTAAAATGATATATAATATTTAGGTTCAAGCCTTACAACACAAATTGGGCAATCTTTTGTATCGTAATCATAAAAAGATTACCTATTTTTAATGTTTTAATACCATTATGACTAAACAAGTTCCCTTTAGAAAAGCTGAACTACTTCCTCTTGTGAGTTTGCTTTGTTTTTAGGAACAAACAGATTTCTTAATGCTTCAAATGTTGATGAACCATGTTCCACGACAATTTGCATATTTAATAGATTCTTAAGTACACAGTTCACAAAAATAATAAAACAGATGACTTTCCTAAGTAGTTATGGGCCCTAACTAAAGCCAAAGAAGTCTAAGTAAAGTATGATTGACGACTTTGGCCACAACACAATCTCTATAGAGCTGTACAAAAAGCAACACTTCACTTAAACATCCTTTTCTAAAGCCTAACTGTAATGTCCCGAATTTGAACTAATGCAGCCGACATGTTTTCTAAATGAAAAAGTGTTTATTAACACTAAGTAAACAATTGAATTCAAGTCTGGCCGACCTATCTTCTTGGTTGGCGCTAATTTAGGCTTAGATTTAAATTTAAAATATTTAATTTCCTTTTGTTTGGTATGAGGCCGACTTCACTTGAAGTCTGGCGCTGCTTATGTATTTATTCGAGTTCATCCCAGCATTGGAGATCGTCACGGAATTTGGTCATATCGACTCTGCCACTATCGATAGGAGTGTAGTCTTCTATGCGGGCAACCAGGTGAGGCACGTAGCGAATCTACCTGGAAATTTCGTGCTACATTTCCTGAGTCCTTCGCATCTTTACAGGCTTCGTCCTCTTGCAGGTTGGAGAAGGTTTCGATTGAGTGTTGCAAATCATCGGGTCTGGCGGAATTTACCATCAACACAGAGGAAGATCATCCACTACAATAACAATGTAAAGGCACTTGGCTCTTCCACCCGACTCCAAGGTGTCCGACGCCATTACAAGGATAGAGGCTTTGTGGTGCCCATGCGGAGACATCTGCCCAGGTGGAGGCAATATCTACCTTCGATTCCAAATCCTGTGCTAAGTCGTTTCTCTCTGATCTCCAATCGAGAGTAACAAACTTAGTGTGATCGTTATATGTGATTCTGTCGTCAGACAATTGGCGTCTCACTGACACTATATTGTGTGGTGATACTGATCAGGCGGTTCATCTGGAGTTATCGAAAGTGTGATCTGGATTGTGAAGGACGCTCACAGCTGAGTGCAATCTGTGAATTCTGTATGCTTTCCTTCGACAATTGTATTCATCAGTAATTATTTGAATTAAATATAATATGTCTCTCAGATGCATTGTGAAGTCAATTATGAATGAATGAAGAATTATGTAAAAATCTATTGTGGATCCGTTCTTTTTTGAAATCTATCAGTTGGCTGCACTGGATATTTTACACTAACAGCCTAACAATCAACAAACATATTATTAAATAACACGAAATATTTATAATGGGCCTGCAAAACTGTTCCGATGGAATAAAAAAAAATTGTAGACTTTTTTTTAAACTATTGGAATTCTCATGCACTCCTGATTAGCACTTGTAACTCCAGTAATTTTGAATCCCATTTGCTTCCCTTGGTCATTTCTAGACACTAATATGATTAGTTTTCTTTCGTTCTTTTTTCTTAACTAAGTGAATGAATAACTGACAACGGACAATGTTTCTTCTTCACTACAATATTAGAATGGTCTGAATAATTTACAGGGGTGTTGTCTTTTCTTCCTTTTACTGTTAGAACAATTTGAGGATTCCTGTGGGTGCAAGTTTTCTTCATGATTATTATTCTATAGTTTCAACAACTGACATGGGTGCTCTATACCTTAACTTTTTAGTCATTTTATTTTTCAGAGTGGGGTGCCTTAAAATGGTCCAAATAGCTTATATTTGTGTTCCCTTCTCATTTTCCTACCATTAGAAAAGTTCAAAATTCAAATGCTCACACGGGTGCAGGTTTTCTTCATAATTTTTATTGAAATTTATTGGATGGTTTACATTAGTACTCATTTCTTTCTCAGGTCCTCTTTATCAGTTTGGAGTTTTAGGATTTAGGTCTTGACCCTCTGAAAATAATCTGAATAATTATGAGAATAGTTATACATATGACAGTCCAAACAGATCATATGGGTATCCTCTTATCTTCCTTCTACTATGAGAACAGTTCAAATGCTAATAAATCTGCAGATTTTCTTCATGGTTTTATTTAAATCATTGGAGTAACTCATATCGGTGCTCTCTTTCCTTCCAGATTCTCTTTGATTTTAATGTGGAGATTTTAGGATTTTGATTTGGCCCTCAGAAAATTTTGATGAATCATAATAACTGTTATTTATATCCTATGCATGGTCTAAGACTCTAAGGGATTGTGGCATAATAGTAATGGGAGCACTAATAAGAATGCAGCCCACATTGAAATCATTCTCACCTGAGTAAGGCCGTTCATAACTCCAGCTGATACATAGGAAGGTTGTGGTTTAACAGTAGACTCGAGATTGATAAAAATTACAAATCTTACGAATGCGAACCAAGCTTAACCCAGACCACATTAGTGCCCGCCCATAAACTTGTCAAGATTTAACAAGAAATAAAAAGGTCCCGACATCTCATTGGGTGTTCCCTTATCTTCCCTCTACTATTGCAACAGTTCAAATACACATGTGGCTTCACGTTTTCTAGATGATTTTTGTTGAAATAATTTGAATAGCTCAGATGGATGCTCTATTTGCTTATCAATTCTCTTTATTTTACTTGTGGGGGCTTTAGGATTGAGTCTGGCCCTCGGTAAGTAATCTGATGAGTTATGAGAATGGTTTTATATGTGTAATGGTCCTTAATAGCTCATATGCATATCCTCTTTTCTTCATCCTACCATTACAAGTACAACAAATCACATGCACATTGGGATGAAGATTTTCTTCATTAAATTTATTGAAATTGTTTAAATAACTCATATTGGTGCCATATTTCCTATTTCTAAAGTTCTTTTGATTATCATTTTTTGGTAGGGCGTTTAGGATTTAGAGTTTTTACCTTCTGTAAATAACCTAAACAATATGACCAAGTGAGAGTAGGTTTTCTCCGCGGTTTTATTGAAATGGTTCAAATAGTTCACGCAGGTACTCCATTTGTTAATTTTAGAGTTTTTTGTAATCGTATATTGTTGGGGTTTTATGAGTTTAGGTTTTGACCTTCTGTAAATCATTTAACCAATACTGCTCAAGAGAGAGCAGGATTTCTTCATTGTTTTGATTGAAATAATTTGAATAGCTCGCATGGGCATTCTATTTCCTAATTTATAAGTATTTGTAATACTAATTATCTTTTGGTGGGTTACAGGATTTCAAATTATGCCCCTTTGTGAAAATCTAACAAATACGACCAAGTGGGTGAATGTTTACTTCACGGTTGTTATTGCAATACCATACATGGGTACTCTTATCTCCTAGTCCATGACTATTTTAAAAAGTATCTTCTTGTTGAGGTTTTAGGATTATGCGCGTCGGCCCTGTGTAAATGATAATGGTTCAAGATGCATAAACAGAGCCTCATTTCTTTGTACAAAATGCATTACCTAAGCATTGAACATTCGATACAGAGCTACTCCAAATGGTTTGAAACATCCACAAACAATAAAAATAAATATGGTTATTCAGAATAAGTAAAAACAAAATGTGCATTTAAAAACGAAGAAAACAAATATAGGTATTCAGAAATAGAAAGGTTTAAAAAACTGACTTGGAGTAGAATTCTTGTACTGGAGGAGGCGACGAAGCTTGGTGGGGATAGCCTCCATGTCCTTCGCAGTTGGAGGCGGAGCGAGAGGAGCATGTCCTCCATGTGCCTTCATGTAATTCTTTTCTCTTCTTCGCTTGCCCTTACAACCCATTGTACTTATTTCTGTTATCTGCTTCCCTCACAATGAAGCTACCAAAATATGTTCAATGCAGAAGCTCGAGCACTTTTGTGTAAGAGGTACGTGCTCTGACTGTAAAGCTTCAATGGCAACACAGGGCTTTTATAGGTTGGAAATCATTTTATATAAAAGTTGTTTTATTTATTTAAAGAATTATTTTATTTTTTTATTTTTTATTTTATTTTTTTCAGAGTTATTTTTTAAGTTATTTTATTTTATCTTATTTATTTAATAAAAATCATTTTATAATTACTTAAGAGTTTTCTTTTAAATATCTTGTTAAGGTATTAGAGTATGCAAGTAAAGAGCATGAATGCTTGAATTTTAGTAGTAAGACGGTTCACCAAATCCATCTCAATAAAATGGACTACTTCTTTCAATTTTAGAAAATAACACCTCTTATCAACAAGAGAGGGCTTAGAGACCATATATGTTTTATCTAGAAGTGTCACCTTTCAAATTATGCGAACAATCCTATCTTATCCATCACATAAACAACATAGTACACATACATAGAAAAGATGATCCATATATACTATACTATTTTATATCATTTTTGAAATTATATTTTCATCATCATCAAGCAACCCAAGAAAACTAAAAAAACTCTTTGTATTATCCATTAACCAATGAATCCATGTTAGGTTTATCGTAAGGGAGGATAAATTATAGCAGCCCTCCCTTTATTAGTCTATATTATGATATCTTTTATATTCAATGCCTAAAGGGAGAGGGGGACAGATTACACAAGCCACCTACATTCCTCAACCCACACTTGCATTTTTTACATTCTTCGTTCTTAACAAGAGGTAGAATTTTGACAAGGTCAATGCCAAAATCCTCATCACAACAATATACAAGGACATTAAAATTAGCAGTTTCATGTAAATCTACCTTCAAACCCCTATCTATAACCATCTAGTGTAGTTTGTATGTTTTCTTTCTCAAATCATGAAGTGGCCCAATTAATAGTTGAAGAAGGCCTCTATCTAGTTTTCAATGCCTTTGATTTCATCATAAATTAGAAATGTTCTTGCATCCATAGAGAGCATTGGTGCATAACTAACTACCTTTGTACAACATCAAAACATTAAGTCAATCCATTAACTAACTAAGATCCAAAAGTATCTTAGTTGTGGCTATCATTATGCTCACACTTGGCAACCCATCTATATCTTTAGTAAATTCTCATATTCACAAAACCCACATCATCAAGTTTGGGTTTGAGATTTCCCTCTCCAGGTAGGTTTTGAAGTCTTCAATCGTATCCACCCCACCAATCCTTCCCTTCTTACTTCTACCACCCAACACAGCCTTCACCTTCTTCTCCAAGCATCTCTTGCATTTTCCATATTTGAAAGATAAATCCATAATGAAAGGTAGCACATAAAACCAAGAATCATTTTAATTTTTATTATATCAAATACACGTCATCCAATCAGCCTCAAACCCATCATTCATGTGGAGTGATTATTCAAACTATCTCCAACTCCTGGGCTTTAAATTGCACATCACATGGATACCAAATCCCACCATCAAACTCAAATGCCTTATCACCCACATAATTGTCCACTTAGTACCCTTATTAATTTTGTTGTCATTCCACACACCATGCCCCTTAATAGGCCCAAATATGCTTGGAGATCCCTAATTAATAATATCATTGCTTCCTTTGGGAATTCCTTCTCCCAAATTCTCTTGGCCTCATTAACAGTGTCCAATTAATTGACTCCCTTATTAGCAACCCAATCCACCACTAAATTCCCTTTTCTATTTGTGTGCTTAAGTATGCTCAAGCTGCCTTGCAAATCCTATTTCTTCCATAACCATTTCAAGCAACCAACTTTTACATTAACCACCCCTCATAAATTTAATTATTGATGAGCACTAGAGGAGACTAATCCAATTTTGTAAATGTACCTTCCTTTTCTTGCCAAAATCCCACTTTGCCCAAAATTTGTGTATAAATTGTTGAAAAATATTGTTTAACTATGTTAAGATATAAGTGTGATTTCTTAGACGAATTTATAAGATAAAAAGTTTTAGGTAGTAGGCTTGAAATAACATTTGGCTATGCAAAAGTACAACTTTTTACCATAGCAAGGCTACAAAGATACCTGCATTAGAGTTCACAAAACTCTCAAGATATTCTAAAAATTTATAGAAGATTTTGATGACCTATCAATGCACACTTCATGATGTTGGTAGAATAAACTATCATTCACTCATGAATTTATGGATCCAATAGGGATGAAAGGAAACACCAAGTAGAAATTCCATGTAAAATCTTCTCTAGAGATACCTTTACATCTTTTGTTCCACACTACCTATCCTCCAAAGAAGTCAATTCTCACTACCATTCAACATCCTAAGATGTAGTTCATTATAAAAAGCTACATAATCAATGCCACCACATATCTCACTTGAGAGCATGTTGCATGATCTACCTTATGATTAGCATATGTGTAATTATTAAATTGAAGGGAATAACTCCTTTATCTTTGTAGAGACTCTTAGTTTAAATGTAATAATAATAGTCATATATATTGGTTAAAAAATAGTTGATATATATAGGAAACTATGGCATGGGTGGGATATAGTTTTTAGTTTTGTTGAAAGAAAAAGAAGATAAGATCGTAACTTTATTATTTTCAAAATAAACATATAATTATGGTTTAAGCTAAGAAATAAAAAGGAAAGAGTTCATATATTTGCAAACTACTGAAATTTAATTGGTCTTTCTTTGGAGGTGAAGCAAGGGTCCACTCCAACTAATAAATGGGGACTAATATTTCTTAAGTATTAGGTTCTTATTCAAATTGCATTTCTTATTGTCATTGTAATTTCATTAGATTAATTTTGTTTTTAGTAATAGTTATTGCCTATTGTAATTTATGATTTCATTAGATTAATTTCATTTTTAATAAAAATTATTTTCTACTGTAATTTATGGTTTCATTAGATCAATTTATGTTCAAGCTCAATAGTTAGAAGGAATGAATAGGTTTTTAGTCAATTAATCCATTTATTTTTAAGTAGTTAGGGGTAGAATGTGTGTTAATTTTTTTTAGGATAACTACTAGGTGGGGGGCTGTTGGAAATAGCCATGGACATGCCTCATATTTGACAAAATGCAAGGTGAATAATGACCCTTGTCATTTTTGACATCATCGCTAGGGACTAGTGTTAGTAGATAAACTAGATGGTAATTCTTAGGATTAGGATTAGAATAATATCTACATGGTTAGGAAAAGAGACTCACAAGGTTAGTTTATTAATTAAAAAACCCAAAACATTCTATAGGTAAAAGCAGTAGTGCAAAACATAGTATTGTTGATGAGGAACATTACTCATCTTATACCTTGAGGATATTACAAAGCTCATACATTATTACATCCTCTCAATATCATATAATCTCATAATATATCCAACAAACCACTAAGTTTGAAAGGAGATGCAAAGAAAACTCAAGCCAAAACCCTAAAAGGTTTGAATTTTCAAGGGAGCCAACCTAACCCAATTACCATGGAAAATTATACAATAATGACCAACTAAACAAAGTTGTGGGGAAAACCTTTTCCTACTCTATAGTCATTGATCTATATGAAAAATCTCTCATGATAAACATTTCTCCTTTAATACTTTCAACCTTTAAGGGAATCCCTTTTGAAGATCCATATCAATTTTTGTTTGAGTTTAAGGTACTCTGTCAAACATATGACTACGGTTTAGATAACCAAAATTTTAAATTTTCCCCTTCCACACTAAAGGATTCTACTATGAGATGGTTTATGGGGTTAACTACAAATTCTATTTGTACATGGGAGAAAATTGAAATTGTATTTCTTAACAAGTACTAGGATTATTGCAAGATAAGTGGTCATAGGGAAGAACTCTTTAGAACCAAAAGGAAGATGAAAGCATAGATGATTATCTAGATAGATTTAACTTTTCTCTCTAGAGATATGGTAATTTCCTATAGAAAAAACCTAGCTAAAGCCTTGTTCTTGAGAGGATTGGACAAAGAGTCAAAGAAAGCATTGGATCTAATGGGACAAGGAAACATAAATAAACTAGATGTGGATATAATTGAGGAGCTTTGTAGAAATGATTCTAGGACACGAGATAAAATTAGAACAACAAGATCATTAAAAGGATGAAATAATTCATAAATTTGAAGACAAGTATCTTGGTTTAGTTAAAGACTACTTTAGATGGAATTTGGAAAAAAAAATAGAACAACTAAACCACTACCCATATATTGTCCAAGATGTAAAAATAAACACCCATTACATGAGTGTCCTTTAGATAGGACAAAGATTTATCAAATCTATGACAAAAACCATTCTACCACTTTTTGTGATCAACTCCCAACCCTAAAAAGATTAATACAAAAAATTTCTCAAGTTGATGAAGAATTAAACTACATAAGGCAAAAACAGATAGGTGATTTTCCATATAATCAATGCACAAACTAGGTTCCTTATAGAAGACTTGTGAATTGGGGAGCTAACTAGTGGAGTGTGTAATGGAATGTACCTCCAAACCCTCCTCAATGGGGACCAAAAGATTGGCCAATTCAATAGTAGCAAAATCAATAATGGTTAAATCAACCATGACCTAACCAACACTAGCCTTAGTAGTTTGAACCTTAGTATGGATCCCATAACATGCAACAATAGTGGATGTCCCACTAGAAATATAACCAACAATTCCTAGGTCAACAAAGATGTTATGTAAATCAATAACAACCTTATTAACTTGCCTAGCTAATATATCAAGTCAATCACAAAATAGAACCACTTAATCAACCACTACTTCCTACTCAATCTATAGTCAATCTGAAAACAATAAAGAAGGTGCAATAATATGTTTGGACAAGTAGGAAACATAGATGAAATAAATTTCATTCATCTAAACAACCTTCATGTTAGGATAAGGTGACAATAACCTTGTAATCCTATGTCATTTGTATGTCTCCACATCCCTTGGAATGTGTTCTAGAGGACATGTGAGAAAACTATTAAATTTTGGTATGTTGTAATTATTTTTTAAAGAGAGGATTTAGTTTCAGTGGAGGTTACACATAAAAAATGGATAAGGCATCTTTCTTAGGCATCCATAATGGAATTTGGAAGGTCTTAGATGGGGTGCCCAAGATTAGAGAATAAAAGGTGTCCATTGGTGCTCCATCGGGGAGCGGAAAGGTCATCGAAGCATCCAAAAAGTTAGGAGTTGGATAGGCTATGGGCTAGGCACACATGTGGGAGTCTTGTAATTCTGTTTAATATTTTATTATGTCTTTTGGTTTTTCATGAAGAGGGGTGTGGGTTTTTGCAGGTGGTATTGTACCTCTTTTTTGGTTTACCATTCATGCTTTTACCTCCCACAATTTCTATAAATCAGAACCATGAGATAGTAGTTTCATGTTGATTTCTTGTAGGTAATAGGGTGCTGCCAGGTTGATCAAAGACCAGTAGTAAAGTTTATTATTGTGTACTCTCATTCAAAGATTAATAATATATTTGCCCTCTTTTCTCATGTGGAGTTTTTTTCTCGAAAGGGTTTCTCCATGTAAATCCGATGTCACATTTTGTTTATTGATTTTTATATTGTGATGTATATTGCAATCATATGTTTAAATCTGATATGGTAATCTAATTTTCAAATATGAATTTACTTGCATAAGTTCATATTGTAGCTTTCCTTCACCTTTTTTTTCAACATTTGGTATCAGAGCTAACGGTTATGTTGAGAAGGGGATGCCTTCCTCTTGAGTGTTGGGGGTTTTTTGGTTGCAATGGAAGCTATTATTTTATGGTATATTGCAGATTTGTAAAGAGGATTTTTATCATGGCTTCTACCTATCACCAGGATATTGAGAAATTCAATGGCATAGGCTACGAGATGTGGAAACTGAAGATGGAGGTTATCCTTGAAGAGAGAGTCAATGGTTGCTAGTTTCACAAGAGAGTAAACTAGTTGCCATGTTTGATGAAGATTGGAAAAAGTAAGACAAGAAGGCGGGAGTAACCATATGGTTATGTCTCATAAATTTTGTGTCCTTTTGAATGTCTTCACAAAAGACACTACATACAAGTTGTGGAAGAGGATAGGTGATATTTATCAAACTAATTTTTTTCTAACAAATTATATCTCAAAAGATGATTATATTCATTAAAAATGAAAGATGGTGATTCTATTATAGACCATTTAAATTCTTTTAATCTAATTATAAGTAATCTTGCATCAATAGATGTTAAATTAGAAGATGAAGATAAATGTAACTCATTTCTTTGTTCTTTGCCTCAATCTTGGGAAAATATAATTGTTGTCATAAGTAGTGGTAATGCAAAGCCAAATTTGGACATCATGATTTCCATACTTCTTTTAGAGGAGACAAGGAGAGAGAATATGAATGTTGGCTCCCAAGATACCTTGCATGTGTGAGGAAGGTCCAAAGAGAAAGGGCCTAAAGGGGACAAAAAGGGGATAAGTCTTAAGCGCATTCTAAGACCATCAAAAAGAGCAAAGTAAAGTGTTGGAATTGTGGCAAAAGAGGGCATGTGAAAAAGGAGTGTAAGAATAAGAAAAAGAATGTTGATTCCTCCATAGAAAAGTACTCTGATGATTATTTTGATGCTTTGTTTATTTTAGATAACTCTATTAGTAAGTATATTTGGCTTATTGATTTAGGTTGCTCCTATCATATGATGGTAGAGATGTTTTCCTTGGCGATAACAACACTAAGAAGATTATTGGTAAGGGAAAGGTAAAGTTGTGTTTAAGTGATGGAAGGATTAAATCTCTTGATGATGTTTTACATATTCCAAGACTTATGAGAAATTTATTTTTAGTGTCCAAGTTGAATAATTCTAGAATGCATGTGACATTTGACAAGTCTGGTTGCAGGTTGGTAAGAGGGGGTTTGGTGATAGCTAAAGGATCTCAGATAGGGAATTTTTAAGGCTAAATGTCTCTACTTTGTGTAACTCTTCCAATGTAACTAGCACTAGAAATGCATGTATGTTGCGGCACCATAGATTGGGTCACACTGGTGAAAAAGGTCTTAAGATCATTCTTAATAAATAGTTGGTTGACGATATTTCTGATTATTCTGTTGGAAAAAATGATTCTTGTGAGAATTATGTGTTTGGTAAATAGAATAGATCTTCATTTCCTAATGGAACTAATAAGGCAAAGAGATTATTAGAGATCATTCATTTGGATGTATATGGACCAATGGATGTTGACTCTTTGGGTAAATCTTGGTATTATGTCTCTTTCATTGATGATGTCTCGAGATACACATATTTATTTTATGTGTTCTAAATATGAAGTTTTCACTAAGTTTAAAGAACATAAGGCCTTAGTTGAGAAGCAATTAAAGTATAAGATGAAAGTTTTGAGATCTGACAATGGGGGTGAATATTATTTCAAGGAATTAGATGAGTTTTGTAAGCATGTAGGTATTGTTCAGCAAGAGACTACTCCTTATACTCCCCAACAAAATGGGGTAGAAGAAAGAATGAATTGAACCTTGATGTAAAGAGCTAGGAGCATGTTGAGTGGTGTTAAGCTTGATAGATGCTTTTGGGTAGAAGCAGTTGGTACTTCTTGTTATTTGATTAATAGATCTCCTTGTTGAACTCTTGTTGATAAAACCCTTATGAAGTGTGGATAGGTAGAAAGCCTTCAATTTCACACTTAAGGTTCTTTGGTTGGGAGGCTTTTGTTCATGTGCCTCAAGAGAATCGATCTAAACTGGATCCAAAAGCTCAAAAATGCATCTTTGTTGGCTACAGTGAGAATGTAAAAGGTTATAAGCTTTACAATCCTCTAACCCATAAAAATAATATTTTCTAAAGATGTGATTTTCAGGGAGTTTAGAGCTTACACAGGAGAAGAACAACCAAAGGAGAAAGATAAGACAAAGATAGTGTACTTCAAGACAAAGATTGAGAAGCAGGAAGATGCACATGTGAAAGAACAATCAGATGGATTTGAGGATGGAGAAGAAGAAGAGGGTTCAAAAATTTCAAAGGATGTGCAGGATGAGCACATAGAAGAAGAAGAATAGGTAGAGCCCATTACTCTTACCTTGAGGACGTCCACAAGGAAATGAAATATAGTTGATAGGTATAGCCCATTAGATTATCGTTGTGTATTTGCTTTATTGAGTACTAATGATGAACCTAGATCTTTTAGGGAGGCTCTCTCTTCAGAGGAAAGTGAGTCTTGTTTAAGGCCATGCATGAGGAGATGATGGCTTTGGATAGTTGTGACACCTAGGATCTTGTTAGTTTTCCCAAAGGAAGGAAGCCCATTGGTTGCAAGTGGGTATTTAAAAATAATTTTGGAGCAGATGGTCGGTTAGAGTAGTTAAAGGCTAGATTAGTGGCTAAGGGCTACTCCTAGAGAGAGGGAGTTGATTTTAGTGAAATATTCTCTCTTGTTGCTAAATTGACTTATGTTAGATTCCTATTATCTATTGTTGCTACTTGTGATTTTTAGATAGAGAAAATGGATGTTAAAACTACTTTCTTGCATGAGGATCTTGAGGAGGAAATTTAAATGTGACAGCATGACAGTTTTGTTGTGAAAGGAAAAGAACATTTGGTTTGCAGGTTGAAGAGATATTTGTATGGTTTAAAATAGTCGCCCAGGATGTGGTACCAGAATTTTGATGCTTTTGCATTGAATTTGGGTTTTCTCAGGAGTGAGGAGGATCATTGTGTGTACATTAAGGTTATTGATGATCAGATTCTAATTATTGTCTTGTATGTTGATGATATGTTGTTTATTGGTAACATCAAGGTGATGGTTAGTGAGATCAAGACATAGCTTTCTAGCACATTTGATATGAATGACTTGGGTTCTAAAAAATACATTCTTGGGATTGAGATCAGTAGAGGTTGGGTTCACATAAAGCTTTGCTTAAGTCAGAGTAAGTACGTTGATACCATTTTACAAAGGTTTAATATGCATGATTGTAAGCTAGATAGTATTCCATTTATGGCTGGTACTGAGTTGAGCTTATATATGTGTCCTAATTTTGATGATGATTTTGAGGATATGCCTATGATTCCTTATGCTATTGTTGTTGGTAGTTTGATGTGTGCAATGGTTTGCACTAGACTAGATATAGCCCAGGTAGTGGGAGTTCTAAGTAGGTTAATGTCTAACCCCAGTAGAGAGCATTGGACTTTTATTAAGAGGGTGTTTAAATATTTGTGAGGTACTTCTAATTACTATTTGTTTTATCATGGTACTGGTTATGTGGTCAAATCATTAGACATAAAGGGATTTCTTGATGTAGATTGGGCAAGTGACTTGGATAGTTGAAGGTCCACTAGTGACTATGTATTTACTTTGTTTGGAGGTGTAGTGAGTTGGATAAGTAAGAGGTAGCTTATAGTTGCATTTTCCACCAATAAAGAATAGTATATGGCTGCTACACATGTCTCTAAGGGGTTGGTATGGTTACATAGGCTTGGTAATGGCATTGGTTTTGATTTTAGGATAGTGAGGATTAGATGTGATAGTTAGAGTGTTATTTGTTTGACCAAAATATTGTATCATACTCGTATTAAGCATGTTGATTTTTAGTATCACTTTGTGTAAGAAATTGTTGAGAATGGTAAGGTCTTGATTAAAAAGTTTGATTTTTTGGATAATGTTGCAAGTTCTCTTACAAAGCCAGTGACCATGAATAAGTTCTCTTAGTGCAAGAAGGCCATGGGCCTTGATCATTGCACTTGATTTTATTATTTGTATATCTTGGATGTAATTACAATATATAATGTAAAGTGGTAGAATGTTAGGATAAGGTGACATTAACCATGTAATCCTATGTCATTTGTATGTCTCCACATTCCTTGGAATGTGTTATAGGGGACATGTGAGAAAACTATTAAATTTTGGCATGTTGTAATTATATTTTAAAGAGAGGATTTAATTTTGATGGAGGTTACACATCAAAAATGGATAAGGCATCTTTCTTAGGCATACATAATGGAATTTGGAAGGTCTTGGATGGGGTGCACAAGGTTGGAGAAGAAAAGGTGTTCATCGGTGTTCCATCAGGGAGCAAAAAGGTCATCGAAGCATCTAGAAAGTTAGAAGTTGGATAGGCTATGGGCTAGGTGCCCATTTTGGAGTCTTGTAACTCCATTTAATATTTAATTATGTATTTTTTTGTACATGAAGAGGGGAATGGGTTTTTACAAGTGGTTTTGTACCTCTTGTTTTGGTTTACCATTCATGGTTTTACCTACCACAATTTCTATAAATTTGAGCCATGAGATGGTAGTTTCATGTTGAGTTCTTGCATGTAAAAGGGTCATACCGGGTTGATAAGAGATCAATAGTGAAGTGTATTATTATGTACTCTCATTCAAAGATTAATAATATATTTTCCCTCTTTTCTCATGTGGAGTTTTTTTCCTAAATGGTTTCTCCATGTAAATTTGGTGTCACATTTTGTTTGCTAATTTTTATATTTTGATGTATGTTTCAATCACATGTTTAAATTTGATATGATATAATTTTCAAATTTAAATTCACTTGCATAAGTTCATATTATAGATTTCCTTCACCTCGTTTTTCGACACTTCATCTATGATAAGGAAAAGCTTTACCAAGACTATCTCCTCCCACAATTGTTGAAATCACTAATGAATTATAATCATTAGATTCTTCTAAACAAAAATTTGAAGAGATTATCACCACATAAATTTCCTGTAAACATATCCCCAAAGTCTCTAGAGCTTCTTTGAATACTGGACAAACATGCCACCATTCCATTATCAACTTAAACAAACCATTCCTTAAAAACAATTTCTATCTACAAAGATCCAATCCCTTATTGACTTTGAATTACTTCAAGATATCTAATGATTTAACATTTAAATCCCTCTCCCCTAAGTCATTAACAAAATTATAGAGTTTAATCAATTAAGCAAACAAACCTGTGTTAAAGACCTAAAGAAAAAGTAAGAACTCCCCCAAAACCATTCAAGTAAAGGAAAATTGGTCGACCTATTAGTCAGAGAAATGTTTATTCCTAAACATGGTGACCCCGATAATCCAGTAATTATAATCTTTATCTCAAGGATTAAAATGCCAAATATATTGATTGATTTAGGAGCAGCAATTAATGTCATGACAATTAACATGTTAAGAAAACTTATTTATATAGGTGTTTAGTCCACCTCCATAATTTTACAACTATTTAACCAATATGTGACAATTCCAAAAGAAATACTAACAAATATACTCATCGAGGTAGAATTATGGGATTTTCCTTCTGATTTTTAATAATGGAACCAAGGAACCAAAATAATGCTTACCCCCAATCCTAGGAAGACCATGGCTAGCAACTACTGTGGCCTCAATTTATTGTAGAACAAGAGACATAATCATATCCAATGGTATTGACATAATATATATTTTTATCATCCATCCGAAATTTCCTTAAAATGTTCAAGCAAGGTATGGGTTGATGAAACAAATAATACAAAAAATAGTGCCTACCTTGCCATAGTGACTATCTCACAACATTTAGAATACTTGAAATAAGACATAGACTTTATTACACAAGAGGAAATCACTCACATGACCATACAAAGTAGAATAATAGACTTTGATCAAGACCTCAGGAGAGAAATTTTAGTAGCATCCCACTACCCCTTAACAAATATTATACCATGTAGTGAGACATTTCATAAGGATCATGTTGCTACAATTCATATGCTACATCCACACTCTTTCCCTTCAAACACACTAATAAGAAAAAATAAAATAATTCATTCCATTTATCAAAATACCAAACAACTCATGGTCCTTTTGGGAAAGACCCTAAATATCAATAGCCAATTAACAAAGCAAGAAGAAATAAAACTCATTGACGTTTTGATCTCCCACACCATAATTTTTTCTTGGGAGTATCAACATATGAAAGGACTTCATCCTAACATTTTTACCCACCATATTTACATAGAATATGTCTGATCAATTAGAAAACCTTGGAGAAGACTTAACCCAACACTAAAAAACATAGTAAAGAGAAAAAAACCTACTTCAAGAAAGATTCATTTACCTAATTTATGATAATTAGTGTATGTCTCCTCTAGTCATTGTTCCCAAGAAGAATGAAAAATAGAGAATATTTGTTGATTATAGGGATTTTAATAAATCCACTAAGAAATATTAATTCCCCTTTCCATTTACTAACCAAGTTTTTGATTATTTAGTTGGGAAGAATTGCTTCTCATTTTTGGATGGGTTTAGTGGATACAACCAAATTCATGTGACTCTGAAGGAACAAGATACAACTACTTTTACCTTCACATTAGGGACTTTTGCAATTTGCATTAATAATCCTTTCTTTTTGTCTATGTAATGCTCCAACTACTTTTCAAAGTATTTTTTGGCTATTTTTATCGAATCAACAAATGAATGCATGAAAATATACATGGATGATTTCTCTTTGCATGGAGGTAATTTTGATCAATCCTTCCAAAACTTAAAAAAAGACCTGATATGTTGTGAAAAAAATTATCTATATTTGAGCCATGAAAAGTGATTTATGATGGTCGAACATGTTATTATTCTTGGACATCATGTATTTCTTTGTGGATCTAAAATTATGTTGGTAATCTTGCTTGAAATGTGGAAAATAAACATGATATATAGGAATTGTTGAAAGTGTGTCCAAGGGGTTGAGATTAATTGGTTAAAGAATTAAACTATCATTATGGATACCCAAGTTCAAATCCCAAAGGACATCTAATGTTGAATTCTAAGTTGTGACACCCGGTCTTCCATAGTTGGCTTCTAGTGTAGAGGTGGTTTCTAAATAAAAGGATTTTAATGTTATAAATTTTGGTCTTCCATACATGGTTTCTCAAAAGTAGCTAATATTAGTCTCATGGTTGTGCTTGCAAGAGTTTGTATTGATCTCATGTTTATGTTGATATAAGAAAAATATTTATAAGTGATTAGCAATATGAAAAAAATAGTTGAAAGGGATACCTCAGTTAAAGTGATCATACCTACAAGTAAGAGCTACTTATCTTTCCACAAGGATAATTTATTAATGTATCTTTACAACCACCTCCTTCTATTCCTCACTCAAGAATTTTTTTCTATTATAGGCACGCTTAAATATGAGCCCATAATCTATCTTGTATCAAAGCCCAAAATGTTATGAATATTTAAAAATTCCTCACTATGAATCTTCAAGAATAAAATATTTAATTTGATAATGTTAGGTTTTTATCCTAAAACCTTCTTGTACAAATTTATAACTATTTTGAAAACTCTTGTGTCCACAATTGAGGCTTCATCAAATAAAAGAGTGTCATTCACAAATTATAGATGTGTTATGTATTGACCAATGTTAATGAGATTTGAAGTCATAAAAGATTCCTACATTTGACTTCCATTTTCAAGGATTTTCTCAGTTCCTCCACCACCACCAGGATAAGAAATGGGATAGGGAATCTCCCTACCATAATTCCCTCACTACCTAAAAAATAGTTGATTGACTGATGCAAACAATTCACAACATAAAAAATTAACCCTGTAAATGTTGCTTAACTTATCAAAAACATTATTTTTGGAAACAAAAAAGGACACAAAAGAACAAAGAAGTGAATGAATTCTCCTTCATTATCATTCTTCTCTACAATTGAAAATCAAACCCCTTATAACAATAATCTAAAAATTACTTTTTTTGTTAGATTTTTACAAAATCTTAAATTTGTCATTTTTGGTAATTTTGCATGCTTATCCGCACAGCTACATAAATTAAAAATTATTTAAATCTAACAAGAGCGACACTATTTTTCAAATAAAAAATCTAACTAAAAATAGGAATTAAAAAATAACTAAAAATTATAAATTGGGAAAATCCCAAAAAAACACTAAAAGTCTAATTTGAGGCCTCATATGAAGGAATTTGGCTCCAAAAAAGTATCAAGATGTGGTTCGATTGAATAAATTTAATTTGCATTGAATTATACTTTTTGAGATGCTTCTCCATGTAAAATTTCCGCCTAAACAGACTCTTGAGTCAAAAGTTATGATCTTTAAAAGTCCCTGTACCATTAACCATTAATCAAAATAGAAAAGGAGGTTGTTAAGAAGCAATTGCAAATCAATCCATACCAATATATACAAAATCTAAAATTTCTCAAGACTTGTATAAGAAATTTCCATGACACTTGATCATAAGCCTTATTCATGTCTATCTTTAAAATCATTTCATTCTTCTTCTTTTGTTTCATTGAATTGATGGCTTCATACACTATAACTATTACACCCAATATTTGCTTCCCTTCCAAGAACCACTTTACTATTATGAAACAATATTTATAAATAATGTCACCTTCACTATCATTACTTCATCATTTGTCATCGACATACATCAATGTTTTATTATTCATTTATCACTTGTTACCCTTGGTATATGATCATTTAGTTAAATAATTCCTATTATTTAATTAAATTGAGTTAGCATTATCTAGTAATTACCCATTTATTATTTATTTATTTTTCATATAGTATCAACTAATAATTAATAAATATTTATTTTCACCTAATATGTACTTATAATTCATTTACTGAATGATAAAATCATTAAAATTCACTTCACCTAGATAACTACCTAGTATATCTAGTCCACACAATCATGCTCATAATCCCACTCATCAATCAATCCACTCAACTCATCCATGCACTTAGTTAACTATTTCATGAAAATATTCAACTCCCCTAACTCCCTCATACATTTATTTGACTATTTAATGCAAGTATTTGACTCATCAATCAAATTTGTTTACTCACCAATCAATTTGAGTTGATAAATAATTATTTTTCTAATTAAAAATTAAAATAATATATAAATCCTTCCATGGTTGCCACTTTCCCTCATTAGCTCCCTTAATCTTATATCAAACTTAAGATCCATGATTGAATCTCAATTATATTTTTGATTCTCCAAAATCCTATAAACCAAACCTATAATTCATCATTTCCATATTACCCTTTTATGCATCTATATTTTACCAGTGTTATAATATAGGGAATGCAATTGTTATGCTAGAAAAATGATCACCCACATCCATTACAAGCATATCTCCATATTGTGCTTCATCAAAGGTTTGCATGAATTAGAGATTTATTTTAATTATTTGATTTTAATGCTCTTTATTTTGGTCTATTTTCCTTGCATTCATTTTGGTGAACTCGACATGAAATTGCACTTTTTATGCATCTAATGCTAGTGCTTATGAATTTTTGGGAGTTTGATCTTATAGGTGTGTGTTTGTTTGAGGTCTCCTTGGGAGCCAATTTTTTCTACGAACCCCTTGGTGCAAATTTCATAGAGGCAAGGAGACAAATTTTGACGTACAATTCAATATGATCTAGTTACAACAAAATCTAGTAATATTTTGAAACACTATAAAACCCCCTAGTATAGAAATATTTATGACCGTACAAGTCATACCATCCTACATAGGGTTTAACATATTTATTTTTGATTGTAGGTATATATATAAGTTTCATTGGATATACAAACATCGATGAATATACACAAAGTTTCCAAGGGTTTTAGGTATTACACATTGCAATAATTATACACAGTCAAATATATGAGGTATATATAAACCCTATAATATACACACAAGTGATCTATATTTATCAAATTATATGATATACATAATTTTCCATGCATAGTGAGAGTTTTTAGTTTCGACAAATAGACAATGCAATGCACCATATATATAAGCCATGATATATACATAGGCCGCAACATGAGGATATATATATATATATATATATATATATATATATATATATATATATATACATGAGATATATACTTATGAAATCATGAAGGGGTATACACATTATATATATATAACATGACACATGGTATATACATAACAAATGTAAAGTATACATCCAATTTAGGTATATATGTAGTCATGGGAATGTACACAAAACTACATATACAATGCATAGGGTTTGTTGTATGTTTTATTTTACTCTTTTTTTTGCAATAAGCTTCCTCTTAGTCATATGGGCGAGTAGGAGCTCTACTAATCCTAATACCCTAGTCATAGGGGCTTAATTTTGGTTCCCAACACACTTTTTCCCAACCCTTGGTCATATACGTGACCGAGATCTAGACCATAGGGGGCTTAACTTTGCCCCTAATCCTTCAAAATTGCCTAAAAAGCACCTTGCATTTAAATTCTTGCAACTTTTACATCACTAATCATATTTTTGATATTTTTTAGATGTTGGAAAGTTGGTTTGGAGCCCTAAATAGTGAATTAGGTATTTTTTCTAAATTGTGCACCAATAATTAGGTAAAATAATTTGAAATTCATACTCTTTTTTAAACTTTAAATGCTAATAACCTTGCATACAAATTCATTTTTAATATTTAAAAAATTATCAAAAAATCACAAGGAATTTAATGGTGCTATCTTTTTTTTTAACTTTTTGATGGTTTATTAATCATTTGAATGTAGTTCCTCTTTCATGAATTAAAGAACAAGATTTAAAACTATTAATTCATGGTTTTGTAGGATACCTTATTGAATACTATTTTTAAACCATTTTTATTAAATTGATTGTCGTGTCTTCTTTTTTATTTGATCGTCATTTTTATTAAAGATTTGAATGTATGCTCTTTTCTAGCATTATTTCATGATCTTAAGAATAAAAAAATGTAATTCTTCTCAAATTTATTTTTAGGATGCTTGTCTAGGGATTTCATTACCTTAGAGGGCAACCTAAACCACATGTTCCAATGAGGTATATCAAAAGAGGAGAATGAAAGTTTTACCTCAAAATATTCGTCATGTTTGGAATAGCCTTGGTGCCCTTATTCATTAGGGCACAAGATGAAAGTACATCTACTTATTCTTATGTTACATACTTGTAGATAGACTCTAGCTCATGGATGTATGCCTCATGTACTTTTAGTATTGGATATTTCATTGGAGAACTTGTATACCCTAGTTTAAGACATTTTAGCCATGCTTGGTTGTAATGCACCTATAAGCGGTTAACCTTGGGAAGTTACTCATCCCATATCCCCAAAAATGGATGTGTATGCTACATATTCTTCCCCTCAAAATTTATGAGTGATATTGGGTGATCAAAAGTAGTTTGTTCCCCAATATAGGGCATCACACTTGGAAAAGACATATTGGTGGGATTATAGTCAAGTACACTCCTTTCAATTGAATAATTTAGGATTGTTAATGTGTCTTATTTATTGAGTGTTGGCAATACCATGTACATGTTTTAAACCTTAAACCCAATTCACAATTCTAAAAAACACAAAAATATTTGTCTTTATTTGATTAGTTTAGGTTTCCCCTCTTGTTAAGGTTTAGACATCCACCAAATCCACCTACCTTATTTACTCCATCAATCCCATCTTCATAGACATTAAGAAACCTTTTGACCATCAACCAACCATCCTCATTTAACCACATATTAATTTTTCATCCTCATCTCATCCTATTTCATAATCCAATCCTAATTCTTCACCCACAACCTTAGATAATTCAATATTTAACTTTGAATAAATGTATATAAGAAAACATCAAAAGTTAGGGATCAAGGATACCAAGGAATAGGTAAAAAAATAAAGGAATGACAAAAATTATTTCTCCAAAAGGTAACTTAGTGTGAAGGGTTAGGGAGTCAAGTTTTCGATCAAAAACATGCTAGTAAGATAAAGTTTGAAACATTGACAAAGGCAAGGGAAAAGGCAGGGAATTTTATGAAAGACATGTTAGGATGAAAAAGTATAACATCCTGACAAGGACAAAGGAATAAGGTAGATTTTGGAGGAAAGGTATACAAAGAGGGGAAATTTGAATGGGATGCTATGAAAGGAAACTTTAAATTGAATGCTATGAAGGGAAACTTAAAAATTTTAACACTCAATATAAAACTTAGAAATTTTATAAAAAAAACCTCCACACCTAGAAATTTTTGAGACCTTCCAACTTCCAACACATGATAGGTACATAGGGGATAGCAAAGGACAACACTTAGGTAAAAATGAAAAATGGAGACCTATACATAGATTTATCAAACTAACTATATGTGATGGGTAAAATGAGGCATAAGTGCACAAAGGAGCTAGGACTTGAGAAAAAAATGGGACTTTCAAACTGAGTCCCAACAATCTCATTAGTACTTTTCCTATAGAGTAGATGAGAATAAAATCTATGGATGATGGCTAAAAGGATGCCATACATGTTCAAGGATGTCTGATCCAGTAAGATCTATGACAATAGTTGCCTGAGTGAATGTTAAATTAGGTAAACAAAAATTGGATAAAATCCTTTTAAAAGATATTTAATAAACTAGAAATATGAATAAGAACACAGAAAGAAAGAAGAAAAAGACCAAAAATTGATAACAAAGTTCACCCAAACTGGGCTACATCTCTGGGCCACTCTCCAATGAGTTGTCGATCCTTAATAATGCTCCAAATGCTTGAATACATAAAAAGGCACCTTTAATCTACAGGTAAAGCCTTTACACAGTCTTCTTATCAATGAAGAAGTCTTCAAGTATTCTTCCCTTCATGATTACAAGAAGTAGGCTTCGAAATCCTTTAAAAAACCTCTATCTATCCTAAAAAAATATGACTTCAAATTAAATTATGTGCATTATAATTATATCCTTCGGGCTCTGGTCTAATGGTATAAGATTTTGAAATCTCTTTTTCGACCCTCATGGTTTAACATATAACAAAATAGATTTGTCCTCATTCTATTTTGAGGTAAGTGTGCATGGAATAGTGGCAATTGATTGGTCATTGTGATTTGGGAGGTCAATAGTTCAAACTATCGGCCCTCCTCTTTGCTTAATATAGGATTTGTTCAAATTTAAATAGAATATATCACCCATGGTTACCATGAATCATGCGTGGCCCAACGATGAAGGCTAAGAATAATAAGGGGGAGGTTGGGTGTTCAAACCTCCCCCCCAACAAATTTTGAACAAACAACTGACCCGATCAACCTGCTAGTGCACGTGTCACAATTCCATTGGTCCACATCAGTTCCAACTCATTGCTCGGTCAACCTCCTCTGCCACGTCAACTACCAACCGTGTTTTCCATGTCACTACCACGTCACCCAGTCATACTACCATGCCATATGTTGGCATCATCAATTGCCATGGGTCAACACTTGAGACTACCACGTCACCATGTTTTTGTTGAAACTTCAACAAGCCATAACTTGCTCATACAAACTCTGATTGATGTGATTCAAGTAGAGTTGGAATCATCTCGACGAGCTCTTCGACATGGTGCCATTTTCTTCAACATTCAAAACTATCAATTTTTGGTGAAAAATATCCACCTAGATCGATCCTCCCCACTAGAGAGCTTTTGGACACAGAAATTAAGTGAGGATACAACTCCCTCACTTTTCCAACCTCCATCCATTTTTCTTTGCTAGGATTCATCCCCTTAAGTCCCACTCTAAGGTACTCAACAACACCCCTTCATGAAGTTCCGACATTTCTATCCAAGATTACATCTTCCTACAACTCATTCATATACTTAGGTGATAGATCATCAATAGAAGGAATTTGAACATCAACCTCCTCATCCAGTATCATGGGAGGTTCATACAATTTCAAATTCTCTACATTAACAACTGAGTAGATATGCATATAAGGAGCTAAATTTAAGTGAAAAGAATTTGTACCTATTTCTTTTCTTGAATCTCAAAAGGTTCATACCTAATTGGCTTGAACTTCTTACCTTCACCTTGCATTCTTTCCTTATTGATGTGTAAACAAACTCTATCAACAACTTGAAATTGATGATCAACACAATGCTTATCATGTCGGGCTTTTTACTTTTCCTAACTCTTCTCCAATTGTGCTTCAACTACCTAATGGAGTACTTGAATCTTCTAGATTAACTTCAAGGCCTTGTCTGTATCATGATGTCCATCTTTATCATCTTCCTTTCGGAAAGTAAAATCCATAGGTGTCCTTGGAAGATAATCGAAACAAGTCTCAAAAGGAGATCTTTGAGTAGAAGAGTGTGTTGCATGGTTGTAAGCATGCTACACACAATGTAAACTTCCATCCCACAACTTAGGGTGTTTATTACAGTAACCTTTGAGAAGATGAACCACTATTCTATTGACTACTTATAACTATCCATCTTTATGCGGATGGAATGTTGTGCTCTTCTTCAGTCTTGTGTCCATAAGCTCCCATAATGCTGACCAAAATTCCCCCAAGAATCGAGAATCTCGATTTGATACAATAGAAGTTGGAATCCCAAAATGAACTCATACAAATTGGAAGAACAAGTGTGTTGTTAGTTCAATTGTGACTTGTTTTATACAAGGCATCAAAATGCACATTTTGTTGAACCTATCCACTACCATAAATAGATAATCATGCCCTTTCCTAGACATTGGTAGTCCCCTGACAAAATCCATTGAGATACTCTCCCATGGACGAGATGGTATAGGTAGAGGTGTATACAATCCCAACTTCCTATTGCTAGCTTTACTTGTTGCACACATTACACATCCTCTAATGTACTTAGACATAGTTTCTTGCATACAAGGCCAATAACAATATTTCTACAATTGTGACATTTTTTTGCTTACCCCAAAGTGTCCAATAATTAATGATGTATGTGCTTCTCTAATTACCTGTGCTCATTCATCTTGTGGAATACACAACTCCCCTAAGTGCTACAGTAATTTTTCTTGCACGTAGTAATTTATCTCTTCTACATGTTTTCCTTGAATTAATGTTGCATATATATCCTTAAAGTATTTGTCCTTAGCATATTGTTCTTGATATCCTTCATGCACCATTGAACTACTTTGAAGAATAATTGTAGCATTTGTTATAGGAGGCCTAGACAACATATCTACTACTTTGTTCTAAACCCCTTTTTTATATCTTATAACCAAATGAAACTGTTGTAGAAAACCCATCCACCTAAAGTGCAATTTAGATTATGAGTGAAAATATTGAAGTGGTTGATGATCTGTGTGTATTATTGTTTCCTTACCCATTAGGTAGTATTTCCACTTCTTTACAATTTGTACTAATGCATATAGTTATTTATCATATGTGGGATAGTTACTTACCGCAATTGTGAAAGTTTTAGAATGAAAGCAAATAGGTTTACCTCCTTGCATGAGTATTTCTCCTATGGAAAACCCACTAGCATATGTTTCAATTTTGAATGGTTGTTGTAGATCCGATAGAGCCAAAACTAGTGCAATGCTTATCTTTTCCTTTAAAGTATCGACGGCCTTTTGCTACGAACCTCCCCACTAGAAATATTTATTTACACTTGTTAGTGCATGCAATGGAGATGATATGTAGGAGAAGCTAGCTATGAACTTCCTCCAATACTGTACTGTACCTAGAAAACTTCTAACTTCTGTAACTGTACTTGGCTTTGGCCAGTTTACAATGACTTCGACCTTTGAAGGATCCACTTTCAAGTGACCTCCTCCTAAAATATAGCCTAAGTACACTAGTGATGTCTTAGCGAACTCACATTTTGACATCTGTACATATAATTTCTCTTTCCTTAATACATCCCGTACTTTTCTCACATGCTCTACATGTTCTTCCCAAGTTCGAATAAATACAAGTATATCATACAAATAAACTATGACAAAATCATCTATGAATGGTCGAAAGACATCATTCATGACTATCATAAAGGTAGTTGGTGCATTACAAAGCCCAAAGGGCATGACCAACCACTCATACAGTCCTTGCTTTTTCTTAAACACAGTTTTCCATATATCATTATCTTCAATTCTTATTTGATGATATCTACTACTCAAGTCCAACTTAGTAAAATAAATTGCATGTTTTAATTGATCAACTAAATCATCTATTCAGGGAAAAGGATACTTGTTATTTACCATTATCTTGTTCAGGGCTCTATAGTCGATGCACATTCTCCATGACCCATCCTTCTTTGGCACCAACATAATTGGAGAACCACAAGGAGAGGTACTTGGGTGAATAACTCCTTTCTCAACCAACTCCTGAACCTGCTTCTTGATTTCCTCATTCTGCAAAACTGATAAATGGTACATGCAAATGTTTGGAAGAGGCACATCATGTTGTAACTGGATTTCATTTTTTTTATCTCTCTCTTTGGTGGCAATCCATCGGGCTCCTGAAATAAATCATCATAGGCGGAAACTACTTTGACTGATTCAACTTTGTGCTTTGGATCACACCCTTTGAATGCCTCGTATTTGTCATCATCTTTGGCTTTTACAATTATCAATACAAAGTTTTTACTGGAATCGACTAACCTCTTCATTTGTCTAGTATCTACTAATTCTAGATTAGTCTTTGTCTTATGTGCATGTACAATGTACTCTTTACAATCCTTAAAAGGTGATATTTGTTTTCTCCCCTATAAAATATTTCTTTTCGGTCATAAAGATAGGGACTCCCTAGTACAATGCCATAAATATCTAAAGGGACTACATCAACTTCTACCTCATCTATGAAGTTTATGGTGATTGCAAATTTTAACTTACATTGCTTTGTTACTTGTAATTGTGCATCATTGCAAACCCATCCAAGTGGATACGACTTTGGATGAGGTGTTGTAGCCAATTTGAGTTTCTTTACAACTTCTTCAAATATTAAAGTTACTTGAGATCTTGTATCAAAAAAGTATCAATCTTCATATGCTTTGTTACAACCTGAATATGAAATAACTCATTTCAATGCTTATCAATCTTAGATGGAGAAGATTCTTTACTTGTACTTGCATTTTTAAAACTTGTATCAGTAGAAAGAGATATACCTTTTTCTTTACCTTGGATCTTGACAGTGACAATCTTTGTCTCATCCCTAGAGTCAGATCTAAGATCCTGTTGTGCTACAATATCAATCTTTTGTTTGCCTTTGTTTCCTCCATACCTCTTCGGCCTTAGTTCTAGATGCAGCTTCTAGCATTTTGCATCATCATGCCCCTCCTTGCAATGGGAGCATGTGGGCTTATCACCCTTCTTCTTGATGGTAGTTGTCTTTTTCCCCTTTCCTGTGTCCTTGGGTTTACCTTCGGGCTTAGATGGATTCTTGAAAAAATTGTCATTGAAATTACTCTTACCTCTTGACTCCAAGTGTGTGGCCTATACACACACTTCATCTAGATTACTAGGATTTAAAACCAAAATGGTATGTCTCAAGTAAGAGTGAAGACCACCTATATACTTGAAGAATGTGTCATGGGTGTATAATGGGACATTAAGTGCAATAGCTTGCTTCCTAAATTTATGAGTATAGTCTTGGATAGTTTGACCTTTAGCCTACCTAAAAGTTTTCCAGTTCATAGTTAACTATTGCATATGGCCTAAGGGATAAAATTGCTTCTTGAGGGCATCTTTAAACTCCATCCAAGTTAAGTTAACACTACCATGTTGAGCAATTTCTTTTTGAGTTTTACTCTCCCACCAGGTGAGAGTGATTCCTCCCAACCAAAGAGTAGCTAATTGGATTTTAGAAGCATCATCTAAGAGACCTTGAATTCTACAATATACTTGTACTTATTGAACCCAATCATCTAGTTTCTCAGCATTCAACTTTCCACAATATTTTGGTAGTTCAAACTTTACATCCAACTTGATTATAGGCTTATGTGCACTTTTGAAAGGACTAGTAGAAGAAATATCTAATTAGAAGGTGAAGATGGAGATGAAGGAGTTTCTAAAGGCTCATCATCACCTCCTTCTCTTTTCCATTTGTCCTCTGATCTTCATGGTCCTCATGCTTTTCTTGCTTCGACGAACCTTATTTTTCAAGCTTCTTCCATTCTTGCCTCTCCTAAAAGAGCACTTCCACCATAGCCTTCATGTAAAGAAAGGATCATTGAAAACATTTCTCATGGAGCTCAAACTATCTTTATTTAGCTTTCGTCTCTTCCATCTTTGGTGGTGGAAAATTTCTCCGTTTACTGATATCAAGATCGATCACCACAATTGTGCCTTCACCTCGCCAGATTCTATATCAAGTTAATATTTGGAACATCCACTTCTATAAACACTTGTCAAATAAGGCTCTGATACCAAATTGATCCAGAAAGATCTATGACAATAGTTTCCTGAGTGAATGTTAAATTAGGTAGACGAAAATTGTCTTAAACTTAAATAAAAGCCTTTTAAAAGATATTTAATAAACTGGAAATATGAATAAGAACACAAAAAGAAAGAAGACATAGACCAAAAAATTGATAACGGAGTTCACCCAAACTGGGCTGCATCTCTGGGCCACTCTCCAATGAGTTGTTGATCCTTAATAATGCTCCAAATGCTTGAATACATAAAAAGGCACCTTCAATCTACAGGTAAATCCTTTACACAGTCTTCTTATCAGTGAAGAAGTCTTCAAGTATTATTCCCTTCATGATTACAAGAAGTAGGATTCAAATTCCTTTAAAAAACCTCTAGCTATCCTAAAAAAATATGACTTCAAATGAAATTTTGTGCATTATAATTACATCCTTTGGGCTATGGTCTAATGGTATAAGATTTTGCAATATATATAGGAGAGCTTGGGTTCAAACCCAAGCCCCTCTTTTTTGGCCCTCATGATTTAACATATAGCAAAATAGATTTTTCCTCATTCTATATTGAGGTAAGTGTACATGGTGTAGTGGCAAATGAGTGGTCGTTGTGATTTGGGAGGTCGACGGTTCAAACTGTTAGCCATCCTCTTTGCTTAATATAGGCTTTGTTTGAATTTAAATAGAATATATCGCCCATGGTTACCATGAATCATGCATGTCCCAACGATGAAGGATGAGAATAGTAAGGGGAGGTTGGGTGTTCGAACCTCCCCCCAACAAATTTTGAACAAACAACCGACCCAATCAACCTAATAGTTCCACGTGTCAAAATGTCATTGGTCCACATTAGGGAAAGCTCACTACTCAGTTAGCCTCCTCTGCCACGCCAACTACCAACCATGTTTGCCATGTCACCCAGCCATACCACCACATCATCATGTTGATGTCATCACATGCCATGTGTCAACACCTAAGACTGCCACATCACCATGTTTTGTTGAAACTTCAACAAGCCAAAACTTGCTCATACGAACTCTAATTGATGTGATTCAAGTGGTGTTGGAATCATCTTGACGAGCTCTTTGATATGGTGCCATTTTCTTTAGCATTTGGAACTATCAATTTTTTGGTGAAAAATATCCACCTAGATTAATGTCCCAAGGAAAATCCAATGGGGATAATAAGAAGGATAAATCCAAATTGAAAGGATAGTCAAAACCCCTAGGAAAGAGTAAAGTATTGGAACTATGAGAAGATAGGGCATGTGAAGAAGGAATGTAAATTTTTATTTTTTTTAAAATTCCTTCAAAGATAAATCTTTTGACGATGGTGATAATGCTACTTTATTTATTTCTACTAACACTATTAGTGATGATTCTTGGCTCATTTATTTAGGTTTCTCCTACCACATGAATCCTCACAAGTAGTAGTTTTTGACATATACAACTATGATGGAGGAGAGGTAAGTGGATTATTGGTAAGGGAAATGTATAGCTATGTTTTAGTGATAGAAGGCTTAAAACCTTTGATAATGTTTTACATATTCCAAGACTTTCAAGAAACTTACTTTTTGTGTCCAAGTTGAATGATTCCAGTGTGCATGTGATATTTGGCAACTTTGGTTGTAGCTTGGTGAGATGGAACTTGGTGGTAGCTAAAGGATCTTGGATTGTGACATTATTTAGAATGAATGCCTCCACATTTTGCAACTCTATCAATGTGATTAGAAATTTTGAAGATTCATGTATGTTTTGGCACTAATGTTTGGGTCACATAAGTGAAAAAGGTCTTAGGACCATTATTAATAGAAATGGTTGACACTTTTTTTGATTATTTTGTTAGTAATTTTTTTTGTGACAATTGTGTGTTTAGAAAATAGAATAGATCACCATTTTCTATTGGAATCTATAGGGGAAATAAATTATTGGAAATAATTTATTTGGATGTGTTTGGTCTAGCGGATGTGGGTTCTATGGGAAAATATTGTTATTAGTTTCATTCATTAATGATGTTTCTAGATACACCTTGATTTATTATATGCATAAAAATATAGTTTTCACCAAGTTTAAGGAATTTAAGACCTTAGTTGAAAAGAAAATAGATTATAAAATAAATATGTTGAGATTTGAAAAATGGTGGTGAATATTGCTATAGTGAATTTAATCAGTTCTATAAGTATGTAGGTATTGTTCATCAAAATACTACACCTTACACACCCCAACAAATCAGGGTTGTAGAACTTGAATAAATTGAACCTTAATGGAAAGAGACAAAATTATGTTTAGTGGTACATAGTAGGATCAATGCTTTTGGGTAGGGGCTATAAGTGATACTTGTTATTTGATTAATAGATCTCCTTGCTTAGATATTTTTGATAAACATCATTATGAAGTGTGGATAGGTAAGAAGTCTTCTATTTCACATTTAAGGGTTTTTGGTTGTGAGGATTTTTTATGTACCTCAAGAAAAGTGATCTAAACTAGATCTAAAGTTTAGAAATGCATCTGCATATGTTATGATGAGAATGTAAAATGTTACAAGATTTGGAATTCTCTAACCCAAAAAATATTTAGTTTAGAGATGTGATTTTCAAGGAGGTTAGAACCTTTTTGGTCTAAAACAATGAAAGGAAAAATATAGGACAAAAATAGTGGATTTTGAGACTAAGGTTAAGAAGTAAGAAGACACACATTTGGAAAAATAGATAGATGGATTAGAGGATGGAGAGGAATTAGAGGGTTTATATGAGAGTTCAATTGAGGATGTGCAATATGAACATATAGAATAATTGGAAGAACCCCTTACTCCCACCTTGAGGAGATCTTCAAGATAACAAAATCTAGTTGGTAGGTATAGCCCACAAATTTTTTATTGTATATTTACTTTATTGAGTATTGAAGATGAACCTAGATATTTTAGGGGCATTCTCTCTTTAGAGGATAGTGAGTCTTGGATGTACGCCATGGAGAAGGAGATGATGGACTTCGATAGTTGTGACGCCTGGTATCTTGTTAGTTTGGCCAATGCGAGAAAGCCTATTGGTTGCAAGCGGGTGTATAAATAAATTTGGTTGAAGTGATTAGTTAAAGTAGAAGGCTAAAATGGTGGCCAAGGGCTACTCCTAGAGAGATGGATTTAATTTTGGTGAAATTATCTCTCTTGTTGCTAAGTTAACTTCTATTAGATTCATATTGTATATTATTGTAGCTTATGATTTTGAGATTGAACAAATATATGTTAAAATTGCCATCTTATATGGGGATCATGAGGAGGATATTTATATGCAATAACCTAATGGTTTTATTATAAAGGGGAAGGAAAACTTGGTTTTTAAGTTAAATTTACCATTATATGGTCTTAAACACTCACTTATAATGTGGTAGAAAAAGTTTGATTATTTCACATTGAGTTTAGATTTTGTTAGGAGTGAAGAGGATCTATTATCACATGAAATTGCATTGTGCTGAGCACAAAGCTTAGCATTCCAATGACATAATGGAAATGAACTCAAGATGTGGTACCTTTGTGCGTATGAGGTTGAATCTCTAGAGAAGGTCATCTTCCTTTTCAATCCCAATGCAATGTGCTGGTCCAACCCAACACATGAAATCCTACCACTAACAACTCACAATGAAAAGGGGAGAAGGAGAACATGAAAATGAGAGGGAGGTGGTACATCGATATAGAAGGTCGCTTCTTCTTGTATAAGATTCACACAATATATCAAAGAAGGGGACCAAAGAACTCACACAACTCTCTATTTGGTTGATTTTAGTGGCAAACATGGAGGTTAGGGTTTGACAGGGTGCTAGAAGGAAAGAGAATTTCTCAACACAGTAGTTGCAAACAATTTTAACACAACATACATGCATAAAATGAAAAAAAACACTCCAACATGAAGGCAATAAACTTACTCATACATAAAATAGGAGAGAACCATCAATAATGATCAACTTCATTAATATAAAGGCATATAGCCAATCTTTACAATGGTAGAGATGCAAAAATACAAGTCTGCAAAAGAAAAACCCTAGAGGAGCTAGAGGAATAAGAACCCTTAAAATGAATACATTTTTTTTCCTTTATAGATCAGGCATAACTGAGAAGCACAATATCAAACCCTAACCTTAACCATGGTTAGCAATGAAGCCTGTGGCATGAAGGTTTGAGCAATCCTATGAAAAATGCAACCTAGGGCATAGATCTACCAAGAAGTCAACAATCAACAATAAATGGGCATGGGCATCCATGAAATCCACTTGCAAAAGGCATGGAGTGCAATTAATGTCATCCTTGAAGCTCAGGAATCAGATTTGGGTGCTCAAAAGTCAAATCAAGCCTAAAAAGTGTCACCCATAAAACATGTCAAAATGCAGGAAGGTCAGGGTGTCGAACTCGAAAAAAATGGTCTGAAGCCTCAAAAATGCATTTTTCAGAGGTTGAGCGTTGGGCCTACCGCTTACAAAATTCCAAAGGAAGGAGGAGAAAAGCATGAAGAAGAAGGAAGCGTCGGAGGTAAGCGAGGAGGCTTACCTCTGAAAATCGGAGGTAAAGGGGAAGGTTTACCCCCAATAGTTGAAAGTCGAAGATGAAGACCGACAAAAGAAACAAGATTAAAATTTTAGAGGTTGGAGGGAAGCCTTACCTTTTACCTCTGAAGGTAAGAGGTAATATGAAAGAACGAAGGGTGAAGGATGAAGGCCGATAGAAGAAAAGAGAAAGGAGGGAAGAGGGAAGAGGGAAGGAGAAGGAATAAAGTGATAAGTTGAAGTCCAAAAGAAAGAAAGGAGACTTTAGAGATCGGACCTCAGACCATCAAAGGTTGGAGGTTGGGAGGAAGGGATACGATTTGCAAAGTGAAACAGTAAGAGGGAAGAGGTAAGGGCGAAGGCCGATAGAAGAAAAGAGAAAGGAGGGAAGAGGGAAGAGGGAAGGAGAAGGAAGAAAGTGATAGGTTGAAGTCCAAAAGAAAGAAAGGAGACTTCAGAGATCGGACCTCGGACCATCGGAGGTTGGAGGTTGGGAGGAAGGGATACGCTTTGCAAAGTGAAACAGTAAGAGGGAAGAGGTAAGGGCGAAGGCCGATAGAAGAAAAGAGAAAGGAGGGAAGAGGGAAGAGGGAAGGAGAAGGAAGAAAGTGATAAGTTGAAGTCCAAAAGAAAGAAAGGAGACTTCAGAGATCGGACCTCAGACCATCGGAGGTTGGAGGTTGGGAGGAAGGGATACGCTTTGCAAAGTGAAACAGTAAGAGGGAAGAGGTAAGGGCGAAGGCCGATACCTGACTGCCCAATAGAAGAAAGGTAAAAATGGAAGAGGAAAGGGATGGTAACGGGTAACGGGTAAGGCCGAAAGCCAAAACCCAAACATACTTAGAAGAAAATAGGGAAATGAAGGAGTGATGGAGAAATGAAGAAGGCATGCAAGGTAAGCAAGTAAGAGACAACCCAAAAACCTAAAATTTTGGGACAACAAAATTTAGGAAGCTTTAATGAGAAAACTCATGCAAGATGGCCCATGGGGAATCTCTCATATCGGTTATAAATGATGGGACAACAAAGGGTGGCATGAAATGACAATAGGATCATCATGTTTATGTTAAAATTATTGATGATTATATTCTAATCATTTAAATTTTTTTTATTTTTTTTAAGACTACAGGAATCGGGTAGCACGACCCCCTATAAATTGGAATGCGCCTGGTAAATTTTTTAACGTGACCAGCAGCGCTGGTGCAACACGCCCTCCGGTATCATGAGGGTGGGGGAGACTAGACCTCGTGACCAACCTCCTGCAACAGGAAAGATTTAGCCAACCAAGCTAGGGCCCTAGCCCCATTATATTCTAATCATTGTCTTGTATGCAGATATATTATTTTTTGGCAATAGTAAGGTGATGATTAGGGAGCTCAAAATTTAAAATTTTGGCACATTTGATATTAAATATTTAGGGGTTGTATAATATATTCTTGGGTGAAGAATAACAAAGATCAAGTACATATAAATATTTGGTTAAGTTATAGTAGCTTTGTTGCTACCATTTTGTAATTATTTAGTATGCATGATTATAAATCAATGAGTGTTCCATTTACTATTGGCACTAATATTTCCTTAGATATGTGTCGTAAATCGGATTATTATTTTGGGGATATGTCTAACACACCTTATGCTAGTGTTGTTGGTAGCATGATACATGCAATGGTTTAAATACTAGACCAAATATTTCCCAAGCAAAGAGAGTTTTGAGTAGGTTTATCTAACCATAGTAAGTCATTGAACATACATAGATTTATGGATGAAAATTGAATATTTGAATTAGATAGTTGAAGGTCCATTAGAGGCTATGTTTTTTTTTTAATTGGTGGTGTAGTGATTTGGTGTTAGGAAAAGGTCAAGGTGTACAACTTGCACAAGAAAAAAATATTTTACTTATTTAAATAAATATTTATCTTTGATGTATCTTTAGAAGATATGTTTAACCATACTAAATGTTTATTTGGGTCCACTTGTAATTTGTATGTGACATTGATTAGATATTTTATGTGTGGGTTGCACATTGGAAATATAATTAAAATTGGGAAAACTTAGTACCAAAATTAAATGTTAGGGTAAATGGTTTTGTGCACTCATAGTTTTGAGGCACATGGTTTTACCTTTACCACTTGGTTATTTTGTGTGAGCTTGTTTCTATAAAATCAAACACAAGTTTAGTGGTTGGGGTTGGCTAGTTAGTTGTTTGTCTTGGTTGTTATTTGTGTTGAGATCTCTTATTGAGTGCATATGTGAAGCACAACATGGGATGTCTAGTTATGTGCTTAGACACATGGATGATGCATTGGAGGAGCCTAATGTTTTAGAAGTATTGATGGAGACTGTAAGTTTATTGTATTTTTTCATTATTGAATAATACATCGATTGTGGATGCTTTTAGAAGCTAATTTTCCCCCCTTGAGGGTTTTTCCAAGGTATATCTTGTGTAATCTTGCAGTATTTCTTTAATATTTATATTACGATTATTCTATAAGCTTGTATGCATGTTTGTCTCTCATAAGGTTATGTAGGAAATGGTTTGATCAATTTGATAATTTCTTAACATGCTTTAGGGTCATGATTATGGTTGAAGGAGGTGAGAGATCCCTATTTGTGTTTAACCATTATTTGATCAAATTTTGAAGTCATGAAAATGTTAGAGAGATTTCAAAAATTTTAAGATAAGAGATATGTTATATAGGTTGTAAGAATGTAGTTGGGGTTTGTAAATTTTTATTTACTTTCATGGATATGGGGTTTTAAATCCTTTTTATTTGTGTTCATAATGAGGTTTTTGCTGGGTAAGTTTCATAAATGATCCCATGGGACAAAAAAAAACCTCATCATTAGATCCAAGAGGTTCAAGAGAAATATTAACATAAAATTTGTTAGATTTCACCACTGGAGGCTTGAAGAAAAAACTTCCCCTTCCCTAGTTTAGCTATCTAATTTAAACTATGCATGTAGATTAAAAAATTAAATCATTAAATCTTGTGCATTGATTTTTTTGAAAAATTGATGGGGGCCAAGGGGCTTGTAGACCTTGTACCCACCATGACATCATTTACAAGGGTACCTAACAACAATAGATAATAGGGTACAACCCCACACATGACCATTGTCCCTTGATCCTAACCCCTGGTCAAGTGGTGCCAACAAGTCAGCCCCCATAGAATTCAAATGACTTAAAATAAAATTAAACTAGATTTAAAAGCACAATCAAGTTCATAAGTAATATCTCAAAAAAAAAAAGTCTATGGAATCCATCACCTAGAAGTCCACCTACGTGCAACCATTGAGTGCCATCGTTTATGTCAAAAATTATGTCATCTATATGGATGCCCTTTTGGGTCCCCTTTCTAGCCTAATATAGTATTTTTCTTCTAGGAGGCATAAATATTTACCACAATATCATTTTTTTGACTTCTTAGAGTTGTTAGAAAGGCCTCTATGAGAACTATGCAATGGTATAGGTTTGATTATCAAATTTTTATATTTTTATCAAAATTTGTGCTATGAAGTTGGAATTTATATAGAATGGTTAAAAGGTCATAAATTTCACATACATAACCAAATTTTTGATTTTAAATAGGTGATGGAGAGAATTTGTATAATAGATCAATTATTTTTTACTTGAATGATCAATGAAAGATTTGTATTTATTTGAGCACTTGTAGGAGCTTGAGATTTATTGTATGATTGTGTGAGCATATGGATAAATTAAAGGGTGGAAAATTATGGGAGTGCATGTTTTTATGAGAACAATATGATGGTACAATATTTTATTAGATTTGATGATTGGTTATACAAGTTTATAGGTATTTTTGGAGTATAGACTTTGATGGAGATAGGTATACAATTTGTCTTCTATTTTGAGGACATGGTTGATATGCATGTGAGACATGGACTATCATTTTAGTGATAATTTGAGCACAAGTACAATTATGGTGATAATTATGTTTCATAAATATTCATGTACATTTGAGTATTGACATAACATGATCACAAATTTATTTAAAAGGTTGTGGTATTGGTTGATTCATGATTATAGGTGATGGTGTGGTTTAGTATTAGGAGGTTTCTCTTATCTCTTGAATTTTATTTTGGCTCCTTAATTATGGTTAATTAGTAATGTATTTTTTTGGAAAATCAAATTTTCAAGTGATGTAGAGTTTGAGTCTTGAGATATATAGGTTTGCTTCTTGGTTATCTCAATTTATAGGTTACTAACGTGATGGTGAGTTTATATGTTGCATTGGTTTTGGATCTATGAGTTATGCAATTTTATTGGTTGGTCACCTATTGGTTGTAGTGGGATAACTCAAATGTGGACTATCTATATCCACATGTTTTTTTAGTGTTGTTACAAATTTGATTAGTTAGCCTTGTTTGTGGTCATTTGTTCATTCATATGAGAGGATAGATGATTAAAGTGCCAATATAGTTAATAATTGGGGATAATATTATGTCATTTATTATGATGTCATGGATATATTGGCTACACACTTTAGTGGGATATATTAAAAATGATGACTTGGTGGTGGTTTCTCTTCTTGGCTTGGAGATCTTGGCTCTATTGCATTCTCTAGAGTTATGGGTATTGCAGTTGAGTGTGTGTGGACCATGTGTGATATTAATTTAGTAGATGATTATTATCATATGCTCAAATATGTTAATATATTGGTTAGCCATGGAGGAATTTTGGAGTCTTGGGTTGAGGTGTTGATTTATGACTTGCCAGTTTTTATGTGTGATCCTTGGTTAAGAGGATGCTTTGGTGTTGTGGCATGGTGGAATCTTGATTGCACATTAGAGTATTAGAATGAAAAATTATTCTTGAGAGAAGGATATATTCATTGGAGCATATGATCTCCTAGGAGGAGATGTTAGATCAGGATGTCATGATGTGTTCTTGATTATGTAGCTAGAGATTTGATAGTGACTATATAGTTTTCTTAATATTAAGTACATTGGTCATGCACTTGGGAGATTCATGAGAATGCAGTCTTATATTTGGACATTAGCATAGATTGATTAGTTGTATGTGATTATGGATACTTGAAGACTTGGGTAAATCTAGATTTCTCTTGATTTTAGAGACATTTTTTGAGATAGTTACTCTTTGGAGGTTTAAAGAACTCCAAGGAGCCTTCACCTAGATATAGATATGGGTTCGTGATGGACCTATAGAGGAGATTGTTCTTGGAGATAGTTATTGTGGCTTGGTGTATCTTAGAGGAGAATCTCATTCCCTACTCTTGGTCTACTTAGTGAATAATGATTTGATAGGTATTTCTCACTTTATGTTTGGATGCATTATGTTTTATGATTTGTATTCTTATGGATATGAATATTGAACTATGCTTGTTATTTCTAGGGGTTTATTTGAGGAGTTTTTAGCATGCTTATCTCCTTGCACGTATGAGTTTGATTTATAATTTCATTTATGATTATGAGTTTAGGAGATGTTATTGGGATTATTTTTGGTTAGGGAATGGATTTGAGTTTGATATTACTTGGTTATATATGTTTACATCTATGTTGATTATAGAAGATACATGTGCTTTATTTGATTTATGAGATTGAACAGTTGGGTGTTGTTAATTAGGATTTTCACTCGGGGTTGTGAAGGAGGTCTAAGTTGACATGACTTATCACTTTGAGGTGTTAGTAGTGTAGACACCTAAAAAATTCTTGAGTACATCACATTACCTAGATTTTGATTCCCTCTCTTGAAATTGACACCCCCATGTCAAAATTTTGGTTGTCTTAAGTCGGGCGATGTTTTGCTAAGTACTGCTAACCTAGGTGGTGTTTTCACTAGTTTGTCTGACTTCCCATCTTACCGCCTATTGTCATTTACTTCTCTATTTTCTTAAGGGCGGTGTTTTAAGGCGTGAGTGTAACTTCCTATTTTCTCTAAGTATTTCATTTGAAGGGATGGTGGTCTGTACTCAAGATTCATGAACTCATTGAAAAGACCGCCGATGATAAGTTTCAGAGTTTTTCAAGTTTGGGTGGGAATTTAAGTGGTTTGAAACTACAAGTGGTGATTTATTCAGTTTTGTGAACTCTCCATATTACTGCCCCAAGTATATTTTTCAAAGGGAAATCAAAGAAACCACAGTGCAATTCATTTTATTAAGGTGCATTCCATATTCAAAGTAACAAGTCATTGATGCTAAAGTGAGTAAATAAACATCATTCAGATACTGTAAATGAAACCAAAATAAAAGATAGAATTGCTCATAAAAGAGAGGTGACACTAAAATTATAAAATGCTATATTTTTATTATATATGCTAGTGGTGATACAAAATCCACCGTGCGATTACAAAAAGCTGGATAATATCAAACTATGATTTCTTTAGACACACAAGGTAAAAATCAACACACGGATTGCTTCCACTACCACCTAGAGGTGCTTTATTTGAGCAAGTGATAGCAAGTTCTCATGAGACTACAGGAATTGGGAAAACATCCCATGTCGTTCCTCACCAACCTTGCATGGAGAAGGGTCACTGCTTCTTTGGTGGCTTCATTTTGGGTCACGATCGTAATGTAGATAGCATCACCCACCAATCCACTTCGTGGGTATTTTCTAAGACCAACAATGGCTACATTGACTCGATGGAGAAAATTTGGTTGAACTAGGCGTTTTACAACTCTCATACCCCAGTCATGATGCCCAGAGGTGCAAATAATGGTGTACACAAAATGCTCCAAAAGTGTAGCATTGTGCACATGCACTTGGTTAAAAAATGCCTCTCCTAGTATGCTACATAATACCTCCTCTTCAATTTCACTCTAGACAATGAAGCCTTCTTTTAGCTGATCAGATAATCACTTGAAGAAGGGGTTGCATTCAATCTCTTCGATGACAATGAAATCATTCATAAACGCTCCATTGCTCTGAGAACTCACCATGTTTGATGCTTTAGGTTGGTGAAGTGTGGTGGTTCCTGTTGAATTTATAGAAGGATGGTTAGACATTTGAGCTAAATATGATCAAGATGATAGGATGGAAATATGGTAGGAATTAATTGTTGATATGACTAGAATTTAAGTTATATTCCCAATTGATCGTCTTGCTAGATAACTTGCATGTGCAATTCTATTGTACCTCTACGACAATTATGTAATGCCTAATTTGGGAAACATGCTAACCACTCAAGAATTGATAGCCATGGGATAGAAATTAAGACAAGAAATGTTTGGTTATCACCTAAAGTCATATCATTGGCGATGCAATAATTTTAGCTATTTATCATTTTCCGGCTATCAGTTTTCAAGATGAACAATTAGGTGACAAGAAAGTGTTAATTCAAATGACTGGTAACCATCGAAGAGAGGAAGACAACCCATATATCTGGGTGGGGAACTATTCAGAATGGGTCCGATTCTTGAAGAGTACACTGTAAGGTAATCGAGGGAGGAACACTTTCTTCATTTAGTTTTGAGTTTATTTCTGATTGCAATTACTCATAATCTATGAGTTGAATGCAATGTTGATTGTACTGACCTGTGAGTCATGTGCGTATTTGGAATATATTTTCTGTGTGAAATCTATTTAGTCATATTAATTTCATTTATTGCAATTATAAAATTTCTCCTTTTCATTCACATTTGTCATTAGTCATTCCAGTCTATCTGCTAGCTGATTAATGACCCCTTTGAAGTTTATTTCACATTAGAAACATTTTTATGGGATGATGTTTTCTTCCTTTATTACTTTTTGGTTAAAAGCACATTTATTATCTATTAAATTATACGAGGGAGTTGTACCTCTCAGTTCAAAGGAAAGTCACAAATATAATTATGACATTTCCAAAGCTGTTAGTGACTTAGCCCCCAGTATGCCACAGGCAAGAGAGTCACTGATTTAGATATATTTATCAAGGGCCAATTCATTCACCAATAGATTTTTGGTGACTCCATTGGGGATCGATTGAAGTTTCTGATAAGTTTCCATCATGTCATGCAACAAGATGGTACTTCCTTATAATGATGTGTTCCCCGTACTTCAACCTGACTTGGATTGGATGTAGGCAGAGCAAGAGGATATCATATTGTAATTAAATACACTCACTTGGAGGTACAAAAGGAGTGCAACAGATTATATGTGAGCTAATTTCATCTTGGAGGAAGAAGAACATTCCATACATCCACCTGTACCAATGATTGAACATTCCCCGAGGTTGATCTTCAAGTATTATGATGACCCACCCCACCATCCTAATCCAAACCCAAATCAGTCTCCAAATCAACATCTTAATCAACACCCTAATCAGTCGCTGAATCACCCTCCAGCTCAATCGCCACCTAGGCAATAACCTAGGGGTCCCCCTTTCTTTACTCCGCTAGGAGTTGGCAACTCTAAAAATCAATGGCTTCCATTCCATGGGGTAACCCTATTAGAACTTTTTCCCTATCGCAATACAATGACCTACCACATGGATCGAGGAAAAGATTCCCCAAATTCTCTAGTAGTGATTCTCAAGATCTAGAAGAACATGTTTTGGCTATGACCACAATAAGCAAAATCCTGGGAGTTAAAGAAGAGGACATCTTTGTAAGGATGTTTGTTGACAGTCTAGTTGAAAAGGCAGCCAAATGGTTTAGAGGATTGGAGAAGGGTTGTATAGATGGTTGGGATATCCTGCACAATTTTTTTTGCAACGCTTCAAGGGTTCTATTGATGTTGCCACTTTACTTCGATAGTTCTTCTAAATTGTAAAGGAAAGAAAAGAAACTATGAGGGATTTTGTCTATTGATTAAATCAATCTCTTTGAAATATTCCTACACCAGAACAATTGAGCAAAATAATTCAGTTCCATGTATTTACTCATGCTCTTGACCCCAATGTCTAGCTCATTTAAAAAAGGGATAAGATCTTTGGAATCAAATAGGCTCAAATTGAAGTAGTAAATATTGAAGATGATTTGATTACAGTAGGAAAATGGAAGCTTAATGATGTTACCAAGCCTGTTATCGATCACTCATTATCTATTTGCAGTTTCTCGAGACTCTTGATTGTTACAAATCTCTCCCATCCTACTATTGAGATAATGAACTTGACAATATTGGATGACATGCAGTTCTCACCTGAAAGGAATATAGGTGAAAGGAAGGAAAATCAATGTTGGTATGCCTAGGCATATAGTCTAAACACTTCAATTGAATCAAAAGATGACCTCAACTCATCAAGTGATGATGAAGATTCAACGCCATGAGGAAGGTATGCCCCTACTTTTTAGTCTACTCCATCTATTCTTGCAGATAATTTGTCCCATATAGTTTCTACCAGAGAAGATCAAGGGTTAGATTATCGTTCCACTCTAGAATATGAGGCCTTTACCTTTGAGGATACTGCTGATATAATTGCATGTGCAATTGAGGGGATTAATGAAGATCCTTCAAGTGAGGATGGGGTAAGGTGGTTGATAAATTTGAATCCCATTTTCATGTTTGATGAATTTGATATTCATGATAATTTTATGTTTGAAGAACCAGGGTTTGGTCTGCCAGAATCGTCAACAATGGAGGTTGTTCATTTTTTTGTTGATGGCCAAGAGAAGGATATTGCAGTGGTAAAGGATTGAAGTGTCATAGAGTCACAATGTAGCTGTGATGATAAAGAGGTTTCTCATGAAACAATAAGTTATGCCATCATAGGGGGTATAAAAAATTCAAATTTGTCTCAAGGGCGGGAGACTATTTCAATGATGAGGTCTCAAGAAATAGCCAAAAAAATTCTAGACACTTCTATGCATGGAATTTTGCATTAGGATGAGGTTTATGATGAGAGATGGCTATTTGGGAGTATTGGAATTGGCGTTTTATTCTATTACAATGCCCGTGTTTGGGTTACTCAAATCTTTACCTTGCTCTAGAAACTGCATACATTAACAGGTTTTTTTAGATCTGGGTCCTTCTCACAACCTATCAATGGTTTCATGTGAGTTATTATTTTCTCTCTCCTTGGTAGGTGTCAACCTACCCTATACATATATTTTTTTTGGTGTGTCATTTTGGTTGTGTTTGTTGAATATCCCATATACTGAGAGAGGGGGGGGGTGAATTAGTATCTGCTAAAACTTATTGAACAAACACCATCACACACTCTAAAGCAGATAACAAAAAAGATAAGCAAGAGTAATAACAGAACATGAAACCACACAACACGTGAACACCAAAATTTTACGTGGAAAAACCAATGAGGAAAAAACCATGGTGAGGATTAGCTCACTATATATAGTAGTTCCAAAAATTGGATACAAAAGAGGCTCACTGCCAAATACAAAAGCTCACTACTTATAAGTAGGACTCACTATCCAAACAAGGAGTCACTGTCCAGAATGAGAGGATCACTACCTAAAAAAGATTATAGAACAAAAAATGGCTTCACAACCAAAATATGAATTGGTAAGAGTGCACCTAAAAAGTGTTGATTCAGTTCCTTTGATGCTCAGAGAATTCTCATGCCAACAAACTAATATTCACTCTTCACAACTTCACACACCTCTATCTCACTGTCTATCTTCTACAATCTGTTATTATACTCACACACTCACTTATGTCTTCAATCTCCAAACAATCATGTATATATACTTAACACGCCCGCAAGCATCAATTAGGTCGGCTTCAAGCATATATAAAACTTCTCCAAAATTATTTCAACTGTGTAGCATGCTATATCATGTCAGCTTGGACCAAAGATAGGTCGCTCATATATCTGCAACACAAATTAAATCATTATATCACTAACTGTTTATTAGGTCGGCCATGTATAGACCTAATAAAAAAATGTAACACCGTAGCAAAGCCAACTCGCCATACGACCATATGAGCACACGGGATTGTATACTTACACACTTCTAGTATACATAAACCTTTTCCCAAAGATGAAAACAACAATGATCACCAAAGGGAAAATGCGGACCAAAATATTGGACTAGAAGCATCGAAGGATGTAAACATGTTCTTCATACCGGTTCAGAGTACCAGACCAACTTGACACCTTAATCTATATGGTGACATCAATGACAACATAAAACATGATCTTCTTCATTCTTCCAACAATCTCCCCCTTTGTCATTGATGGAAACATGTGCCAAAAAAAAGATCTCAAAATCTCTCCTGATCATTTCTCCAAAATTCTCCCAAAACTCTTTAAATCTCTCCCCCAAAATTCTCCAAATCTCTCCCCCTTTGACATCAATGGAAAAGGGCAACCAAAAAGATAGAAAATAAGTTTATGTAGATGGTGACATTGCATATACAGAAAAACTTCAAAACTTTAGGGCTCCGAAACTTCAAAAAAATTTCAACCACTCAAAACTTTCAAAGCTTAAAAAAACTTCCAAAACTCCCCCTTTGTTTAACAATTCAAATTTTATTCTCATCTTGTTTTATTTTCCTTTTCATTTTTCCTTTTCTTTCCTCTTTTTTGCCACAACAAAAAAACAACAAAAATTCAGAAACTCGAGTAAAGATAACACTTTTCACTTGAAACACTTTCTTGTATCTCTCTTTCATAATTGGAAGAATCCACTTCCAAGAAAACACAACAGAATCCATTCGAGCATACATACTTTCCAACATAGCCAACAAAGTAAATGAGGATGACCACTTTGTAGATGAGCACTGGCATTCACAATCTTCAGTATCATGGAGTATTCCAAAAATATGATCTAATCGGACCTCAACAACTTCTTTAACCAACTAGAGAGTTCTCACCACATCTTCCCTTTGTCTTTGAACAATAATCAACTCTGCTTGCAATTCTCCAACTCTCATTCTTTATTTTCCTTCTTTCCAATGCTTTTCATTTAAGATTCAATTGCTTCAATCTTGCTTTTAAAATTGTCAACTTCAGCAGGCCACCAGAGATAATATTTGTAGATGTTCAAAATTTCTTTAATGCATTTCTTTGTCTCATTTATGTGTTTAGATAATCTCTGCTTAGCTTTAGGACATCTTTTCCCAACCATGTCTTTAAACTTACGTCCTTCCAGACCTTCCAACAACATTATTTCTTCAAAAAATTCAACTAAGTCATCTGGTAGAGAATAAAAAACACTTGAAACATCAATACCTTTTCTAAGCAGATACTCTACCAGAGCATCATCGATCTTGAGTTTGTTTACTGGAGAGCAGGCATTCCATAGGTCACCAATTTTCTTCATTTTACCTTTAGCTAACATTGTTTGGATATCATCTGGATCAGAAGATTCAGATCTAGGTAGGGATTCTTCTTCATTCTCTTTCTCCTCCAGAATACAAATAACATCTTCTGAGATAACTTATTTTATTTGATTCCGGAGGGGAATCACCAAGAATAGCTTCCAATTATTTTTTACCGAAGGATGAACCCTCCTCAAATCGACTAGACAAAGTCATATCGAAGCACATATCCTTTTGCAGGGATAAGAAAAACACTTTACTAGCACTTGTATTATTCTCCATATCTTCCAAATATCTATATATTTGTTTTCCAACAGGAATCCTGAATTCCCACTTGACATTTTCTTTTCTCGGTAACGAGCTTAGAAAGTAAAATACCAGACATGTAAGCAAAGAGCCAGATTGGAAAGGGTATCCCTCGACCAAAGACATTCGTACATTTTTAGTTAGGTTTTCCAAAATCAAGCTACACAGATCAAATTGCTTATTTTCCTTCACCATTTTATTTTCTAGATACATGACAATAGCCGAAGTAGAACCATCACTATTTCTGAAATATATTTCAAAAAGTATGCGATGGTGTTTATTCAATAAGTTTTAGCAGATACTGATTCAGCCCCCTCTCAGTATCTAGGATATTCAACAATTGGTATCAGAGCTTTGGTTCCTCGAAGAAGAGCTTAATTGCTTGAGGAAGATTATGTAGATTGAACAAATGGATAAAGAAGAGCTTCGGGTTGCTCTTGATGATCTTGACAAAGCTGAAAATGAAAAGAAAGATCTAAAAGAGAATCTTGATGAGGCGAATGAATGTATCCGGAAATTGAAAGAACAATTGAAGAAACTCAAAGAAAGGCATAGAGAAGTGATTGAATAATTAAAAAACGCAAATGAAGATATTACCGGACTAAAGCTGAAAGTGGAAGAAAAGAAGAGAATTGAAGAAAGTATGAATATAGTGGTGCAAAGTAATTTTGATGTGTGCTCAAGGCTTGAACAAGAAGTGATGAACCTGAAAGTAGATCTGGAAAAATCAAAACTCTATGAAGATAATTTCAAGACAAGCTCCACCAAGCTTGATGAATTGATTGCAGGACATAAACCATCTAAGGATAAAGGAGGTTTGGGGCTAGAAACAGGCGAAAGCTTAAATCCAGTGAACAATCAAAAGACTCAAGGTAAAGGAAAGTAGACAAGAAATTCAAGAAGAAGACCACCTATCAGACAACCAAATGCTCAAAGGTATCCATATTTCAATGACGTTTATTTTTCATGCAATAAATTTGGTCATAGGGCTACTGAATGCAGGAGTAGGATGAATCAGATTTTTGGTTCCTTCTCTAGACAATGCTATGCATGTAATAAGATTGGACATAGAGCAAGTGAATACAAAACTCATATGATGAATCGGTTTAATGGAGGTAGAATGAATCAATATTTTGTTGGCTACTGCTATACTTTTAATAATTTTGGACACAAAGAAAATCAGTGTAGATCAAGGATCAATAAAAGTCAAACAAATTAGAGAAATGTTGTCTGCTACAATTGCAACAAACCGAGACATATTTCAAGAGTTTGCAGAAACAAAAAGGGAAAGCAGTCTGCTTCAGTAAATAAGAATGAACCTATGAAGAATATTGACAAAGATGAGATTAAGGAAGAGATGAACAAAATATGGAAGAAGAAAGAAGAACCAGAGATGACAAATGTGTCTGTGTCCTCATCTGGTACAGATGATTCCTTCGGGAATTAGACCTAGCATGGTCTTAGGGGGAGCTTTAGCAAAAAAATGTTCAAAACCCCTTGGAAATATGGCGTGTTGAATGTTGGCACGAGGATATGTTGTAGAGTTTGAATGGATAGAGGTTATGCAAAAAAAATCTAGAAGAAAAAGTGCAACCATGTTTGTTTGCGAAGCGAATTAGGGTTTCTCAGTGCAGTAAAGAAAGGTTTTATCATCTTTTTGAAGCTTGTTGCATTTAATGTGAATTAGGGCAAAGCGATGATGTATAAAGTGAATTTCACAAGTCATTTTTTATCACTTGTGCATTTTAAGAACTCGAAGAACATCTTGGAGCGATCCTGAAGCAATTTGGAGCAATTCTGAAAGATCATTGTGAACAATCAAGAATAGGTTACAAAAGTTTTCTCTCGCGGCTGCAAAAAGGAAGGTAAGAAAATAAGTATTTATTGTGTAAGGAAGAATTTGAAGAAGTTAAGTACTACAATGGAATCTATTCCACTGAAACTTAAGGGAGTTGAACTAGAAGAATTTGATCATAGAAAAATAAAGGAAATGGAATTAGGGTTAGAGTCGAATGATTTGCAGAACATAAAAACCCTAGGTTTAGATTTATGGGGAGAATTCCCTTGGTTTACAAATAAGGAATCTATCTTGTTCCATTTGAGTCAAATTAAGAATGGAAGGATTATGTTGGAAAAACCCTATCCTATTACGAAGGAAGCGATTGAAGCTATCACCGTGTTATGCAGTGTTGGTGACCTTCCTGGAAAGAAAAATGTGAAGTACAAAGAGGTGGAAGAATTAACTGGAATTGACAAAGACCCTCAAGCCTTACTAATAAATACTATTGTCAACCCCATCATAAGGTATGTTGCGTATGGTATTTCTTACAAAATATATTTCAGAAAGTATGTGATGGTGTTTGTTCAATAAGTTTTAGCAGATATCGATTCACGCCCCCTCTCAGTATCTAGGATATTCAATAGTGTTTTCTCTATTTTTGAGTTTTTTTTTTGTCCCTCCTCTTTACTCGACTCTGTGCCCAATGGATATAGAACTGGTCGTAATAATTTTTGGTCCTTGGTTGCATCCTTTGTAGTCCTTGTCCCCAGTTAGAGCCTCTATTATCTAGATTTCAGTTCCCTCTCTTGAACTTGACACCCCCATGTCAAAATTTTGGTCAAGTCTTAAGACGAACAATGTTTTGCTAAGTACCACTAACCTGGGTGGTGTTTTCACTAGTTCGTCTAACTTCCCATCTTACCGCCCGTTATCATTTACTTCTTTGTTTTCATAAGGGCAATATTTTAAGGCATGAGTGTAACTTCCTGTTTTCTCTAAGTATTTCATTTGAAGGGATGGTGGTCTGTACTCGAGATTCATGAACTCATTAAAAATATTTCCGACGAAAAGGTTCAGAGTTTTTCAAGTTTGGGCAAGAATTTAAGTGGTTTTTGAAACTACCATCGATGATTTATTCAGTTTTGTGAACTCCCCATAATTGCCTAGGTATATTTTTCAAAAGTTAATCAAAGAAACCATAGTGCAGTTATTTTTACTAAGGTGCATTCCAGATTTGAAGTAACAAATCATTGATGCTAAAGTGAGTCAATAAACATCATTCAGATACTGTAAGTGAAACCAAAATCAAAGACAAAATTTATCATAAAAGAGAGGCGACACTAGAATTATAAAACACTATATTTTTATTATATATATATGCTATTGGCGATACAAAATCCACTGTTCAATTACAAAAAAGTTGGATAATATTAAACTATGATTTCTTCAGACACACAAGGAAAACATCAGCACATGGATTGCTTCCACCACCACCTGGAGGTGCTCTATCTAGGTAGGTGATAGCAAGTTCTCATGAGATTGCAGGAATTGGGAAAATAACCCCATGTCATTCCTCACTAGCCCTGTATGAAGAAGGGTTACTGCTTCTTCAATGGCTTCATTTTTGGTCACAATCACAATGTAGATAGCGTCACCCACCAGTCTGCTTCATGGGTAGTTTCTAAGACTAGTAATAGCTACATTGACTTAGTGGAGAAACTCTGGCTGAACCAGGTGTTCCGCCACTCTCATGCCCCAGTCACGATTCCCAGAGGTGCGAATAATGGTGTACACAAAATGCTCCAGAAGCGTAGCATTGTGCACATGCACTTGGTTCAGAAACGCCTCTCCTAGTATGTTGCACAATACCTCTTCAATTTTTCTCTAGAAAATGAAGACTTCTTTCAGTTGATCAGATAAATTCTTGAAGAAGGGGCTGCATTCAATCTCTTCGATGACAATTAAATCATTCATAAATGCTTTGTCGCTCTGAGCACTTGCTATGTTTGATGCTTTAGGTTGGAAAAGTGTGGTGGTGCCTATTGAATTTATAGAAGGATGGTTAGACATTTGAGCTGAAGATGATCAAGGTGATAGGATGGCAATGCGGTTATAATTAATTGATATGAATGGAATTTAAGTTATATTCCTAATTGATCATCCTGCTAGATAGTTTGCACGTGTGATTCCATTGCACCTCTATGATAATTATTTAATGCCTAATTTGGGAAACATGTTAACCACTCAAGAATTGATGGCCACGAGGAAAAAATTAAGACAAGAAATGTTTGATTATTGCCTAAAGTCATATCATTGGCAATGTAATCATTCTAACTATTTATCATTTTCTGGCTATTGATTTTCAAGATGAATAGTTAGGTGGAAAGAAAGTGTTACTTCAAATGATTGGAAACCATCGAAGAGAGGAAGACAACCCATATATCTGGGTGGGGAATGATTCAGAATGGGTCCAATTCCTAAAGAGTACATTGTGTTGTAATAGAGGGAGGAACACTTTCTTCATTTAGTTATGAGTTTATTTTTGATTGCAATTGCTTATAATCTGTGAGTTGTGAGTTGATTGTAATGTTGATTGTACTGACCTGTGAGTCATGTGTGTATTTAGAATATATTTTTTGTGTGAAATCTATTCAACTACATTTATTTCATTTATTGCAATTATGAAATTTCTCCTTTTCATTCACATCTATGATTAGTCATTCCAGTCTGTGTGCTAGCTGATTAATGACCCCTTTGAAGTTTATTTCGTATTAGAAAATTTTTTGTGGACTAATGTTTGTCACCTTTATTTCCTTTTGGTTAAAATCACATTTATCATCTATTAAATCATACGAGGGAGTTGTACCTCTCAATTCAAAGGAAAGTCACAAATGCAATTGTGACATTTACAGAGTTGTTAGCGGCTTGGCCCCTAGTATGCCACGGGAAAGAGAGTCATTAATTTAGATATATTTATTAAGGGCCAATTCATTCACTAACACATCACACATCGAGATTTCACATATTAACACCATTTCTCTCCTTTCTCATCTATTTCACCTATTTAATTAAATAATGTCAATTATTTAGTTAAATTCACCATTTTCTCCTATTAATCGAATAATTGATTTTATTTGATTAATTCATCATCCTTCACACTAATTTTCTTCTCATTTGATAAAATAATGAAAATTATTCAATTAAATGTCATAAATCCTCTTTGATTAAATAATTCCTAATTGTTTAATTAAAGTTTTTAATTTTTCCACTTGCACAATTAAATAATTTCCTAATTTTTTTAATTAGTTAATTTCTTCCAATCATTCAAAGGATATTCTTAGGGAATATTCCTCCTTTTCAAATTCAAAATTTCCCTCCACATGAAAATATCTCCCACATGCTTCCTAAAATCAAGGGATTTATTATTGTATCAAGCATTTTGGACCTTTGATTAAGATCCTTGATCCACGCCATCCAACATTATCAACCCTTGATCCCATCTTTGGTCCATGTCTTCATCTCTCATCCATTTTCATCCATTGATTAGCCGATTCAATCCCAACAATTGATTCATTCCAAAAATCTATAAATACTCCTCATTTTATATGATAATTCATTCACAAACATTGAGAGCATCCTTACTCTACTCAGATTCATACTCACTTCTTGAGCTTTTGAGAATTTTGTGGATCACCATTAGCATATTGCACCAAGCTTTTGAATCTACCTCATAATGGATAAGGAAATTTGAGCCATCCAACATCCAACATCCAACGTTCACTTAATTACACTCAATCCACCATGGGATTGTTGGTTTGCACTCTTAGTTTAGTTTAATTTTACTTCAATTGATGTTTATGCTTTAAAATGAATCTTTCTTGAGTTTTAGGATTAATTTCATGGAATATGGCTTTAAATTGATCAATTATCTTATTTGATTGTTTAATTCTATTGCGTTTGATATTTTTATCCAACCATATGAAATTTTGGCATGCTCGGTGGGACCCCATGTCCGTAATCTAACAATATTTTTGAGTTTTGTTGGATTGCAGGTTCAAGAGGACAACCTGACGCTTTTGTAAGTAAAGATTAATGTTATTATAGACAAATATCTATACTATTGCTTCCTTCGACGCTTCTAAATTTAGAAAACCCAATACTGTTGTCAAACTTTGACTCTTCTATCTTATAACCAATTTAATGTTATTTTTAAAGGTTGACACTTTTGTCAAAGATCGACGCTTTTGCATATAACAACATGACACTTCTATTAGAATAGCTCGATGCTTTTGTCTAGTAAAAAAAGAGGTAGTTTAAGGTTTTCATCTCATTTCATCTAGTCTTTAGCTAACACTGATTGCTTTCTATCCTTTGTTTGTTGCTTTTCACTAATTGTTTGTAGGGAATTTAGCTTGGAGGAATTGGAATCATAACTAGTGATTTTTATCACTATGGATTTTAACTTAGAAACATTTAAGTTTTGGTGTTCTTAAAATGAATTCATCTTTCTTTGGGTTTAAAAAGAACAACACAACTTACACCTTTATTTTGGGCTTAAAAAGAACAATATAAATTACATGCTTTGAATTTGGTTCTTAAAATGAACCAAACATTTGATCCTTGGTGCATGTTTAAAATGAACATGAGTGCTTTGTATTATATGATTGGTAGGTTTAGATGTGTATCCTCTCCCCTTACACCTTGTGTGAACTTGGGTGAAGAGAAAAATCTTTAACTTGCATTTTATTTTTCATTTTAGCTGAAAGCGTGTTGTTTATGTATCCTCTCCCCTTGCGCTCCATGTGATCTTAGGTGATGAAAAATAGAAACACACAAGCTTCCCTTGCAAGTAGGAGGCCTGCCTTGGGGCACATCTTTATTGATAACCCAAGGGATCAACCTCAAGCAACATTTTCTGGCATACTATAGAAATTGGATGAGCTCAAAAGCTATAGTTTGATCCATGCATGTAGTGTACTAGAATTTTGCTAGTGATCTAGGGTAATTTTGGATCATGAAGAGATGTCTATGTAGTCGACGGTGTTCAGAGATGTTCCACCCACTAAGAAGAAATTTGTACGAGAATCTTAAGATCTATCCGTTGTCTTCTTATGGAGGTGCAATGAGATAACATCATCCAATGAAGTTACTTGCTATGTATTAATGCTTGTTGAGGCAACAAAAACCTTGCAAGGAAATTTTCCTTCCAATGTAAGAGGTGTTTCATGTATGCAAGCATACTCTAGTTGTCCATTCAAGAGAAATTATTTTATGAGTAGGCCCAAATTAAGAAGATAATCCTAATCTACCACTAAATAGGTTGTACTTCATGATGTGTTTTCTTGTGGAGACCTTGTCACACTCTTTAGTTTGGACTTGTTGAACATCTGGAATAATGAGAGGGGGGGGGGTGAATCATTATTCCACAATCCAATAATAAAATCCACTTAACCATTATCACAATAATGACTGAATCAACAAGAGAGAACATAGAAACAAGACAAATCAATCATGCACATGAACACCAAGATTTTTATGTGGAAAAACCAATGAGGGAAAAAACACGGTGAGGGTTAGCTCATAATATATTATATCTGGATACAAAATATTACGGGGCTCACTGTTAGGACTCAGTGTCCTTAAAAGGCTCACAACTTGTGTCCAAAATATGGCTCACTACCAAGATACAATAATGGTGGCTTATTGCCAAAATGATGAACTGATGGAATACACCTTCTATGTGCAGGGTTCAGTTCCGCTAAAGCTTAGAATACAAAGTGCCACATTGCATATCTTCACCTTTTTCCCTTCTCCACTGCTCATAGTTGCACACTCTTTTTGCTTACTACTATCTTGTATTTAGACAAGTATATCTTATCTATCAATTAGGTAGGCACCATATAAGATTTAATCATTTCATCCAAGTAGTGCATTGTACCAAGTCAGCTATTAGTCTTCATAATATATTTCATTCGCTGAGTCGGCCAAGACTAAACCACAATTCTCCAAACTAGCAAATAATTCTCAAAGCAAACATCTTCCAGATCTAAGAGCACGTTAGTTTCCCATCATACTACCAGTAAAGAGACCATAAAAAAAACCATAGTATATGAATGTTCACCTTAGTAGAATGCAGAGTCTCCCACACAATATACCTTCACATAGAACAATAGTAGAATACAGAGTTGAACTCTGTCAGAGATAACTTTTTGTACATAGCAAAAAGATGTATCAAGATCCAAGATATAGCTATCCGAATGAGCCAATAAAGCATGGTTAGGAGACCAGATTCATATCAGATCTTGCGATGAGTTTCAGACTCAAATACCAACATACTAATCTACCACAAAGGAGTATTACCAGAAAAAAAACAACTTCTAGTAGACCAAGTAAACTTCTCATACTATTATCACCATATAGTTATTACCATGTTGACATCAATGACAACATAGGAACAACCAACACAACCATCCATACTTCATGCTCATGTTGCAAAGCTTACAAATCAACACTATTGTTATGATAGTTTGATGCTTTTATCAAACTTTGGCGCTTTTATAAATACTTTGACGCTATTGTAGAAAAAACTTGACACTTTTGTCAAAATTGGAAAACAACAAACTTCAAAAAATTATTTGATTCTATCTTTTGGTTCTCAAGCACTATATGGTTTCAAATTAATGCAAAATCAAAATTGGTTCATTGATATCAGTCAAAACAACAAACAAAGTCCATGTTCATTGTCATGTTAAACTTGTCAAAACACTTTTTAGGTTCTCATTAGGATCAAACATCAAGCCATTAACATCAAACCATCAAAACATCTCAAACAAAAACTTGATATTTATACACAAATCATTTAGACTTAAATTGATCACCCTATCAACTACTTTAACTTCATACTTGGAAATAATCTATTTGCAAGTATTTAGTTGAAATGGTAAACATCATTTTGGAAAAGCTTACTTTGGAGTCATGAGTCTACTCCAAAAGTTTGCAAGTTCATCATCATCAAAATCAAACACATCTAAAAACCAAGTCTAGAATCTTATCAAAATCGAGAGTTTCATATCTTACATCCACTCACAAAATCATCCATCATCGGTCCTAAACCTATTAAAGTGTCAATATTAGAAAAATGTAAGGCAACCAAATTTTTTCAAGAAAGTCATTCACATCCCACATCTCCTAGGGTTGACATGAATTATATGATCACAACAAGGTCACAACACAAAAGGAAAATGGAAGCGAATCCTAATATTCCAAACATGACTACAACAACAAGTGCTAGTGCTAGTGAACCAATCTTAGGGATGCCTGATTTTGACCCTAGAGGTTTTACAACTCAAAGGAACACTCAAGCACCACCTCAACCATCCTAAGAAGAAAGGGTTCACATAGAGGATATCACCAACAAGCCTCAATAATTTACCATCAAAGAGTTACTTGAAATCCAATAAGATCCACAACTTACTCATGTCATAAACACAATGCTAAGTCTAGATCCAAATCAATACATGCTTAAACTCACACAAGGAGGTGTAAAACTTCTCATAAATTTTGATGTGAACACACTAAGGGAACAATCTTTTTCAAACATAGCATCCATGAGTCATCCTTCTCAAAGTGAACCCTTGGTACATAATGTTACACAACCAATGCCAAAACCATCCTCATCAAATGTACCAAGTCAACTAATGGTTACTAGGATGGATTCAACCAACCTCACAAGTCAACACGGAAATAAATTGGGTCATCACCAAAGTCTAGGGAATTATGAAAATTTGGGCATTCAAAACACCAACATTTCACCTACATTCAACACCAACATACCACCTACATTTAACACCAACATTATGCCTACATTCAACATTCAAAACACCAACATTCCACCTATATTCAATGCTCAAAATGTTCACAAAAATGTCCCTAGTATTCAAGATGATCAAAGTCTAAATAAAACAAATCCCCGACAACATCAAGTGTCTCAACATCAAGGTCTTCAAAAACCTCAAGGTCCTAAACAAATATCACAACAAAATCAAGTTTTTCAAATATCACAACAGCCTCAAGGCCCTCAACAAATGTCACAAAAACCTCAATGTTCTCAACAACATCAAATGTCACAAAAACAACAAGTACCTCAACAACCTCAAGTTCAACAATCTCAAGTACAACAACACCAAGGGTCCCAAAATCAAAATCAAAATCCACCACAACATCAACATCATCAACCCCCAAATCAACAATATCAAGCTTATCAACATCAAGGTCAAGGTCAAAACATCCTTCCATCACACCAACATCAATCAAATTTTCACAAAACCATCTCACAAAATAAACAAAATTTCCAACATCAATAATATACCACATTACAACAACTGCAACATCAACAACAAAAAATTTCTCAACAACAATTGATGTCACAATTCACCAGTTGTCACACTTCAATTTTCAACAACCTAACAATGTCCCTCAAAATCAATATGGATCTCACAATGCATCTCCTCAACATCAAGGAAGTTATCAAATGGTTCATATATCTCATGGAAATCCATAATATAAAAATATTCCTTTACCTCAAAGAAATCCACAATACCAAAATAGTCCTTTTCCTCAAGGAAATCATCAATACCAAATAGGTTCATATGGCATGAACATCCCTCCATACTAAGATCAAAATTTATACAACACATATAATCTAAGCGTTCCACCCATAGAATTATCCTCACAAATTCAAATGTTAAATTAAAAGATTCAAGAAATTCAAATGGGAAAGACCAAAAAGTCCTATGTGGTCCAAGATCTATGCCCATACCCATTTGATTGAAACATCACAATGATACCATTTCCTCCAAATTTTGAAATACCAAAATTTGATAAATACAAGGGATGTGGAAATCCTGAGGAACATATTAAAGAGTTCTACGCTGCATGCATTGAAGTATCATACAATGATTCATACCTTATGCATCTCTTCCCAAGAAGTCTAGGAGAATAATCCATAGAGTGGTTTTCACACTTACCCCAAAGAATCAAAACATTTCAAGAGATTTAGATCAATTTGTAGCAGAATTTTCCTACAACATTGACACAGATGTAACCTTGGAGGAACTTTACACTCTTAAATAGAACAAGGGAGAATACATTTCATCCTTCTTGCAATGATGGTGACACAAGGAAAGTAAGTGTAAATGGCCCATATGTGAGGAGCAACAAGTAGAAATTATTGCGGAAAACTTAGACACAGATTTAGCCTTTCAACTAAGAATGCAATATGTCACGACATTTGAGGAACTCATATCCAAAGGGCTTAACATTGAGAGGGACCTCATTGCCAAGGGAGTAATACAGATTTACAAAAATAATAACCAACCATCTAGTTCCAGTGACAAACCCCAATTTTGGGCCAAAAATAAGAATGTTACTAATGACAGTGTGATGGATGCAAAGGTTGTTATCAAGGCACCATCGAACCACATACACAACAAAAAACAGAAAAAATTTCCAAAATGCAAATCCTTCGTGAGGACCACCACCAAGAAAAAATGATGTACTCCTTGGCGATAATTGACTCCCTTAGGGGAACCTATCAAAATGGTGATAAAGATTAATCCAATCAAAAAACATTGAGCTTCCTAATTATCACAATTATCTTGAAACATAAATAAAACTATCATGGTACAATGACAAGGATTTTTACCAATACCATCGTACAAAAGGTTATAAAACACAAAATTGTATCAAACTCAAACATCTCATCCAAGACCTTATTGATCAAGGAGAAGTCAATGCTGATAAAAAATCAAGGAATGAAGATTTAGGAATCTATACAAATCCAATTTCTATTCATGGGAAGGCCAAAGATTTTGGAAAGGCACCAAGCTATAACAATGTAATTCATACCTATGATAATGTAGTAGGACATATCTGTACTACTCATTCTTCACAAGATGAGGAATTGGACATGTATCAAGATACTTTCCTAGTGCATAATCAAGATCAATCAACAGAGTCTAGCAATGTTTCATATCAAAATGACATTAAATCAGATTGCAACATAACTCCCTCATATGACTTCATGATTGGCCATATCAAAGAAGTTCCAAAGCAACAAGAAACCTACAATACCTCCTCTGAACCAATTAAGACTAGCGAAGAGTCTTTCATCCATGCTATACCATTGACCCAAGGGTCATGTCACGAGGACAATCCTGAGTATGACGAAAGTTGTTCTGAATCAAGTCAAGATCAAGATCTCATCTCTTTAAAGTATTATCATGATCTCTGTTGTATTTTCCAATCTATTAGTAAAAATTTCTCTAACATAAGTCACAATGAAGAACTCACTACCCCAAAATAATATCATGACAATGAATATCTTCCAATCCATCCAAGACTTCAAAGATATACCAACACTACCCATGACATGCTTCCTTCTGATGGACATGTAGATGATATTCATCCAAGACAAGAGTCTCCTACTATTTAAATTCCTCCAAATGATCAAGCAATAATAAAATTACAAAATATGATAGTCCAAATATATATTATGAAGAAAAATCCTATCTTGACTGTGAATCACAAGCATTTATTGAAGGAAAATCAAAATCCATATCTACTAGTCCTTGTGAGGATTACTAGCAGAGCATAGAAGAATTATCATCATGTTGTCAAGACAAATCATATTCAGTGATAGTTTCTCAGTGAATACATTATCAAGGCAAAGGATTAGGCCTACATACACATAATATCTTGGAATCAACAAAGGTAGTCAACAATCCCAAGCAACAGGTATTGATTCTTCAGTAATTAGGGAATCCAATCATGTCAGCAATACTCCCATAATATCAAGGGTAACTTTACCTAGTGCAAACATCTACATGGGGAGCATGAAGAGTCCTTATGATAAAACCGCTACCAACACTACAACTAGTCATATCATGAATCATCATTCTCGTGCCTTTTCACCCACTCGTTGGGACCAACAAAAAGAGAAAAGTCTATATCAGAGAAAATTACAAGTCATTGAACCAAAAGAAACAATAAAGCAAAATGGAAAAAGAAAATTAAAATGGATACCAAAGAAAGAAAAAGAAAATCATCCCTATCGAACTCCATTAGTCAAAGAAACTATGGGGAAAAATAAAAAAGGGAATGCCATCCATCAAAGATGTCTAGTGAAGCAAAATAAGGCTTCAAGAGTGACATACAAAGCATATCAAGAAGTTGGTCCTAATTCCACTCAAAGTTTTATATCCACCCTTCATTGCTCATCATCCCAAGTTTGGAGAATCAAATATTCCAAATCGTTGACCAATCCATCTACATCTCATATTCCTCATTATATTCCACCATCCACTTTGATATCCAAATATTGCATTGACTATGTTGATAACACAAATTTATCATAAGGACTCTAAGGGCACTCTATCACAATGTGCACATCTAGATGAGGTTCACCTTGGTATCGAAAAAGAAGATAAAAATTATTAAGGGTTCCATAAAAGTTCCTGTATATTGGCAAAGAAACTTCTCCAAGGAGGATACCATTTGTATATCATATAAGCAATATCTACATCAACACTACCAGGTGGTTCAACATGATCCAAACCTTTAAAAATAAAAAAAATCAAAGAAATAGTAAAGAGAAAAATCGTCCTCTAGTGAAAACCACTTTGGTGGCACTTTGGGAAAGTACCATGATGAAAACCTGGAAAACAAGCGTCATGAGTAGAATTGAGCATCTATGTGCACCATTTTAGGTGGAAGCATCACATTCCCTCTATTATAAATCCAAAATTCTATCCAATCTACCATCCATTCAATCTATCTTCATCCCAATATACAAAATTCTCCTGATCTTGACAAAGGTTCGATGCATACTTCACCCTTGCTCATAGAAAAATCTTGGCATTGTCTTTACCATTGATCCCATTTTATCCCATGAAGTACCATAACCCATATCTAGCATTATCTTGAGGATCTTATCACAAGATGAATCTTTCATATCCTTGACTTGCATATTCATTCATTATCTTGATCTATGCATTCGCTTATGAAATATCAAACATTGCTAGACACTGGGGGCAAGCACTCACATCTTGCTTTCGAATAACTCTCGATCCATGTCCTATATCTCAAACGTGATATTGACATCATGATCTAGGCATCATTTACAAAATCTAAAAATATCCAAAAAATGTCAAATCCAAAAACATTTTAAAAATATCAAAATATAAAAAACATTCGAAACACGTCAAAATCTCAAAAATATCCAAAATACTTCAAAATCCAAAAATATTTAAAATATCCCAAAATCCCAAAAACATCCAAATCATTGCAAAAACCCAAAAAAAATCCAAATACGGTGAAACTCCATAAAAAAGTCGAAAGCATAAAAAATTAAAAAAAACATTATTAGCCATGATGCGCTAATATCCCAACCCAATAATCAAACTATGAAGCCTTTACGTAGTTACATAGGTAAGGCCATCTTTGATGAGCCCTTGAGGCATAGGTATTTCCCCCCTTAGGTCATGTTCTCTTGGTCTAACCTTGGAAAGCCAAAACATTTGGAAAATGTCATGTAAAAAGCCCAAAACAACCTCAAATATCTTCATAAAATCCAAAATAGCCTCATAACATTTTGAAAATTTAAAAACATTCAAATAACCTCAAAATACCAAAAATAGCCTCAAAATTTTTTGAAAAGTCAAAAACATTGAAATATGTGAAAAAAAGATCACCCATCCCATCTCTCTTTCACCCACAATATACTTTCGCACATAATAAATTGAGCATCATCTTCAACCTTTGGTGAAACAAATAGAAACAAGTATAACAATTATCCAAAAAATCAAAACTTCAATGCAAAATCAAAATTTTGATCATTATCAAACATGTTGGTTAACATTTATATCAACAGCCTATCAAATAGTTAGAATTAACCAATTAAACATCTAATAACATGTCTTACATATATCTTTCCTACAATGGAAAACATCATTAGAAATCACCTTAAAACACATCCTTTGGCAAGAGATATGAATAACATTGATAGTTTTTTCATTTTGATATTTTCTTATGATTTATCTTATGGGTCCATTCCAATGATCTCTCAATGATGTCAAAAAAATGATTTAGAGAGAAAGGAATGGGGAATTTGATCATTTCTTTCATTTTTTGTGCTTGTTGGATATTCTTGTAATACGACGTTGGTGAATACTTTCCTTGCATGCACAAAAATAGTCTCAAGTAAAACAATGGTTGACATATCAGGTTCTTCATACCTTTTATGTATTAGTCCCATTACTTTGATGGCTTCATTTTCTCACATGATCAAACAAGGTTTCCATATGCTAGGTATGAATAAGGATACTCCCATCATATTGTAGAGTCAAAGTCCATGCAATAGATACAACGTCATCCTGGTCCTCAATACCTTGGTTCATTGTGTCTATTTTCTATATAAAATAAGGATTGCTATGATGAAATTAAGCCTTATTTGAGGAGTAAAATCAATTTCATCTATCTTATCTCATCATAGATCTAATAAAAATATCGAATAATCATATTTTTTTGGAATACTGAATCAATCTCAATAAATGCTAATATATCCATCTCATTCTACTTCTATCCATGCTAACATTTCCATCCTGGTATCATGACATACAACAAAAATAATATATAAATGCATCCATCCTACATCCACAAACAATCGGCATACATCTCATAGCATACATCTTGCATAATCATTGTATATCATACAAAAAGAGAAAACAAATTGTCCATAGCATTGCATTGCATACATCCTACATCCATGAATCATCACACATATATATACACATGCATCTACATCATATCATGAGCATAATAAATGAAATAACCACCATCTATCATGCATTTTCATCCATAATAACACATCCATAATGCATACACACATCACATAGATCATAAGCATGAAATAAGACATCATAATATAAATGTCACATCATCGATCATCTCATATATATCCAAAAAATGGATGTCATGATACACATCAAAGTGTGTGATATACATAAAAAATATACATGAGGCCATCCATAGCCAATGAATGAATATACATCATAATCTTGTCTACATCGACTATATGGATACAAAATTGTATAGGAGAAAATTTGCACCCCTAATGGAAATTTCCCTTTCACCCCTATACACTTTAGAAAACCAAAGGCGGAGGCTTAATTCCACATAAGCCCACTGTTCACATCACACTTGGTGTCCATTCTGAGTGTCGGTGGAGACATTTTTATCGGGGATGCCCACGTGGTGCGCAGACGTTCGCGCGACACACTTACGTCCCTAGTAGATTCCTACGACTAGAATCTGCAGAGATGTTACACTTCCTATTGGAAGTTGAAGTGTAACGCCCCTCTTCGGCTAGCTGACCCAAATATGGCCATTTTCCTCCATTCCTTCTTCATATTCTTCATTCCTTCATCCATTTTCAAGTTAGTTGATCTCCAAACTATCTCTTCACACTTTGACCATCCTCTACAAGCTTTGCAGTAGCATTTTCACACTTCAATAGAGCAATCGTAGGACAACTCCATTGCAACAGAGGCTTGAGTTCCTCTCATCTCTCTCCTCCACTAGCCTTGAGCACTTTGGATGGAGGTGGTAAGATCCTCACATCTTCTGTATTGTTTGGTTGAGTAAGCACATACTATTTTGTAGTGTCTTTTGTGTACCTAGCTTGTATTCTCTTCTTTATCACATGATTTCTACCGTTGCAAAACTTGGTTATCTGTGGAGGTGGAAACACCAAAACAGGGGTTTGAGTGAGGCAGACCCCTAAACAACCCCCCAAAATTTTCCCTCTTTTCTGTGTGCAAGTGGAGAGATCTTGGAGCAAGTTGGCAAAAATATTGTTGTGTGAGATCATCTTCATCACCCTTGTGGTAATCTATTTTATTTATCACATTCATCTTTACATTTCATATTTCTTAATCTTATTTTGCATTTCTCGAAACTCATAACTAGACTGTTAGTCCACCTTTTAGAGGTTAAGTCTTGTATCTTTGGTTTTCTATCCATACGAACACCAGAACACCTATGAGATTCCAGTGTGCCACTTTGTTGTCTAGGACCCACGCTTCTGTTCTCTGACAAAGAGCTATTCGAGATACAGGGTTGACTCTAAAGATTGACTCGCCTAGTCTCCTTTCAACTCTCGGGCTTGCAGAGTGATTGAAGGACCCATAGTTCTCATCATTCTCATCTCGCCTTCCTAACATTACTTTAAACTTAGGTAAGTTAGGGCAGCCTACTACTCTTGGCCTTTTGTGACCTGGGGCCTTGCAGCGGTTGGTCCCCCTCTTACATTTTTGGTGAACCCAATGTGAACCAATGTCTAATCTTTCATTGGTGTTATGAGTTTTTCCCTTGTACCTTTTGCTTGTCGTATCCTTGTGTGTTGTGAAGTTTATGAGAATCACAACCCATTCTATGACCTTTGGGCATATTGCTAGGAGAAGTTTGCGACACCTTCTGATGGAGAAGACGAAGGTCTCCTCTAGTTTCACTATTGGTCTTTTCTCCAGTTTTGCTGTTGATCTTGCTACATAGGAGCAAATGCCACAGGGTGAGTCTAGATTCCTCGATGAAATTGACTGCATCCCTACTCCTCCTGTGTCTCCTACATCATCATCCATAGACGAGCGTGAAGCTATCCATATTCCTTATGAATATGTCTCTAGTTTGAGCGAAGGGTTAAGTGCTTTGGAAAATCACTTGGAAAGAAACTCGAAGTTGGCTAGGGCTGCTAAGATTATTAGTGAAATAAAATATATGGTGGGAAAACATCGAACGGGCGTAGAAATCCTAGCTAGTCTCACTAGTTTGACTGAAGCGTGCACCCCCTCGAATCATAGCCACATGATACTAGGTGGCTCCTTCGAAGAACATGAGAGATAGTTGGAAGTATCAATGCCTCCTACATCTGTGTACATGACCGAAATGGTCCCTTCCATCAGTATACCTGCGGCTTCCAAAAATTCTAAGACCATCAAAGTAAAGAAAACCCCTCTAGGTTTTCACTTCACCCCTCCTGTCACCTCCAGTGGTGGAGGATTTGGTGGGACAATTGGTGGAGGCTTTGGTGGCGTTGGCGGAGGTGGTTCTGGTGGAGGTCATGGTAGTGGCTTTGGAAGTGGCGGTGGCATTGGTGGTGGCTCTGACGGTGGTTCTGGTGGTGGTTCTATTGGTCCTTTATCTTCTAATGACCCGATTTTGAACACCCTTCTTCATAATATGGGAAAGATGCAAAACCAGCTGGTGAACCTTTCCTAGGCTTCTGCCAAGCCTATCTTCCAACCCTTTTTTCGACATAGTCTATTGTTGGTAGAAATCTTGAACACTCCTTTCCCGCAAGGGATGAAGATTCCTAAATTTGAGAAGTACGACAACAAAGGGGACCCACAAACACATGTGCCCGCCTTTAATGCCTTATGCACATAATTTTTCCATCATGACACATTGATGGAAAAACTGTTCCCTCGATCCCTCAAGGATACAGCACTCGATTGGTACTATTCCTTGCCCAACAATTCCATCTTTACATTCAATCAACTTGTGAACCGGTTCTTACGATAGTTCCAAGCTAACATTGGGCCAAAGATGAACTTCTTCGACCTTGTTCGATGTAAACAAGGAGATAGTGAGAATATTATTGACTTTATAGCACGATATCAAGCGCTCTTCTCACAAATCTCATATTCATTACCCGACTCTGATGTTCAGAAGGTGTTCATAGGGAACTTATAGAGGCATTGGCAAGAGAAGTTTTCTCTCATGAAGTATCCTTCTTTCACACATTTGTGTACAACTTTACGAGAGTACCAATAGACGGTGGTTCAATTTGGGGGATCTTCCTCATGCTCCCATCCTATAGGAAAGTCCATAATATCAATCTCTAGAAAAGGAAAAGCCGTTGCAAATATAGTAGCTGCTATGGATAACAATGCCCTTAGATGCAACCGAAAGTTTACAAAGTTATCAGAATCTTATTCTTCCATCTTACAGAAGTTGTTGAAGGATAGGATCGTTAACTTGTCGAGTCCTAAGCCCGTAAGGGAGCCTTACCCTAACTGGTATGCAAATACTTATTATCGATACCATCAGGTTAATGTACATGATACTGAATGTTGCATGCGCCTGCATCATGATATACAGGATCGCATCAAGGACGATACTATCCATCTTGATGGAAGCAAACCAAACACAAAAAAATCAATGGTGAAAGATAATAGTGAATTGAAAATATACATGGACCCATTTCTGTCGCATTCTACTAACATGATTATCGATCCCACTGATTCTGTTTCTCAACCCAAAGCATACATTAATATGGTTTTTGTTGCACCTTCTCCTTGTCTTGTGACCGATTCACCAGATATAACATTCACTTCGCAAGATGTGCCAACCAATGACAAACCTTCTCTGCTTTACATTCCCGCTCGCCTCAATGGCAACATTGTGACAGGGATCCTAGTTGATCCTGCGAGTAGAGTAAATCTCATCACGAAGGAGACTCTATTGTTGAACTCCATACAAAGGGAGGAATATGAAAAAATAGAATCCATCATTCGTACGCATGATGGTATTGCTCTAAAACCATATGGGTCGATAACTCTATCCATCTTGGTTGGACCCAGGAACGTAGATGCAGTTTTCGATGTCATTCCCGAGTCAGACCTATTTAAGGTGAAGCTAGGTATACCTTGGCTAGCTTCCATGAATGGGATTGCCTCTTTAGTCCACAAATTTCTTAAGTTTTCCCATGAAGGTTTCATGCACGTGGTGCATGATACTAGATACTAGCCTGTGGTGTCCCATGGAGGATATTCGTTGGATCACTTCTGGCCCACCCCGATTGGTTTGCTTCCTCCAAGAACAAACCTACTTTACAAGAACTATGTGAAGTACAAGATTGGGGGTGAGGGACAGCCAAAATTGACCCTTCTTGAAGTCGGGCAGCCAACTGTCTCCTCTTCCCGAAAGGGAAAAGAGAAACTTTCTCCTTCTCGGGCTACCTCATCTCCTCCCCTCTAGTGGGAAGAGTACTGGATGAGTAAGCCTGGTTTTTACCCGTTGAGTCTGATGATGCCTACTTGGCATAAACCCAAGATTAGGATATTAGATCTCCCTAGAGAGGCTCTCGAACCTTGGTACTACTTATATGGCAGAAAAAAAGGCTCATGAAGAGAATTTTCTCTACGACCTCCTACCGTTCCTGCTTCTAAAATAGTGAATTGGAAGAGGTCCACTGTTGAGGTATTGGAGCCAACTCCCCCTGCTATTTTTGAGCCAGTTCCTCCTGCTTCCATCTAGAAGTTCATCCCTCTACTGGAAACAACTGTGGAGGACACTCTCATGACTAAGCAGGAGCCCTCCGTTCCTTCAGAACCTTCGACCTCCAGTGCGAAGAGTCATAGAAACTGCCTTGCACGTGAGCGCAAGTGTCGACAAAAGGATCTTCTAGCTGAGTAGGTTGCTTCTCAGAAGAAGGAAGAGGAGACAATCACTCCTATATTAGGACCACCTACCTCCTTTCTCCTCCCTTTTGTTTCCATCCAAACTAGTTCCGTATCACTTTTGGCTTCCGCTATGAGCACACATGTGCCTGGAAAGGTGCAGGTGTTCATCACTGCTTCAGTGGAGCCGCCCTTGTTGACATACATTCTAAATGTCTCCCCTTTCCCAAAGCTCGTAGATATGGTTAACACTTTAGTTATATCTATTGTGGCTCTTTCCTCCTCTCCCTCTACCATTCTTGCTTCGTCTGTGGGGAGTTCACCTCCTCTGATGAAGAAGAAGATAGAGAGTGCTCCCTCTAGCAACGAAGGACATAAGAGGAGCCCACCTTCTCTGAAAGGTGGCCCTGTGCTGACTTGTTCTATCCTAGTGACAAAACCAGTCTCGACCTCCCTTGAGTTTTTCATCACTCTCGAATCCCTCGGTGAGCTTAGCGCTGAACCTCAGGTGCAAACTCCTCCATTCATCAAGAAAAAACATGAAACTCCCATCAAGTGCATGTTTAACTTGATGGATAAATTTTCTACCTTGTCAGCAATCTTTGCAAAGTTGTTGACCTTGGACCCACAAGAGTTGAGTGAAAAAGACCTCACAGGTCCCTCTGCCTTATCCCTTGTTGCGGGAGGATTAGAAGATCCTCCCCTTAACATTACACCACTATAGGCTTGTCATCCCCCCCCTACAATGATCTAGAGTGGGAATCTGATGACCTCTTGGTTGACTAGTGTTAGGGGGAGATCCTCTTCTTGATCTTTAAATTAGATATGTGTGTGTATTGTGATGTGCTTCCCCCATGATCATGCTATATGTACTAGATGACCCTCATCACCCCTGTTGGTGCTTGGATACAGGTGTGGTGTTTTGTCTTGTAAACCTTCCTCTATTTGTATCATCATTCTTCCATGTTTGTGATTGACTTTTAGAAAATTGGGGCTGATGCAAAGTGTCGAGAGCATTTAGGCTTCCTTCCATGTTGACCCGATTTTTTTATTTTTTACTTTGTCTTTTGTGCATTCTTCCTGATCTGGTTGGGTATTGATGATCTTTCACCTTGCACCATGGTTACCTACTATTTATATAAACAAAGGTAGATCTAACCCCGCAAAACCAGATTCCCTATGCCCTTTGTGTGGGTTTTCTTTTCTTTTGCTTGCTCTTTATCTTTCTCTCTTCTTTTCTTGAGTTGTCCCTCCTATGTGTGACAACGCCATTTCTACATTGCATGGTCTTTAGAAAATGCATTCGTTTCCAAACGAATCTTTTCTCAAAGACCCTTCACACAGTTCTTTGTTAGAATTGTATTCTCGACTTGAGAACCCAACGTAACGTGTTTCCTTCATCATGGGTTTGTAAATAAAGGACTTGAGAATCCTTCCTTTGAAGAGGGAACACATTTGATCTTCCCCTTGCATGGGGGCATATCCTTCCTTTCAAATTCCTTGATGAAGTGAACATCTTTCAAAAGGATTCCTTGATGATGAATTGATTCAAAAAAGAAGGCACTAGCTTTTGAACAGTGCGTCCCTTAAGTGGACCCTTTCCTTTCACGTTGGGTTCCCAAGGAACCCCTCCATAAGCCTTTTCATCCTGACATCTAGCTCGGGGGCAACTTGACTAGACCTACTTTACATCTTGGCATCTAGCCCAGGGCAGCCCTAGACCTACTTCACATCCTCACATTTAGCTTGGGGGTAGCCTGACTAGACTCTACCTTTCAAATAGCGCTCCTTTTGAAGGGTTCTTGAGGGACCCCTTTGAAAGACCTCCAACTTAGCGATGGTCTGCGTGACTATCCATTCATTGGCCTTTGCAACTACCTCCTGACATGTTCTATCTGGTGGTAAGCATGTCGCCATTTCAGACTCTACGGAGTCCCCCTTTTTTTGATCTCCCTAATGTGAGATTTCCTGGGGGATACCTTTCCTTGCAGGTCTGTGGGTCTGTAAGGCACTCTTTTTGGTTTCCTTCATGTGAGAGTTCTTGAAGGATAACTCCCTTGCAGGTTCACGGGCCTGTAAGGCGCTTTCATTCTTCAGCTTTATAATTCTGTAGAACTATGAAGTCCTTTTGCTGTCCTGCACTTTCGGGTTTTCCAGAACATGATCTACTTCCTTGATGGTTCAGGTATACATCTCTAACTCTATGTCTTCTTCGATCTACTTTATCGAAGCACTCATCAGTATTCATGCTTGCTAAAGTGGGGGCAAAATATATAGGAGCGAATTTGCACCCCTAATTCAAATTCCCCTTTCACCCCTTTACACTTTAGAAAACCAAAGGTAGAGGCTTAATTCCACATAAATCCACTATTCACATCACACTTGGCGTCCATTCTGAGTGTTGGTGGAGAAATTTTGTCGGGGATGCCTACATGGCACACAGACGTTCACGTGGTGCGCTTATGTCCCTAGCAAATTCCTACAGCTGTCCCTAGAGGTGGTCTCTCTCTCGACGAGCCTGATCTTGCTCTATCATCCTCTGATCCAAAGTAACGTGGAGATATTAGGTATCCTGTGACATGCCACCTACTACTGCTGATGTTGCACATGTGGGGGTACCTATCTTGGTACCTATCCCGACACCTATCTTGGAACCTGATCCCGTCCTCGACCACCTCAACCTCTATGCCTCTGACCTCCTCCACCCCTACCTCCTAGGTCTGTCAATTTGATGGGTCCACGACCCACAAACCATGCATCATACCTAGGTTTAGTCCTAGTATCATCAAGAACTCCTGTGTAAACCCTAGGAATAGGAGCTAGGCTATCAAATTCAGTAATGGTTTTCTGTGGTGGCACTATCTGGCCCCACTCCCTGATCTCTGTGTGTGTGTGAATTGAGCATCATAATTATCAATAACAACATCTTGTTGCTCTCCAAATTATCATTGTACCTTATTTGGAAGGTACCTCTCAATCAAATGGGGACCCCGACCTAAAATCCATTGAGTCTGTCGGGTGTAGAACAAATGATCTTGATCATTGTCCCAAATCTCCACACCTAGCCAGGGCTTCCATATGAACTCTATCATCTTGACAATGACTTGTCTCTAGCAAGCCACACTAGCACAACCCATTTCATGGTGGGTAAGCATGACATAGTACCCAAAAGAGAATGGCTCTCCTACTAGTCTGTCCTAGTGGATGTTGCCAATTGGACAGAGCATGACAATGTGCTCCCATGCCCATATAAGTAACAATGTAGAGCCCACTGAAATGCTAGTCACATCCCTTTATACCACTTGGTGCATGTCATGATATATATGGGTCAAGATGTATAGACCCCAAGGAAAAGTAGTGGCATCCTCAATAATCCTCTTTACAACTCTTCCCTAGCCTATGCTTGTAGACACTTAAAAATGTCCTGAATGATATCATGCAATCGAATCGGATATACTAACATCATTTCATCCTAAAACCCATCCTCTTTTCACTTAATTGATTAAATTTTCCTAGCTATTTAATTAATTACATCATTTTCATCTATTAATCTAATTGATCTAATTAGGTTAATTCACCCCCTTTCATGCTAACATTTCGTCTTATTAAATTAAATACATCAAGTAATTTAATTTAAATCCCTAAGTCCTCTTATTTAATTAAATAACCCTTAGTTATTTAATTAAATATCATTTCACTTCCCCTTTTTCATTAAATCATTTATTTAATGAATATCAATTAATTCCCCTAATTTGCATAATTGAAACTTTATTTAATTATCAAATTACTAATAAATCTAAATCCCCCACTTGCAAGGGAATATTCCTCCTTTGCACATTCCTCTAAAAGGAATATTCCCATGAAATATTCCTTCCCCTTTTGTACATTAAAACTTTGTTTTAATTTGCGAAATATCTAATTTTCCTCATCGATTAAAATAGTCCAGAGAATATTCTCTTTCTTCACTCATTTGAAAAAAGGAATATTCTTCCTTATAATAAACTTACAAGACTTCATGTGCAAGTTAACTTACAAGACTTCTTGTGCAAGTTTTGAATGTGTTTGTTTGGAAGAATATGAACCCTTGATTCTTTCCTTGATCCATGTGATCATTTATTCTCATCCATTGATGAGAATCCATGATCCATGTTTCATCTCTCCTCCATCTTTGATCAATGATTAACCTTTTTAATCTTAGCCCTTCATTTCTCATTTGCTTTCCTATAAATAGGTCACTATTTGGAGATAAATGGATCCACCTTTTCAGAGCAAACTTATGCTGTTGAAACTCATCCATCCATCTTTTAAGTGAAAACTTATGTTGTTAAAATCACTTTCACTTGCACTCATATTTAATAGCTTTTTAGCTTAATTTACTTGCATCATTAGCTTAGCTTCCATTAATTTCTTCCATGGTAACTTAGATGCATCCATTTAGCATATTTTGTAATTAGGGTTTGAATATTTTTAGCTTAAACTTTATTTAGATTAGCTTTGCATACACCCATATCGATCATCTTAGCATAGATTAGGTTAAAATAGCTTTCATCATGGTAAAATAGCTTTAAATCATGTTTTCATACACATCTCACAATGGTTTCATCAGTTTTCTTCAATAAAAATGATTGAAAAAAGCTCATTGATCCACAAGATTGGGAAAGGGTTGCCATTCCACATCAATGCAACACCACTCCCCAAATAGGATAAGTTTCAATGGATTAGAATATGTTTTTTTGAAGATTTGAAGATTTAATATGTTAGTTTTAATGGATGCTTAGTTTAGTTTTATATTGAATGATCTTATTGGATTGATGTTTAGTGGCTTGAATATAATTTGTATTTTCATGGATCAAGTGTATCCAGCCCACACTAATTCGTCGATCACATTTTCATGCTAGAAGGAGGGCATGAACTAACTAATATGACAAATTTCTTGTTAAATCTCCGTTTTGCTTGTGTTTTGAGGTTCAGTGACACTATTGATTATTCAACGATGCATTTGATGGCGCGTCACTATACAAAGATGCACTTGGTTTTTATTTTAGCAACGCATAATAAATTTAGCAATGCATAATAAATTTAGTGACGCATATTAAATTTCATCACCGCATATTAAAATAGCGACGCTAAATTTATTTTTCATCTCGCCTTTAAATTTTATTTAGCGATGCAATTGATATATAGATGCATTTGATGTCATTGGTTTCTACAGACTGACGCCATCAATTTTTTAGTATAGCGATGCACTTGCTATATGGCGACACTATTGATGAAATTCTACAATGCAATTGATGTCAACATCATGATTTACTCGTAAACAAAAATTGAACTTGAATTTTTTTTTTGATTAGTAATTTGTGGGTTGAGGGGCCCACTCCCTTTATTAAAATAAAAGAGAAGGTTACAAAATTGTGCCTCTAAGAAAATAAGGATCCTAGGAAATAAGAAATAGAGAGAAGATGGAAGAAGCCTACAAAGAATCCAGGAGTTGAGACAAATTTCAGCCAACAGTCAAAATACAATGACAATCATGGAGACAGAGAGAAATAGTGAAAAGCCCACAACCAGAGCTTAAGACCTTCGACTTTTTCGAAGGAGAATGGCTTCCAAAGTCCGCTGGGAGCCGACCTCCACTGCTTCCATTCCTTCTCTATGAAGCTTCTCTGCATCAGCTTTCCTACTAGCCTTACGTTTGGATCCATAATCAGTTTTAGATTTACTAGTATTAGACTAAGAGATCCCCAATTTTCGAGGTGGAGCCAAAGAAAAATCATCCAAATAAGCCTGGTTTTGATCTTCCAATTCATCCATGAAAGGAAAAGTCCCATCCGATTCAGAACCCTTATTCTCTGTCTCCAAAGGGGAAACATGGGAACAATCAAGAATAGGAGCATGCAAAGGGGACAAGGGAGCCGAAGGTTGAATAGGATCCAACTCAGATGCCAGAGAATGCTCAAATTTTTTTCCATGATTCTACCAAATAAACTCAATATTCGAAGTGCCATCCTTCTTAACCCACTTCTTCAAGCACACATTCCTAGCCCCAGCCAAATGTTGAAGAGGGAAAGCATCAATTCTATGACCTAGCTAGTTGTAGTGAAAGCAATAGAATGGTAAACCCTCATAATTTAAAAATTGAGTCCATACACCATGTGAGGAATGAATCTTGACATAATGAGTAAGAGGTTCAGAAATATCCACCATAGCACAAACCCTATAAAAATGTCAGTCTGAAGCCACTATGTTAGGATCGAGCTTGACAAAGGATCCTACTTGGTTAAACAAAGTGCTGAGAAGATCCACGTTGCGCAGAACCAAAGGAAGATTGTACATCCGAATCCAGACAAGAATGGAAGTGATCTTGGCAGTGGCCGGATCAAAGAAAGGTGAACATGATGAAATAAAGAGCCCTGAATGCTCAAAGAACCATGGCCCATTCTGTAAAACAAAGTTGCAATCCTCTATAGAACAAAAGGTAACCAGAAAAAAAACCGAAATCTAGAGATTCAACAATAGGGGTTGATAGATTACTCCACATGCACTTAATCCATTCAAGGATGGAAGTAACCAATGGATGCTTATGCATGCACCACAACACCATAGAGCACCAACTGAAATCCCCATCCATTGCATCGATACAGTCATCAGTCGAGCAAAAATCCATAGGCTCATCAGAGAAGACCACCTCAGAGTCCCCAAAGGTAAGATGAGGGCTTCCAAGCTGAGAGCCATTACCCTAATTCAGTAGAGGGATCAAGGCAAGAGGAGTTGCAGGATGGGGTGAGCTAGGGATAATAGTCTGAGTGTGCACATGACAAAAATCCGTGCACTCATGATAGGGGTTTGATTTATTTTTGCAACCAAAGACCAGAATGGTAGACACAATGCTAGAAGAAACCCCATTAGATTTCGTAGCCAATGGATCTGAGACTTGTGACGGAAAAAAACCAGTCTAAGGCAAAGGTAGAGGCTCCAACAAAGCCCCCGAACAAAGGTCATACCGTCTTCGGCCTTCACCAGAAGCCGTGTTACGCCCACCCCGTGTCAAGCCAGGAGGTCGACAGGCTTTGCCATTCACAACCGCACCTGTAGACTGTCCTCCAGCCCCCATTGCAGTCCTTAGGGCAGCGCCGTCGCTGTTCGTACTAGGAGAACCTGTGCACATAGCTAGGGTTTTTTTTTTCTTTGTTTATTTTTAACCGAACCTAAATTTTGACATGTGCTTTAATTTTTTGATTTATCTGATCGCTAACATGTCACTGACTTCTCATTTTTGCTTTTTAGACTAATTGGTTTTGTAGGTTGGAGCGATAAAGTTTGAAGTGAAGGAGCATATCATTGTTTAAATCTTATAATTGTAATAAGTGTTTCAACACTTACGGGGCAATTAAAACCCATTTATGATGCTTTATTTCATGTTTTAGGACCAAACTAGATTTATTTTTGGGCTTTAAAATGAACGTTCAAATTGGCTAAAACTGAACCCTCACATCATTTTGCTTGTTGGTTTAAAATTGAACAACACAACTTTCACACTTCAAATTGGTGTTTAAAATGAACATATGTTTGAGTTGCTTGAGTAGGCTTGTTGTGTGTATCCACTCCCCTTGTGCTTCATACGATCTTGGGTGAAGAGAAACACAAAAGTATACTTTTTCTTCTTGGAAGCACTAATCCTCTCCCCTTGTTCCTTTTGGAAATCTTGGGCGACGAAAGGCATTTTACGCTTCAAACATTTGTTACCTTTAGCGGGCCTGCCTCCCAACTTGTGAGAGGGAACGACCCAAGCGGTGCTTTCATTTTGGTCTACGATATAAATACTTGGCATGAAGAAAGTCATTGACCAACTAGTGTAGCTACACTATACCAACGATCATCTCCTCTAGTATCCGTGTGATACGTCAAAAACCTTAGATATTTCTAAGGGATGGGAGTCCTCTTCATTGAGTGAATTGTTGCATGTATAACACTAGTTTATCTTGAATATGGTCATTAAAATCATTGTTTGTAGAGGCTAACCAAGTCCAATTTGCCAAAACATATTTTAAAGTAGTGCATTGGAGTAGCATCGCTCCAAGAAGTTACTTACCATGTTCGATTTTTGATTGAGGCAATAAAGCAAATGGGGAAGGCACTCCTTTGCTTGGTGTGTCAAGATGTTACATTTCCTTGACATAGCCTATTTTTCCACTTCATCTTCTCAAATTAATCATCTCTACCGATGGTTGGTAAGCCTATTAAGAAACACGTACCCGCTCTATCTAGGATTGTAAATGCTTGAAAGTCATTTTAACACTTGCTTGGTTCTAAAACAATTACAAACAAACATCAACAAGTGTTTTCAAGATTTTAAACCCTTTGGTCTAAGTATGGATACCCTTTGAAAAAACCTTGATATTGATGTTTTTCCTAAGGATTTATTCTTAGAGACTTCTAAATATTTTGGTTTACATCTCAATCCATACTTCCCAGAGTAAACCTAGGAAACTATGGCTTGAACTTCATCATTTTCACAAAATGGACCTTGTGAAATTTATGATGTTTTTGACATATACATTTAGTTTGAACTTAATCAAGACAAGTGTTTGTGGTAAAAATAAACTCATTTAAGCAAGATAAATTGAAAAATTGAACCCCACATGACCATTTGGCTTCCGATCGCTCTGATTGAACAACCTAACCTTACGCCCGCTATCATTTAACCAAACTGTGAAGTCATTGAGGGAGAAAAAATGGATATAATTAGTAGTTTGAGAAGCTTCACTTTTGAAACAAAGGAAACACCTAGTTAGTGGAGAAATGCAGCAAACATCTTAGATGAACAAGAGGAACAAGCCGATATTGTAGCCAGAAGGCCCATATTACCACCACCTGCGTGACAATAAATATCCTCTTTTCCATAAATCTTAGGCTTTTCTAAATGATCTCACACAAAATCAAAATCCCTAAGAGAAGGTCTACATGCTGTCACTTTAAACTTAGGCATCATAGTCCAAAAGCTATCAAAACACCTTGTATCTCTTTATCGCAAAATTTTTTCTTTGGTAAGAAACTTTTATAGACATTTTTCCATGAATGATCCAGACATGTATGCTTAATATGAACCCCTCATTTAAGTCAACATTGGTATTTAGGATTTTAACACTTTAGAGGTCTAACATATTTCTCACTACCTTGGTCTTGGAAAACAAAGGTTCACTCTAGGTCAACATTGGGTCAAACATTTCATCCACCCCTTCATCAAAACTCATCCTTCACTTCACCAAAACTTTGCAAATTTTTTGAATACACCAACACTTTGGACTTAGATATCTATCAACCCCAAACCCTAACTTAGCTACTTCATATGTGAAATGAATCATTTTCCATGCACCTAGTTAAGTTAGTTATCATCTTTGGACTAGTTATCTTGAAGGTCATGAGTCTACCCTAAAGATTATCAAGTTCATAAACATCCTTTATCCAAACATCAAAAAATCAAATTTAAGTCAAAAGTGCTATCCCAAAATGTTTGCAAAGATCACTCTCTGCATCATTCATCTTTTCATCTCTCATTATCACCATTGTTCCAAAAAGACTTAGAGCATCCCTTCTACCTATATTTGAGTCAACTAGAGAGTTTAAACATTACAAATCTCAACACAACTCTCCTGTAGGTGACCCAAAATCTATGATAAAGACAAGATCACAACACAAGAGAATCACAGAGAAAACCAAAGTCACATTTACCTCAAGTGATCCCAATCCTTTAGAATTTGATCCAAGAATTCAATTTACCCCATCACAACAACCCTCATCTCCATCAGGGTCGTATGAGATAGAAGACGTTACAAAAAACCCATGTGAACTTACCAAGGAAGAAATCATGGAATACAAACAAGAACATCAAGCCTTAGAAAACATAGCTCCAATTTCCCCATCTTTTTTTGTGCAACCTTTGACACAAGGCTCAACAACTCCATCGCTAGGGCTAAATCAAACATCCATTCCTAGTATTACAACTAGTCTTGCTAAAGACTTTGGCCATACTCTTCCATTTGAAAGAAACACACTTATGGGTACTCTCAACACCAATCCATCCACCACTTGGACACTAAAATTTGGTGCTTCTACCATTCTAAAACACCCCTTGCATAAACATAAACCATTTATAGTTCATGATTCCATGACAACATCAACATATCGAGGTACCCATCTTCATCCATCCCCATAAGTACCACAAGTGTGGCCAACATCACACAAGGAAGTGTGGACCAAGTGTCTCAAATAGACCAACAAGGGCATGCCAATACCCTTACACATAGTCAACCCTTAACGCAAATAGGGACATATTTATCCAACCACCCCATTAGTTCATCCAAACCATTGGTTTCACAAAACACATCCATCCCATCCATCATCAACCCGAATCAAAACAATACCTTGGTCACGAGCTCCATCAACCAAGGTAATACCTTGACCACATCCCTAACATAAGGAAATCCTCAAGACATTGGTCAAGGGAACCTTTTCAATCAATGGACTCAAGGTCCTAATGTGTCATTACCATCGCACTATCTAATGGCACCATCATCATCTTTCCCCTCGGTCCCCCACATCATGCAAAATCAAATGGGACCTCAAACTTATATTCCTCCATCCCAAACCACCATCTTACAAGCAATTTTAAACCAAGGGAACCCCCAACCTCTCATCAACAACCCACTACCCGTGCAAAACATCAACTCACCATAGATATCCCAACAACCAGATCCTACATTGCAAGCACATGCCTTATCTTTACAACAAGCCATCCAGTAGTAGCAACAACATTAAGTAGCCCTAGCAGCACAAAAAAAACAATAATAACAACAACAAACAACCCTAGTAGCATAATGACAACAACAACAAGAAGCAACCCTAACAACACAACAACAACAACAAGAAGAAGCAACCTTAGCAACACATTAAGCAACCTTAACAACACAACAAAAAAAATCCCTAGCAGAAAAATAATAGCAACAACAACATAAAGTAGCCTTAGCAGCACAACAACAACAACAACAAGAAGCCAAACAAGAAGCCCTAGTGGCTCAACAACAACATCAAGAAACCTTAGTATCCCAACAACAACAAGAAGGTTCCTACTATAATCCGCAACACAACATCGTCAATACAAACATGTTAGGAACATATACATCAACACCACAATCACCTTCATAATATCCCACACCTCCATACACACTATACAACTCACCATCATATTAGAATCCCACATATAATCCATCCTCCATCCCACAATACACAATGTATGTTCCTCCACCAAAACCATAAGATGATGTAGCATCGCAACTTAATGCATTATCATAAGAAATACAGGATCTCCGTATGGGCAAGACAAAGAGGCCCCATACAAAGAATCTAAGTCCTTATCCATTTGATTGAAACATCACAATGGTACCATTCCTTCCCAGCTTTGAAATCTCTAAATTTGATAAATACAAAGGGAGAGGAAGTCTTGTGGTCCATATCAAAGAGTTTAATGTCATGTGTATGGAGGTCACCTACAATGAGTCCTATTTGATGCACCTATTTTCGTGAAGCTTGACAGGCCCATCTATTGACTGGTTTTCTCAGTTGCCTCCAGGTATCAAAACCTTCCAAGAAATCATTGATAAATTAATAGATCACTTCTCCTTTAATCTTGATAGGGATGTAAGCCTAGAAGAGCTGTATACTTTTAAAAAAAAAAAAGGAGAATATTTCACCAATTTCTTACAATGTTGGAGACAAAGAGCTAGCAAGAGTAAGTGGCCCATTCCTGATGAGAAAAAAGTCAGGATCATCATAGAAAATCTAGATCTAGATATGTCCTTCCACTTAAAGATGCAGTGCATCACATCTTATGATGAGCTTGTCCCTAGAGCCCTTAACATCGAGAGAACTCTAATCTCACAGGGAAATACCCAAGCCTACAAAGACAACCTCCCATCAACTAGTTCAAACTACAAGCCTCGTGTCTGGGCTAAGAACAAGAACATAACGAATGATGGAATAGTAGATGTTAAGGTGGTCTTAAGTGCTCCTAGGCCAAACAACAATCAAATAGTTAGCGTTCAACCAACTGTGCAACAAACAACACCATCACAAAACAATTAGATCAACAACATCAAAATGTAACAACGACAAACTCCTAACAAGAATAACTATCCAAAATGCAAGTACACACAATTGTCAAAACCTATTGAGACTATCATGAAAAAATTGGTAGAGTCAAACCTGATAATGCTTCCTAATTTTGAAAACTACTAAGAACCACAGGATAAACCACCCAAGTACAATGAAAATGATCTTTGTGACTTTCAAAAGATCAAAGGACTCAAAACAATGAATTACATGAGGCTCAAAAATATTATCCTAGATCTTATAAAGAGCGAAGCCATATCTATTGAGGTACCAACTAGAAATCAAGATCTTAAGATATACAAGAACCCTATGTCGGATCATAGCAAGGGGAACAACACTAAAAAATATAAGTATTACATAAATGTGCAACATACCTATTCCAATGTAGTCGCTTCTTGTGATAGTGTCATCACCATCGTCACCATCAAAGGGCCCAGTACGAAGTGTGGAGTCACCATATGACGTGGAAAAGTCACCATCCAAGGAGTCTCATCTCAATCTAGAGCACAACCTACTTTGCATACATCCAACCCTAGCAAGTATAATCTCCTAGATCAGCTTAACAAGACCCTCACATAGATTTCTATCTTAGAACTATTGAGGCTATCCCCACACATAGGGAAATCTTAGAGAAAGATTTATCTTCATCATCCGTCCCTGAGGATATTGATACAATAGTTTCAAGCTAGGTAGGGCATATCACTAATTATATTCTCACCTTCTTAGAGCAAGACCTACCATCGCAACCATCTCATAATCGTGCTTTACACCTTGAGGTCATTATCCATAAGAACAAGGTTAAAAGAGTCTTAGTAGATGGAGGTGCTAGTCTGAATATTTACACCCTTTAGTTGATCAAAAACTTGGGCTATTCAAAGGATACTATTGAAAAAACAAAGAGTACCACCATTAGAGAATATGATGATCAAGAGTAGGTATCACAAGGCATCATCACACTACCCATCCAAGTGGGACCCATAATTGCAGAGACTATGTGCCAAGTTTTAGGCCTTGATCTCCCCTTCAACATCCTACTTGGCCGACCATGGATCCATGCCCTAAAAGTTGTAGCTTCGACCTACCATAAATGTGTAAAGTTTCCTTTTAAGGGAAAAGAAGTTACTATCCATGGAGATCTTGAACCTTTTTACTACTGCAAAAACCTTGAGGCCAAGTTTTAGAAGATACCCCAGATCCCCAAGAATGATGAAGGACCTACATCCTCCTCCTTATTTGTTGACCCATCGTCCCTTGCATCTACCTCAGAAAAAAAAACCCATTGTGCAGAACATTCTTGACATCAAAGTAGTGATCCAAGATGATGGTTGTGGAAACTATAAAATAATGAAGGACACCTTTGTGTTGGGAGAGCTACCTCTTTCTCCCAAATCTTGTGGGAAACCCACACCTATCAAAAAAGAGGCTGAAACAATAAAGATGGTAGCTAATACCTTCACCAAGTGGGGGGATTTGAACAAAGAAGATATCAATGAGGAGGATGTCTCTAAACTACTCTATCAAGATGAATGACCCATCCCTGTTCTTCCCATGGAAGATGATAATAAAGGCTTGCAACTAATGAAGGGATGAGGCTATAACAAGAATGAGAAACTAGATCGAAATGACAATGATTTTCTATTACCCATCATTCCTGAGAAATGTCTAAAGAATATCGGCTCAACCTAGGTTGTACTACTAGCAAGGTTACCCTTCTTGGCAAAGGTACTTCTGCTAAAAGGGTTGAGGCTTACTATTGGTTACCCACATCACATGATACTACCCTAGATGACTTCCCCCTCGATGTTGCTAACCTATTTGAGGATAAATCCCTTTTCATGATATCCACAACATCCTTCACCCCGAGAAACCAACCAACTGAAATAAGCCTAGTATATCCACAACTCATTGACTTGGACCAACAAGGACCATCGATTCTAGATTTATTCAAAAATGACGAAGCAATCTCAGAATTCATGGGACCCTACAACAACTTACCATGGGTAGATCACAAAGCAGGTTTGGATATTAAGTTAGTCACAAGGGCATACTACAAGGAGAGGATTGAATCCTCCAATCACAAAATTGATGAAATGCAACTAACATGCAAATCCCTAAGTGAAAACCACATTGTGGCACTTTATGATCCTAAAATAGTAAAAAGAAAAGATGCATCCGAAGGTGAAAACCTTTCCGAGGAACCCAAGGATGAGGGATTCAATCTCCCCCTTAGTGTAATGCATCCAAAGAAGTCAAAATTTCTAGCAGAGAAGGCCACTCTCGTCAATGTGGGAACAAAATAAGCACCCAAGATCACTTTCTATGCCGAATCCTTGTTGGATGAAGAACAAAAAAACATAGCAGCATTCTTGAAAGAGTGAAGAACCAACTTTGCATGGTAATACATAGATATGATAGGGCTCTATCTAGAGGTGGTTGTGCATCATTTAATAGTATATTCTGAAGATAAACCGATGAAGTATAAATTAAGAAAGATGCACCCTTAGTTAGCACTCTTGGTGAAATTTGAGTTAGAAAAGCTTCTTGACATTGGATTCATCTAATCGATAGATTATCCTGAGTGGATTTCAAACCTGGTACCAGTCTCCAAACCAACTGGGGGCATCAAAATGTGCACATATTTCAAAGAATTAAACAAAGCATGCCCGAAGGATAATTTCCCTCTTCCAAACATCAACCTCATTATTGATTTAACAACTGGGCATGAAATGTTGTCGCTCATAGATGGTTTTTTAGGCTATAATCAAATCATTATTGCCAAGGAGGATACAAAAAAAACTACATTCACTTGTCCATGGGGAACATATTAGTGGAATGTGATGCCATTTGGGTTGAAGAACGTAGGAGCAACCTATCAAAGAGAAATGACCCTCATCTTTCATGACGTGATCCATAAAACAATCGAAGATTATGTGGATGATATTTTGGAAAAAGAAAAGAAAAGGAGTGATCACATAGAAGTATCGGGACCCATCTTTGATAGATTTGAAGAGTACAAGGTATAGATGAATCCAAAAAAGTGTGTCTTTGGGGTTACATCAGGGAAGCTCCTTGGCTATATCGTTTCACAAAGAGGGATAGAAATTGATCCAAAAAAAGTTAAAGCGATCCTAGACATGGAACCACCACAAACATTGAAGCAAATGAAAGGGTTACAAGGAAGGTTGCAATCCATCAGAAGGTTCATAGCACAATTATCAGATGAAATTCACCCTTTCTCGCATATTTTCCATAAAGGAATAACTTACAAGTGGGATGAGAAGTGCGATAAAGATTTCTAGTAGATCAAGGACTACCTATTAAAACCTTTAGTGCTTATACCGTTGATACCAAACAAACCATTGATCCTATATATCTCAGCAATATTAGCAACACTAGGTACTCTTCTAGCACAACATGATGAAAAAGAAAAGGAAAGATCCATCTATTATATCAATATGACCTTGGTAGGCTATGAAATGAATTATTCATCCATTGAGAAAGCATTCTTAGTGGTGGTTTTTGCTTCACAAAATTTCAAACACTACATGCTATCCCATCAAACCAAGCTTATTGCAAAGATCGACCCATTGAAATACGTGTTATCCAAATCAACTCTTATTGGGCGAATGGCCAAATGGGTGATGATATTGACTGAATTTGACATAAAGTACATGGAACACAAGGAAATCAAAGGAAAAGTGATCGAAGATCAACTAGAAGAGGCACCTATCTATGTAGAGAATCCATTGATATCAGAATTCCCTGATGAATCAATGTTCCTTGTCAACATAATAGATCAATGGAAAATGTACTTTGATGGATCATTCACCCAACATATATTAGGAGTAGGTATTCTCTTTATCACCCCTCAAGGTTATTGTATTCCAAAGTCATACAGATTGTCATTTCCATGTACTAACAACATTTTTGAGTATGAAGCCCTAATCACAAGTCTAAGGATAACAATTTAATGGTAGATACAAGAGTTAAAAGTTTATGGAGACTCACAGCTGGTTATCAACCAAGTCAATGATGACTACCAAACTAAGGATGAAAATCTCACTCCTTACAAGAAGATGGTAGAGAATCTCAAGGACATTTTCATTGACATAACTTTTGAGTAGATTCCTCGCATGAACAATCGAGCAGTAGATGCTATGGAAACAATTGGATCATTATTAGACATGTCGCACAACATCCTTCAATGTGAATTCTTGGTAGAACAACTTCTCGTACCAACTTTAAAAATCCTCGAATTTGAATTTGTGTGCGTCCTCGTTGGTCTTGGGTCCCCGTGGTATCATGATATATTCACCTACCTTAGTAGAGGAACCCTCCCATCTGATTCACCTCCAACCTTAAGAAAACCTTTGTTAAAAAGGAATCCTGATTCGTGATCCTAGGTGATACCCTTTAGCACAAAATCATCGAGGGGACATTACTATGACGTCTTAACCAAGAGGAATCATCGATCGCTTTAATAGAAGTACACGATGGAATATGTGGTTCCCATTCTCGTGGTATGACTCTAGCTACTTGAAACTGTTGAGGATGGGGTACTACTGGCCAACCATGGAAAGAGAAGCCCATTAATATGTGTAGAAGTGTGTCTAGTATCAACAAAATGGAGATCTTATTCATGCTCCAGCTCAGGAGTTACAACCCATGGTCACACCTTGGCCTTTCTCGCAACGGGGGCTTGACCTCATAAGAAAGATTACTCCAACCTCATCTAACAACCAAAAGTTTATCATAACAACCACTGAGTACTTTACCAAGTGGGTCAAAGCCATTCCTATGACCTACATAATGGGGAAGAAAATTACCAAATTTATCCTAAATTACCTTATCTGTCATTATGGTGTTCCATAAACCCTTATCTTAGATAACGAAACACCCTTCAAGAATCAGGATGTGAAAGAGCTATGTTAAAGATTCAACATCCAACATCGATTCGCTACCTCGTATTACCCCTAGGGCAATAGTCAAGCTGAGGCTACAAAAAAAACCATTCTAAAAATCCTAAAGAAAATGGTCAATGAAGTTGGCCATGACTGGCATCTATAGTTAAATCCCGCCCTCTGGGCCTATCGAACCAACATCCGCACACCTACAGGTGAAACCCCATTCTCCTTGGTCTACAGATCATAAGCCATCCTACCTATTAAGGTCGAGCTTCCCTCGTTATGAGTGTCACTATAGAATCTAATCACTGATGAAGAACATAAAGTATCTTGGCTAAATGAGGTAGAATTCTTGGATGAGCATCATCTTGATGCCCTTAATCACTTACAAGTATACCAAAACTGACTGAAACAAAGCTATAACAAGAAGATCAAGAGTTGATCTTTCCAGGTAGGGGATCTTGTTCTAAAGAAAAATTAGAAAAATATTCCAGATTAGGACAGTAAAGAGAAGTTTGAGCCTAACTGGTTAGGTCCCTTTGTTCTCACAAAAAGCTATGGATCAGGAGCATATCAATTATCAACACCTGAAGGTGAACCCTTGCAAGAACCAACCAATAGTTTGCATCTTAAAAAGTTTTATGCCTAAGCTTGAAGAGTGTAAATATGAAAAATACAAAAAAATCAAAAAATGATCAAAATCCAAAAATAAAAGAAAAAGGATTGAAAAAAGTAAAGAAAAAAGTCATCCTCTAGTGAAAAACACTTCGGTAGCACTTTGGGCAAGTACCTTGGTGAAAGCCTGGCAAACAGGTGCCTTGCATAAATAAAGCACCTCCATCTATTCTGAGGCTCTTTATCCTATCATCCTCTGCATCACATTCATCCATCACCCATCCGCATCTATATCATAGCTTGGTATTGTGAAGTATCATATCCCCTTTGGTACTACTTGTCATATTTCTAAGGTTAGTTTGTCTTGCTTATATCGAGGTAGTCTATCATATCATGCTGGGGGAAATTCGTTCTGGATCACATTGGGCTCTTGTATATCTTTAGGTTATTGGAAATCTCATTGAAAATCCCATAAACATTCATAAAACCTTATCAAAATCCAAAAACACTTGCAAAATTATCAAAAAATCCAAAATAATTCAAAATCTTGTACAACTAAAATCCAAAAACATTCCAAAAATTGTAAAGTAAAAAATCCAAAACATTCAAAACACATCAAAATCCCTAAAAAGGTCAAACATCGAGAATCCAAAAATAGTACCATGTCAAACTACGAGTCTCTGAGCTTGAACGTAGGCAAGGCCATCATTGATGTGCCCCCAAGACACCCTAGGTTGGTCCTTTAGGAGTCCATCATAATAAACTGACATTCCATCATTTGTTAATTTTTCACTGTCAATAAGTCAAGTTAGTTGAACTACGTGGTCTCTACGTGTATAACGTAGGCAAAGCTAATCTTTGATCAGCCCTCGAGGCCCCTAAGATAGTCTTTTAGGTTAGGTTCTTGGCCGAATATCGAAAAATCCCTAAACATTCAAATAAAAAAAATCCCTAAACGTTCAAATATCGAAAAAAACCCTAAACATTCAAATACCTTAGAAAATTGTAAAATATTTTAAAATGGAAAACACAAAAACATTCAAAAAAATTAGAAAACCCTAAACAACCTCAAATAATTGAAAACCAAAACATTCACATAAACTCTCAAAAATTCAAAAAAACAACCTCAAAACATTTTCAAAAACACCAAAAACATTGAAATATTCCAAAAAATACAAAATCACCCATCCTATTTTGCTTTCACCCACAATAACTTTCACTCGTTGAAAAAATTAATCATCACCTTCAACCTTTGGCAAAATAAGTAGAAAACAAATGTCACAAGTTGCAAAGTGAGAATCCAAGTGTCAAAATCTAGAATCTAGATCATAGGTAAACGAGTCAGTGGAGTTTGTATGAATGACTTATGCCACACCTCATCCTATTCAAAACACCTAATCAACATGTCCTAGGATGCATCCTTCCTATGATGGATATCAACATCAGAAATCACCTTAGCTATGTTAAACTAGCAAGATATATAGATAACATTGACTGTTTGTCCTTGATATTTTCTTATGATTTATCTTAATGACCCATTTCGAGGACCTCTCGATGATTTCTATCAAAATGATTTAGAGAGAAAGGAATGGGGCATCGATCATTATCTTTCATTTGCTGTGCTTGTGGGTACTCTTGTAAAATAATCTTGGCACATACTTGCTTAGTTGTGTTTAGGGAGGTTGTTTGGAGTAGCTTGTTGAATATTGTGTATGCTTTCGTCCGAGATATTCTAAACTTCTAAACTACATTCCAACGAGGTTTTCGTATGTCAAGGTATGAACAAGAACTATCCTATCTATTTGCAGAGTCAAAGTCCATTACACTAGATACGAAACCATCCTAATTTTTAATACCTTGATGCATCATGTCTATGTGTTATATCAAAAATAAGGAATGACAAAAATCCCAATCTCAAGATATGAGAAAATCATTACCATCTCTCATCACCATCTCTAATAAAGTCTCGATGGATCAATCTTCAAAATCAATGGTCAAATTATTCATTCTTATTTATTCTATCTTCTTTCTCCACTAACCTGGTATCATGTCAATCAACAAAAACATCATCATGCATCCATCCTACATCCAGAAATCATTAGCATGCATACATCTTGCATTATCATAACATGTCATAATAAAAGAAAACATAATCCATTGCATCATCATTATCATTTAAGTTTTTTTGAATAATATAGATTTTTTATTCTAAGCATCTTAATTTATTGCATTCATGACATCCATTGCATTATCATATCAAAAGCATAAACATCTCCATCATCCATATCCACATGCATACATACATCATAACATCATAAATTGTATAGAAAAGTACACAAAAAGAAATGCATCCATCCATACATCCTACATAAGCACAACATAAGCATCCATCCATAACATATCATAGAAAAGATACTGAAAAGGAGTCTAACTCATCCATTGCATCACATCTCATATATCTCACATCATAGATCATCATTGCATATTACATATTGTATAAATGAAATAAGTGCATCCATCACATCACATCCATACATAATCATAATGCATAAACACAAAATCACATCATATCATTTGCATCTACACATCATAAAGCATGAAACAAAGCACATCACATATCGAATCAGGATCATCTCGTATATATATCAAAAAATGGTGACTATCATGATACAATATCTGAATCAATGTCTATATATCAATCAAAAGTACAATATCCATGAGGCTATCAAAAAGGATCCCATGAATGTGTATCTGTATAAATAATAGGGCAATAATAAAAAAGTGTGTACATAAGTAGGCTAGCCCTGGTGGTTGCTTGACTCACCCCTAACTAATGGCTGATCCTCAGCTCTAGGTGGTGCTCTACTCTACTATGAAAAATTAGGCCATTTCATCACCTGGGGAACATCCCTATGATAGTGCATGCGGTAGTAGGCTACCTCAATAACTGCCTCTCTATACAAACAAGTAGACACTATCCATCCCTTGAAGCAGTTATCACTGCCTCAAGCTGCTATCTCCACCCAATCTCCTAGGCCAAATGTAAGTCCAGTTGCTGTCGCAACTGAATCTCATGATCTCGCTGTGCTGTCATATCCTACAACTGCTGACACAGTTGATATCTCTTAGTAGTGAGATCTTGTATCTGTGCCTGTACCTATGTATCTGGTTTTGCAGATGGAGGAGGTGGTGGTTCCCTCAGAGCTTGTTCATCATGTCCATCTTGGTGCCTTGACACCTATACCTGATCCAACTACTGTTGGTGCCCATCACTTGGAACTTGTACCCTATCTTGATTTGACTACTCACCTCTGCCTTAGATACCATCCTTGCCACCATCCCTACCACCATCCCAACCTCTGCCTCTGCCTCTCCCTTTACCTCTGGAGTATCCCCCACTAGATCTTTCAAGCGAGTGGGTGGCATGAATCATGCATCATAGGCTGGAGTCCTGCCTGCATTTGGGAGTCCCTGATCATATGCCCATGACTATGGGACTAGCTGTCTAAAATCATTGATCACCACCATGGGATCAATCTGGGCTCCCCATTGCACCTCTCTTTGCGATCTAGTAAAAACTCTAGTGTATTCATCAGTTGGTACATCCTGAATCTCTCCAAACTATCGAGCAACACGGTCTAGGAGGTATCACTTGATGATCATGTGCTCTTTGCCCTGCATGTACTAGGTTTGATGGGAAAAATCTAGCTATTGTTGATCATCGTACCACCCTGGATGCTGTAACCACAACCTCCATTTGAACATCATCATGCCATCAATGACACAATGCCAATATGGAAAACCTATGGGGCCCATGTGTTGCAATTTCATCAGTACCCTATAATGGAAAATGACAGGCTCATCCTTGTGGATATCTACAAGAACCACCAAGGGCCTCAACACTACAATATGCTCATAAGCCCATATGTGAAGCAATCACCCTTGCTCCAATGCTCTTTCCCTCTTGGTAGACGACCTCATGCATGTCATGGTATAAAGAGGCAAGGAGAATTGGACCCCAGGTGTACATCACATCCCTCCTAATCATCCCCTCCCATACCAATGCCCATCTGAGATTGAAACCTCTACCTTGTTGGTCTGAGGCAATGATGCTAGAGATCGATTCTACAACGAAGAATCTGAAGATATCCACCCACCTATGGTATAGGTCTAGATCGATCTGAGAGCTAATCAAAACAATCTGTCACCTGTGTAGGAGAGAGAGACACACATCTCTCCTGGCATTGGTATCATAAATGACATGCTCACCGTGAATGGGAAATCATAATATGCGCTAGACATCCTCTAGTGTGATGGTGGCCTTGCCGGTGGATAGGTGAAATGAAGAGGTCTCACTATGCCACCTCTTGATCAATGCAGTCATCATGGTGAGATGGGTTTTGATATTGGGAAGGAAAGCGACAAATCCTAAACCCAGACTCCCCAGCTGCTCCACCTACAAGTCATCAAAATATCTCACAATAGCCAAAATGTCTGAACATTTCTCTTGTGACATAAATTATGGGGGGTCATCCTGCACGCATCACACACAGTGTCAATTTGCCAAAAAATTCAAAAAAAGGGATCAAAATTTGAGACTTTGCATCCAAAACATCAATGCGTCGTTGAAATCAATAGCGTTGCTGATTTTTGTGTACGTCGCTATATCAATTTCAGGGGTGCATCACCAATTTGGAAACACGTGTTGCTACACTCAATAGCGAATTGACATTGGGGTGTGTCGCTCTACTAAAAAAATTGGGTACGTCACAAAAACCTAAATGTATCTCCCAATCAAAAAATTGGGGTGCGTTGCTAAACTAGAGGTGCGTCACTATCATATCAATAGTGACTCTTCTGATGCATCAATAGCGTTGATATACAACTATTGTCACAGAGATTGCACTCGGATGCTAAGTTTATATACTCAACAATCTCATGAAACATGGAAACATCTTCAAGTTGTGGGTATGCTCATAGCGAAGATGAATCTCCAGATTATGGGCTAGTTCCCTTTTGATTTTTCTAATGAAATAGTGATTTTGAAGGTAAAGGGATAGAAGGCTTTGAAATAAATGGATAAACTGAATCTTAAAGTATGGTGATGCACCTAAATGGAAATGATGAGCAACTTGATTCATAACTATTTCTCATAAAATCTATTTTCATAACTCAAATTGGATAGTCTAATCACATAAGTGTTTCACAAAAATGCTTGATAATCTATCTATCCTTTATGAAGGAAAATAATGTTTTCACAATGTAAAGGAGAAGATAAATCAATAGCACAACCTATGACCTGTGATTAAAATTGCTTTTGTGTACATGCATTCATGAATGAGACATAAATTTAAAGGTTTTGAGATTAAAACTCATTAAATTTGCATCCAAATAATTCAAAAGAGACAAAACACTTGAAAGTGAGAAGGCTAACACTTGATTGTAATAAGAAATGGAAAGAACCTCTGCAAGTAACAATGTAAACCTATGAAATGCTGCTGTATATTAATAACTGTGAAAAACTGAGTTACAAAACTAATCTCTCTTTGCTAAATACAAAGGCAAAGAAATAAGAACTGAGAAAAAAAACTAAGTCTTTTTCAATATATACAATAGATGGCTCCAAAGTGCCAAGAGGTGGCATTGATATTCAACTGCAAGTGAAAATATCTCTCCCATGAGAAAATATGAAAACCCTCAAAAAGAGGGGTCAAAACTGATGTAAAATGAAAGATCAAGTGGTCAAACTGAGTCTGCATGATGGTCGACCCAAAAAAGGCTCCTAAAAAGACTCCACCAACTAAAAATGAGACTCAAAACCCTTGTTGAACTCCACTCTTGATTTTGCATGATATAGAGGTGAAGTTAACTAATCTAAGCAAATATTAAAGTAATCAATTCACAATTACTTTAATATGCGTTGTGAGTTTGCCTAATTGCATGTACATGACATCTATTAAAGCAATTTATAACTTGATTTCTTTAATATCTGTTTACATTTATTAGCTGATTTCAAAATATGCGAGAATTAAGGGAGGAGTGAAGTCAATGCTCAAATTTGAAAACCATGTATTTTGCATATAAGAAACCTTGCAAAAGTTATAAGGGCAACCTTAGTGCAACTTTAGGTATTAGTTGCAAGCTAAAGTTTTAAATAAAAATACTAAAAATACCCTAAAAGGGTCAGCCAAATGTAGGGTAAAGAAACCCTAAAGAGTATACCCGCGACCTCATTGTACACAATTTTTTTTAAACTTTCACTGCTGCTTGGGCATCACCATGCTAGGGTTTCACTCGAGTTTGTGGGATATTTGAATGGAGTCTTCTGAATAGGAATCTATAGGTAAGTGTTCACTTGTATAGAAAACACAAAAATCTCTTCGCTGACTTCAGTTTTTTTAACATATTTCCTGAAGTTTTACCCATGATCTGCTATATTACTTCCCAATTTCTCACTACCATGCTTGGCTAAGACCTCCCTCTGTGCTTTGAGGCCGCCATGGATGATTTTAGATTGAGATTTCTCCACGCCGCCAAAGGATTGGATGCTCTTTAGGAGTTTTCAGGAAGAATCTTTGTATGCAGATTCTTGTAAGATCACATCATGACCGAGCCTAGTAAGCTTCTCTTTTTGCAAACAAAACTATCTCTCCATCATTCTTTGTGAACAATTATGTTCATTTCGAGTTCTATTACATAGAAAGATGAATACATTTGCTTTCCTATGCTTTCTCTTGGGCCTTACCCTACTTCTATAAATGAAATCCTTTTCTATTCTTTGCATCCATTTTGCATTGAAGACTTCTGGGTTTTCAAAACCCTTGACTCCATCATAGTTCTACTAGTTTGTAAATGAAAGATTCTTTGGGTTGCCTTTTTCATTCTTGCAGGCCATTTTTTAATCTTTTGAAAAGAAGAGAAACCTTGTATTATATTTTCACATCTCTTCTTTGTAGGAGGACATGACTTTGATAAATGAAACCCCATTTGAAATTTACAACCTGGATTGTATTTCTTCCACAAAGAACTTAAGTGATTTTCAATGTGGCCAAGATTTCACGTACTTTCAGATCTCTGGGTCATTTAGTTCTTCTCTAACAGGCCATGGTTTTGCATGCTAGGTATCCTCTCTAAAGAGGTACAATGATTCCTCTTTGTAGTTTTTGTGTGGTGTGAAAAATGTCCTGCAATGTGAGTATAACACTCCTTCATGCAATGTATTACATAAAAGGAAATCTAAATAGCAGTAATAAAAGCTACAACTATCCTCTTAATTCATTCCATGGTTCTCTAATCTCAAGGAACCCTACAAATCATGCTCTCAGATCTTATTAGTGATGCACATGAACCTGCAAATATTGACAACTTAAGATACGAGATGCTATGATGAGGTTTACATGCCTATATTTTTGGATTTTTGATATTTGATGCTTGAAGACTAAATGATCCTATGATGAGATGATACTAAAATCTAGATGTTACTAAGATTGATGATGATGATCTAATGGAAATGCTATATGAAATATGAAATGAACTAATCTATCCAAAACCAAATTTCCATTATAACACTATATGAACTAAAATGCAAAACTAAACTACAAAAGCTCTCAAAATTTCTCTCAAAATGCACTAAAATTCTGTAGCATAAGATTATCAAATTCTACCTTATGAAAAGCTGTAGCAAAGGACCCTATTTATAGTTTTTCTAAGGCTCAAGGTGATGTGGCAACAATGGACGGTCGAGATTGCGATCCTGCGACATCAACGGTGGAGCATCAGGAGGTTAGAGGGAATCAAGGAGATGGTTCCCTTCAGCAAGACAAATTGCCAAGTGTTAAAGGGAATCACAGAGAAGGGGGAGCCATGTGTCTCAATTAGTTCCAAATTGGTTGCAAATCTTGTTGAAGATATTTCATATTTTCCAATTTAGAAAATTCATTTTTGTGAGACACATGATGAGGTGGCAGGTGAGTTGGAGGTGGTTAGAGGAAATATGTAGAAATGTGTTTAAATTGAATTAAAAATTCAATTTAAATGGAGATGGTAAATTAGAAAGATGCCAAATTAATTTATTTGTGCATTTTCACCAATTTAAGAAGAATATGCCAATTTGAATTTAAGAATTCAAATTTAAGTGGAAGAGGGAAAACCAATTAAATAACAAATTGATTTAATTTGTCCATTTAATTGATTTAGAAAGAAAATAAATTTTGGAAAAGAAGAATTAAGATATGAACCATATAAATAAATTTAACAATTTATTTATAATAGTAGAGGAATTAAGAATATTAATCAAATAGCAAGTATTTAATTAAGATATGCTCCAGACCATTTTTGTGTGCATACATTTTGCCCCTCTTTGAAGTGATATGCGTAGCCGCATTGCTTCAAAGAATAAATTTTTCCGACCATGATGATAATTTTTTTTGACATGCCCCAGACTTTGATTTTGTAGCAATGATGAAAGGATGCCCCCTTAGGAGATAAATCAGGGATTTTTGAATTTTTGATGATTTTGAAAAAAATTGATGATTTAAATGATTTTTTAATCATGTGCTGATGATCGATAGATTTGATAAGGACTTGATTTTATCTCCCAAAAATTAGAAGAGTTTTTCCACAATGTTGATTAGTTGATGAAGAGATCCCTTTGAAAAATTACATAAAATGCCACCATAATTACCCCTTAATTAACCTTTAAAAAGGTAAAAAGGGTAAAAGATAGGTTCATTTGTAACTTAAGAATTTTGAAAACTGAGAGCCTGCAGAGCAAAGATGGACATAATTCCACACCACACACATAGATTCGAGTGAGTTCATCGCCACCAACGTCCAACCACGTATGTACCTCTGGTACATATCCCGAAAACCTCTTTTTAAATTTTGAAATTTGATTTTTGCCACTTAATTTCCTTTTGATATTTCAAATTAATTCCATGTTTTAGCACATAGGGTTAGCGAGTTAGTGCATAGGGTACCCGCTTCAGCACATAGGAGGCCTATAATAGCGCATCCCATTAGGTTAGAACCCCAAAACTAGACTAGTGCATCCAGAACCCGCTTCAGTGCATTAGGTCAGTAGATTAGCACATCCATAGGATAGAGTCACGCATAGGATTGATCAAGTAGCGCATCCGAGAAACGATGCATCGAGACTCTGTTCTGGTGCATACAATCCGTTTTCCAGTGCATCAATGAAATGGTGCTTTAGGACTCTGTCCCGGTGCATCCAACAGTTTTTCTAGCGCATCTGATAAATTAACGCATAGAAACCCTGTTTTAGCGCATCCAGCCAAAATTGATGTTTTTGATGATTTCCTCCTAGATTTTGATGATTGATGATCACATCAGCCAATGATAGGATGATGTTGATTGATAGGTTGATGATCATCCTCATGATAGGTGAGGAACAATGAATATGATAGGTTGATTGATTGATTGATGATCGTCCTCATGATAGGTGAGGAACGATGAATAGGATAGGTTGATTGAGTGATCTCATGACAAATGAGAATCGAGTGATAGGATAGGTGCTCCTCAAGATTTGATTAGAATCTCACACGAGCTGATTTGATTAGATGATGTGCTTGATTGATAGGCTGATTGATTGGTTTTCTGACTTGATGTTTTAATTTTATTCTAGGAGGGTGGCTTAGGGAACCTTCAGGTTTGTGAGCGCCTTCCAGGGACATGGGACATGATCCCACAACTGACTCTGGAAAATCTTTCCATTATTGACTAGTGTGGTTTGAATTCATTGATTAACATGCCCCAATACTAGATTAACCAGGGGCTACTGACAACAATTGCAGAGAGGTGGCATAGCGACCACAACACTTTTCATTTGCCGGGTGGGAGAGATGATAGTGACCCCAGAGGATGTGTATCGGATAATGAGGATACCAGTTGTTGGGGAGCTAGTTGTTTATGATCATGAGGAGCAGGGAGGCACAGATGCCATATGCCAAATTTTTCATGATGATTAGTTTATTGGTTATGAGATTGCATGGTGGGAGTTGATTGCTTCCGGGCGAGATTTACCCTGTGTTCTAGCTGGATTCATTGGAGGATTTTTCTGCCCCGATCGTAGGTGGAAGGGCTTCTCAGTGGGTTGGGGATAGATTCTGGATGACATGATTGCCCATGGGATGAGATATTCTTGGGGATCATGTATGCGAGCACACTTGTATCATGACTTGCACCAGGTTGTTTATCTTCGAGCGAGCAATTTTTCAGCGGGTTACACACTTTTATAGCTCTGGGCATGGGAGCACATAGCCATTATATTACCAGTGGGAGGTAGGGCATAGCCAGTAGGAAAGTCGTATTTTTTTGGATACACAGGGTCACTTGTCTAGCATAAGTTGGGAAAGTTGGAGTATCTAAGACGGGTCCTAGATGACCTAGACACTGTGATTTGGCGGCCATATATGGATTGTGAGGCCTAGGCAGAGGATGGTACTGAGTTGCCATTTTCTTTTTGTAGTAGATATCTGATTGGGCAAACACCCTACATTTTAGAGCGGTTCCTTTTTGGTAGAGTATACAAATAGTACAACTACATTCAGGGGATTCCGTAGGGTGTAGCGCATTATGCTAGGTGTAGGTAGGATATACCAGAGTGGGGGCCAACCCTTGATTATGATGCAACTTGTACAAATTACTATGACATGCAATCGATATATTGGCAGTATCATCCAACAGTTGTGGATGCTTAGATGATAGCTGATTATGCAGAGTATTTCCACATGCATCCCTTTCCTCTAATTTCTAGTCTCGATGAGCTTGCACCGATTCTAGAGGCAGGGAGGAGAGCAAGGTCGACCATGTAGCCGAGAGGGGGAGATGGAGGAGGTGAGGAGGTAGAGGGGAATGTTGGGGGAGATGGAGATGATGACGGAGGGGATGGAGGAGGAGGTGGTGGGGGTAGGGGTGGTGGTGTACCAGACTTTGGGGTTATCCCCAAGAGGCAAAGATCAGGGCCAAACGGGCAGTGACCATTGATAGTGCGGAAGCCCTCTCAGAGACAGTAGGCACAGATTGTTGGGCTATACGGTCAGGTATAAACATTGAAGGCATAGATCCAAACACTTCAGGAACAACTTACTTAGGCCTAGGATTAGATTCAGGTATAGGCTTCGACACAGGTGCAAATTTAGGGGTAGATGGTGTAGCTACAGGCCTAGGTAGCCACTCTTATGAAAACCAAGCCAGGGTGGGATGACCGCGTTAGCCAAATATGGACATGAAGCTTGCTATAAGATAGGCGTGAATGCGCAGGGGTGACAGAAGTGGATGATCAACATATGCTTGAATAGACGGAGAAGTTGACTTATCAAAAATAGCGCTTGTTTACCAGGTTTTCACCATTTTTTTATTGCACTTTTTTAGATTTTATGATTTTTTTGTTGTTACCAAGACGCCTGTTTGTCAGGTTTTCATCAAGGCAACCATTTTTTTGATTTTTCACTTTTTTTGTATTTTTTCTTTTCACTTTTTATGATTTTATGATTTTTGATTTTTATGCTATCACCAAGACACCTGTTTGCTAGGTTTTCATCAAGGCAACCATTTTCAGGACTTTTTCTGCTTTTTTATACTTTTTTCAGGACTTTTTATGCTATTTATGCTTTTTTCAGGACTTTTAAACATGTACTGGATGCATCAGGTATATAATTTTTTTGATGAAGGCTATTCATTGGTTCCTCAAATAGATCCCCCTCAGGTGTAGATAACTGATATGCCCCCGATCCAAAGACTGATACCACAAAAAAAGGACCTAACCAATTAGGTTCAAATTTTCCTTTCTTTTCCCCATCCTGCTGATTACAGGGATTTTCTTTCAATACCAGATCACCTACTTGAAATGTACTAGGTTTGAATTTGTGATTGTAGCTTCTAGAAATTATCTACTGATATACTTTTAGGTGATCTACAACTAGCTGATGACGTTCATCCAACAACTCTAGCTCCTGCAGTCTAGACACATGGTAATCTTCGTCTGTAATGAGACCTTTCAAGGATACCCGGAGTGATGGTATTTCAACCTCGATTAAAAATAATGCTTCAGATCCATAGATAAGTGCATATGGTGTGGCTCCCCTGGGTGTGCAAATGCTTGTACAATAGGCCCACAAAGTAGGTTTCAGTTGAACATGCCAATCACGTCCAATATCGTTGACAATTTTCTTTAAGATTTTTTAGGATTGTTTTGCTTGAGGCCTCCGCTTGGCCATTCCCTTGAGGGTAATAAGGTGTGGAAAACCGATGCTGGATATGAAACTTTTCACAGAGTTCTTCTACGTCCTGATTCTTGAAAGTTCTTCCATTGTCAGTGACAATGGATTGAGGGATACCATATCTACAGATGATATAGTTCAGGATGAATGATGAGATCTGCTTCCCTGTGATAGTGATTAGAGGCATGGCTTCAACCCACTTTGTGAAGTACTCTGTGGCTGTGATAATGAACTTGTGTCCATTGGATGAGGGTGGGTGAAGTTTTCCCACAAGATCCAACCCCATTGACAAAATGGCCATGTTGATGCGAAGGGATACAATTCTTGTGCTGGTGCATGGATGAGATTATCGTGGATCTGGCATTTTCGACATGTCTTGAAAAATTGAAAGGCTTCTCTCTCCATAGTTGGCCAGTAATATCCCAGATGGAGGAGTTTCTTGGCGAGGGTTAGACCACTTGAATGAGTGCCACAAATACCTTCATAGACTTCTTGTAAAGTCATTTCAGACTTGTCGCTTTCTAGACATCGTAAGAGAGCTCCATCAAGACCTCGACGGTAAAGTACATCTTCCATAAGGGTATGACAGGCAGATTGGCAGATGAAATTTTGTTTTTGGTTGTGGGAAAGATTGGCAGGAAGGATATTATCTTTTAGGTAAGCACAAATCTTTCTGGAGATGGAGGTATTGGCATTATCTAGGTGGCAAATAAGTTGAGACTCAGAGTCATCATAGGCGAGGGTAAACAATTGCTCCACCATGAACTCATAGTGGTTGCGTTTTTCTAGAATCTGTAGCAAAGAAGCAATAGTAGCCATAGCATCAAAATCTTTGTTGTCACTCCTTGGGATTTGACCAAACTTGATGTCAACAAAATACTTCTTGAAGTCATCAATCATTCTCTTGTAGGGCATTAGCTTGTCATCTTTGGTTTGATAATAATTATTGACTTGATTGATGACTAGTTGAGAATCCCCATAAACCTAGAGTTCTGTAATTTTCCATTCCACAACTATCTAATCCTGATAATGAGTGCTTCATATTTGGTTGTATTGTTGGTGCAAGGAAACATCAAGTGATAGGATTTTGAAATGGTGCTCCCTAGGGGAGTGATAAATATGATTCTTTCTCCTGATTCTTGCTGAGTGATAAAATTCAAAGAGTCACAACCCTTCAGTTTTCTGTTACAGTCGTTTGAATTTTCTGACAGGAAATAAATAATTTTTTTAATTGCCTTATCGGCAAATCAAATATTTTTTTACATAGTTCACCTTTGATTTATTACTTTATACCTTTTCCCGCCTTTATTTTACTTTTATCTGCTCCTTATAATTCACTTAAAACATTATTGCGAGCTTTCCTTTGTTTTTACCACTCAACCGCAGGTTTTGACTTTCCCACCTGCGGTATCGCAGTGTTTGAACACTGACTGCCCTGACCCGTTCATTGACTGTCCACTGCGCTACCGCAGTGACCATACTAACTGCGCGTGGTTGCGCAGTAACCATTTGCCGCTTCCCTCCTCGCCTACCACTCTACCATAGTCTTTATATTAACAGTGTGTGGTATAGCGGTAACCACTAACTGCTTACCACGCCGTCGCTACTAACTGTTGCGCTAACCGCTACCTGTTCACCGCATTAGTTGCCTGCCTCCGTCGACTGCTGACTGCTAACTCTATCATTTGCTAACACTTTACCGTGCTACCACGGTAAACACTTCATTCCCACTCCCTTAGCCGCTACCACCACACCGCAAGCCCATTGTGGGAGGCTGCGGTAAAGCGATAAGTAACATAGGAGGCGAATGTTAAGGTAGTGGTAAGTGTACAAGGCATATATGAATGGTAAAAATAATTTTTAATGGAAAATATAACAAATGAATGGGAATTTGTATGGGAGTAAAGCGGTATATGAAAAAATAGGAAAGTGATAGATTCCAATGAGAAAAAACCCTTAGGATTTTAGTGGATTTTTATGGAAATTTGTGAGAAAACCTTAGGGTTTTAGATGGAAATTTTCAGTTCTAACAGTGGCTCCTATTGGGGATGAGTGATTGTGCAATCACTGCAAGAATCTAGAGTTCTTTGGTAGAGAAAACCAAGCAAATGATATAAAAAATGAAGGCAATGGCAGATGGAGGGAATGAATAGATGAATGATATGAAAAATGGAGCAAATGGAGAATGGAAACCCTAAACTACTGTGCATGGAAAATAATTTTTTATTAAAGAGGCATTGCTAAGAATTTTCCATGCACTGGCAATCCTTAATCCTTTGTACTTGCTCTGGTTCAAAAAATCAAACCACAAGGAATGGCCCCAGGCCACCCCAAAAAGAGAAACCTGCACTTTCCTCTATCATAGACTTTGTTTTGATTAAAACTCACCAAGTTTCTTTTTAAACTATCCATTCCACTTGTCCTGCAACATGCACTGTCATTAAAAACTTTCAAGAAGTCATTGTGTTCGACTTGAATTGTACTCATTTCACTCCTTTGTATTTCATCATTCTTATCATCATAAGAAAAATATTTATCACCCTTTGCACACAAAGTGTATCCATATTCAACAAAAAATTCACAGGCATGGTCACTGTCATATGTTGCTAAATGATCAAGTAGTTGTACTGGGACCTGAAAATCTGAATGCTTTTCTTGGAAATCAAAAATTCTGTCTCATCAATATTTTTTGAAACAATCAAATTACTTTCCATTTCTTTCCTCTCATCAGTTGGCACTGACACACACTTTTGATTCATACAGTCATCCTCATACATACTTGAATCAAAAAATGTTGGGCACTCATCATCAATTATATGTAAACCAATATCTTCCTTTTGTAGGCAAAAATTATTTAAATCACATACCTCCTTTTGGGCACAAACAAAGTCATGATCAGCTTCACTATTTTCATCACTGTGAGAGATGGACATGGAACCATTTGAATCACTACACATAGTATCTTCACTGTCAAAGCATATATAGGCTGGGACCAAAGTCTTGGAACCATTTTCATGTGCATACTTTTGGTATTCCAGAGTTAAAACAAATTTGAAACTTGCTCACTGCTAAGTGAACAGGTCTTTGCTTCCATATCTTCAACCATGTCTCCAACCTCTTCTTGATCTTCATAAGGACTGAAACAATTATCCTATTGTAAATTCACAAGTTCATCCTCATAATTTGACTCACAATCAGTTATGCAAGAGGAACTCTCCACATCTTCACTATTAGACAACATGATATCTTCTTCTATTGCAGCTTTTGAAACATTACTAGTAGTATCCACATCCCTTGTCCCAAGACTGGAGTCAATAAATTTATTTATTACATCAAAGGCATGTTGTTTTACTAACTTTGACCAATAAATTGATTCAAGCTTTGATGCTCTCAAAATTGTGCAACAAATATGGGTCTCGTGGGCCTAAAATGAGGAGGTAATTGCATATAGACATCTACCATCCTGTTGTATAAAAAACTCATAGATTCTCCCTTATATCTCCTTATATCAAAAAAACATCCACAAGATTTTTGCCTCTCTTCAATTTTAATATACTCATCAAAAGTATTTTTCTATGAATATAGTACATTACCTTTGTTTCCAGAGTTCTCCTCAGTTGCATCATAGGGCACTTGTGGTGTCCAAGATCTCTTGGCACTTATGACTTCATTCTCACTGTATGATGGCCTGTTTGGTGATGTATTTTGAGCACCTTTGACTCCTAATTGCAGCAATTCTTGGTTCACTTGTAGCCTCTGTTGTCTCAATTCCTTCAATTCTCTTATTGACTGTTGTCTTCTTTGTTCTTCTGACATCTTGAAAAAATGTGACTGTTCCACAATATCCATGCATTATTTATCAAATCTAAAATAGAGTTTCCACCTACTTTTCCAAAAGTAGGAAAATGAAATGGATTGCTTTTGTTTTCTCCCAGCAGAATCTCCAAAAAAAAATGTGAAACTTTGTTGACTCTGTAAATGGAAAGGCTGCACACTTCCTAAGTAATTCCCCAGCAGAGTCGCCAAACTGTTGGGTCTCAAAAATGTAGGTTTTAACTAGAAGAGTTTGCCAAGCTCCTACATCACTTTTGGCCAATGTACAAGGCCAATTGATGCAATTGTACCTTCTTCTCTTTAGGTTCTGCTAGACCAAGGTGGGTGAACCTAATGAATGATGCAAATTTAAATGTATTTCCTGATGCAATAATCTACCCACAATGGCAAAAGTAGTGGATAGACATAAATACTAAAACTACTACTCCTACTGCACAAATGAAAGGTTTTTTGAATAAATTGTTTATGATAAATTCTATCTTCTAGGACATGACAGATCAATGCCTTCTATCTATTGGGCAATGGAGTCAAAAATATAAAATGACATGTGTTTTCCTTCTCTGGTTTAATTTCAAGTTGTTAGGCACTTTGTAAAATAAAATCCTATGACTGGCATTTAATTTCATTTATTTATGGCTTACATAAATAGTGCTGGAATGTCTTTCTATCCTGGTTCTTAAATTATCCAAAAGAAAACTCTCAAACACTGTGATTTACTTGAAGGGTTTTAATTCTGACTTGAGACACTAGCAAATAAAAATCACACAAAGTGAAAATATGCACCTTGATGAATCAAAATTTATGCTTGATACATTAACTCAAATGATCAAAAGTCTTCGAATTGAGAGAACCAAGATAAAAATAATAAAAATTATAACATCTCAACAACTGAACCTAAAGGTTTTCACCAGTTAAAAACATTAGTTTCCATTGCTTTGTTTCAAGAAAGATCTGTCATTATTTACATTCCCAGTCCCAAAAAATCTCTCTCCTACTCTAACTACTGTCTCCCTCTTTTACAATAGATTTATACAATAAAATTCAAAGAGTCACAACCCTTCAGTTTTCTGTTACAACTGTTTGAATTTTCTGACAGGAAATTATAAAATATTTGATTAATTGCCTTATCGGCAAATCAAATATTTTTTTACATAGTTCACCTTTGATTTATTACTTTATAACTTTTCCCGCCTTTATTTTACTTTTATCCGCTCCTTATAATTCACTTAAAACATTACTGCGAGCTTTCCTTTGCTTTTATTGCTCAACCACGGGTTTTGACTTTCCCACCGGCGGTATCGCGGTGTTTGAACACTGATTGCCCCGACCCGTTCATTGACTATCCACCGCGCTACCACGGTGATCATACTAACCACGCACGGTTGCACGGTAACCGTTCGCCGCTTCCCTCCTTGCCTACCGCTCTACCGCAGTCTTTGTATTAACAGTGTGTGGTATAGAGGTAACCGCTTGCCACGCCGTCACTGCTAACTGTTGCGCTAACTGCTACCTATTGACCGGGTTAGCTGCCTGCCTCCGCCGACTGTTGACCGCTAACTCTATCATTTGCTAACACTTTACCGTGCTATTGTGGTAGCGTGGTAAACACTTCATGCCCGCTCCCTTAGCCACTACTGCCACACCACAGGCCCATTGTGGGAGGCCATGGTAAAGTGGTAAGTAACATAGGAGGCGAATGCTAAGGTAGCGATAAGTGTACAAGGCATATATGAATGGTAAAAATAAATTTTAATGGAAAATATAACAAATGAATGGGAATTTGAATGGGAGTAAAGCGGTATATGAAAAAATAGGAAAGTGATAGTTTCCAATGAGAAAAAACCCTTAGGATTTTAGTGGATTTTTATGGAAATTTGTGAGAAAATCTTAGGGTTTTAGATGGAAATTTTCAGTTCTAATAAACATATTGGATTTCAAATTCATTGAGTACCATTACCCACTTAGCCAATCTTCTCGTCAAATTTTCTTTGCTTAGGAGATACTTTAGTGGATCTATCTTGGCTATGAGCTTGACTATGTGAGTCAACATATAGTACTACAATTGTTGGGTAACAAACACTATAGCTAAACAAGATTTCTCAATGGATGTATAATTGATCTCATATCCGTTCAAGGTTCTACTGATGTAATAAATTGTTCTCTCCTTCCCCGTTGAATCTTCTTGTGCCAACAAGGCTCCTAATGATTAGTCAGTAGTGACAATGTACAATAAAAGAGGCTTCCCTTCTACTGGAGGTGCTCAAACAGGTGGACTTGTCAAGTATTCTTTTAGTTGGTTGAAAGCTTCTTCACACTTCTTGTCCCATCAAAAATAAATATTATTGTGCAAGAGATGAGTGAAAGGATGATTCTTGTTAGCTAGTTGCAAGATGAATCTTCTGATTGATTGGAATCTGCCTTGGAGGGATCTTAACTGATTGATGTTTTTCGGGGGAGGCATCTCCATTATAACTTTAATATTTGCTGGGTCTACTTCAATACATTTCTCTGACACTATGTACCCAAGTAGCTTTGCTGATGTTACCACAAATGCACATTTCTTTGGATTGAGACGAACATTAAACTTCTCCAGGTGAGTGAATAGCTTGTCTAATATGTCTAGATGTCCTTCTCTAATGTAGGATCTTTCCAACAAGTCGTCCACATAGTCTTCCATGAAAGTATGCATCATGTCATGGAAGATGGTTGTCATAGCTTTTTGGTATGTGGCCCCTACATTTTTCAACCCGAAGGGCATGAAGTTCCAATAGAAGGTTCCCCATGGGCAAGTGAAGGCTGTTTTATCTTGATCTTCAGGAGCTATCTTGATTTGGTTATATCCAGAAAATCCATCCATTAGTGATAACATGCCATGTCTTGCTGTTAAGTCCATAATGATGTCTATGTTAGGCAAGGGGAAATCATCTTTTGGGCAAGCCTTATTGAGATCTCTAAAGTCAATACAAATCCTTATGCTGCCATCAGGTTTCAAAATAGGCACAATTATTGATATCCATTCTGCATAGTCAATAGGTCTGATGAATCCGACATCCAATAACTTCTTTAGTTCAACCTTCACCAATAGGGCAATGTGCAGATGCATTTTTCTCAACTTTTGTTTAACCGGTTTGATTCCTGAATGAAGGGATAAATGGTGCATGATGAGGTCTGGATCTATCCCTGGCATGTTTGCATAAGACTAGGAAAAGTTGACTTGTCGCTCTTCAAAGAACCTGATAAAGTTGGGATTTTCTATTCCTCTCAATGATTCTGCCAGATGAAGAGTTCTTACTATTTCTGCACTGCAGACATTGATGGACAGTTTTGGTTCAATTAGGACTTTCGATCTCTCCTAGAAGTGCTCTGAGAGAGTTTCAAATTTTCCACCCTTCAATGCCTTAGAGAGGTTTTCACCATCGGATGCGCTCTTTATTTTTACTATTTCTTGATCTGATACTTCCATGGAATGGTTTTCACCATCAAATATTTCTTTTATTTCATTTATTTTGCAGCTGGGAAACTTGTCACTCTCCTATTGTAAAGCTCTGCTATGATGTTCAATGGTGGGCACTATTTCGGGATTAACAACACAAAGGAAATTTATGATGGCCTCATCATTTGAAAAAGTGGGGATATTGATAGGTTCGGTTTGGTCCCAATCTATCAGTTTAGGATGCGGTAATGGTAGGGTGTCATCAGATGGGTCCAAGTCAAATGTTGTAAGTGTCCTAATAGTAACATTTTTGTCAAACAAAACTATGGCCAAGTCAAGGTATATGATGTTGCTCTCTTTTGAATGATTTGCATTGCTATGAGTTTGATCATCTTCACTTGAATCATTGATATTGTGCGATCCTAATTAAAGTGGTCTAAGTCCTGAGCCTTATCCCTCCTCAAGCGGGGGAGTATACTTATGTATTACATCAACATCCTTGTCGTGACATGATTATTCTGACAATGAATCCCATTTATATTTATTGGAATCAGACTCATAGACATCACTTGCTTGTAGTTGTAGAATCTGTTCAACAAATTTCTATTTTATGTCCTCTTTTGTTTCTTCCTTATGTTGATGTTTTCTATACCCCAACCCAGTTTTGTCCTTTGGATTGGTTATGATGGGTTGGATAGGTTCTATGAAACCTTCTTTTATTTTTCCAATAGGTCCTATCCATCATATCCCATCTTCTCCAAGATTGAGAATCCTTTTCCATACTGAGTGGTTTGGACATTTGTTGTTGCAACTTGAGAATCAATTTCATCCTTATAGATCCAATTAAAAACATCTTTTTCATCAGATTCCTCTGCTTGGGTGCCTGCTTTTATGAATCTACCATCAAAAAGTGTGACTGGTTGTGAGGATGTTTGGAATGAGGTTGATGGTTGACCACAAGATTTTTGTGACATTAAGTGCGTGAGGCAAAGGGATTGTTCAATAGAATACTCACCGACACCTTTATCTTTGATCTGGACTTTCTCTTCAAATTGTTTGGCCATGGTATTAAGTTGGGCATCAGAATTGGTAGATGCAAAAAGGTTAGGTTATTCCTTTTTCTCTGGCTATTTGGATGATGAACTTGATTGATTTACTTCATGGGAGGATATGGCTAGCAATTTTCACAAAGGATTATTCTGACTAGAATTATTTAGGGTATTAGAGGTGGAATCAAGAGCTTCATGGTTATGAGGCACCAATACATCCTGGATAACCTTGAGGGCATTACATTGTTGAGGACTATTTGAATCAACAAGAATAGTGATTTCTTGGCCATTTCAGGGAAAATTCAAGCACTGATGATATGTTGAGGGTACAACCTACATTTCATGGATCTAGTGGTGACCCAAGAGTATGTTATATGTTAAATCCTTATCCAAAACCTGAAAAACCACATTTTTTTGAATTGGACCCACCTGAATGGGCAATATAATCAAGCCTTTTGAAGCTCTCTCTTCATCATCATATGCTTTGATTGTGATCTTCTTTCTTGGATCTATTGCATTTTCAGAGAACCCTAGTGCACAAACAAGTTTTAAAGTACATATATTAAGTCCATCTCCTCCATCTATAAGGACGTGCTTGACATGAATTTTATGGATCAAGACTTCAATATGAAGGGCCACATTGTGAGGATGAGTGAGGGATACATCATCATTCTTCAAAAATGATAAGTAGTGAGGAGCGACTAGGTTTCCCACCATGGCTTGGAAAGCACAGACTTCTAGATCATTTGGAAATGTTGTGTTGACTAGGGATTTTTCTAGAATCTCCTTGTGAGTAGGAGAGATTTTTAGGAGCTCCAATATTGATATTTGTGTAGGGATTTTCTGGAGCTGATCGACAATGTTGTATTGATGAGATGTAGCAGCAGGTGTTTTGGAAGCACTACCCTTTAAAACATATTTGGTTTGAGCCCTTGTGGTTACGTTTATGGGCACACTGTCTTGTTTTCCATTGATTTTGATGACATTAACTTGATTATCCATTACAACCATGTCTTGCGGGATATTGAGGATTTGATTAAAAAGGATATTGGTGTTGTTGATTGCATGATTAGTTACAACAGGACCTGGTGGGTTATTGATTTCAATGTCATTTGCATGATCTTCAACGACTGAAATATTAAGGATGACAGTATCCTAAACATAGTTTACATTCTTCCCTTTGCCATTATTGTTAGAAGATTCTCCTTTGTCATAATTTGGCAAGGGGTTTTTGAATACCCCATGGTCAGTGTTAGTTTGAGGTTCCTCGATCCTTATGATTTTATTATCAATCAAATCTTGTATTTTATGCTTCAGTTGCATGCAACTATTGGTAAGGTGACCTTTGCATCGACCAAATTCAAAATAATGGGATTCATTCCACCAGGATGATTTTACTTTGGGTTCAAAACCTCGGGTGTCAGGTAAAATGATGAGATTTTCCGCAATAAGTTCCCTCAAGGCGGATTCATGTGATTGAACCAAAGGCATAAACTTTCTGTGGTTGTTTGATGTTTGACAGGGTAGGGTTTTGGATGATGTGTTATTTTTATTGGTTTGAGTATTTCCCTGGTTAAAATTTTGATTGTTGATTTGGTTGGCTATTTGGGTGGTCTTTTGATTGGTATCCGAGGAACTTCCTGACAAATTGAAGACCAGTTTAGCATTGCACATTTCAGAAGAGGTATCATTGTCATTATTTTTATACTTTTGCCAAAACTTTGGTTTATCATTGTTGGAGGAATTGTTTTCGTTATAGATTTTCAGAATTCCTCATTTGACCAAAGCCTCCTCAATCTTGATTCCATTTTTTATCAATTTCTCAAAATTTGGAGGGCATTGTAATTCGAGCCTATAGCTCATGTCATCATTCAAGTTATCAATGAACACCTCTATCTTCTCTTTTTACGGTATTGGTCGAGGATACCTTATGAATAACCTTCTCCATCTTTGTAAGAATATGAGGAACGATTCTCCTTTCTTTTGTTTCACGTTACAAAGATCTTTCATCATAATCTCATGTTGGATATTATATGAATATTGGGTAATGAACTTGTTTACCAATTCCTCAAAATATCTGATCCTCAGTGGTAATTGTGAGAACCACTGCATGCATTGCCCTCCCAAACTACGTGGGAATAATCTCATCAAATATGTATCCTCATGGGAAAATTCAAGACTCATCATTCAAAATTCCCTTACGTGATCTATCAGATCACTTTTCCCATTGTACTTGTCATATTTAGGAAATTCACAATGTTTAGGGAATGGTATCTTGTTAACATTTTGATTGAATGGGTAGGGACATATATCTTGTATGGAATATCTCTTAGTAGTCTTGGTTTGCATGTTCTGCATTTTTTGTTGAAGAGCTTGGATTTGTTGTTTCAAAACATCCATAGGATCATTGGTTTTCACTTCACTATTTGATTCAGTTTGTGTCTCAATTTCCATTTTCTTAGGATTCCTTTTCAATTTTGTAATATCAAGATCATCGAGTAACTTGACTCCTTTGTTTTCCAACATCAAGAGGTATCTTTCTCAATCCTTTTCAAAAACCTTTTCTAAGAATTTATGGAAAGTCGGGTCTTGTTGGGCTTGTTGGATATCTTCTTCATTTACCTCATCAGTTTTGGTTGAGTGAATATTATGAAAGGGATTCTCTTCTTGTTTAGCCATGGTATCTTGGGTTTCAATTCCTTTTTCTTGAAGTTTTAGCTTTTGAGATCTTGTTTTGATGGGCATACAAGTGACGATAATGTTCTAGATATTTGACCAAAGTTTGAGAGTGCCAAAAGAGATTGGTTAAAAATTTGGTTGAGCAAGCTTTATTTTAGGATGAAGGATGAAAAATCTTAATAAAGGATGATAAATCCTGATGATGAAATACAGCTGCTAAATCAGAAATTGATGTGATGAGGAAGGCACTTTAAGATGTTTGGTCAAAGATTAGATGAGGGATTTTCACTTGGGAATGCCAATTTCAACAAGATTGAGCTCTATTGTAGAAATTGATTGGGATGATTAGAATATTGAATTGCTGGTTGAGGAATGAAAGAATGAAGAATTGGCCGACTATGATTATGCCTTTGTGAAAGAGCTGTTTGTTGATAATAAGCTTGTGAAGATAAAGGCTCTAAAGCAAAATCATCGGTGCATCCTCTATCAAAGTCGTGATACCTATGGATGAAGGTTCAATAATCAAGCAAGACTTTCCTACTTTGATACAAGAAGTGTCTCTATTTCAAAAGTTTCTTATAGCCAAGGTGCTTCTTTGGTTTCTTGATTCTATTGGTAAGGGATTTCTTGACAAATTTGGTTGATTTCCAATCTCTCAACATAAACTTTAGGACAATGAAAAGATGTCGTTTAAGAGGGGATATCCAAGCTAGATGTTGATTGGCAGAAAGGAGATCAAATTCAGGTTTTTGTATGAAAAGTCATTAGATGCACTAAAACAGGGCCCAGATGCACTGAAACTCAGATGCACTGTAGGAAGGTCTATATGCGCCCGAACAAGGTATTAATGCGTTGGAGAATGGTATGATTGTGCTAGAATAGGGTATGGATGCACTGAAAGAGCATATGCTAGGATATATAAGCGGGATGTGCTGAAACAACGAATGGATGTGCTAGAGAATGGTTTGAATGCGCTGAAACAGGCACTGGATGCACCGAATTGGAAAGTGTTTTCTAGTTTTCAATAGTTTGACATATTTTCTTGATCAGCGAATTTGAACTTTTTGGTTGAATTGTCTTTTGAATCATTGGTTGTATATTTCAGAATGTTGTGTTTCCTTGAGTTTTGATTTAGAATGCATAGGTGAAGACACATCAAACAAGCACAATCCTAGGTTGTGTAAGGTAATATTCTTTTGGGTTCCACGCGGATTTTACTCCAACCACACTTATCTTTAGTAGATGACTTAGAAGCTTGGCTGCACGAGCTCCCCCTTACAGTGCACTCTCTTCTCAGGCCAATCAAGATTCAAACTCCCATGAATCTCCCATGGCAAATTTTTCACCTCCACTAAAGATTGCGAGAATGTGGATGTCTTGGCAATGATCGTTGTTGCACCAAAGAATAGAAAGGTAATTGGGATTACTACAACAAAGGGGTTTTTAGTAAGGGCATTCCGTTATGGGTGGGCTATACATATGGAAAGATTAGCTCTGTTAAGGAGGACCCCTAGCCTGTAGAGGTTAAGCTCTATAGGTTTTTACGTACCTCACGGGTACTAATGGAATCACTTGTCGACATAACCATTCATGGTCCTTGAAATTTCCTCAAGTCCCAATTTTATATACCAGTTGGAAGGGCTTGGCCTTAGCATGTTACCAGTTTGGGTCACTCCCTTGGGGTGATTACCTCTTGTCCCACCAAGGCAGACCCTCTAAGGGTAAAAATAAAAATTAAATGAAAGGGTCTAGCTTTCTGATCACCTAGTTAAGGGGAGAGCATACTCGCCTACTATTGAAAACACAACGGACATGGTGTAAATTATTCCTTCTAATTAAGATAGATTCCTATCTTAACAAAAGGAAATGAACAATTAAAATCCTTGCAAGCCAATATTAGCAGTTTTCAGCTTTTAATCTTTGACAACATTCTTTTTAATTGTTTTTGCAAAGTCTGTGACTACGTATTGAGTTCCTGCAACACAAAAAAACATAAATCAGTTTCGAGAATCTGGAAAATTGATAGTAAAAACCAGATGCACCATTACAGGGAATGAATACGTTGAAACTTAGATCGAATGCTCTAAACTACTAAATGCATTGAAAGAACAACTGAATGCGCTAAAAGATAAACCGAATGCGCTGACACTAAAAAATGAGAAAATGAAAGAAAGACTCCTTGATGCGCCGAGACAAAGTTTGAATGCACTGAAAGAAATGCCAGATGCACTAGAATAGGAGCCAGATGCGCTGAAAGAGCAGTTGGATGCACTGAAACAGGAAACCATATGCGCCGAAATAGGAGCCAGATGTGCTGTAGAAAAATTTGTATGTGCCATTTCAGATATTTTGACAGAACCTGCAAAATAAAACTCAACAAAAAATTGATTAAAATATGGGGCTCCACCCCACAGTGGGCACCAATTTATGTGTGCTATGAGAAATGTCCTATAATGTCAGTATAACACACCTTCATGCAATGTATTACATAAAAGGAAATCTAAATAGCAGTAATAAAAGCTACAACTATCCTCTTAATTCATTCCATGGTTCTCTAATCTCAAGGAACCCTACAAATCATACTCTCAGATCTTATTAGTGCTACACATGAACCTGCAAAGATTGACAACTTAAGATACAAGATGCTATGATGAGGTCTACATGCCTATATTTTTGGATTTTCGATATTTGATGCTTGAAGACTAAATGATCCTATGATGAGATGATACTAAAATCTAGATTTTACTAAGATTGATGATGATGATCTAATGGAAATACTATATGAAATATGAAATGAACTAAGCTATCCAAAACCAAATTTCCATTATAACACTATATGAACTAAAATGCAAAACTAAACTACAAAATCTCTCAAAATTTCTCTCAAAATACATTAAAATTCTGCAGCATAAGATTATCAAATTCTACATTATGAAAATTTGTAACAAAGGACCCTATTTATAGATTTTCTAAGGCTCAAGGTGATGTGGCAACAATGGACGGTCGAGATTGTGATCCTGCGGCATCAATGGTGGAGCATCAAGAGGTTACAGGGAATCAGGGAGATGGTTCCCTTTAGCAAGACAAATTGCCAAGTGTTAAAGGGAATCACAGAGAAGGGGGAGCCATGTGTCTCAGTTAGTTACAAATTGGTTGCAAATTTTGTTGAAGATATTTCATATTTTCCAATTTAGAAAATTCATTTTTGTGAGACACATGATGAGGTGGCTGGTGAGTTGGAGGTGGTTAGAGGAAATATGTAGAAATGTGTTTAAATTGAATTAAAAATTCAATTTAAATGGAGATGGTAAATTAGCAAGATGCCCAATTAATTTATTTGTGCATTTTAACCAATTTAAGAAGAATATGCCAATTTGAATTTAAGAATTCAAATTTAAGTGGAAGAGGGAAAACCAATTAAATAACAAATTGATTTAATTTAGAAATAAAATGAATTTTGGAAAAGAAGAATTAAGATATGAACCATATAAATAAATTGATTTATAATAGTAGAGGAATTAAGAATATTAATCAAATAGCAAGTATTTAATCAATATATGCTCCAGACCATTTTTGCGTGCATACTGTTTTAAATGGTATAAAGAAAACAAAATAAAGTTTCTTTTCTTTTCTCTTTTTCATGTGCAAATGTTGAGGGCTTTTTTAGAATAGAAAAAATTCTTGTAGGCCATGGCTTTACATTTACTTTCTTCCTGTGACAAAAATGGAACTCCCTCTATGCTTGAGGGTTTTCACCATATTATGGCCAAGGGTTTGCTTGAGATTTGATATGGTGACCTTCCTTTAACTAGAATGACTGTTTCATCTTCATAATACTTGTAGCTTCTTGGAATGACTGTCTCACTATAGTGTCTTTGTGATATTTTTCTTCTATACTTTGTATAGTGAAAGAAAGATGGCTATTTGGCTGTCCTTTGCTGATTCACATTATGACTGTGTTTTTCTATAAATTTCCATGATTATAAAAAAAGGACTATACCTTCCACTATCAAAACATAATTCTTCCATTTTGTTTTGTAACTCATGAAAATCATTGGCATTGCTGCCCTCATGAGAACTTAATGCTGTCACCCTAATACCTTACCTTGAGATTTTGTATCACCCATTCCTTCACCTGTTGTCCTTTTTCTTTTGAGAATTCAAAACATGACTACCCTTCTTTTCCATAAGCTTCTTGACTTGCTCACCTTCCTTGCTTTCTATGTATAATGAAAATTATATGCGCCTCTCTCTAAATCATGTCTACTGGATTTGGTTGGCAGAATTACCATTCACCATTACATCACCCTTCATTTTGCATGACATATTTATTGCATTGATGGTACTGTCCTATGATATATGACTAAATACATTGTTATTGTTGTTACAATGCAAGAAATATAAATCATGCAAAAGGAGTAGTGGATGCGAAGATTACTAAAGCTCCTTTATACTGTCACACAGTGATTTGTATTGATGCCCTTTGTGATTGCATTGCTTTTCTACATGCTGCTCCACATGTATCTTATCTTCATGATCCTTATGCCATTGTAATGGTTGTCCCATTATGGATATGGCTTTAACATTGTTCTCTTAACTATCTTTCAAAACTCTTCTTTCTGAATGATTTTCAGCATGCTACAGGCTGTATATAATCTCTCAATAGTTGTTCCTTCATTGTGATTTGTGACTTGATAGTCATGAGTGAGCAATCCTATATTCATTATGCACATGGTAACTTGGTGATATGATTGATGTGCCTTCTTTACTGCACTTGCATGAAAACTGAAATGACTTCCATAAATTTGAAATGTATTTCAAATCCCTCTTAAACTCCAAGAGGGCAGCACACTAGGCTCAACTCTTGTGGGAGCTCATTTTCTCCACATGCTGAAATGCCAAAAGAGATTGACTATGAAATGAAAGATGAACCTGTACCTACACAATGAGAAAACTAGTTAGATAAAATAGTGAAGTTCAATGCTTTTCTTGATGAGTTAACTTTTTGGCTCTCTTGATATATGTGACAATTGATAATTGATTTAATGCATCCTGAATGAAATTTATATTTTTGTTGGTAGGACATATGGTTAGAGTTTATATCCAGAGCTCTATTAAAATTTTCATCATAATGCAGGTACATCCGAAGATCAGGAGCAAGTAGGAGTTGAAGACCAAGAGGACCAACACACGATTCTTCCACTGGAAATGATGGATACACCTTCTTTCCATGTGTTCTTCTTTATTCATATCTTCAGATATATAGGTTTCCTTTATGTTGTGTTAAATCAGTTATGCCCACAACTTGTGTGGGACATTCAAACATTCTTTTGATATCAATGTATGAAACAACAATGATTATGCAATCTTGTAAATATTTTCATTACAAAATAAATAAAAGACTACAATATTATGGAATTTGTGTAATTCCTTTCTGTTGTAAAATCTTGCATAGTAAAAATAAATCTCCTTTGAAAGAATCCCTGTTGTGCAATGATTTAACTTAGTAGCAATGTTTGAATACCCTTCACTTTTAAATGTAATCAACTATTTCAGCTCTACCAAATTGAGTTGTAAGTGAAATTTTGGTAACATTTATAGCAATTTCTACTGAATGCTTGCCTACTAAGCATGCCGGACTAGTTGCCTAAACAATCCATTGGGGCATGGAGTCAAATTATACCCCCCTAAAACTCAAAAAACCATTATAACTCAGCTGTTAGGAACTATACAACAGTAGAACAAAACATAAAACAAACCATCATTGCACTATGTTGGTGATTTTTCCAGCCGAACCTAGCAATTCTCTAAAAAAATTCCAGCTCTTATAATGAAGAAATTGTAAGGTTAATGGCCAACACAACGAGCCTAGGATTTTTTGATCCTTACTCCTTCACTTTCGACTCTGTTAAACTAGGGAGGGTATTCCCAAATATGTCTTCATGAAATGTATACAAGTAATAACATATTTATACACAGATTGATTCCCAGGTAATGTAAATAAAACCCACCTCATTGAAGATTTGGCAAATCCTTTAAGTGAGTGACTACTTACTTGCTAAGAATCAAAGATATTCCCAAACCACACAACTCTTTGGAAAAAGGATTATTTAAATGAATATGGTTCTTATTTTAAGTTCTTGGTTAGGTATGCTACTTACTCACTCTTTATGCAATATTTTCTAATAAACTGACCAGTGCCTCATCAATAGGAGCAACAGAGTCAAATAAGTACTTAAATTTGTGATACATGAACTACAAAATTTTAGAGATAGGTGAACAATCCTCATACTGCTTTGCATTTTATGAAAACTCATAATGTCCAAAAGAAACAATCACTTCTTACCAATCCTAAGCCATTTCTTACAGAATCTACACCCTCTTCAAGAATTTTAATCAACTCTTTGAGTTAAAGCTGAGAACAGAGACATACATTCAAATGGAACCATTTGAAGATAAATGACAACACCATTAGTATTTTCATTCATAACTTGTGAGAAATATACATAGGAGAGTATTTGTTTCCAAACAAAGATTCATTTCTATATCAGTAGTTTATATAAAATCGATTTAAGATTGTTACATATAGGAATTCATTCCCAAGACAATCTACCAGCCTATTTATCTATATTCTATTCAAAATGCCTTTCCTAAGCTTAGAATTTACCCTAAAACCCTATTGAAACTTAAAAGTCTGACCTCCTATAATGAGCCCAAAAATCCCTTTTATAGAATAAGGGAGCAACAAGCAACAAGCTTCATTACTTTTACATTTCATTTCATTTCAAGATCATTTGCATAAGAATTTGAGACGTCCCTAGTTAGTTACATGCAATCATTGAGGAAAATGGAAGAGTAAAAGACCTCATTACACATCCCTAGCATGTAGAAACACTAGCTTCTCAAAAGGAAAATTCAGTTGTAGCAACAACATCCTCGTCCTTGTCAACCAAAGAAGATTCTCCACTAGTAGCCCCAATAAAAACATGCATATAACCCAACGCTAGGAAGTTTGGCACCTCTCCCATACACCAGCTTGAAATATTTCCACATCAACACTAGAAACAAGAAATCACATGAATACTGAATAGGACAATCCTTGCAAAAGGTCCATGGTGTCACCAAAAACAAAAATGGGGCAAAGTCATCACTCTGAGTCATTAGCCTCAGAGGATACTAGACCATGCCTTGCTCATGGTGGAATTGGAGGAACCGTCACCACCACCTTGTCAGAATCATTAGATAGTACTAGGGAGAGGGGATAATAATCACCCTTCGAGTTAGTGTCACCCTCATTATCTGGAGGGCTATCAGAAAACTCACTAGAAGAATTAAGTCTTCCTAGATAAGCCTTATGATACTTGCACCTTTTCTTTATCTTCTTTTCATACTCCACCAACTCCTTCCCTTTGAACTTGACTAATTCTTCTGAAACAGTTCGGTTCCTCAGGTGATAGTTTCTCCTGACACCATACTTCTTAAATTTTTTGCCTCCTCTTATATTCTTTGGTCCATCAAGAGGTCCCTATGTATCAACTTCATCCTCATGAGAATTCTTCTCAGACTCAAGAAAAAATAATCTCCTAGACCTCCGTACTAGCCTAACAGACTCTTCGGACTCACTCATCCTCCTAGAAGACGTCTACCAATTTTGTTCTCAGACTCAAACTCAATGCAATTTCTGAATGAGAAATATGGCAATTGGTCCTTATAACGAGCCATGCAAGTGCACCAACCATTAATTCTTCAAAGAAAATTTGTGTGCGCAAGCTGACAACAGTCTACCTTGATCCTTTTAATCCTAACTGTTGATCATGATTTTAAAAGATAAATTGACAGGTAGATTACTGTGCAACCACTTATAATTAAGTTTTAATTTGTGCTTTTAATGCTCTTTTAAATTAGAAAAACTCTGAGTAGATAAACATCTACTCTGTACTTAGCATCAATTAAAAATTTCTTGCCATAATTACCTGCTCACTCATAGGAATTATTTCACTCGTATTTCTTCTTGTCAAAAACAATGGGGATTGATCTTGATCCGATCTCAAAATATTGGTTCGTACACTGCTATGCTTTGTTTTCACCTTTTCCACACGTATCGATGGCTATCAGGAATGACGACTGAAATCTCAAGCATGCACCTTAAAGAACAAAGCTAAAAATAGCACAATTTAGAAATAGTATCTTTTCAGGCAAGTTTGGAAGTATTCCAACGTTATTAGAACCCAACAAAGCCTTTTAGAAAGTCCACATGGCAATTCCCTGCTTGCCCGTCAAAAGATATAGGACATAGGCAGGACCCACACGAGATGGAGGGAAGTGGTCAAGATTTAGCCACATCACCTGCCATTGACCGTCAATTTCATCCTCCACATGGTAAGCTTTTGTCTTCAAAACCTATCGGGCCCCACAAACTGACAGGTGTCACACCACACATTAGCTCGTATGATCATCCTTTCTTACTACTATAGACAGATAGGAGCATGGGGAAAAGCCCAGGTGAGAACACGTGTTGTGATGTATACCACTGATCATGCCTCAAACAACATCCATTGCCCTGTGGAGAGTCAGGCCCCACCATGAAGTAGTATTACGTGGCCATCACTCGCTAGCCCGTGCCTTTAAAATAATATGAAATAAAACAAGACGGGCTTGCGGGGAGCGGTACAGATATGGCCACGTCTTCCGTCAATTAGCCGTCAATCCTCTTTGAAAAGTGCTAGGCATATTTTACCAAGGGGACTAGGACCACCATTATATGAGAGATGTGGTTGAATCCTACCAGCCCGTGCAAATAAAATAAGAAGTAATAAACCAGCACGGGCATACGAGGAACGATCAAGATTGATTCTCATGATCAGACGACCAACATGGAGCTATATTTCTGCACATGCCACAAAGTTTATTCATAAAAAAGGGGTCATCCCTAGGTAGACGAGATATTGACCCATAATGACCAACGCTAAGGATTCACACTTTCAAGATCAAGCCTTTGACCATTAATACAGAGAAAAACTTAAGGAGACCAACAAACCTAAGATCAAGGGATGGTTAAAACAACAAACACGATGGCACAAGTGACAACTTAAGTGATTGGGAATGAGGAGAACAAGTCAATGTAATTTTAAAATGACCAAGGGTTTATTTGATTTATAAGACAATTTTGGGAAATTTTATGGATATAAAACCCTATCACAGTGATGAGAGTATGACCTTAAATTAGGCACAAAGGACCAAGCCAAACTTTTCATAAATTTTTAGGGTGGAACCAAGGATTTTTTGAGGGGCTCCATGAATGGCTCCTATTGGGGACACATGCCTCTTACAGGCATGGTGAGATCCTAGAATCTATGGGAGAGCAGACCGAGCAACAAGGCAAAAGCAAAACGAACAAAACAAAACACATACACAATCATACATAGGCCAAGAGACCTGAAAAGGGAGATCCAATCTCCACTCTTCCAGAAACCTTCTTTTGAGGTACAAATTTTAGTATGCACCCTACAATTTACTCCAGGCTTCATCTCATTATTTGTGGCACCAAACCACTAAAAATTAGGGCCAATTCCTGCCCCTATCAAAAACCAACCTATTAAAAGAATTGATTTCCTTCAATCCACATGTACCTCTGCCATACCATTGCAATAAGTACAACCTTCTTCCTAGTAGAAAAATATGGTCATTACTGAAACCTGCCTGATTACAAATGCTATTACTGACATCTCTCACAACTTTTCTGGGCATACCATTTCCAGTGTAATCTTTGTCATTCCTCACCATATAATCATACATAATCTAAAAAATTTCATCATCATATGACACATATGTGTTATGTTCATCGTATGAAAAATGTTCATACTGAAAATAACATTCCTTTCTCTTCATCTCATTGTCATGTTCCATCAAAATACCTTTCAGCTGTGCTAGAAACTGAAAATACTCATACTCCTTCAAGTAGTTGGCATCATGATATTCAACCTTATATGCAACATCTGTATCAAATGTGAAACATTCATAGGAAATGCCCTGAAAGAGTTCATCAACATGTTTCTTTGTTTGCTTAAGGCCATGTTCTAACTATGTATTAGATGCATCATCAGAGTTTTCAACAAAAAGTGGATTACCTCTGCACCAATAAGGATCACCATTTCTCATCTCTAGTGAAGATGGAGGCTCATCAAACAATGGATTTTCTATTATATTTATTTTTGACATAAGAGCCTCAACCTCCTCAGCTTGAAGCACCAAATCCTTCAAGTCATCATTGCACTCAAAATCACTGTAATCACTACAAGAGCATACAAACAGATTTTCAACTTCATTCTCATCATTAGTGGTTAACATTTCTGACTCATATTCTGAAAACTCTTCATAGGAAGAACATTGTTCCTTCTCAAGAAAACATGTGTTCTCATCATTATCAGCATATCCCATATTTGAAACAAAATATTTCATTTCCACTTCATGAGGCTAATCATCATCAACGGAAAATTTATCATAATCAATGCCATCATCATTACTACAACAAGAGGATTGATCAATACTATAACCATGTTCATAATTTTCAGGCTGAATGTTCAGTCTTAAGTCTTCCATAGGAAAAAAAGTGTTGGAATCTTCAAAAAAATTGAAACCACCCATTTTATTTTCTTTATTGAGGTGTACATTTTAAATCTTTGCTCTACTCTCTTCTTCTTCTTCAAGTGTTGTCTCACTAATTGACTCATATGGAGTAGCAAAACCATTATCATTGCAAACTGAAAAAATAATAGCCTTTTGATGATCACCTCTAATATTTTCAAAACAAGAAATGTATTCACACACTTGGTTAAGCCTAACAAGCTTCAACTCCTTTGATAGAGCACTCAAACCTGGTTCATAATATTCATAAAATAAATCAATGCATTTTAAATTTTCAGGTCTGTGACACTCAGGAATCTCAGCCAGAGTATGCATAAATCTTGCATAGAGATCAGATGGTGATTCTCCTTTGTGTTTCCTTATGCAAGATACAGTTTGAATAGAGACTACACGATTACAAATACATGTAGCCTCTTGAAATTTTTCTTGGAGCTCTATGTGATCAACACTATGGAATGATGTGTAAGCTGAAACAATAGGGGTGTAAGTATTATGACCTTAATTTTCAATTTTTGACTTACACCTTTCATCAACATTTGGTGTCTCAGGGCAGCAAACACTTGTAGAAAAAACTCCTTTGTTTTCCATATTTCAAGTTATTTTCAATGTTCATGGTTATCCCATATGCCTGATGCAATGTTCTAGGATCCTTGTATCTCAATAGATAGCTCATTTTACTATCAAAAGATCCCAAATAAACAACCAAACATATTGCATCACTTAACTTTAAGAACTCACGAATATCCCTCAATGTTTTAGAAAATCTATGGTTAAAGGCTGGAACCATTTCATCCTCTTCCTTCTCAATACTCATAAAATTATTTAGAATTGAACTAGCACTGTTTCTTTCACCAAACTGCTCCATGAACTCATCCCAAGAACAAACAGAGCATGCAGGTAAATCAAAGAACCAATCTCTTGAATCTCCTTTTAGGGACTGAACAAACAACCTCACAATTACATCCTCATGATCTACCTCAAAGTCATCCATTAAATTGTTGAATTATTGCAAATGCTTACTTGCTGATTTAAACTCTGTACCACTAAATTTTGGTAGCTCATTTATGAATTCAGATGGAATAATATTTGGGTAGCCATAGATACCATCAAAATTTATGGCCATGTATCTTTTAATGCTGAAACTTCTTTTAGTACATGACACAGGCTGCACACTAGGATGCATAGGTTGATGATACATTTTCTTATACCCTTACAAACCATTTCCTATCAACTTTGGAGTTATTTAGGGTACTTGAAATTTCTTTTACAACATGACCTTTAACCTTCATAATGCATATTTTTATTTCTACTTGCTTAAGACCTTCTAAACGGGTTTCTTCAAAAATATTGCATACTTCACTTAATAGAGGTTATAAGACAGTAGCACATAAGTATGTGAGCCCATTTCCACTATTCCCTTTCTTAGTGCTTATTTTCACTTAATATGGAATCAAAAAATTTCAAGTCTTACAAATATGGAGAATACTTGGAAGTGTTGCAGCTGCTGTAGATTTTTCTTCTTAACTGGAAATATTTGTATATTTGAAACTTTCTTCACATCTTCATCATGTTTTTGAGATAGAGTCACCACCTCTCTTCATAGAGGAATCAACTTCAAACATTATGAAGCTCCTTGAAAAATGAATTTCCTTCTGAGTCTTTTCCCAACAGAGTCACACAATTTTTTTTTGAAATTTTGCTGCAACAAACTTAGTCCAAGTCTGAAAAATTTAATATCTAAACAAAAATGTCCAGATTCACCAAATTATTGACTTTGTGATTCACAGTCTACAACTGGAGAATTCAAAGTTTTCCCCAATAGAGTCCCCATTTTTGTTGGTGACTCAGAAGGGAAAATATGACTCCATAATTTCCAACCTCTAGTTACAAATAATATTTCATGATTTTAATGTCTCTTTGACAAGATAGTCTGCAACCAAATTTCAAAGTTCATCCCTAGCAGAGTCACCATTTATGTGTTGGATGTTGTGGTTGCATTGCTGATATGTGGTTCTAATTGATGTCAACACTATTAGCATTGGTGATTCTAAAGGCTGTATATGTCGAGGAGATTGAGAAAATTGTAATAAATATATTGCAGGCAGCCACTGAAGCTGAGAAGGTCAGAGTGTTGGAAAGTGTTGTAAGTTGATAATCAGAAGGTGCACAATAAAGGGTTTGTTTCTAAGTCTATCTAGTATGTTGTCTAAAAGTTTCAGTGGTACGCATCAATATTTGAGAAAGTTATGAAGTTCTGTGTTCCTATAGTCATTCTATTACTGTAGCAGGTGTTCTTGGAAGAAGAGAATGAAATTCTAGCAATTTTAGTTGTTGCACATGTTCTTATGACGTTCATGGATGATTCTAGATCGTTCTCTATCCTTGCTGTACATTCGCATTGTTTTGTGTGATCGTGATCGTATATTTTTTCGATGTGTGCTCGAGTTTTCATGTTCTTGGCTGACATGATGGTGGTAGCGTGTTGCGGATCCATGAGGATTAATATTTTATTGTTTGGCATGTTTGAAGGTTTTTATTTGGGTTCTCACAATGTTGTGACCGACTTGTGTTGGTGCGCATTAAGATTTATTTATGTATTGAGGCTAACAGTTGTAATTTATTGTTTATTTGTGGCTGACATAGTAGTTGATGTAAATCCATGTAGCTATAAGAGCGGTTGTTTTCCTTATTTTGATGTATGCTCGGTGTGTGTATGTGAAGTACATGTGCGAATAAAGATCAAATCATTCAAGAGCAGAGCAGAGTGTGAAAGATATTAAGCAGAGTGTGGAAGAGATTGAGCAGAGTGTGTAGAAGTTTTTCTGTGCCTAACCAGAACTGTAATCAGGCTTGTGAAGAAGTAATTCCTTAGTTCATTTTCATCAGATGGATTTAATCTGATTATTGTATTTAAGGTAGTGAGCCTTCCTCTGAGTAGTGAGCTCTAGGCAGTGTGCTTGAATGCATGTGCATTCCCTATTTACTCTTCATTATAATTTTAATAGGGTATAACCTTATGGACTAACATCCACCATGGTTTTTCCCCTAATAGGGTTTCCACATATAAAATCTTGGTTCTCATGTGTCTCTGATGTGTTATTGATTTATGCTTGCACTGTTAATTATTAGATATGAGATTAAAGGTTGATTAATGTTGAATAAGTTTGATTTTGGTAACAACCGATTCACCCCCCCTCTTAGTTGTCTATCCTTGTTTTTCCAACAATTGGTATTAGAGCAGGTTCCTCTGAAGGGAAAGCTTAACAACTTGAGGTGTTCTGAGATGGAATCTTACAAGAAGGATAGTCCTAGATTTGATGGAGCAAACTACTCTCTGTGGAAAATCAGAATGGAATATCATTTGACGTGTATCGGTGAGCCTTTCTGGAGATTACAAAGAGTGCATTTACTATTCCTCAAAATGGTCCCTCTACTGCTGATGAAATCAAAGAAGCTAAAAAAAATACTAGGGCTATTGAAGCATTGTTGAGTACTTTGACAGATTCAGAGATGACATATGTGATAGGTCTAAAGACTACACATGAGATCTGGAAAAAGTTGGAAACATTGTATGAAGGAGATGCACTAGTGAAAGTTGCTAAGCTACAAAGTCTAAAAGGCAAGTGGGAGGACATGAAGATGAGTGAAGATGAGAACATCCTCTGTTTCTCTCAAAATATAAATGAACTGGCGATGAGCATTAGTTGTGCCGGTGGAGTCTTGGATGAAGAAGAGATTGTGGCTAAAATACTTAGATCTGTGCCCCCTTCCTACAAAACAAAAGCTCATGCTATTGATGAACTCAGGATAGTGACAAATGTGACAAGAGACATGCTGATTGGAAAACTTGGTGCCTTTGAGTTAAGTGAATTTGGTGAATCTACTCCTAAGACCGAATCTGCACTCAAGGCTATTGTATCTAGGAAAAGCAAGCAGAGATATGATCCAGGAGAGAGTTCCAAAATGACATTCAAGTATGAAGATGAAGAAAAAGAATTAGAAGAACTGGAAGCATTGATTATGAAAAGAGAAGCCATAGGTCATGGTAAGTACAAAGGAAAGTTACCTATTAATTGCTTTTCTTGCAGTAAAATAGGTCATTTTGCATCAAGGTTTCTTGAAAGAGTCTCTAAGTATAAATCTGATAAGACTAGATTTCAAAAGAAATGCTATTATGCTAAAGAAGGTGTTATTGATGATGAATCTAATAAAGAAACTAGAAATGAAGATGAATGGGTATTCATTGCTATAAAAGAAAATGGTCAGGTGTCCACTGAATCTACTAGTAATGTGAATGTTGAGAAAGCTCTTGTAGCAAAAATGGAACAAAAGGATGACTGGGTAATTGATAGCGGATGCTCACATCATATGACTGGTGATAAAAGCAAGTTTGTAAGCTTGGGAAACTATGATGGTGTTGTTGTAAGAATTGGAGACAACACTTCTATTGTGATTCATGGCAGAGGCACTATTTATTTTGGTGGTAAGCATAATACTGATGATGTTCTTTGTGTAGAAGGTTTAAAGCATAACTTGTTAAGCATTGGAAAAATGGTAGACAAGGGTTACAATCTTCAATTCAAGGATGGTAAGTGCAGAATAAGGGGAAGTTCTATAAATATGATTTCTTTAGGTACAAAAACAAGAGGTAATATTTTTCACTTGAGTGCTACTAGTGAAATTTGTTTAATTTCTCAAGTTGATGTAAGCTGATTATGGCATAGGAGGTTGTGTCATGTGAACTTTGATAATATTGTCAAGATAAGCTCTACTCAAGCAGTCAGAGATCTTCCTAAGTTAGTAAAGCCTACTAACACTATGTGCAAGGAATGTCAGATGGGAAAGTAGACTAGAAATTCCTTCTGTAGCAAATAGTATAACTCTAATAGAGTACTAGACTTGATACATACTGACTTATGTGGTCCATCCAGAATCAAAAGTCTCCAAGGTGAAAGGTACTTTATGTTGCTTATTGATGATTACTCTAGAATGATATGGGTTGCTTTCTTAAGAGAAAAACATGAAGCATTAGAAAAGTTCAAAAGATTCAAAGCTATGGCAGAAAATGAGACAAGTCAAAAGATCAAATGCCTAAGGTTAGACAGAGGTGGTGAATTCACTTCTCGAGAATTCAATTCTTTCTGTGAAGAGCATGTAATACAAAGAAGACTATCTACTCCTCGGACCCCTCAATAGAATGGAGTTGTTGAAATAAAGAACAAAGCCATTCTAGACACTGCTAGAACCATGATGCTAGAAGCAAATTTTCCTCATTTCTACTAGAGAGAAGTTGTAAGCACTACTGCATATACCATTAACTAGGTAAATGTCAACAATAATTCTGGCAAGACCCCTTTTGAGCTATGGTTTGGTTATAAGCCTATTGTCAAATATTTCAAAATTTTTGGAAGCAAATGATACATCAAGAGAGATGATGATATAGGAAAGTTTGATGCTAGAAGTGATGAAGAAATATTTTTAGGTTACTCTACTAAGAGTAAATTTTACCGGTGCTTTAACAAAAGGTTGAAGAAAATGGTTGAAAGTGCAAATGTAAAAGTTGATGAAGTTATTGATAGACCATCCAAATGTAGTGGATATGATTCAAATGATCAACATGATAGTACTAACAATGGAAATAATGTTCAGAAACAAAATCAACTTCAAATTGTTCCAATGAACCAAGGGAATCAAGAAGCAGAAACTAGAAAAAGTGCAGAAGAAAGAACACAAGAACAAGAAGTCAGAGAAAATCCTAAAACTCCCAAGTATGTAAGGTGAAATCATTCTGACAGTCAGATCATGGGAGATAAGAGAAAAGGTGTGCAAACTAGAAGAATAATTTTAGAAGAGTATTGTCTAATTTCCAAAACTAAGCCTAGCAATATCAATGAAGCATGCAAAGATGAATATTGGATGGAAGCCATGAAAGAAGAACTAATGCAGATAGAGAAAAATGATAAATGGGATCTTTTTCCTAGACCTCAGAACAAAATGTGATTGGAACCAAATGGGTGTTTCAGAATAAGATGAATGAACAAGGTGAAGTGGTTAGAAAAAAGCAAGACTGGTTTGCAAAGGGTACTCACAGATGGAAGGTATTGATTTTGAAGAAAATTTTGCCCCTATTGCAAGAATTGAAGCTGTAAGATTATTTCTTGCTTATGCTGCTTTCAAGAATTACAAAGTCTATCAAATGGATGTAAAGTCAACATTTCTAAATGATGAGCTAGAAGAGGAAGTCTATGTTGAGTAACCAGATGGATTTCAACTGACTGACAAAGAAAACATGGTATGCCAATTGAAGAAAGCTCTATATGGACTTAAGCAAGCTCCTAGACTCTGGTATGCTAGATTGGATAAATACTTGTTGAAGCTTGGATTCAATAAAGGTGATGATGATTTGTGTATGAAGTTTGCTGATGAAATGAAAAGTGAGTTTGAAATTTCAATGATAGGAGAGCTGAATTTTTTTTTAGGACTACAAATCCCTCAGTTAGATGATGGAATTTTTATATCTCAGTCTAAGTATGTGAAAGAGTTACTGAAAAAGTTTGGTATGGAAGATTCAAATCCAGTTGGTACACCTATGGTAACTGGATGCAAAGCTACACAAAATGATGATTCTCCTAAAGAAAATCAAACAAGATATAGGTCGATGATTGGTGGATTACTCTACTTGACTCAGACCAGGCCAGGTATAATGAATTCTGTATGCATGGTTGCTAGATATCAAGCTGATCCTAAAGAGTCTCATGTGACGGCTGCAAAAATAATCTTCAGATACCTGAAAGGGACAATTGATCTTGGTCTTTGGTATCCTAAGGATGATGATATTATCTTGAGCGCTTTCATTGATGCTGATTGGGAAGGAGATATGAATGCCAAGAAGAGTACTAGTGATGGTGAATTATTCTTAGGGAAGAAGTTGGTATCTTGGCTAAGAAAAATGAAAAATTCTGTTTCATTATCTACTGTTGAGGAAAAATATATTGCTGCTACAAACAGTTGTACTCAAGTATTGTGGATGAAGCAGATGTTGAGAGATGTCAGAATTGAGTAAGAAGAACCCATGCCATATTCTGTGATAATTCAAGTGCCATAAACATTTCTAAGAATCCAGTGCTGGATTCAAAGACAAATCATATATCCATCAAATATCACTTCTTGAGAGATAAAGTAAGTGACAAAGAAGTTAGACAGGAGTATATACCTACCAAGAAGCAAATTGTAGACATCTTTACTATGCCATTGCCTAAGGATACTTTTGAGTACCTCAGAGGTAGGTTAGGGGTGATTTCCCCTCCTGATCATAACTAAGTGATGCAGGTCTTTGCATCAGTCTATGAATTCATAGCCATATCCTATTCCAGATTGATGTTGTGGTGGCTGCTACTCAGGGGGAATAGTCAGATGTGCTAAATATGAGGATTAGAGCGTGTGTACCTTTGCCATTGATGTCAAAGGGGGAGAGGAGAAATGTGAAAAACATGGGAGAAGAATAAAGTGGAAGGAGAAAATAGGAAAAGAATGCACAATCTAAGGGGGAGATTGTTGGAGAAGAGCTAGTTGGGTTGATGGTATTTTTCACATCATGTGTTTCCATAAATGCCAAAGGGGGATATTTTTGGATGTTGTGGTTGCATTGCTGATATGTGGTTGTCATTGATGTCAACACTATTAGCATTGGTGATTTTGAAGGCTGTATATGTCGAGGAGATTGAGAAAATTGTAATAAATATATTGCAAGCAACCACTGAAGCTGAGAAGGTCAGAGTGTTGGAAAGTGTTGTAAGTTGATAATCAGAAGGTGTGCATTAAAGGGTTTGTTGCTGAGTCTATCTAGTATGTTGTCCAAAATTTTTCAGTGGTATGCATCAAGATTTGAGAAAGTTATGAAGTTATGTGTTCCTATAGTCATTCTGTTACTGTAGCAGGTGTTCTTGGAAGAAAAAGATGAAATTCTGGAAATTTTAGTTGTTGTGCATGTTCCTGTGACATTCATGGATGAGTCTAGATCATTCTCTATCCTTGTTGTACGTACGCATTGTTTTGTGTGATCGTGATTGAAGATTTTTCTGATGTGTGCTCAAGTTTTCATGTTCTTGGCCGACATGATGGTGGTAGCATGTTGCGGATCCATGAGGATTAATATTTTATTGTTTGGCATGTTCAAAGGTGTTTATTTGGGTCCTCACTATGTTGTGACTGACTTGTGTTGGTGTGCATTAATATTTATTTATGTATTGAGGCCGAAAGTTGTAATTTATTCTTTATTTGTGGCCGACAAAGTAGTTGATGTAAATCTGTGTAGCTGATATATAAGAGCGGTTGTTTTCCTTATTTTGATGTATGCTCAGTGTGTGTATGTGAAGTGCATGTGCGAATAAATATCAAATCATTCAAGAGTAGATCATAATATGAAATATATTGAGAAGAGTGTGGAAGAGATTGAGCAGAGTGTGTAGAAGTTTCTGTGCCTAATCGGAACTGTAATCAGGCTTGTGAAGAAGCTAATTCCTCAATTCATGTTCATCAGATGGATTTAATTTGATTATTGTATGTAAGGCAGTGAACATTCCTATGAGTAGTGAGCTCTAGGTAGTGTGCCTGAATGCATGTGCACTCCCTATTTACTCTTCATTATAATTTTAACAGGGTATAATCTTGTGGACTAACATCCACCCTGCTTTTTCCCCTATCAGGGTTTCCACGTATAAAATCTTGGTGCTCATGTGTCTCTGACGTGTTATTGATTTATGCTTGCACTGTTAATTATAAGATTTGAGATTAAAGGTTGATTAATTGTGAATAATTTTGATTTTGGTAACAACTGATTCACCCCCTCTCTCAGTTGTCTATCCTTGTTTTTCCAACATTCTATTGGTGATTTTTCCAGCTGAACCTAAGAATTCTCTAAAAAGTTTCCAGCTCTTATAATGAAGAAATTGTAAGATTAGTGGCCAACACAATGAGCCTAGGATTTTGTGATCCTTACTCCTTCACTTTTGGATCTGTTAAACCAGGGAGGGTAATCCCAAATATTTCTTCATGAAATATATACAAGTAATAACATATTTATACATAGATTGATTCCCAGTTAATGCAAATAAAACCCACCTCACTGAAGATTTGGCGAATCCTTTAAGTGAGTGATTACTTACTTGCTAAGAATCAAAGATATTCCCAACCCACGCAACTCTTTGAAAAAGGATTTTTTAAATGAATATGGTTCTTATTTTAAGTTCTTGGTTAGGTATGCTACCTACTCACTCTTTATGCAAGATTTTCTAATAAATTGACTAGTGCCTCATCAATTGGAGCTACGGAGTCAAATATGTAAGAATATGTAATACATGAACTACTAAATTTTAAAGATAGGTGAACTATCCTCATACTTCTTTGCATTTTATGAAAACTCATAATGTCCAAAAGAAACAATCACTTCTTACCAATCCTAATCCATTTCTTATAAAATCTACACCCTCTTTAAGCATTTTAATCAAATCTTTGAGTTAAAGCTGAGAACAAAGATATACATTCAAATGGAACCATTTGAAGATAAATGACAACACCATTAGTATTTTCATTCATAACTTGTGAGAAATATACATAGGAGAGTATTTGTTTCCAGACAAAGATTCATTTCTATATCAGTAGTTTATATAAAATCGATTTAAGATTGTTACATACAGGAATTCATTCCCAAGACAATCTACCAGCCTATTTATCCATATTATATTCAAAATTCCTTTCCTAAGCTTAGCATTTACCCTAAAACCCTATTGAAACTTAAAAGTCCGACCTCCTATAATGAGCCTAGAAATCCCTTTTATAGAATAAGGGAGCAACAAGCAACAAGCTTCATTAATTTTACATTTCATTTCATTTCAAGATCATTTGCACCAAAATTTGAGACATCCCTAGTTATTTAAATGCAATCATTGAGGAAAATGGAAGAGTAAAAGACCACATTCCACATCCCCAACACGTAGACATGCTAGCTTCTAAAAAGGAAAATTTGGTTATAGTAGCAACATCCTCATCCTTGCTGACCAAAGAAGATTCTCCACTAGCAGCCCCAACAAAAACATGCATATAACCCAACGCTAGGAAGTCTGGTGCCTCTCCCATACACCAACCAGAAATATTTCCACATCAACACTAGAAACAAGAAATCACATGAATGTTGAATAAGACAATCCTGAAAAAAGGGCCATGGTGTCATCAAAAACAAAAAATGGGGCATAGTCATCACTTTGAGTCATCAGCCTTAGAGGATACTAGCCCATGCCTTGCTCATGGTGGAACTGGAGGAACCGTCACCACCACCTCATCAAAATCATTAGATGGTACCAAAAAGAGGGGATAATAATCACCCTCCGAGTTAGTGTCACCCTCATTTTCTGGACGGCTATCAAAAAACTCACTAGAAGAATTAAGTCTTCCTAGATAAGCCTTACGATACTTGCACCTTTTCTTTTTCTTCTTTTCATACTCCACCAACTCCTTCCCTTTGAACTTGAATAATTCTTCTGAAATAGTTTGGTTCCTCAAGCAGTAGTTGCTCCTGACACCATACTTCTTAATTTTTTTGTGTCCTCTTCTATTGTTTGGTCCATCAGGAGCTCCCTACGTATCAAATTTATCCTCATGAGCATTCTTCTTAGACTCGAGCAAAATTAATCTCCTAGACCTTCAGACTGGCCTAACAGACTGTTTAGACTTACTCATCCTCCTAGAAGACATCTACCAGTTCTGTTTTTAGACTCAAACTCAATGCAATTTCTGAATGAGAAATATGTAATCAGTCCTTCTTATAACGAGCCATGCAAGTGCGCCAACCATTAATTCTTCAAAGAAAACTTTTGCATGCAAGCTGACAACAATCTGCCTTGATCCTTTTAATCCTAACTGTTGATCATTATTTTAAAAGATAAATCAACAGGTAGATTACTATGCAACCACTTATAATTAAGTTTTAATTTGTGCTTTTAATGCTACTTTAAATTAGAAAAACTTTTGAGTAGATAAACATCTACTCTGTACTTAGCATCAATTAAATCTTTCTTTCCATAATTACTCGCTCACTCGTATGAATTATTTCACTCGTATTTCTTCTTGTGAAAAACAATGGAGATTGATCCTGATCCGATCTCAAAATATCGGTTCGTACACTACCATGCTTTGTTTTCACCTTTTCCACACGTATCGATGGCTACCAAGACTGATGGTCAAAATCTCAAGCATGCACCTTAAAGAATAAAGCTGAAAAATAGCACAGTTTATAAATAGTATCTTTTCAGCCAAATTTGGAAGTATTCCAACTTTATTAGAACCCAACATATCCTTTTAGAAAGTCCACATGACAATTACTTGCTTGCCCGTCAAAAGATACAGGACATAGGCAGGGCCCACACGGGATGGTGAGAAGTGGTCAAGATTTAGCCACATCACCTGCCATCGACCATTGATTTCATCCTCCACACAGTAAGCTTTCGTCTTCAAAACCCATGGGGCCCACAAAATGATAGGTGTCACATTGCCCGTTAGCCCGTATGACCATCCTTTCTTACTACTATAGACAGATGGGAGTACGGGGAAAAGCCCAGATGAGAACAGTGTTGTGATGTATACTACTGATCATGCCTCAAACAACATCCACTACCCTATGGAGAATCATACCCCACCATGAAGCAGTACTATATGGCCATCACCTACTATCCTGTGCCTTCAAAATAATATGAAATAAAACAAGACGGGCTCGTGAGGAGCGATACAGATATGGCCACGTTTTCCATCAATTAGCCATCAATTCTCTTTGAAAAGTGCCAACCATCTTTTACTAAGGGGACTGGGAATCACCATTATATGAGACATGTGGTCGAAGCCTGCTAGCCCGTGTGAATAAAATAAGAATTAATAAACCATAATGGGTATACGAGGAACAGTCGAGATTGATTCTCATGATCAGACAACCAACAAGAAGTTGTATTTCTACACATGCCACAAAAGTTATTCATAAAAAAAGGGGCCATCCGTAGGTAGATGAGATATTGACCCATAACGACCAAGGCTAAGGATTCATTCTTTCAAGATCAAGCCTTCAACCATTAATACATAGAAAAACTTAAGGAGACCGACAAACCTAAGATCAGGGGCTGATTAAAACAAGGACCATGATGGCACAAGTAACAACTTAAGTGACCAGGAATAGGGAGAACAAGTCAATGTAATTTTAAAAAGACCAAGGGTTTATTTGATTTACAAGCCAATTTTGGGAAGTTTTATGGATATAAAACCCTATCACAGTGATGAGAGTATGACCTTAAATCAGACACAAAGGACCAAACTAGACTTCTCACAATTTTTTAGGGTGGAACTAAGGATATTTTGAGGGGTTCCATCACACTGTTTAAGATAGGGCCAACAAACAATGCATCTGCATTTATTGAAAAAACAAAACAGAATTGAGAAGAAATTTTCTTAGAGCACTTATTAACCAAAAACCACTATTCTACTATGTACATCTACACACTTCGATCCTTAATAGCATTGTTTGAGGTAAATCCCATTGACAGGGATTAGCAACACCTCTCCATCCAACTTTGAGAGCTAGAATGCATTATGCTATTTGCATTCTGTAATAATGTATGGGCCATCCCACATGGCACCAAATTTGGTGTGTTTACCAGGTCTTCTCTTAAGTTCATCCCGTTTAAATACCAAATCTCCTTCTTTGGAAGTTCTTGAGATTGCTTTTTTGTCAAATGTTCTTTTCATTTGAGCTTGGTGAATTTCCACATTCCTTAATGCCTCTTTTCTTATTTCTTCCAGCTCCATTAGATGTGCAAGCCTAATTTCCATAGGTTCCTCTTCAACCAAGTCCATTTATTTGATCATGTTTAAGGTAGGTATTTCAACTGAGATAGGAATCTTGGCCTCTTTTCCATATGTGAGAATGTAAGGTGAATTTCTTGTTGCTTTATTAGATGTTATCCTATCACCCCAAAGGGCTAATTTTAATTTATCATGCCAGGTCCTCTGGTTTTTTTGAATTTTTTTCTTGATAATCTTGATCAAGTTTTTATTGGTGGACTCTGCCTGTCCATTACCTTGAGGGTAATAGTTTGAGGAAGTATTCAGATAAATGTTGTTCTTAATTGACCAATCTAAAAATTTTAAACCTATGAATGCTAATGCATTATCAGAAATGATAGAATTTGGAGTACCAAACCTGGAAAGTCCTAATAGAAATTCAAAACAGAAGTCTCATTTGCCTCCTTTAGTGCAACTGCTTCAGTCCACTTCTTAAAGTAATCTGTTGTTGTTAAAATCCATTTATGCCTTTCACTTGAAGGTGGGTTAATGGGGCCAATGAAATCAATTCCCCACTTGCCAAAAGGCTGCTCTACTTGAATTGGATGTAGAGGCAGGGCTGCAAGCTTTTTCTTTCCTGCAAATACTAAAAATTTAATGCATTTTCTGACCCAAACATGGGCATATTTAAATAAAATAGGTTAATAAAATCCAACTCTCATAATCTTAAGAGCTATGGTTCTTGGTGCAAAATGGCTTCCTGAAGGCCCATCATGAAATTCTTCCAGAAATTTATCAATCTGTTCTGGTTCAACACATATGAGTAAAACACCATGAAAATCCCTTTTATATAAAATTGTATCAATTACAGCATAAGGGATGGCTTGAAGACTATAGTACCTTCTTTTTGACCTGTCCAAACCTTCAGGACAGTCACTAGTATGTAAGCAATGGATTATTTGTTGAATCCAATTTGAAGATGAACTGGAACATTAGCTCGTTCCTTATTATTGAGCACTATTGCAGCTTGCTCATCGGTTGCTTTGTTGTTTTCTTCATTACCAAAAAGCTATTCACATAGGCCTTTTCCTCTAACCAGCTTGGTGACTTTAATATCAATGTCATACTCCATTACTTTTGTAATCTATCCTACTCTTTTATCATTGATATCCTTACTAAGTAGAAAATCCTTAATTGTTGGATGGGCAACTATTAGTTGTATTTTGTTATTTGAGAGCATGTGCCTAAATTTCTTAAGGCTTCTTATTACAACTAGCACATTTTTTTCTACAAATGAGTATTTTACTTCATAATCATGGAGAACTTGGCTAAAGAAAGCCACAATCTTCTCTAATCCTTCTTTATTATGTTGAAAAAGCATAGCTTAAATTGTATCAACACTCCCAAATGCATATAATATAAAATCTTTATCAAAATTTGGGTTAATAAGTGTTGGGGCTATTGCAAGGGCCTCCTTGATTTCTTCAAAACTCTTCTTACCTTCCTTAGTCCAGCTAAAAGGAATTTTCTTTTTAAGCATAGTTGTAAGAGGCTACAATAATGGAGCAATGTTAGGTATGAACCTCCTAACAAAATTGATCCTACCTAGAAAGCTTTGTAAGCCTTTCTTATGTGTAGGCAGGTGTAAAGCTAGAATAGTTGTGATCCTTTTTGGGTCAATTGTAATACTGTGCTTGCAAACAATATGTCCAAGAAGTTTCCCCTCATGGACTGAAAAAATTCTCTTCTTTGGGTTAAGTGAAACCCTGTAATCTCTACATCTTTCAAAGATCTTCCTTAAATGATCAAAATGTTTGTTAGCTTTCTTTGAAAATACAATATCATCTAAATAGACAAGTACAAATTTGTTAATGAGGCCTTGGAAAGCCATGTCCATTGCTCTTTGAAAGGTTGCCTCTGCATTGGACAATCCAAAGGGAATTTTTTTTGTAAGCCATGCTACCCCACTTGGTAGTAAAGGTTGTTTTGAACTAGTCTTCCTCTTTTACTAAAATCTAATTGTACCCTAAATAACTATCCAAAACTGAGAACCTTTCTGAACCTGAAAGAACTTGTAGAATCTACTCCATCGAAGGAAGTGGATAATGATCTTTGAGATAGGCTCTGTTTAAATCACAAAAATCAACACACAACCTAATTTCACCATTCTTTTTTCTAACAGGTACCAAGATAGAAACCCAAGATATATGCTTTATCAGAAAGATAATGTTACCTTCAATCAGTTTTTTTAACTCTATTTTCATGAGATGCTCCAACTTAGGATTTAGAGGCCTTTGGTTTTGCCTCACTAGTTTTACTTTAGGCTCCAACTCAATGGTGTGTTAAGCTAACTCAGGGTTAAAACCCTTTAAATCTCCATACTCCCAAGACAAAATATCACTGAATTCTTGGCAAAGCAGGATAAAATCTTGTTGTTCCTCTTTGGTACATACCTTACCAAGCTTGAGGGGCTTGTCTCTGAATATTTCAATGGGTTCATAGTGTTCCTATTTCACTGACATGTTGGCTTTATCCTTCCTAACTTGATCATTAGTGTTAACAATTGACTCTAAGATTACCAAACCTTTAGGCAGCTTATTAGACTTCAATTGCAAAATATGATTGTCATATTGCTGCTCAAATTTTTGCTGGTTTCTAGCATAAAACTTTGCTTCCTCCATCTGAAAATTGACAATCTACTCATCGCTTTCAAAAACCTGCCAACTAACATTATTATCTGGTACAAATGGTATCACAATTACTTTTACATACTGTTGTACCTCAACATTATGTATATTAGTTGGAATATCAAATTGTGATCCTATGACAACAAGTTTATCAGCTTGCTTATTCTAATTTCTAAGAATAGACAACAGATTAAAAGCATCAAATTCTTCAATTAAATCCCAAGTTCTATGTTTATAAAGCTTGAGAAAATCATTTTTTGTTACATTTAGATTTATCACTTGATTTGCTATTAACTCAAAATCACCAAAAACTTGTAGATATTTTATACCTTTCTTTTTGGCCCATTCTAAGCCATGAATAAGTGCCTCATATTCAACAGTATTGTTTGAAAAATTGAAGGAAAAGCGAAGTGCTAAATAATACCTTTCTCCATCAGGTGAAATCAACATGGCTCCTCCACCAGCACCCACTTTACGTCTTGAGCCATCAAAATATAGCTTCCAAAGCTGATTATCTTACTGTTCTAGTTGTTTTTCATCTTTGAGCAAGTTTGGAACAACTACATCAGGCTCCTAAATCATGTAAATTCCCAAACCTACCTCATCCATGTGACTGAAGGGATCAACTTCATGATTCTCGACTGATCACTCATCTAAATTTATATCAAGTACGCCCTCAATAGGTATGCTGGGGTTTAGGGTCATAGATTGATCCTCCCGCTCATGGATAAATAGATTTGCATTTATATGATTAGGGACATAAGGTTCAATATGATATTTGGCCTATGGCTCTGATTTTATGGTCACTCTAGTGCCAAATCTAGTTCTAAAAAACATATGTGACCAATATGATGATAAATACCCATCCAACTTTGCAGTAAAATCCCTAGAAAGGAAAATGACAAAGAAAGGAGGCAAATCAATGACATAAATATCCCATGGGATTGAGAAGTTTGGACAAGCATGTAAAGTAAGGGGGGAAATTTTAATCACTCCAACATATTTAATGGCTGTACCATCTAATTGAACTACCCCCTTTGACAATGACTCATAACTCAATCGTAACTTATCCAATAGTTGTTTAGGAATAACAGAGCTGCTTGCTCCCGAATCAATCATGTAGTTGTGCACTATATTATCACCAATGATCAGACTTACATAAAATGGAGGTGGCTTTACCTCTTGGGCTGGTTGTTCACTCTTGCCTTCAAGACTATTTTTAAGCATAACTTTAGGCTCCTCTTTAGTAGACTCATCAAAAATAGAAATCCTAATCAAAGCTTCTTGCAATAAATCTTTTTTCCCAAGAAGATGTAAAGCATCAATCATTGAAAAATTAAATGTAGCTTTCTTCATATGGTCCAGAATATTAAATACTGTAACACTAACCTTTTGATGCACTTTGGAAACAACTTCTTTTTGTGATGGTAAAGGCTGTGATTGAGTCATTGGCTGTTCCTTAGTAGCTTGATATTTTCCTCTTGGAAAAATTTGAATGTTCTAAGAAGTGGAAGGCTAAATCTACCCTTGTTGGGCTGCAGAAGTCTGATTTTTATCTTTTCCAACTTGTTGATCTTTATCTGCTTGCTGCTCCTTAGAAACAACTTGCTATCTTAACTCAACAACCCTTTTCTTTGACCTCGTATTAGTTGCAATGAAGGTAGATGACTGATTTTGTCTTTAAACATGATTTACTCCATAGAATTTATTACCTTGCTAGTTCATCATGGCAACATCAAGATCATTATGCTGTGTTTGAAGATCTTGCTAATCATTATTCTCCTTTGTTGTATTTTTAGAAGTAGCATAGTTGCTTTATACCATAAGAGCCTGCTTGACCACTCCATTCATGCATGTAGCTTGGTTATGAGGTTGATTACATGGATAGCACCACACATAATCTTGTTCCATATTGTTTTGCATAGGTACAAGCTCTTTTGAAGAGTTAGCAACATTTGGATTACATGGCTGATTAGGCTTAGCATTGAAATTTATTCTCTGTCCTTGGTAATCAGCCTGATAAGGTGGTCTATTTGCTTGGAATGGTGCTTGGTAAGGTCTAAAATTTTGACCTTGTTGTTTCTTAAGGCTCACTAAGTCATTGCTAACAGTTTGCAACAATTTTGCCATTTCTTGTTGGGTACCCCTAAGCTCTTGTAAATCTAAATGTACTAGAACATAATTATTTTGAATAGTTGCTTGATAGACTTAGGCTGGAACAATAGGTAATGGAGCAATAGGAGGAATTTGAATAGGCATTAGAGGCTGAATATATGGAAAATAGGCATAAGAGGCCTTGGTGCAATTTTTCTAGCTTGAATAAGACTGTTCTCAACTCTAATAGCAATGCCAAATGCTCCTGGTAATGTTATTCCACCCATTGATTATATCATTACAATAATATCACTATTTAATGCTCTAAGGTAATACAAAAACACATGATCAGGTGAAGGTCTTACCGTTGCTGGACTTCTGTTCTAAGTTCTTTGAAACTGGAAATTCAAATATGTCATCTGCTCCTATGGAGCTCTTTTAATGGTTGTCATCTACTCAACACGGGATAGATGATCTAATTTTTCTAAAAACTACCTATTCAATTTATCTCCCAAGTCATCCCATGTTGCAATAGTGTTCACAAGTAAACCTATGAACCATTGGAGTGCTTTGCCTTTGAATGAAGCTGCTACAAGTCTTAACGCCACATTCTCTTGTGTAACATGATGAACTCCACAAAGTGAAGCTACATCTCCTATATGATCTGTTGGTGTAGTCTGATCTTCACCAGTGAAAATGGGTAAACTTTTGAGTGCAACCACTAGTATATCATCGTGCTTCTGCAAATTCAATGGGATACTCCCATTGAATGGTATAAATGCACGAGCTCTGGCCATTAGAGCTTCTTGAACTCTGAAATTTGGAGCTTGAAGTATCAACACAAGACATACTGGAACTACTGGTACAGAGCTTGTAGGCCTGAGACTAGGAGGTGTGGAATGAGTTCTCGATGTTAAACTTGATCTAGATCTCCTTCTTATTGTTCTACCTCTTCTCTTGGGTGATGAAAGCTACAAGTATTCAAAATGATCATCACTTCCTCTTGTCTGTATTCTTCTCATGTGATGCTTTGATTATATCTGCATATAAAACCGGAAAATGAAGTCGCCAAGTATAAATTTTAACCTTTGAAAGGTAAAACACTACTATATATACCAAAACAACAAATTGAAACTTGAATTCTTTTTCTAAAGTGAACTTCAGAGTCCCATTGGGCGTGCCAAAAACTATTGTCATGAAGATTGCACCCAGATTCTAAGTTTATATGCTCAACAATCTCGTGAAACATGGAAACATCTTTGAGCCCGTGGGTATGCTCATAGCGAAGATGAATCTCTAGATTATGGAATGGTTCCCTTTTGATTTTTGTAATGAAATGGTGATTTTGAAGGTAAAGGGATAGAAGGCTTTGAAATAAATGGATAAACTGAATCTTAAAGTATGGTGATGCACCTAAATGGAAATGATGAGCAACTTGATTCATAACTATTTCTCATAAAATCTATTTTCACAACTCAAATTGGATAGTCTAATCACATAAGTGTTTCACAAAAAGGCCTGATAATCTATCCTTTATGAATGAAAATAATGTTTTCACAACCTGAAGGAGAAGATAAATCAATAGCACAACCTATGACCTATGATTAAAATTTATTTTGTGTACATGCATTCATGAATGAGACAAAAAACTAAAGGTTTTGAGATTAAAACTCATTAAATTTGCATCCAAATCATTCAAAAGAGACAAAACACCTGAAAGTGAGAAGGCTAACACTTGATTGTAATAAGAAAAGGAAAGAAGAGGCTGCAAGTAACAATGTAAACCTGTGAAATACTACTGTATATTAATAATTGTGAAAAACTGAGTTACAAAACTAATCTCTCTTTGCAGAATGCAAAGGCAAAGAAGCAAGAACTGAGAAAAAAGACTAAGTCTTTTTCAATATATACAATAGATGGCTCCAAAGTGCCAAGAGGTGGCATTGGTAGTCAACTGCAAGTGAAAATATCTCTCCCATGAGAAAAGATGAAAACCCTCAAAAAGAGGGGTCAAAACTGATGTAAAATGAAAGATCAAGTGGTCAAACTGAGTCTGCATGATGGTCAACCCAAAAGAGGCTCCTAAAAAGACTCCACCAATTGAAAATGAGATTCAAAACTATTGTTGAACTCCACTCTTGATTTTGCATGATATAGAGGTGAAGTTAATTGATCTAAGAAGATATTAAAGTAATCAATTAACAATTACTTTAATATGCATTGTGAGTTTTCCTAATTGCATGCACATGACATCTACTAAAGCAATTTATAACTTGATTTTTTTAATATCTGTTTACATTTATTAGCTGATTTCAAAATATGCAAGAATTGAGGGAGGAGTGAAGTCAATGCTTGATTTTGAAAACCATGCATTTTTGCATATAAGAAACCTTGCAAAAGTTATAAGGGTAACCTTAATGCAACTTAAGGTATTAGTTGCAAGCTAAAGTTTAATAAAAATGCAAAAAATACCCTAAAAGGGTCGACCAAATTTAGGGTAAAGAAACCCTAAGAGTATACTTGCGACCTCACTTTACACAAATTTTTTTAAATTTCACTACTGCCTAGGTGCCGCCATGCTGGGGTTTCACTCGAGCTTGTGGGAGATTTGAATGGAGTCTTCTCAACAGGAATCTACAGGTAAGTGCTCACTTGTACAAAAAACACAAAAATCTCTTCGCTGACTTCATTTTTCTAACATATTTCCTGAAGTTTTACCTGCGGTCTATTATATTACTTCATGATTTTTCACTACCATGCTTGGCTAAGACCTCCCTTTGTGCTTTGAGGGTGCCATGGATGATTTTAGCTTGAGATTTCTCCATGCCGCCAAAGGATTGGATTCTCTCTAGGAGTTTTCAGGAAGAATCTTTGTATGTAGATTCTTGTAAGATCACATCATGACCGAGCTTGGTAAGCTTCTCTTTTTGCAAACAAAACTATCTCTCCGTCATTCTCTATGAACAATTATGTTCATTTCGAGTTCTATTACGCAAAAAAGATGAATACATTTTATTTCCCGTGCTTTCTCTTGGGACTTACTCTGCTTCTATAAATGAAATCATTTTCTATTCTCTGCATCCATTTTGCATTGAAGACTTCTGGGTTTTCAAAACCCATGACTCCATCATAGTTCTACTGGTTTTTAAATGAAAGATTCTTTGGGTTGCCTTTTTCATTCTTGTAGGCCATTTTTTAATCTTTTGAAAAGAGGAGAAACCTTGTATTCTATTTTAACATCTCTTCTCTATAGGAGGACACGACTTTGATAAATGAAACCCTATTTGAAATTTGCAACCTGGGTTGTATTTCTTCCATAAAGAACTTCAGTGATTTTCAATGTGAACAAGATTTCACGTACTTTCAGATTTCTGGGTTATTTAGTTCTTCTGTAATAGGCCGCGGTTTTGCATGCTAGGTATCCTCTCTAAAGAGATACATTGACTCCTCTCTACAGTTTTAAATGGTATAAATAAAACAAAAGAAAGTTTATTTTCTTTTCTTTGTTTCATGTGCAAATGTTGAGGACTTTTTTGGAAGAGAATAAATTCTTGCAGGCCGAGTCTTTACATTTACTTTCTACCTGTGACAAAAATGGAACTCCCTCTATGCTCAAGGGTTTTCACCATATTATGGCCGAGGGTTTGCTTGGGATTTGATATGGTGACCTTCCTTTAGCTGGAATGACTGTTTCATCTTCATAATGCCTGTAGCTTCTTGGAATGATTGTCTCACTATAGTGTCTTTGTGAAATTTTCTTCTGTACTTTGTATAGTGAAAGAATGATGGCTATTTGGCTGTATTGGTAGTCGTTTGCTAATTCACATTATTATTGTGTTTTTATATAAATTTCCATGATTATAAAAATAGGACTATACCTTCCACTATCAAAACAAAATTCTTCTATTTTGTTTTGTAACTCATGAAAATCATTGGCATTGTTGCCCTCATGAGAACTTAATGCTGTCACCCAAATACCTTACCTTGAGATTTTGTATCACCCATGCCTTCACCTAATATCCTTTTGATTTTGAGAATTTAAAACATGACTCCCCTCCCTTTCCATAAGCTTCTTGACTTGCTCACCTTCCTTGCTTTCTATGTATAATGAAATTATATGCTTCTCTCTCCAAATCATGTATGCTGGATTTGGTTGGAAAAATTATCATTCACCATTACATTACCCTTCATTTTGCATGACATATTTATTGAATTGATGGTACTATCCTATGATATATGACTAAATACATTGTTATTGTTGCTCCAATACAAGAAATGTAAATCATGTAAAAGGAGTAGTGGATGCAAAGATTACTAAAGCTCCTTAATACTGTCACACAGTGATTTGTATTGCTTCCCTTTGTGATTGCATTGCTTTTCTACATGCTGCTCCCCATGTCTCTTATCTTCATGCTCCTTATGTCATTGTAATGACTATCCCATATGGATATGGCTTTAACATTGTTCTCTTAACTGTCTTTCAAAACTTTTTTTTGAATGATTTTCAACATGCTACAGGCTGCATATAATCTCTCAATAGTTATTCCTTCATTGTGATTTGTGATTTGATAGTCATGAGTGAGCAGTCCTATATTCATTATGCACATGGTAACTTGGTGATATGATTGATGTGCCTTCTTGAATGCACCTGCATGGAAACTGAAATGACTTCCATAAATTTGAAATGTACTTCAAATCCCTCTTAAAATCCAAGAGGAAAGTATGCTGGGCTCAACCCTTATGGGAGCCCATTTTCTCCACATGCTGAAATGTCAAAAGAGATGGACTATGAAATGAAAGATGAACCTGTACTTGTACAATGAGAAAACTAGTTAGATAAAAGAGTGAAGTGCAATTCTTCTCTTGATATATGTGACAATTGATAACTGATTTAATTCATCCTGAATGAAATTTATATTTCTATTGGTAGGACATATGGTTAGAGTTTATATCTAGAGCTCTAACAAAATTTTCATCATAATGAAGGTACATAGTAAGATCAAGAGCAAGTAGGAGCTGAAGACCAAGAGGACCAACACAAGATTCTACCACAGGAAATGATGGATATACCTTCCTTCCATGTGTTCATCTTTATTCATATCTTCAGATATATAGCTTTCCTTTATGCTGTGTTAAATCAGTTATTCCCACAACTTGTGTGGCACATCCAAACATTCTTTTGATCTCAATGTATGAAACAACAATGTTTATGCAATCTTGTAAATATTTTCGTTACAAAATGAATAAAAGACTGCAATATTATAGAATTTGTGTAATTCCTTTCTGTTGTAAAATCTTGCATAGTAAAATTGAATCTCCTTTGAAAGAATCCCTATTGTGCAATGATTTAACTTAGTAGTAATGTTTGAATACCCTTCACTTTTAAATGTAATCAACTATTTCAGCTCTACCAAATTGAATTATAAGTGAAATTTTTGTAACAACGACGTGCCTAGAGACCTATTTTTGACCCCTTATTAATTGCACCTAAAAGCGAAAATCAAGGTAAGTTTTAGATCACATACCCGGGGTCCTACGTCTGCTTGCCGTTGGTACTCTCGAACTCGCACTGAAAGGTGAAGAGGAAGCACTCATTGTGCCATTTCATTAGGAGGTCAAGGCTCAAAATGCACAAATTCTCTAAGGTGTGAATGCACAAATGAATTGAAAGTGACCCTTCATCACCTATTTAAGCCTAAAAATTAGGGTTTTTGGCCCTAATTTGAGCCAAAAGCTAGGGTTTTGACCTATTTCCACATTGTGTAGCCTATTTTGAGCCGTTTCTTGCATTTTTGAGGCCATTTTTTTGGCATCTCGGGGCCTATTTTGACACCTCACCCCATATTTAACCTTTGTCAAGAAATCAACCCTAAATTCAAAATTTCTGCTTGATTTCTTGAGGGGGCAAGGAACCAGCTTATTCCTTCCATTGGGGCAACAATGGGGCATCCAAAAATCAAATTTTTTAAAGCTAAGCAATAATTTTTAGTCTGAAAAGTGTTAGTCTTTGAACCAATGTAGTAGGTACCTCACTTTAAAGAGGGGAAAAATGTAGACACTTAAAAATGTGATGAATGATATCATGCACTCGAATCAGATATACTAACATCATTTTGTCCTAAAACCCATCCTCTTTTCACTTAATTGATTAAATTTGCCTAGTTATTTAATTAATTACATCATTTTCATCTATTAATCTAATTGACCTAATTAGGTTAATTCACCCCCTTTCATGTTAACATTTCATCTTATTAAATTAAATACGTTGAAAGTTATTTAATTTAAATCCCCAAGTCCTCTTATTTAATTAAATAACCCTAAGTTATTTAATTAAATATCATTTCACTTTCCCTTTTTTCATTAAATCATTTATTTAATGAATACCATTTAATTCCCCTAATTTGCATAATTGAAACTTTATTTAATTATCAAATTACTAATAAATCTAAATCCCCCCACTTGCAAGGGAATATTCCTCCTTTGTACATTCCTCCAAAAGGAATATTCCCATAAATATTCCTTCCTCTTTTGCACATTAAATTTTTTTTTTAATTTGTTAAATATCTAATTTTCCTCACACATGAGAATATTCTCTTTCTTCACTCATTTGAAAAAAGGAATATTCTTCCTTATAAAAAACTTACAAGACTTCATGTGCAAGTTAGCTTACAAGACTTCATGAGCAAGTTAACTTACAAGACTTCTTGTGCAAGTTTTGAATGTTTGTTTGTTTGGAAGAATATGAATCCTTGATTCTTTCCTTGACCCATGTGATCATTTTTTCTCATCTATTAATGAGAATCCATGATCCATATTTCATCTCTCCATCTTTGACCATTGATTAACATTTTAAATCTTAGCCCTTCATTTCTCATTTGCTTTCCTATAAATAGGTCACTATTTGGAGACAAATGGATCCAACTTTTCAGAGAAAACTTATGTTGAAACTTATCCATCCATCTTTTAAGAGCAAACTTATGTTGTTAAAATCACTTTCACTTGTACTGATATTTAACATCTTTTTAGCTTAATTTACTTGAATAATTAGTTTAGCTTCCATTAATAGCTTCCATGGTAACTTAGATGCATCCATTTAACATATTTTGTAATTAGGGTTTGAATCTTTTTAGTTTAAAATTCATTTAGATTAGCTTTGCATACACCCATATCGATCATCTTAGCATAGATAAGGTTAAAATAGCTTTCATCACGGTAAAATAGATTTAAATCATGTTTTCATACACATCTCACAATGGTTTCATCAGTTTTATTCAATAAAACTGATTGAAACAAGCGCATTTATCCATTGGATTAGAAAAAGGTCACCATTCCACATCAATGTGACACCACTCCCCCAATAGGATAAGTTTCATTATATTAGAATAGGTGTTTTTGAAGCTTTCATGATTTAATATATTAGCTTTAATAGATGCTTAGTTTAGTTTTGTATTGAATGATCTTATTGGACTAATGTTTAGTGGCTTGAATATACTTTGTATCCTCATGGATCAAGTGTAGCCAACCCATACTAATTTGTCGGTCACAATGCTAAATAATCATGATATCCTATCAAGAATGAGTCATCCCATGATCACTCCCACAACAAAAAGTATCACATCTAGAACTATGCCTACATAGCATTGAAAGTCCACTTGTCTATCCTCTAGCTATAGATGGTCATCATCCAAAATCTGCTCTAGAGCTGCATGACTTAAGGTAGGCTCATAGACCACCCACTCTCCATGAATTGGTACTCACAAGATGTTCCACACATCCTCAAGAGTCATTGTGGCCTCACCTTTCAAAAGGTGAAAGCTAGATGTCTTTGAATGCCATCTCTTGATCAATGTAGTGATAATAACACAATGAGCTCATATGCCAGGCATGTATGTAACATGGAACAATCCAATTGTGTGCAAGAACTCGGCCTCCTCATAGAAAAAATTGTCTATCATGCCCATAATCTATGGTTGATACTCTCAAGAAAGAAGTGGAACATAGACAACCTACACACATGAAGCCCACAATGTTAATGTTCTAAAAATCTTGCAAAATTCAAGTCAAAAAATATTAAAGAACAAAAGTGAGCCTTTTTAAAAAGGTTTCGTTGTCATTTTGCAAAAGCGTGGAAATTTTCAAAAGTGTCGTACTGGTAGGAAAGGAAAATCGTCAAAATTTTGTTTAGCATCAAGCGCTGAACCAATCAATACATTGCTTTTAAAAAAAAATATCATAAATTTTTCTAAGAATCAACGCTACTGTGTTTCACCAACGATTTTGTCAAAAGTGTCGATCCATTGAACAAAAGCATCTAAATCATGAAACATGAGCATCGAAAAAAGTTTTTTGCATTTGTTTGACCTAATTCTATCCTACATTTCGCTATCTAAAAATGTGTAAAGCAAGTTTTTCAGGTTACATAATGATGGTCCTGCATTGATTGGTCACTGGTACTCTCAGACTCAATCTACGTGATGTGTGGGAAGAACTCTATGTGCTATAGTGTCAGGTACTCCACAAAAAATCTCAACAAAATCACTCTAAGCTCTTTGAATTCTCTAAAACAATGTGTGCAAATGAGCTTGAAATTCACCCAAATGACAATATATGCATTGTCAAACCTATGATTTTAGCTATACAACTCAATTTTCTCGCTTCCTATCCTACCATGGTCACTTCATCAGGGTCCTAGGGCTTGTTTTTCATCCTCTTTGCAGCCAAACCACTCCCATGACTTTGTCACGAGCTTGACCCAAAAGTCATTTTTTTTGCTCGATCTCTCGAGGGGACAACATACAGGCATTCCTTTGTTCGTTGGGGCACAATGGGGCATCAAGAATGTTTTTTTGGTCTAAGCAGTATCAGTTCTTCAAAGCAACACAAAAGGTACCTCGCTTCAAAGAGGGGAAAAATGTAGACACCTAAAAATGTCCTGAGTACATCACATATCGAGATTTTGCATATTAACACCATTTCTCACCTTTCTCATCTGTTTCACCTATTTAATTAAATAATGTCAATTATTTAGTTAAATTCACTATTTTCTCCTATTAATTGAATAATTAATTTTATCTGATTAATTCATCATCCTTGACACTAATTTTCTTCTCATTTGATTCAATAATAGAAATTATTTAATTAAATGTCATAAATCCTCTTTAATTAAATAATTCCTAATTGTTTAATAAAAGTTTCTAATTTCTCCAATTGCACAATTAAATAATTTCCTAAATTGTTTAATTGGTTAATTTATTCCATTCATTCAAAGTATATTCTTAGGGAATATTCCTCCTTTTCAAATTCAAAATTTCCCTCCACATGGAAATATCTCCCACATGCTTCCTAAAATCAAGGGATTTGTTATTGTCCCAAGAATTTTGGACCTTTGATTAAGATCCTTGATCCATGCCATCTAGCATTATCAGCCCTTGATCCCATCTTTGATCCATGTCTTCATATCTCATCCATTTTCCTCCATTGATTAGCCAATTCATTCCCAACCATTGATTCATTCCAAAAATCTATAAATACTCCTCATTTTACATAAGAATTCATTCATAAACATTGAGAGCATCCTTACTCTACTCAAATTCATACTCAATTCTTGAGATTTTGAGCATTTTATGGATCACCATTAACATATTTCACCAAAATTTTGCATCAACCTCACAATGGATAAGGAAATTTGAGCAATCCAACATCCAACCTTCACTCAATTACACTAAATCCACCATGGGATTATTGTTTTGCACTCTTAGTTTAGTTTCATTTTACTTCAATTGATGTTTTATGCTTTTAAATGAATCTTTCTTGAGTTTTGGTAAAATTTCATGGAATATGGCTTTAACTTGATCAATTATCTTGTTTTATTGTTTAATTCCATTGCATTTGATCTTGTTATCCAACCATATGACAAGTAGAAGGATATGTTATATGATATAATTTACAAGTTTTCTCTTTTTTGTTCAATGACTACTTCCTAGAGGTTCATGTTCATATGGTTTGGTTTGGTGGACTTGGGAGTGTTATGGCGACTTATTGTGAGAGTATGCAACAATTTTTTGTTGCATGAGTGAATTATTGTGATTGTTCTTTGTTACTACATTGTTTTGATTATTATCCACACCTTAGTTTGAGTGTTAATTAATAGACTGGGTATGCCTTGATCTATTTTTTAGATTTGACATTACCCATGTAGTAGCAGTTCCTTGATGTATATGTTCTTTATTGATATTTTTTTACATGGAGCTTATGGTTGTAGTTTATGGCCTATATTTCTTTGTTTCCCACAAAATTAATTATGGAAATCTAACAAATGAATTTGAATTTATAAATATAAAAATTGATAATAATATATCCAAAGTTGGGATAAAATAGGCTGGTTAAGAGCGGTGGTGCCCTAGACGAGACCTATTTTGGGGCTTTTATTACTGTTAAATAAATAATAAATATTAAATCCTAACTATATCTTGATTTTCTGAAAATGACAATAAAACCAAAAAAATATTAGCATAATTAGGTCCAGGCACATAAGGGGGAGCTAAAGCTAGTGTGAAATTTTCAAGGAGGACAATTTATGATGCTACATTTAGTCCCCACTTTAATGAGAGTATGAAATTATGCTCATCCTCACACTAAATTAAGGACAAGGCAAGGAGGATTATTTCATCAAAATACTGGATAAGTAAGATGACACTAAATATAGGGGATGTGTTAGTCCCCAGGCTCATGATCGTATGAAACAACAATGTAAAGACAAAGGAATGCACACATGAGGTGTAATGCAACATGCCAGAAACAAGCATACAAAATGAAGATACAAAGAAAACATAAGATAATACATAAAGCAAACATGCAAAAGACACAAGGTAGACACATAACAAACACAACACAAAAAAAAAAATTAAGACATAAACACAAGGTTAATACACTAAAAAGGATTTGAGTCAGTAAGGTAAATAATCCTCAATCCAAAAATTTATCTCAAATACCAAACATAATCCATCAAATATAATGTTAGATGTGATGGTTGTTGGGCTTAATTAATAGCTAGTTTTCCTTCATTAGCTTATGTTTTTATCATTTTATCTACCAAGTTTCACATAAATTCCTAAGAATTCATAGATATTTTATACCTTTCATGCACACTTTAAACTAGACTTATGTATGTGGAAATACATATATGATATATTGACATTTTAATTTGTGAATGTATGAATATTCATGAGATTTAATATGATTCTATGCTTAAATTATGATTGTTAATGGTGTGTATGCCTTAGGGATGAAACTAACCTCTTGTAGCTAAAAGGATTGCAACCTGCAACAACTAGATTTCCAGCTCGTAGAATAAGAACTGTAGATGATTGTAGGGGAGAGGTCAAAATAGTTGAAGTGTGGCATTTCCAAAGGAGAACGAAATTGACCATTGAATGGTCAATCGTGAGCCACCACAACACATTCTTATCCACCAAATAAGACCACTTGAAGGAGAAAAAATATGTTCTAAGCAGGACTAACCCATGATGTGAAAGTTCCCAGAAACACGTCTCTATCATTGAGGTTAACCGTTAGGGACAAAGTTCTAATTCACTTTCTTTTCTTCTGCTTTATAATTATGATTTTTTATTTTAAGACTAAGTCCTCTCCCTATCTTTGAGGGAGAGTGGATGGATACATCATGATTATTTTTTCAATCCTAGAGGAATAAGACTCCTCCTAGACCCTATATAATGGGATTTGTTGTTGAGGAGTAAAACTAGTTACTAGTTAATAATTGCCAGTAGTTGTTGATCATCATTAGTTGTTTTCCTATTATTAGTTGGAAATAGTAGATATGTATTGTTGAGTGAGAATTCTTTAGGAGATTCTTGTCATATTGCATGTTAGAGTTCAGAGGTTTTATGCAATAAAGGAATTAGTTCAATATCATGATTTGTTGATCAAGTAGCAAGTGTTTGACATTTCTATGGAAGCAACAACTCAAGAAAGGGCCACTTGAGGTATTTCTATCCACCCTATTTCTTGTTATTAGATTAATTAATGCATTATTGAATCTAGTTAAGATACTTTCCAATTATATGCATGTGGAATTCATGAATGTAACTATATAGTTTGGATTGAATTATGTAGCTTCATGTTTATTCATCCTCCAAATAAATTAGTTATGGTTTAGTTTTAAGAGTTAACTAGTTACATTCTTGAGTGATAGGTACTTGTAGCATAAGGTATCAACTTATATCTACTTCTCCTATTTTGCAAATTATCATTTTATTTCCTTTTGCAGCTTTTGCAGCTTTTGCAGTTTTATATACATGTGTAATCACCTATACTCCATTGATATAGGGAATGGTTAGAATCCATGAATGCATATGTAGTGCTAGAATTTTAAAAAGATTATGAGCATCTAGTTGATAATTAAATGAAGCCTCTTGTGTGAAAGATGAAATATTTAGTTAGGAGTCCATCCTCTGAGTTGTGTGTCCACCTAGTAGCACCAAGTTAATCGAACATTAGAGAGGCCTTACAATGGTGATATCATAAGGCTATCAAGTTGTGTTATGCTAGATCACTTATGAGCTACATAGATCTACTGGCTAGCAAGCTATGTTATGCTAGGTGTCCATGCAATATGATGGGTTTCACAAGGATAGGAAGCTATGTTATTCTAGTTTACTCATGAAACACATGGATCCATTGGAAAGCAAGTTGTGCTATGCTAGGTGGCCATGTAAAAGGTGATCAAGTTTATAGACTAACAAGCTCTTTTATGCTAAATCTATTGATTGTTTTTCCAATCATGCCTCAAGGAGCACATAAAAGGTTAATGTCATGGGGGATTATTTAATGTCACAAGGGATGAAATCACCTTAGGGGTGTATAAAAGTTTAACGCCACAGGGAAAAAATCACTTTAGGGGGTGTATAAAAGTTTAATGTCATGGGGGATTAATTAGTAACCACGTTGATGGTAAGCTTAGTTTGGGGATCAAAAACATCATCAAAATACCTTGATTGTTTTATTAGACTCAAGCTACAAAGATCAAGTCTTGATCCACCAACTATTAGGATGTGTTTTATTGTGGCTTTATGGATGTGGGCTTGAAGGTAGAGTGGATTATTGTGAGATGGATTGATGAAAGGAAAGTATTTAGTGGAAAATGCGAGGGATTGTGGGGATGATAAGTGTCTTATAATGGATTGAAATTGAGAAAGATTAATACCATTAGGGACACATGATTCATGGAGGGATTTCTTAAGAAGCTCTTTGTGTATGGGGGATGTTTTGAGTAGCTCAAGGATAGATATTTGTGTTGTAGTTTGTTCAAGTGGTTGAGGATGCTATATGTATGTGTAGGTTGGGAGGAGCATTAAGATCCTTGGATGGTGACTTGACCACATTGGGTATTAACAACACAATTATGCGCTTTGATAGTTATAGTGGTTACTTGGGAAGGACTTTGTTCAATGCGGCCAATGACAAAATTGGATGCGATATTATTATTGTAGTTATAATATATTGCATTGTAAGATATAGAAGATTTTCCATCATTATATTGAGGGAAAGGCTACTTGTAGATACCCAAGTGTTCATTAGGGGATTTTTGGCCTTTGATGGAGATCTCTCCTCGATCAATGAGATCTTGGATCAAGTTCTTAAGTTTAATGCAAGAGAAGGTTTTATGTCCATGGACCCTATGGTAGTCATAAAATTCATGTTCTTTAAACTGTGAGCTTAGGTACATCATGAACAAAGGGTTTGATGGGTGGCAATTGGATCACATTGGCTTAGAAAAGCTTTTGGAGGATGAATTCAATAGGTTCACCCAAGGGAGTATATTCTAATCGAGTATATATTTTTGGTTGACCCTTAGGGATGGCCACAATTATGTTGGGGAGCTAGATTCTTTTGAGATGATGATGGTGGATATATTTGAATATTTTGAACATGATTTTCATCAGTCACACCATTGACCATGCTTTTGTTTTTATTCCAAAAGTGATATTTGTCACTAGATTGATGATTGATGTCTTTGCATTCTTTATAGATATTTACTAGTCCATTGGCTATCAGTGATTTCTCTATAGAAAATATTTTTTCTATGATCTCATCAAAGGAGTGATCACATTGCATTCAAAGATGCAAGTCCAATTTAGTGTTTAAGCTCTCAACAAAGATAATGACAAGTTATTTTTTACGTATGGGCCATGCAAAGTGTCTAGCAAGATGTCATGCAAGAATGAGGCAAATCTTTCACTATTCTTTTGTTTAGTATTACAAAGGTCCATCATGGTGATATCATGCTCTATGTTGTAAGAGAAATGAGTGACAAATTTAGTGGCCAGCTTGAAAAAATGTTGTGATTGTCCCACAAGGAAGGTGACTGAACCAATCAAGGGATTTTGCACCCAAGCTTCTAGGGAATATCTCAAGAGGTAGGCATCAAGATAAGATACCTCTTGACATGTGATGTAGAATTTTATAAAATGCTCCCTAGGGTCCCCTTTTCCCTTATATTTTTTGAATTTAGACATATCAAAATTTTGAGGAAAGGGGATCATGATGACGGACTTGTCAATAGGATAAGGACATAGTTCTTGGAAGGTATAATATTTATTTTGATGTCCTAGCTAAAGTCCCTTGAGGGTATCCTTTATTTTTTGAACATCTTAGGCCAAAGAAATTGTGAAATTGAGGGGTGGTGATTGATAGTTGGAGATGAGAAGTTTTGAGGATGATATGTGTTGGTATTGATAAGAGGATGAGATAGGATTAGATGATTGGAGGCTTTGATGAGTAGATGAGATAGGGTTTGATGTTTGAAGGTGATATGATGTGTTGAATGAGATGGAATTTTAAGGTTGCAGGATGTGTGATGAAATGTTTTGGGTGCGAGATGGGATTCTGATATGCAAATGGGATGTGGGATTGATGGATTGAGATGAATTGGGAATATTAGAATATGGAATATGTGAGGGATCATGATGACTAGAAGAAGGTGGAAGATATGCGGGATTATGATAAATAGAAGTTGGAGGTGTAGGAGGTTGTTGAGTGATTTGGAATGTCGAAATTATGGGGTATTTTGGCACCTTTATTTGTAATGTAAGGATATATTGGTTGAGATGCTTCATAATATATCTATGCATTAAGTCCATAGCTTGGGTGTCTTGAGAAAAGTCCTCTAATGATGTGGGTGAGTCTTGGTCACTTGAATCTTGATCATGTAAGATGTAGGATGGAGATGGGAATGGGTTCCCCATAGGAACTTGATGGACTACCTCCTCAAATATAATGTCATTAGATAATGATGGGAACTCTTGGAAGGCCAAGATTTTATTTCTTAATTATGACCTTGTGATAGGCATCGAAGAGAGACTTGGAAATGATGGGATTGGATGAAAGTGATTAATGATGAAAGATATACCTTAGATTTGATATCAAAGGATAAACACATTTTATTGGATTGAAAGGATAATGATGATGGATAGAAAGGGGATAATGATAGGATGGAAAGAGGATAATTATGATTGAAAGGATAATAATAGGGTACAAATTGGCCACACTAAAGAGAACCAACAAGTGTGAAATGATACAAGACCAATAGTGTCTCAAGTAAATCTAGATCCTTGATTGATAGTGATGGGTTTTTCTTACACTAGGCTTAGATAATCACCTAGGAAAGGCTTGGATAAAAGGATGATTTTTTACCTAAGCTTGGATAATCACTTAGGCAAGGCTTGGATAAAAGGATGATTTTTCTTACCTAATCTTGGATAATCACTTAGGCAAGGCTTGGATGGGGATTTTGATAACTAACTTGGGGGATCCAAGTTTCCAAGTTAGGAGTGCCAAAGTTATAAGGAGATAACTCAATATACTACTTGAGGTAGGAAAGTTTTCAAGCAATACACAAGCTAGTGGATAAAAAGGATTAGGATCCTGATTAGACTCTTAAAAAGATTGGTTTTGGTTAGGATATTATATGGAATAGGATATTATATGGAATTGGATGATAGGATTGGTCAATGATTAAAGATAATGGATAGGAAGGATATGATAGATTGTTAATGATAGATGACGTATTAGATAGGATAAGATAGGGTTTGGATTGGAAAAAAAGAAGGATCAATCATAAAAAGATTGATGATATAAGATGATAATGATGAAATAATGACAAAGATAGGATGATTGTTGATTGGTCCAAGGTTTAGGGATGATGATAGTGATGAATAAGTTATGATAATGGATGAAAAGGAAGAGGTGAGGGAAAGATGAGGGTTTTTGGATGAATATTATGGAAATGGTTGAGGATGGTCTCCCAAGTTTGAGGAAGGTCTCTAAAGGTCAATCTTAAAATTTGAGGCTCTAAAGTGGTCAAATGATAGTAATTTTGAAAATTCACAACTTCAAGGAATAAAGGTGCCACTTTGTGGAACAAAGGTGCATTTTCATAGGAAACCGTGCAAAGAAACCTCAAGATGATGCACAAGTGGTTGAGGATGAAATATAAGTGTAGTTTGATAGTCTGAGATAGTTTTTGATGATTTTTGGCAAGATATAATCAAACAAGAAGACACATTGGATCACTTGAATTTAAAGGTGATAAGGATAAGTGGCTTCATTGGTTTTGCACATGAAAACATACCAAGCATGATAGCACACTCCTATATTTAGTCAAGAAAGTGTGTTAAATTAACATGGGCCCACAACCAAAGGCTAATATTTCAAGATTGATGTGAGACATCTCTCTTTCAAGAGTCAATAGCTATAGATATAATGGCACAAAGGCTCACCTTTTATCTTTATTTTGAGATCCTAAGATCTTTCCCAAAGAGCCTCTACCTCTATTCAGGGAGATACATGGTAACTTTGGGCATGATATTATACCTTGCACCACACTAAGCAATGACCAAATGGTCTTAAAGGCTTCTAAAAATAAGGTTCTTAGTGGATCTATGAAAATTGAGCTTGTCTAATAGTGCCCAAGAATAAGAGGGTATCTCATTCTCTCATCAGCAAAGAAGTCTTCATAGATCGAGGGTTTCACAGCTTGGCTTGAACAATGCTAGGGACACTTTGAGGTAAAATTTTTCTCTCCTCCCTTTCGTTGAGGTTGTTCTTGAGGTGATCCTAGTCATTCCAATAAGGATTTAGTTAGACATGTGAAGGGGACACTTGTCACATAATGAAAAATTTATATTGTGATCCATGTGAGCAAGATAAAAGGCTACAATTAGATGGATAAGGATAGAGGATAAAAGGGAATTAATTAAATTGTCATAACTCACTTTTTAAAACTTTATTATTTATGAATAATTAAATTTTGATATTAATTAAATGTAAAAGTAATGATAATAATCTAAATAACTAAAAAAAATTGTGTGTTAATTTAAATTGATAAAAGATATTAAATTAATAGTATATTAAGGTATTAAAATAAATTCTATTAAAAAAAAACTAAAGATAAAATATTTGTATCACATTAGTCTATATTATTAAAATACATGTCATGTTAGTTATTAATTTAAAATTAAAACAAACAAACAAACAAAAAGAATAGATACATATTTTAAAATTTTATTTTTAATTTATGATGCAACTATTATTTTAAGTTTTTATATTTTAATTGAACATATATACTATGGGAGGCTATGCCACTTGACACATTATTCTATGACAAGAATATTACTAGTATATATATATCTTAAATATAATCTATATAAATTACGTCGATATATATCTTATTATATTACTATTATTATATTATGTTTTTGGTGTTTTGTTTTTAAAATATGTTTGTTTTTTGTGTTTTTTTTTTATCGGTAAAGGCAGGGAGACCCTGCATGATTTTATTTATTAATTAGAAAGGAGATACAACCAGTAGATACAACAGAGAAAGATTGTAGTTGAGGAACAACCCTGAAAAGACCATAACACACCCCATTCCTAAAAACAAAACTACCCTCACCCCCTCTCAAACATTACCACGCTCAACAATAGTTATATATTGTAGAAAACAACAACATAACACCATAAAACAACCTATTACTGCCTATTTTTGACTCTTCCTTTTATCATGCAAACAAAGAGTCATATTGAAACCAACATCCCTCTTCTTCTTCTTCTTGCTTTGGAACTTTTGCCTCATCTCCTCTTGATCATATGTCCATGTTGGCTCACTAAAATCCTCATTTGGTGCACTACTTCCCTAAGAAGAAGCCATGCACACCCCCTTCAATTGACTATCACATTCACCATTTGGGACACTACCCTGCACCACCACAGAAGAAAGCTCTATTGTAGACCTTGGAAAATGATCAAACCATCCACCCAACTCTTCCTTTGGTATACTGCCCTGCTCTACAATGACTGAGTTACCCATCTCCCACATTTGAATCTTCCGTGGGGCTTCATTATTAATGGCTGTAATAGGTGGATCCTTAGTAGGGGCTTCACCATCCATGCACTCTTTTTCCACCGAATAGTGGTGAGGGGAGACCTCTTTCCACCAAGTTGCTTGATTATCCCTCTTACTCTTAGAGAAGTGATCTACAATATGTCCAATGTTGAAGCATCTACAACAATGAAATGGAATACCCTCATAATCGAGCAACTATTTCTATTCCCCTCCCTAATAATTCAAGTTTGCCTCTGCAGGAAGATCTTTTGTAATGTCCATCTCAACAAAAATATGTGCATAAGTAGTGTGCAGAAAGTTTATGGAACCCTCATCAACCCCCCAAAATTTTTTGAACGAGTTGCCAATGACTTCAAAGCATGATTCAAACCAGAAATGAAGAGGGAGATTTGGGAGCCTTACCCAAAGTGGAAACATATTGAAGGATTCTATGAAAGGATTGAAAGTGGGGTGCCATGGCTTCAACATTAACAAATTTTTATCCTCCCAACTCCATTGGTAGTCATAGAGAACAACATTCATGTCCTTTGCATATCAATTACTACCACAAAGACCCCCTTGCAGAGGGATAGATTTGAACATCGCCTTCCAGTATGGGATGCTAGATTTTTGTAATCCAATGGTGTATATCAGCCAGACATGGCCAAAACCCTTGAAAACACCCTATCAAGCCCAAATCTACAAAATACTTTTCATTTTCTAATACTTCATCTGCAATAATCCCTTCGAGGGAAATAGAGGGGGGTATACTAGCATGCCACATACACTTATTTTCTTTCATTTCACCTTGGTTCTTCAAAATCTTGCCCAAGTGCTTCTCTTGTCCCCCCTCCAACATCCTATCCATAATGCACCGTTGTTAAAGAGCCCTTCTGAAATTGCTCAATCCTCTCAGACTGCCCCACCATGGATCCTCCATCACACTGCAATGAAAATGGACCCTTTCGCATCACAATCTCTATGTAAGGAGCCTCCCATCGAGCAACATCGCGAAACACTTTAGAAAAGCCACACCCATTTCGGCTGCAGGAAACCCTAGCCATGACGAGCAATGGCACACATAGAGAGGGCATCATCCTAGAATTTTTCTTACACAAGTTGCATTTCCTAGAAGTCAATTGAATCGTTTGCTAATAGTGAATACAAATTTATTTGTTTTTTGTGTTTTGGCTAAGCAACATCATATTATATTATTATTACATTATTAAAAATGTACTATTTTTAAATGATATTTTATTTTTTATTTTTGTGTTTTGTTTCTAAAATGTATTTTTTTTATGTTTTATTTTTAGTTTTGTGTTTCTTAAATATTCTTTTCTAAAAATCAAATAAAGATAGAATATATTAATATCTAGATTATTAAAAGATTTAAATGTAATATTATATATTTGTAATTGATTATATATATTTTATTTATATTTGAATTAATAATAGATTTAGTAATATTATTAATTAAATAGCCCGCTTGTGTAGCGGAGTTGCTTGAGCCATGGGTTTTCTCCCCATAGGTGTAACACCCCTCTGTTTTGCTCTTATGTTAGATTATGATGCTTTATTATTTTATCATTTCTTATAGAGCGACATGGACTATGTGTGTGATGAGATGTACTTTCATTGATGTTATACTTGACATGCTTTGATTAAGAATAATGTTGGTTTATTATGATATGATTATCACTCATGAGTTTTATTTTATGATGGAATTGTCAGTTTGGTGATAGTGTATTGGTGAAGGGGATGAGATTGCATCACTCGCTTGCGAGCGCCCTATGATTCCATGATTTCCTCTTTACGGTGTGTTTTATGATGATTTTATATACATGTGTTATTGATGCCTTGGATGCAGGTTTGCAGGTACATGAAATCAACTCCACCTGGCTTCATAGGTTTGAGCATGTCGACCCAATGGTATGTTGATTGGGAGATAGTAGCTAGGTTACCTGTGTCAGGTCTACACCCTAGTCACAGTGTGTCGTCAGTCCATGTTCAATGTGTCCTCGTTTGCCTTGTTTATTGCTATTTAATTTTGCAAGGTTTATGTTATGGAAATAAATTTTAAATTATGTATTAAATGATGTTAGTATTTATTTAATAAATTTTAGATAATATTGATGTAAGCTTTCTATTTAATTTAATTAATTTAATTTAATTTATTTAGTAAAGCAATTTAATCTCTGTGGTTAAATTTATTTATTAAGTAATTAAATTAATTGATTAAACTATTTATTAAGTAAATAGTTTAATAGAATTAAATTTATTTTGAAATCTAATTGTGATTTGAAATTATTGAAAAATGCAAAAATACTTTGAGAAAATAAATGTGGGTTGTTAAAAGATATTTTTGATTTGCCAACAAGTTTTAGTTAATTAATTTGGGTTGTTGGAAAGATTTATTCCTGGAGGGAATCTTGGCTTTGGGTGAGGAAGAAAAAAGATTCTTCATGGCAAAGCACAATATATTTTGGAAGTTGAGAAATTTGCAAAAGGAAGAGGATTTGGCTTGCTGTGGAAAAATTTGAAAGAGATTTTTGGATTGTAGAAATTGTTGGAAATTTTGCATTTTTAGATTTGTTTGGGATATATTATTGTGGTGTTGGGGTCAATATTGTGCTCGAGAAATTTGGATTGTTTGGAAGAAGTCGTGGAAGCTTTGGAGGAGGCTTCGCACCAAAAATTCCATTTATTCAAGACGCTTTGTTGGGAAGAGGTTCCCTTCTTAAATTATTGTCTTTGTTAAATTCTAAAATGGAAATATATTATTGTAGAAAAGATTGTTGTGCTAGATCTGAAGTAAAAGCTTTAATTTTTTTGAAAGAAAATTTAAGGCTTCTGTGTTTTCCGTAAAAATATAGTGCCTCTGTAGGAATTCTTTTACAATGAAATCGGAGGGCAAGATTTGAGAATCTTTTATGGTATTAATAGATGAACATTGGGAAAAGACCCAGATGAAAACAAGATAAAAATTAGGAAATTTTATTTTAAAGCCTCTGTGTAAATTGTAGAAAACCTCTGTAAGGAAATTGTTATAAACAATAGAAAATTTAGAGGAAACGTGATTTTGGAAATCTTTTGGGGGTTTTCAGGGAATTTGTGTAATTTTGCCTATAGAATTTTGTTAAATTTTGTTCTCTGTAGGGTTGGTAAAAATTGTGAAGTTTGTGTAAATTTTCTTTTAGAAATAAAAACCCTCTGATTAATTTGGGAAATTGTTTGTTAAAATTGTACAAATTTCCTTGAGAAAATTGGTTACCCAATTGAATTTTTTTCTGTAGATGACCGTCTTCAAAAATATTTTCCCAAATCATCTATTATTTTGAAATTCTTAATATATATATATATATATAAATATATGTGTATATACATATATTATATGTATATATAATCACATATATATAGATATAAAATATACATATATTGTTTATGTTTTATGCCTGTGTTTATTTCTTTGGCTGTTGTCCGTACGACGAATTCAGGTTATAGGGAAATGTGAGTTTTATTTAAAAAAAATGCATTATGGGTGGGGGTGCATAGCACACCCCACCATCCTCCATATTGGAGGGAGCGTTTTCCCAAAATGTAGCATCCTCCACATTGGAGGGAGCACTGTCTTTGGGGCAGCGCAACCCCCCCTCCATGCAGTTGCCTTGGGTATTGTGGGAGGGTCGGCTGTGTTAAAGCAGCCACCCCTACCCACATAATAATTAGCACTCACCTTTTTTTAAAATGCAGCGGACACTAATATATTCGTCCACTCTTTATCTTTGGATTTGTGATTTTGTTTAGATTTTTAATATTTTTAATATATATATATATATATATATATATATATATATATATATATATATATATATTTGTTTATTAGGAATTAAAATTGTTTAAATTAATTTATATAATGTATATATGAGTATATATATAGGGAAAAATAAAGATATATAAATTTATTGATGTTGACATTATTTTAAATAAGATAATTAGAATATTTAGATGAATATATATTTATTTAAATGCATTTATTTTAAAATGGTTGTATGTGTTGGTTGAGAAATTGAAGGAAATTTTTATTAGTGAAGTTATGTTGCTTTTAAAAGTAATCAAGGGATATGAATTATTTATTAAAATTAGTTTTTTCCCTTCTTTATAATCGATGAGGCAATTAATTATTTTATTCAATTATTTTGTTAGGGCAATTGTTATCTTTGTTGTGAAATCATTATGTAAGGGAAATGGATTTAGAATATCCAAAAGTAGTTATTTCCTTGTAATTGCCTTTCGTGATTATTTGCTCTGTGTTCTTGTTTGGGGAAATGGGTTAAGTAAGTCAATTAATTCTTAAGTCTTTCAGAGGTTCCTTATATGATGGGGTTGTCATATTATGATGTTCGCTTCCTTGTAAGGAGTGACTTTGTTATGTTTGTTGCCTCCAGTATTGGAGATGGTTTTGGCATATGTTACCTCCTTGGATTATAAGTAGATTGTGTGATTTGGTTCCTCCTTAGTTTGGCGTAGTTGTGTTTCTTGTGTTGATAGTAAGAGAGTGAATCTCGATGGGGGCCGAGATCTATGAAGATATGATGGGTAACTCGTGCACCTAAGTGGTGACATTCCTCCTAGGTCAACTGTGTGTTAGTTTTGTGAAGTAAGAGATTGTGTTGACTGGAAACAATGTGACCTTGTGTTTGAATGGTTCATATGTTTGGTTGAGTCGGTATGAGTCGGCCTGTATCTAGAGGTCGTAGGATGACCATGAATCCTTGTTACTATCTCCTAGCATGGGTGGTGGGCCTATGGGTACCACTTGGTTGGGAGGAATGTGCACACTATTCCGTTGGGTCCCCATTGATCTTCAGTTCGTGATGACGAGGTTTTCCAGTGGAGAGCTCGTAGTGGTTCCAATATTTATTTTATGATTTATATTTATTTTAATTTAGCTCATGTAATTATTACCCCTCATTTGTATTCGAGGTGGATAATTTTTTATGTAATCACATTTTATATGTTGTACCTCATTCGGGGAATGAGAGATGCAACCTATCTGTGGAGTTAATGCGATGTGAAATCTTATTGTAATCTTACTTGTAAGTTAATGTAATCTGGAACTTGTTATATTTTATCCTATGTGTTATAGTTTAATGCTTGAATGAATGTATCTTATTTCATGTTGAGTAATTAACAAATGCTTTATATGTGAGTGATGTGTATGTTATAGTTTTAGTTGGAATCTTGTTGCGCACCTGAGAGGTTGTTGTGAATGTGTTGTGCATCTTCCTTGTTAATAATTCATTCTTAAGAAAACAAATTGTACGCTTCCGCATTGTGTTGCAACTTCCTTTAGGGTTACGTGGTGGGGCATTACACATGATGTACTCTTTGGAAAAGAGTAGCGTGGAAGAAACCTGATAAAAGGTTATGGTTGGAAAGATATGATATGTATCCCATGGGTTATGGAATTTGATGTTCCTATAGGATCATGTATGTAGTAGTACCTTTGTAAATGTAAGGAACCAATAATTGTATCTTGTTTGAGTGTTGTGAGTACCTCGTGCTTGCTTTGTGTACCCATGGGATGGTGATACTTGGTACCCATCCATGGGGAAAAGTTACACTTGGGTGTGGGGTTTACCATACCATTGTGTGTGTTTGCATGTTTGTTACCTGATTGAGGGCCAACCCATGTGTGGTTGAAACTTATATATAAGATTAACCAAAAGTAGTTATTTTTATTTTGGTTCTCTAGACCCTCAATCCGTGAAGGGATAGTAGCAGCCACAAGTTTCTTGGGTGGAGTGTGCAGCATACGCATATTGTGGCACAAAGCATCTCAGCTCAACCAGTCCCGAGGAATCGTACCCACTACTTTCCCTTATGTTCGATTAGGATACTTGATCCATAAGTGTTTACCTAATCCCCATAGATTTGAGTACAACAACATAGATTTGTTAGTTTATGCCTGGCCATTCTTAGAGGCATTGATCTGGCATAGTGAGTAAACCTCATCTGTATGAGAGGTGAAGCTCGGTAGCCCCATAGTGATATTATCGTATTGATTATATATTTAGTGTATCTGCACATGCTCCAACATGATGCGATAGATATGATGCCACACTGCACTGATGTTCTGACATAGTGCTGGTGATGATGTTGTATTTGCACATGTTCTGATATGATGCAGTATGATGCCACACCCCACTGATGTTCTGACATAGTGATGGTGATGATGCCGTGTTACATGATGCCACATGCTTAGACACATGAAGGTGCATTATGAGATTGTCTTTGTTAGCCTACTTGTGCGATGAGAATTATGGGGCCTCAAACACTTGTAGAGGGATCCTCATGGTTACCTTGACCATGTTGGTCGAGTAGCATATGAGTAGATCCTAGCCATGTATACCTCTGGCTACAACGAGTTCTTGTGTGTGTCTTCTCCATGAGGTATCACAATGTGGGGTGTGTTTTGCGCGTGCCTATTTCCACGGACCCTCAGACACACTACCACGTGGTATACGACCAGTACGTGCCTTCTCTGACTGTCGTATGACTAGGTAGAGTGACGATGTGATAGTCGTGGATACACTCTGGGTCATGTGGATGGCGTGCTCATTTCACACCACATGAGGGCTATTATTATTCTAGCCAAACGTTGTTTGCTCTTTCCTCATTTGGTGGCTAGTATCTAGTCACACAGTGTTGTACAATGCAATTTTAAAGATTGTGAACTTTCTTTTTGGTTATTGATGATCTTTCAGTTGATTGTGAAGGCTGACATCTTGTTTATATTAAATTTTGAAGGTTTAGCCACGACTTGTGATCTTATTTATTTATATTCCTAGTGGCTATATATTTGAATTAGTGTTGAAATTGTGCACATTTATTGCCTTATTGTTGAAATTGAACTTGAATTTTCTCTTCTTTATGAACTTGGTGGCTAAGCTAGTTATCTTTGTTGTTTTCAATGTTGGCTATGTTTCGTATTGTGATTCCTCTCTAAGGACACATGAGGCGGACTTAGTGAGTGTATACGAGGAAGTAGACACAAGAAACATTGAGGATGGGGGTATGGGAGGTTGTTATGCAGCTAGACCCCACTACTCACCTATGTGTGATGACTATCTCTTGGAGGCTAATCACCTTGTACAACAAGAGATAGGTCATTGTGGTCTTCTTTGGATGGTCTAACCTCACGTGTGGCCTAACACCATCAAGCCACTGATTGTGATGTATGGATTATTTGAGATGGTTATTTTCTCTTGGTTCATGGATTCTTGTATCATGGACTAGTATACTGCTTTCTGGTGTCCAGATGGACCCAGGTTTGGCCTTGTGATGATTTTCGGTGATGTGTATTGGTGCATATGTGTATTATGTATGTTAATCCATGGTTATGTGTTTTTGGAGACTTGGTTGGTGGTTGCTTCACCATGTTGACTTGTATGGATTGAAAGTGTACTTGGATGGGTTGATTATGGCATGGGTTGCTATTGTTTTTATGTTGGTGTGTGGACTGGTTCAGTTTTGGAACCATTGTTTATCTGTGTTTTTGTGGAATTTGTTCTAGGGGTTTTTGTAGGTTTCCAAGAGTAAGCCTGACCCTAGGGGGGAGAATGTAACACCCCTCTGTTTTTCTCTTATGTTAGATTATGATGCTTTATTATTTTATCATTTCTTATAGAGCGACATGGACTATGTGTGTGATGAGATGTACTTTCCTTGATGTTATACTTGAAATACTTTGATTAAGAATAATGTTGGTTTATTATGACATGATTATCACTCATGAGTTTTATTAATGATGGAATTGTCAGTTTGGTGATACTGTATTGGTGAAGGGGACAAGATTGCATCACTCGCTTGTGAGTGCCCTACGATTCTGCAATTTCCTCTTTACAGTGTGTTTTATGATGATTTTATATACATGTGTTATTGATCCCTTGGATATAGGTTTGCAGGTACATGACATCAACTCCACCTGGCTTCACAGGTTTGAGCATGTCGACCCAACGGTATGCTAATTGGGAGATAGTAGCTAGGTTACCTATGTCAGGTCTACACCCTAGCCACAGTGTATCGTCAGTCCATGTTCGATGTGTCTTCGTTTGCCTTGTTTATTGCTATTTAATTTTGCAAGGTTTATGTTATGGAAATAAATGTTAAATTATGTATTAAATTGTAGACACGTAAAATAAACATCTGCTCTAATTAACATCCAATTCTTCTATTAATCAATTAAAACAATTTATTGATTAATCCCCTAGCTTCATCGTACTTAATTAAATAAATCAAATTATTTAATTAAGTCCTTAAGTTCTTCTTATTTGATTCAATATATCAAAATAATTTAAATCAAATATCAAAAACCCCTAAAATCCTCCAATTTAATTAATCTGAATTAATTAACCTCTAATCATAATCACCCATTCTCTAGCTTTTGACTCAACTTGAGTCAAATCTAAACTCTTAAATAACCCACCCACTTGCACCAATAAATCATTGCTTTGATTTATTATTTCTTCTAATTTCCTCCAACTTGGCATCTTTAGGGAATATTCCTCCAATTTGAATTCTCCCTCTCAAATGACTTGTCCCTTCCAACATAGCATTTAAGAGCTCTTACATGTCTCTTACACAAGTCAAACTTGGAATTTAATTCATCTTTCATCCCCCCTAAACATGTCACTTCATCAAATTCAAATTTCAAATTGGCACATTTACCAAAATGTGCACAATCCTCATCCTCTCACATCTTGACAAGTGACATCTTTTCATTGGCTCATGAATGATCTCACATTCATCCAAATCCCTCAATCTTCCAACCTTGAATCTATAAATGCAAAACATTTCTACAACACAACTATACAACTGGATGCAAAATCTCTTGCATTTTCAGCATCATCATCTTGACATCTTTTGCTTATCAGGGATTGGGAAAGGGATCTCTTTTCACATCAAGGAGCACCAATCCACTATGAGATAAGGGTTTAATCATGTTTTCATGTGATTTCATGTCTTTGTTCTATTTATCTAAGTTTGCATATTTGAACATGATTAGGTATTTCATAGGGATGTTCTATTTGATTTGTTTAATTTAACTAACAATGTTAATAGTTGTTTGTTTTAAGCATCTGCAGATTTAGCATCCACATAAATGATGTTAGTATTTATTTAACAAATTTTAGATAATATTGATGTAAGCTTTCTATTTAATTTAATTAATTAAATTAAATTTATTTAGTAAAGCAATTTAATCTTTGTGGTTAAATTTATTTATTAAGTAATTAAATTAATTGATTAAATTATTTATTAAGTAAATAGTTTAATAGAATTAAATTTATTTTGAAATCTAATTGTGATTTGAAATTATTAAAAAATGCAAAAAGATTTTGAGAAAATAAAAGGGTTGTTAAAAGATATTTTTGATTTGCCAACAAGTTTTAATTAATTAATTTGGGTTGTTGGGAAAATTAATTCCCAGAGGGAATCTTGGATTTGGGTGAGGAAGTGGAAAGCTTCTTCACAGCAAAGCATAAGATATTTTGGAAGCTGAAAAATTTGTAAAAGGAAGAGGATTTGGCTAGCTGTGGAAAAATTTGAAAGAGATTTTTGGATTGTAGGAAATTGTTGGAAATTTTGCATTTTTAGATTTGTTTGGGATAGATTATTGTGGTGTTGGGGTCAATATTGTGCTCAAGAAATTTGGATTGTTTGGAAGAAGTCGTGGAAGCTTTGTTGGAAGCTTCGGAGGAGGCTTGGCACCAGAAATTCCATTTACTCTAGAAGTTTTGCTGGAAATAGGTTCCCTTCTTAAATTATTGTCTTTGTTAAATTCTAAAATGGAAATATATTATTGTAGAAAAGATTTTTGTGCTAGATCTGAAGTAAAAGCTTTAATTTGTTTGAAAGAAAATTTAAGGCTTCTGTTTTTGCCGTAAAAATATAGTGCCTCTGTAGGAATTCTTTTACAGTGAAATCGGAGAGCAAGATTTGAGAATCTTTTATGGTATTAATAGATGAACATTGGGAAAAGACCCAGAGGAAAACAAGATGAAAATTAGGAAATTTTATTTTAAAGCCTTTGTGTAAATTGTAGAAAATCTTTGTAAGGAAATTGTTATAAATAATAGAAAATTTAGAGGAAACGTAATTTTGGAAATCTTCTGGGGGTTTTCAAGGAATTTGTGTAATTTGGCCTGTAGAATTTTGTTAAATTTTGTTCTCTGTAGGGTTGGTAAAAATTGTGAAGTCTATGTAAATTTTCTTTTAGAAATAAAAACCCTCTGATTAATTTGGGAAATCGTTTGTTAAAATTGTACAAATTTCCTTGAGAAAATTGGTTACCCAATTGAATTTTTTCCTGTAGATGACTGTCTTCAGAAATATTTTCCCAAATCATCTATTGTTTTGAAATTCTTAAAAAAAATAAAAATATATATATTATATATACATATATGTGTATATACATATATTATATGTATATATAATCACATATATATAGATATAAAATATACATATATTGTTTATGTTTTATGCATGCGTTTATTTCTTTGGCTTCCGTCCGTATGGCGAATTCAGGTTATAGGGAAATGTAAGTTTTCTTTTTTAAAATGCATTCTGGGTGGGGGTGCATAGCACACCCCACCGTCCTCCATATTGGAGGGAGCGATTGCCCAAAAGGCAACACCCTCCACATTGGAGGGAGCGTTGTCTTTGAGGCAGCGCAACCCCCCCCTCCATGCAACCGCCTTGGGTATTCTGGGAGGGTCGGCTGTGTTAAAGCGGCTGCCCCTACCCACATAATAATTAGCACTCACCTCTTTTTAAAATGCAGCAAACATTAATATATTCGTTTGCCCTTTATCTTTGGGTTTGTGATTTTGTTTAGATTTTTAATATTTTTAAAATATATATATTATATATATATATTTTGTTTATTAGGAATTAAAATTATTAAAATTAATTTATATAATATATATATATATATATATTATATACATATATATATATTATGTATATATGAGTATATATACATGGAAAAATAGAGATATATTAATTGATTGATGTTGAAATTATTTTAAATAAGATAATTAAAATATTTAGATGAATATATATTTATTTAAATGCATTTATTTTAAAATGGTTGTATGTGTTGGTTGAGAAATTGAAGGAAATTTTTAGCAATGAAGTTATGTTGCTTTTAAAAGTAATCAAGGGATATGATTTATTTATTAAAATTAGTTTTTTCCCTTCTCTATAATCGATGAGGCAATTAATTATTTTATTCAATTGTTTTGTTAGAGAAATTGTTATCTTTGCTATGAAACCATTATGTAAGGGAAATGGATTTAGAATATCCAAAAGTAGTTATTTCATTGTAATTGCCTTCCGTGATTATTTCCTCTGTGTTCTTGTTTGGGGAAATGGGTTAAGTAAGTCAATTAATTCTTAAGTCTTCCAGAGGTTCCTTATATGATGGGGTTGTCGTATTATGATGTTCGCCTCCTTGTAAGGAGTGGATTTGTTATGTTTGTTGCCTCCAGTATTGGAGAGGGTTTTGGCATATGTTGCCTCCTAGGATTAGAAGTAGATTGTGTTATTTGGTTCCTCAGTTTGGAGTAGTTGTGTTTCTTGTGTTGACAGTAGGAGAGTGAATTTCGATGGGGGTTGAGATATGTGAAGATCTGATGGGTAACTCGTGCACCTAAGTGGTGACATTCCTCGTAGGTCAACTGTGTGTTGGTTTTGTGAAGTAAAAGATTGTGTTGACTGGAAACAGTGTGACCTTGTGTGTATGGTTCATATGTTTGGTTGAGTCAGTATGAGTCAGCCTGTATCTAGAGGTCATAGGATGACCATGCATCCTTGTTACTATCTCCTGGCACGGGGGGTGGGCCTACGAGTACCACTTGGTTGGGGGAATGTGTGCACTATGCCGTTGGGTTCCCCTTGATCTTCAGTTCGTGATGATGAGGTTTTCTAGTGGAGAGCTCGTAGTGGTTCCAATATTTATTTTATGATTTATATTTATTTCAGTTTAGCTCATTTAATTATTACACCTCAATTTTATTCGAGGTGGATAGTTGTTTATGTAATCACATTTATATGTTGTACCTCATTTGGGGAATGAGAGATGTAACCTATCTATGGATTTAATGTGATGTGGAATCTTATTGTAATCTTACTTGTAAGTTAATGTAATCTGGAACTTGTTATATTTTATCCTATGTGTTATAGTTTAATGCTTTAATGAATGTATCTTATTTCATGTCGTGTAATTAATAAATGCTTTATATGTGAGTAATGTGTATGCTATAGTTTTAGTTGTAATCTTGTTGCGTACCTTAGAGGTTGTTATGAATGTGTTGTGCATCTTCCTTGTTAATAATGCAATCTTAAGAAAAAAAATTGCACGCTTCCGCATTGTGTTGCAACTTCCTTTAGGGTTACGTGGTGGGGCATTACAATAGGTCTTGGGTTCAACCCCCCACTCTCGCGGTTGATTGGTGGGCTTGTATGCGGGCTATAGCATCCACTTGCAAGGGGTTAGTCTCGCCTCAGCTCGCCCTAGGTACCCAAGGTATGGGCAGCTGGGCTGAGTCACGGGGACACCCTTGTTGCATAAAAAAATATTATTAATTAAATATATAATTTAATATTAATTAATAATATTGGCTTAGGGTAAAAATTAGATGTAGATATTAAATAAGAGAAGTCAAAAATTTAGGAATCTTAAAAAATTAATATTTCTTAAATATTATTTTCTAAAAATTAAATAAAGATAGAATATATTAATATCTAGATTATTATAAGATTTAAATGTAATATTATATATTTGTAATTGATTATAATTTTATTTATTTTTGAATTAATAATAGATTTAGTAATATTATTAATTAAATATATAATCTAATATTAATTAATAATATAACTGTGAGGGTGAAGATTAGATTTAGATATTAAAATAGAGAAGTCAAAAATCTAGGAATCTTACAAAATGAATATTTGTGAAATATTCTTTTCTAAAAATCAAATAAAGATATAATATATTAATATCTAGATTATTATAAGATTAAAATGCAATATTATATATTTTTAATTGATTTAGTTAGGGTTAGGGTTTAGTGTTAACGTTAGGGTAGGTTTATGAAAATAATATACTTTTTTTTAATAATAAAGCTTGGGGTTAGGGCTACATTTATGGTACAATGAGGGTTAGAGTTAGTATTAGGGTTCAATTAGGGTTAGCTAATAGTTAGGGTTATGGTTATGGTTAGAGTTATGGTTATGATCAAGGTTAGAGTTAAGGTTAGTGTTAGGGTTAGGGTTAGTGTTAGAGTTACAATTAGGATTGGGGTTAGGGTTAAGGTTATATTTCAAATATGGTTACTTGTAATAAAAATAGGGTTCAATTACAAAGGGTTATGGTACAATTATTAGTATTAGGGTTCAATTAGGGTTATGATTAGTATTAGGGATAGGTAACAGTTAGGGTTATAGTTAGAATTACGATTAGGATCAAGGTTAGAGTTAAGGTTAGCATTAGGGTTAGGGTTAGGGTTAGAGTTATAGTTAAGATCAGGGTTAGGATTAAGGTTACCTTATATATAATCTATATAATATACATTGAGAGATATCATTTTGTGTTTGTTTTTTCGATAAATTGTGCTGACCTCCTATAGGCACCGTGCTGCCATTGTAGGGTTACATCTATCGATGTAATAATTACGTCTATCGATGTAATAATTATGTCTATCAATGTACTTAATTATGACATATCCTATTACATATGACATAATACTAATTTTGGCATATTCTATGGTAGTGGAGATTACATGCAACATATTGTGACAATAATTTATTTAAGTTATGGAGAATCTTGAATTACTTTATCAGAGGTTGAAATATTGTTACAATTCGAAAATCTATAAATTGTTAAGATGAGAATGCATATGGTATGTTTTGGAGTTTCTTTTAATTTTGAGGAAATAAAAAAGTTAAGAAATAGAAAATGGGAGGAAGAGATAAGAATAAATCCAAGGGGTTTGAAGATGTGATGAAAAATCAAAAAAAGAGTTGGAGTTAAATCAAGATTTTTGCAAGAGCAAGAGCTAAGAAGAAAATTAAAGGTGTTTGAAAATGTAAGTGAAAAGGTGTTACAAGCTTTCCTTTTAAATAAATTTGTCAAATTTTAAATAGATTTATTTATTTAGAATAAAGAAATTTAAATTAATTTTATATAGTTTAAAATTTATTGCTATTTCAAGTAAAATTATAAGCTTGAAGTTTTAAATTTTATTTTGTTTTTATTTAAAACTCTTAAAAGAAATAAATAAGTTAGTTAATTTAAAAAAAATGAATCTATTAAAAATATAAAATATCTTTGTATTATAAATCTTGATCATAATAAACTCAATATTAAATTATATTTTATATAATAAAATTTGTATTTAAATTTATGAATGAAGTATTATTTTTAATTTTATATAAATTTATTGTCAATTTTTAAAAAAACACATATAACAAAATCTTTATTTAAATTTATTAATTATTGATATTTTTATATTAAATAAAATATTATTAATTTTATCTATAAATTTAGTTAATATATATATATATATATATATAATTAATGTTAATTAAATTTTATTTAACAAATATATATAATGAATTAAATTAATAACATATTTTTTATATAATAACTTATATTAAATGGGGCGAAAAAATTGTATAACAGGCACGCATACCCCATTAAAGAGGGGGGCCACAACACCCTATTATAAGAAATAATAATAATATATATATTTTATTTGATAAAATATTTTTTAAAATTTTAAAGTTTGGTTATATTATATTAATACATTAATCTCAATATTATTTTTATTTATTAAATTTATATATGAATATTTAAATAAATATAAAATATAAATATTTATTGATGATTGGTAATTTTTATTGATAAAATATTTAATATATGAATATTTACATTTAAGAGGGGAAAATTATGATATCTAAGAAAACTAAACTAAAATTATAATATTTATTTAAAAAATTTAAAATAGGGTTTTAGAATAGATTAGAAAATTTAGTTTTAATTAAACATTCTAAAATTAATATAAAATATTTCCATAAGATAATTAATAAGTTAAATCATTATATACATGTATTTAATATATTTTAGATGCTTCAAATTTTGATAAGCAGAAAAAGTTGTAGGTAGAATGGGAAGAGTTAAGTGCATGCAAGGAAATTTATTGGAGGTAGAAGTCTAGAGAGTTATGGTTGAAGGAAGGAGACCGTCATACTAAATATTTCCACTCCTCCACCTAGATAAAAAAGGCTCCAAACTCAATTTTTTCTATCAAGAGTGTAGGGGAAGGTAGGTTGCTTACAAAGGAGTTTGATATTCAAGAGAAAGAAGTGAAATTATTTTTTGGCCTACTCACCACTCCTCAAAATAGGACTCCACAAATTATGAAGGATGAGGAGGAATTATTAGATGTGATCCCAAAAATTATTGATGATGAAATTAATAAGGGTTTGTTGAAGCCATTCACATTAGAAGAATTGAATAATGTAGTATTTTCCTTGCCACTAGATAAAGCACTAGGTTCAAATGGTTTCACAACCATATTTAAAAAAATGCTAGGAAGTAGTGGGTTTTGATCTTCTTTTGGCAGTAGAAGAGTCGAGAAGAATGGGCACAATTCTCAAACAATTCAATGTAACAAATATTGCTATTTTTCCAAAAGTCAAGGATCCCATAAATTTTGCAGATTTTAGACCAATCTCACTTTGCAATAAAGTTTATAAGATATTTACAAAATCAATTTATCTCAGGTTGCATCCCTTCATTTCCACTATTATTTCAAAGAGCAGGGAGGATTTATGCCAGGGAGGGAAACTGTTGAAGGTGTAATAGTTTCTCATGAAGTCTTACATTCAGTTAACACAATCCATTTTCCAGATTTCATCGTCAAATTGGATATGATGAAAGCATACGATAGAGTGGACTATAATTTTTTGATGAAAGTGCTCTAAAAATTTGGCTTTGACAAAAAGTGGTGTAAATGGATTGATTCTTGCTTGTCAGGGGCTAAATTTTTGATTATTATCAATGGATCTCCTTTAGGTTTTTTCAGTGCAACACAAGGGGTAAGACAAGGAGATCAATTATCTCCATTCCTCTTTATTATCATGGCAAAATATTTAAGAAGAGAAATTCAACAAAGGCATATTCATGGATTGTGGCAGGGGATATAGATTCCTCACACAAGCCTTTCTGTAACTCACTCCCTCTTTGTTGACAACACACTTCTCTTTGGGAAATATTCTATGGTAGAAGCTTCTCAAATAAAAGAGGTCTTAAAAAAGTATGCATCAACATCTGGGCAAAAAATTCTAAGATGTATGTATTTAATACAAAGGCAACAATAAAGAGGAAAATTGTGAAGTTATTGGGGTTTTGGTTAGCTGAGCTTCCTTGCACATATCTGGGAATTCATTTTTTTTGTAGGAGCTAATAAGATTTCATACTGGGGGAAAGTCATTGAAATATTAAAGTCAAGGATCTTGGTGTGGAAGGCTAGGTGGTTGTCTTTAGTAGGATGTATCATGTTGATTAAAACTATCTTATCAGCCATCCCAAATTACTTCTTGGCAGTTCTTAAAGCTCCAAAATTAGTCATTTTAGAAATTGAAAAGATTATTAGAAATTTCGTTTGGAAAGGGAACATGAATGACCAGAAAAAGGTATCGTTGATCTCTTTACAAAACATGGTGGCTGAAAAGATGAAAGGAGGAGTAGGTGTCTGAGATCTTTCAAATATAAATATAGCTTTTGGTGCAAAGATGGTATGGAAAATGTACCATATGTTAGATTCAAAATGGTGCAAGTTAAAACAAGCAAAGTACTTGGATTGTGAAAATCCAACAAGAATCTTTACAATCTCAAACCCTCCAGAAGGTTCAACCATGTGGAATTTTCTAATCTCTTGCAAAAAAGTTATCAACCCATATTTAACATGGGAAGTCCACAATGGGGAAGAAGTGTAGTTTTGGTCAAATTTGTGGAATGGTTTCCCTCCACTCTAGAATGTTCAAGAACTGCAAGCTGCAAGGGATATTTTAATTGTTGAATGGGGGACAAAGCTCAAATATTATGTTGGGGAAGTGGATAGGTTAACAGGCAAGGTATCTTGGAAAGATTTTTCATGCACTGCATTTTTGGCTACACAATAGGATCTTATTCAAAATTTATTAAAGGAAAGAGCAGCGTTCTTTTCAAATAAGCCAAACAGGGTTATATGTGCCCCCACAAAAAATGGAAGTTACTCGATAAAGAAAGGGTACAAAGCTCTACTTAATAATGCTGATTATTTGTTGTCTCAAAGATAATATTCATTTTGTTGGAATAATAGAGTACTTCCCAAATCAGGAACATTTTCATGGTTAGTTCTAAAGGGAAGAGTGTTGACAAGTGAGAGGTTAATAAAATTGGGGATGGCAGATCCTTTTAATTGTGTGTTATGTGAGGAAGTATTAAAAGACACTGATCACTTGTTCTTAAACTATCCATATGTGCAAAGCTGTTGGGAATTCATCAAACAAAAAATAAATTTGCACCTCCCACTACCACATACTATTTGGGAACTATTTCAAAGTTGGTTAGTCTTATATAAGACATCACTATTTTCCAGTATTTGGAGAGTCATACATGCAATAGTTTTTTGGTCTATTTGGTGGGGGAGGAATAAGCGCATCTTCAGTCAACTATACTAGATTGATATTTGAGAAAATAGTGTTAGAATTTGTTAATGCATATGTTCAAGAACACAAGAATGTTAATTCATTATTCTCAAATTGGGATAACAAAATTTTGCAGAATTATAAGTATATAGTTTCTCCTTTTAAGGGTAGCCTGCACAAGTCCATAATACAAAGATTAACATGAGTTTAATTAAGTGGAAATAACCACCTCCAGGATTTCATAAATTGAATTTCAACGGGGATTCAAGAGGGAACCTAGGTATCTCAAGGGCGGGGGTTTGCATTCAAGATACATTTGGTATAGTGTTAGCGACTAAGTATTTTCACCTTCCTTAGGGTACAAACAATACAACAGAAGCTCAATCAATAATGTTGGGACTATAACTCTTTATCAATCTTGGCATTTCAAAATTACATATAAAAGAGGATTATTTGATTATTATAAATTCATGCAAAGAAAGGAGGAGTCAAAATTGGAATTTAAATTATATTCTATAGAAGGTATGGATCTTGTTAGACAAGTTGTAGTCATATCACATTAATCATACATATCGCAAGGGCAATAAGGTGGTAGATTTCCTTGCAAACATGGGTTGTGATAACTAGGTGGTGTTGATTTCAAATAATATTAGCAGCTTAAGGGAACACCCTCATTTAGTTGAGTTAGTTGTATAGGATAGAATTGCAACACAATTAAATATGGGTGCCTAATTGTAAGAAATCAAAATTAGAAGAAACTTATGATTAACACAAACGTCATTTATATGCATTTATTTGGTCCTTAAGTTAAAGATTTCACATGGTGAAATTAATGGATTTGATGTTAATTAAAGAAAAAAAGTGACCACAAGGGATGCAATTTGAAGCACGTTTCTCCAACACATTGAGATTCAAAGGTACATGTGTAATGGTAGGAGTCTCTTCAATGCAAAAATGATAGCTGTCACTAAATCTTGCACATGCTAAAGTTAATACAAGGATCGGTGAAATGATTATTTGGCAGGACACAAACTCGACAAAGATTTTTCAACCTCGACGAAGATTTGAAATACCATTTTAAAGCCTGGTGCCAAAGTATAATCTATAAAGCTTACCTATATTAACTTTTTTTGATTTTGCAGGTTTATTTAACCTCATGTTGTAGGGTGTACAAGCCTTATTTTGCAATGATGGAAAGATTTAATTCTCAAGCATGTGATAGACCTGGCTCATGCTAATCCTGACATCTTTTCACTGGTGATAAGCAAACAAGACGGTCATAACAAAGCACACCTTACCTCATCAATTGGCCAAGTGTGCAGTTGGAGAGATTTAAACACTCCCCATGAATTTTTCATTCTTCAAGGCCACATTTATGTGTTTACCTGTAGGCTTCCTCAAGTATCTATGTTTCCTAAAGGTTCTTCAAGTGAGGAAGGTGAAACTTGTGTGTGTCTCTAGGCTTGCAATAGCTGTAAGAGGTCTATCATGGAGTATTATCTTCAAAACTATAGAGTTTTTTTTTCAATGTAGGAATGGGAGGAGCCTTTCTCAGATATCATTGGGGATGATTAGCTACACTTGGTTTTAAAGGTACAAAGCTACCAAATTTGCAAAGGCATAAAGAAGGTAATAGGGGATGAGATTCTTTATCCTTAGACAAGGAGGATTTTGTTCCCTTCTCACATGCTATCTGTTTTTCTTTCAAACATATTTGATTTGGCGTAATCTCTTCTATTGCTCAAGGTGATTGTTAGTAAGGTTGTTAAAGATGGGTTTTGGAAAATAATGGTCTGCAAAAAGCTGTGCAAGGGTAGGGGTAGGGGTACGTTGGGGGACTTTTCCTTCAAAATTTTCTTTTACATAGGCATGCATAGACTTCTGTGTATGATGCCATTAATAATACCCTTGAGATGCAAAGTTCGAGGTGTTTACAATAGTCCCTTAATAGGCATGCTATGGAACTGGGTGAATAATTGATAGAAAGGATAAGGAAAAGGGTGAATGTGATATTGGATTTTCTTTCACATGAACATGTTGAGCCTGTAATCCCGATTGCGGAATCTCAAGACCCTACAATTGTAGTGCATCAAGCTTCTCAGGAGGTGCTGGAAAAAGACAATGCTAGTAGTGCTCATTTCTAGAATCATGGTGCCATCCCAAATCTGAATGTAGCCCCATTTCAACAGGGTGGATTTGAAGACTTACAGGAATATCAAGATGAAAATGAAGTGCAAGTAGCTCAGATGGAGGAGTAATGGTGATGCATCAATCCAATTTTTTTGAGTCTGCTCATTTTGAATTGTTAGTTTGGGTGTAGAATAGAAATGAATCCAATATGGGATGTTAATATGAACTGTAAATTTGCTACTGGGTGATAGAATTGTAAGTAGACAATGTATTTAGTCAGGAATTTTGGGGGTTTAGATTGGATATCATCTTATTTTCTGCTGCTGACTAATAGTTGACATAAACTTTTGTACAAGAAACTATTTTCTTATATATTAATATATATAGGTATAATGCCTTTTGCTTAAATATATATATATATATATATATATATTAGTTTAAATATTATTTTATTTAAATATTACTATTCTATATTAAATTAAAAATTGTTTAATATATTAATTTAAATAATACTAGTATATAATTTATTATATAATCCTACAATCCATCACAAGAAAACACAAAAACAAATGTATTTTAGAAAAAAATTTAAAAAAACAATAAATATTTTAGAAAAAAATATATTTTTTTTAAAATGAGACATAATGCTAAAAAAAATAAAAATAAAAAATAAAATAAAACCACTTAAATTTATTTATGCCAAAGCAATTAATGTAATCTATTTTTTTTTTTTTTAAAGGACATTAGTATTAGTTAAATTTACCATGCAAAAAAACTAGTCAAAGAACTATTTGAATAAGTAGATGAATCAAATATATGGATAAATATTTTGAAAGATTAAAAAGAGCATTAGCTAATTAGAAGATAGAAACAAAATACCTAAACATGTTGACTTTCAATTCATGAAACTAAAATGATTTCTTAGTTCAAGATAAACAATAACATTCATTTAAGAATCCAAATAGGTTAAGGACTCAACTGTAATCAATTTTTAAAATGGAGGCTCTTGCTCCTCTTCCCACCCATGCACAACTTGCTTTTGGAATCCATGTCCCGAGTATTTAGTTAAGACTATTGAACATCAATAAGATAAATAAAGTTTTAAGAAAATAAAATTGGTAATTTTTGGTGTATGGACATGGATTGTCATCAAAAGGTTCAGAAAATAGGTCTTCAGCCTACTACGACTTGCATAAATTAAAAGTGCATAATGTTTTTGAACTATAACTTGAAATTTCGTGAAACTTATTTTTATTGATAATTATTTTCTAACTCACCTTATTGTATTTTATTCTCTTTCTTGTAACTAAAATTAGTCATATTGTGTATGTTAATTTTAATTTTTTGATTTAATATTCCTTTGATCTTGATGAATTCTTGAATTTTAATGAATATTTTCTTTGACTTATTATTGAATATTTTAGCCACCACGCTTTTGATCTGAAGCTATGAACCGATGAGGTCACAAATGGAGGACCTCATCCCCACTATAAATTCTCAACAATTACACCCCAATAGGGTTTGAACCTTGATGGCAAGAATAACAACACAACCATCATACCATGCCACTATTGGCATTTTATGATTTATTATTTTGATTATATGGGAAAAACAGGTTTTGAAGGGACTCAAAACCCTTTACAACTTTAGGCACAAAATGCTGCTCAAAAGATACAACACTAGACTACCAACAACATCCAAACACCTAAAAAACACAAAAGAAACAAACAACTTCTCCAAAGATAAACAAAGAAGACCAACAACCAAACAACCTCAAGCAACAGTGGTAAAAGCAGAGCTAAACCACATGTGCAGCCTTTCGACCACCACAAACAAATTTAACAAGGGACTGAGAGGAATGATTACGCTTAGGGAGACCTCTCTTCCTTCTTTGCACAACTATCCAAGAAAGATCATTCTCTGAAGGAATAGAGCAAGGGGAAGTCGGAGGATAAGCCACCAAAGGAAAAAGAGGAAAATAACTAGGAGTGTCACTCCCACAACCAACAACAACAATAGGAGCTGCAGATAAACTAGCAATCCCATTAACAACAATAAAATATCAGTAGTAACATCAACAACCCCACTAGCTGCAACAACAAATGTAGACAAACCAAACACATTAGTAGCAACTGCAGACAAACCAACAGCTACAACAAAACCACCAATACCAACAACAACAACAACAGTTTTAGAACCAAAAACAACTATAGGAAACCCAAGAGCAACAACAATAACAGTGGATGGAAACTAAGAACCATCAATAGAAGAAGCCACAACATTAGGGGCCAAGTCATCATCCCCAGAATCATCACAAGATTCACCCACAATAAGATGCTCATGAAGAGCATCTTTCCACCAAGTAGCATGGCTTCGATGGGATTTCTGACAATCATCCACCAAATGACCTATAGAAAAAAATTTCCTACAACGGAAAGGAAGACCCTCATAATCAAGAATCCGAGACCATGGTCTAGACCCCACCATCAAAATAACCTCCCCAGGAAAATCTTTTGAGGTATCAATGTCTACAAGAATGCGGGTGAAAGTAGGATGATCATAGATAAGAGAAGACGAATCGGCCATACCAAACCTACCAATAGCATTCCCAATAGACTCAAAGAAAGGAGTCCAAAACTGAAGAGGTGGGTTGGGAAGTCTAACCCAGGTAGGAACAACACTAATAGATTCAAAAAGAGGGTTGAAAGAAGGGAACCAAGGCTGAAGAGAAAGTGAGTGCTTTCCTCATAGCCAAACACCCCTTTCCAAAACCTAAGCCCTATCCTTCTCAGATTGAAAAAAAGCCACAAAGAAGCCTCTAGCTAAAGGGTAGAGTTCAATCCTATCCTCAATAATATGCCTCCAAGACTCCAAAACCCATTTGTGAAAATTTGGGAGAGAAGGATGTAAACCATTAAATCTACAAATAAGAGCAAACCGAGAGAAATAATCTTCTTTAACCAACACCTCCTGCCCACAAATAATAGTATGGGCAGAAGAAGAGAACCGTAAGGGTTTACCCTTAAAAGAGGGAAGAGAAGAAGAAGGAATTTTACCACTAGAACCAACCACCTTAGCAAAGGACTGAGAAGCAGGGCACGAAAGAGGGACATCCACGTGAAACGACACAGGCTCGAAAGGAGGAAAATAAGAGGCAAGAAATCCTCCTAGCACAGGTTGTGAACCATCAGGAGAAACCAATGGCGACCCAACAACATGTAGCGAACCATTAGCAGACACCCGCAAGCCAACAACACACGACCCAACAACGACAAAATCTGACCCAACAGAAGCTGACAGTACACCAGAAGTCAACGACACACCAGAAGCCAATAGCACACCAGAAGCCAACAGTGCACTAGAAGCCAATGACACACCAGAAGCCAATGACACACCATCCACAGAAAGCAAGAGGGTTTTAGCAGTGAGCGGGATAGCCGTTCCAACAGAGAGTGGGAGAGCCATTTCTACGATTTATTGTTGGAATGAGTATATTTTATGAATTATTGTTGGAGGGAATATATTTTTAACTTATTGTTTGAATGGATATGCATTTTATGACTTATTATTGGAATAAAAATATTTTATGCCTTATTATTGGAATGGATATATTTTACATCTTATGATTGGAATAATATATTCTCGGATTACTTTTATTTTTTTGAGGTTATGTTTGAACATTTTAATTTACACCATGTATCTTTGGTTATAAATAACTTTAATAAATGATGTGTCTAACATAATTGATATATAAACAAATAAATTGAAATGATAATCTCTATCTATTTGTCCTAGATAATGAGGCCTAGTAAACAAATTGTGGATTGAGTTTTTATTGATGGATGTAAATTTAGTTAACCTAATTTAAATTTTATTTAATATGTTTATCTAAAATTTTATTCTAATTTATTTGATACATTGAGATGATACACAATATTAGGGGGCAAAGATGCTATAAACCACTTTTAAAAACTTTATTATTTATGAATAATTAAATTTTAATAATAATTAAAATAGAAATATGATAATATATATGTGTGTTAATTTAAATTGATAAAAGATACTAAATTAATGGTAGATTAAGGTATTAAAATAAATTCCATTAAAAACAAAAAAATATAAAGATAAAATATTCATATCACATTAGCCTATATTATTGAAATATATGTCATGTTAGTTATTAATTTAAAACTTAAAAAAAACATATTTTTAAATTCTATTTTTAATTTATGATGCAACTATTATTTTAAGTTTTAATATTTTAATTGAGCATATATATTATGGGAGGCTATGACACTTGACATATCATTCTATAACAAGAATATTGCTAATTATGACATATCCTATGATAGGGGGTTACATATGACATGGTGTTCATTTGAAGTTTGAAATTTTATTTTGTTTTTATTTAAAACCTTTAAAATAAATTAACATTTAAATTAATTTAAAAAATGAATCTTTCAAAAAAGTCAAAATATCTTTGTATTGAAAATCTTGATGAGAATAAAATTTGTACTTATGTTCATGAAGTATTATATTTAATCTTATATAAATTTAATATTATTAAAATTTTAAAAATTACATATAACAAAAGATTTATTTAAATTTATTAATGAATTGATATTTTTCTATTAAATAAAATACATATAAATTTATCTATAAATTTAATTATATATATATAATTTAATGTTAATAAAAATTTATTTAACATAAGGGGCAACCTTTTGGTGAAATGGTGGGGCTTCTTGCTTGTAGTGCCAACAACTAAGGTTCAAACCTCGTGGGGTTAATCTCTACCACGTCAATAATTGAGGGGTCCCCAAGATCTTATATCTTGACTTACTCGTAGGATGTGGTGTAGGGAATTTGCATTCCACCTAGGGGGTACATCCCTGCCTTGTATTTATTATTATAGAAAACAAAAAACCTTTTAAAAATAAAGATGTTCATGATCTTTGATATATGACAAATGGTGGGTGATGCAGGTTCATGGGTGGCGGTTGTGGAGCAGGAATGGCCAATGGAGAAGTTGCACCAGAGGGTTGGCAGTATGGAGAAGAAGCACTTGGAGGAAAAAAGTGTGGTGTAATCGCAAGCTTGGTAAGATGATAGATTCGAGGATTTTTGGGTTTTCACAATGCAACTAGAGCCAATGCAATCCCACTGGGTAGAAGGGATCTTGATCATCATAACCAACAAGAGGCTCGATCTAGACCCTGGGTAGAGAGATTCAAAAGGCCCTAGTTTCACCCTAATAATTGAGGTCGTGTTTTGGGAGTGAGTTCTGCGGGGAGATTTTGGAATCACTCCTACCTAGATTGGAGGAGAGCATATTTTCCACCAGAGTATTGGTGTGACCAAACCCAGGAAGCCTCCACTTAAGGAGCCTACAAGGGGTGGCCAAAATGGGTGGTTGAGGTAAAGATGTGGTGAGCCCGCGATGAATCAACCTAACCAATGGAAGGAAAATACTTCAAAATAGAACCTAGGGAAGCACTTAGGGGCCAGTGGTTGGGTTAGTCAAACCCCCCACCATGCTTCTGAAGCCAACATAAACAACATAAATAGAGATAGGAATCTAGGGAATGAAGATCATATGGAGTAGAAGGAAGAAGGTGTGTAGGAGAAGTCTAATGCGATGAGAGATCATTTTTCTGGAAAATGGATTGTTATTAATGAGCCTAGAAGAAATGGTAAGGTGATGGTCATCCCTAATAAAACCCTAAGGAATTATATGGATATGCTGAAGGAGTGCGCTTTCTTCGCAAAGTGGGGTGGTGGTGGTTGTTCTACGGAGAAGATGGCGGATTGGTGGAGATACCAATGGGGCAGAGAGGTATGTATTAAATTTTTGGCCTGCAACTTTCTTTTAATTATATGACCATCGCCATAATTGAAGCAAAGAATCATGTTTGAAAAAATCTTGTAAATGAATGGAATATGGTTTTATATTAAAGAGTGAGAATCAAATTTCAATTCCCACAAACATGATTTGGATAGAATGAAAGCATGGGTAAATCTATACAATCTGCCCTTTGAATATTGGAATGAGGAGGTCTTATTTATGATAGGAAATTAATTGGGAACTTATATTGGGGTGGATAAAGCCTTACTTCACGGGGATATGAAGGATCAGGTGAAAATTTAGGTGTTGAAATTAGTTTGAGTAGTTCATGCTTGGAATAAATAGAAATTATCATGGAGGAAGGCAAGTGGTTCCAAGAAATAGATTGGGACCTCTCTTCTAGCAAAGTCCCCAATTTTACAAAGCTAGATACCATGAATAGGGATTCAAAACCTAATGGAGGTTCCTCGGTTGAGCCTGGAAGTAGAGTTGGGAATAGCGGGGTGGTGCTAATGGATGAGGGAAGCCACGATCAGGAGACAAAACAAGCTTCTCATCAAGAGAATGGGGGAGATGAGATCATAGAGGAAGGTTCCCAATTTTACAAAGTCAGAAACCATGAATAGGGATTCAAAACCTAATGGAGGTTGCTCGGTTGAGCCTGGAAGTAGAGTTGGGAATAGTAGGGCGGTGCCAATGGACAAGGGAAGCCATGATCAGGAGACAAAACAAGTTGCTCATCAAGAGAATGGGGGAGATGAGATCACAAAGGAAGAAGATTTGGATGCAACGGTGAATGTAGGTGGGGATTTAGGATGGTTGCTAAAACCATAAGAAGAAGAGGAGACTAGGGAGGAAGCAGTGGGTTTGGTGGACATTATGGAAGTGGGATGCAAATTGATGAGCTATGTAGCTCTCATAGGGGAATAAGTAGCAAACTCAAATATGAGAGATGACAAATGATAGTAACCTTGAGGGTCAAGCTTTGAGGGATAGTGACCCTATAGAAGAAGGTGAGGTGTGTGAGCTTGAGGAAAAGGTTGCTTTACCAGAAGATAATATAGATCCCCCAACCACCCCAATGACTTAGGATAAAAAGGGATTAAAATCAAGGAACAAGGCTAGGAAGTCACTAGACTGTAGGGAAGGAAGGAGGAAAGGTAGGTTGTCAAACATAGAGAAGAGGGCTATGGATGGAAATGCAGAAGACCAACAAAAACTCACCATGATGCTAAGATTAGGGAAGTGTGGAACCCTTCTTAGGGAGCAATGAGGATCATATCATGGAATATTAGGGGATTAAACACCCCTAACAAAAAGTTCCTTCTAAGGTACTTCATGGATACATCAAAGCCCAATGTGCTCATGATTCAGGAGAAAAAATTAAGTAATACAAAAATGGAAATGTTCAAGAAGAAATGAAAAATTTGGAATGTTGAGCAAGTGGAAGCTGCAGGAGCCTCAGGGGGTCTTCTAATGGTTTGGAGACCCCAAGTTGTCTATCTAGAAAAGGTAGTGGGAAATAGTAATTAGTTAGCTTGTAAAGTGAGAAGTCCTTTATCAAATTTGGTTTTCAAATTCATCAATATATATGGCACCTCAAGTTGCATTAAGAAAAGGGAATTATGGACGGAGCTGAATGTTTTCTGTAGTAGGGTATCCCTTGAATGTTGCATTTTAGGGGGTGATTTCAATATGATCCTGCATAGTGAGGATAAATTGGGGGCTATGCAAAGAAAGTAATAATCCCAAGTGGATTTTGAGGACTTTGTAAGGGGGAATGATTTGTTTGAAATTCAGATGGCAAATGGAAAATACACGTGGATGAATCAAAGATTGGGCTTCAACCATATTACATAAAAATTGGACAGGTTTTTGTTTAAATGATAGTTGGGAGCTTTCCCGTTCACCTTTGAAGGTAAAATTTTACCCCAATTAGGGTTAGATCACTATCTTATTAAGTTGGAAATAATGGGTGAAAAGCGACCTGCGAGTTGTCCATTTAAATTTAAAAACATGTGGTTCAAGGATCAAGATATTCTAGGACTGATTGACACATGGTGGAATGGATGGAAAGTTGAGGGTATCGAGATGTTTGGTGTGGTATCAAAGATGAAACTCCTTAAGAAACAATTAAAGGAATGGAACAAGAATCATTTCAAAAGCATATTTGAATCTAAATGCAGACTGGAAGAAGAGTTATTAGCTCTAAATGAAGTGGTGTTATCTCCAGGAATGGACAGTGAAAAGTATTTGAAGGAAAAGGAGTTGCTAAAAGAAAATGAGGAGGTATAGGCGAAAGAGGAAGTGTATTGGTGATAGAAATCTATGGATATCTAGATTTTGGATGGGGATAAGAAGAAAAAATACTTCTATAATAACACTAAGGTCTGAAGAGAAGTCAATAGAATTACAAGTCTATGGGGAGATGATGGCTCAATTGTTGAGTCTCTTGGGGGCGTTGTTAGGGAAGCAATCACTTATTTTGAAAATTTGTTAAATAATATAGGAGGATCAAGTATTGTATCACAAAATCAACTCTTGGAGGTGATCCCAAGGCTATTAAATGAAGGAAATAATAGGATGTTGATGAGAAAGTTTATGATAGAGGAAATTAAGGTTGCAACATTCTAGCTTCATCCAGATAAATCACCTAGACCAGTTGGGTTTTTGGCATGTTTTTTTAAAAATGCTGGAGCATTGTGGGTAGTAAAGTGGTTGCTTCCATAAAAGACTCAAGGATTTTGGGAGTATTCCTAAGGGAAATGAAAAACACCTTCATTTCTTTGATTCCTAAAAAGGAGAAGCCATTTCCACTAGATTAGTTCAGACCCATAGACCTCTGCAATACATTGTATAAAATTATGGTGAAAACAACAACAAATAGACTCAAATGTTTTACTAAAAATAATCTCAGAGGAGTAATCAGGGTTCATACATAGGGATTCAATTCTAGAAGGGGTCATTATTACATAGGAAGCCATTCACTCGATTCAAAAAACACCAAAAAATAGAGTACGCTACTAAAACTAGATATCAAAAAAGAATATGGCTGGGTGGATTAGAGGTTTATGTGTAGGGTGCTACTAGCCTTTGGGTTTGAAAAAAAGGTTAAATTGGGTGTTCAATAGTATTGCTAGTCCTATATTTTTGATCATTATGAATGGCACCCCTGAGGGTTTCTTTGAGGCATCGAGAGGGATTAGATAGGGAGATTCATTATCATGATGGGGGCTCTAGGAAGGGAATTTAACATCATAATAAGCATTGGGAAGTTAGAGGGAATTAAAATAATGATCAATGTGCCTGCCATAACCCATCAACAATTTGTAGATGATACTATGCTTTTCGGGGTAGAAAAATGTTGCAAAATATGTAAGATGAAGGAAATAATAGATCTTTACTTAGATTCTTTTGGTTAGGAGGTAAGTGAAGCGAAATCAAAAGTCTATTTTTCCATACTCCCCTTATGTAAAGAGTAAGAGATTCTTAGAGTTTTGAGATTTCAGAAAGGTCAATTACCATGCACATACCTTTGTTTGCCTCTAGCAAAGGGAGTGGGTAGTGGGAATTTATGAGACCCTTTGGTAAATAGTTGGATGTCATCATGGAAGGGGTGATGGCTACCATGGGCTGGCAGGTTAGTTATGCTAAAGGTTGTCATTTTTGCACTTCTTATTTATTTATTGTCATGTCTAGCATTGCCCAAGGGGACATATAAAAATTTAAACCAAAATATGAGGAACTTCTTCTAGAAAGAAAATGCAGATAAGAAAAGTTCATGCTAATCACATGGGATAGTATATATAAAGTGAAGGAGGTTGGGGGACTGGATTAAGGGATATTTTGAGATAAAACAAAGAATTGGGGGCAAAAATGATATGTAATATGTATATAAAAAGCAAGTAAAAATGGGTTTGGATTCTTTAGAACAAATACTCAAGGAACGACAATGAGTGTAGCATCTTCACTGCTAATACACTTCCTAGAGGTTCAAGAATTTGGATTTTCATGATGGAGTGCAGGCCACTGATAATATAGTTCTTATCTTGGGACATTCATGATGATAGTTCAACCTTGTTTGGGAGGACCCGTTGGGGGAACCCTATAATATATAGTTTGGTAGACCTGCAACATACAAAAGGTATATTTACACAACATTGGGGTAAGAATATGAGAGACTACTTAGAGATTAGCTGTGTTGATGGGATCAACATATGGAAATGGAAGGAATTCAATAGGTTCAATCTTTCAACTGCATAAACCATGTAGCTACAATTGATTCTTAAGGAAAAAGTTATAATTATTTGGGAGGGTAAAGATAGGCTAGTTTGGACTGTCACTAGTTCAGGGCAGTACAACACTAAGGATGGTTTCTCAATACTGGGGAAGCAAGATGGGAGGAACTCAATCCTATGGAAGTTATGCTGGGATAACAGATGCCTTCAAAAAGCTGGGGCCTTTTCTTGGAATGCAATCTAGGGAAGCATTTTGACAATAGATAGATTTAGAAGAATGGGCTATCACAATCTGTTGTGGTGTGTAATGTGCAAATCAAGTGAGGAAGAAGAAAATCACTTGTTTCTTGGTTTTCCTTTTGCTCACAAATGTTGGAAGTGGATATATACAAAATTGGGTTAGATATGTGCTCTTTTGAATGACATTTTTCCCCTTTTCATATCTTAGCCCTTGTTAAAAAGGAAAGCAATATACTTGAGTATATCTGCTAATTAGCCCATCCATTCTGATTTGGGAGATATGGAAAGAGCGGAATAGGAGAATATTCCATGGAAAGGAAACAACTATTTCATCATTTCAAAACAAGGTGGAGGTGGCCATTGCTATGGTTGTAAATAGTAGAGTTTCAAGAATGAATCCCTAGAAATTGGAATTCACGGAATGGGATGCAAAGTTGAGATGGGTAGTTTGGTCTCAAGATCCTAGAATTTGGTAGTCAAGGGGTTGCAGGACAACAAGAACCTCGTACCAAGGCAATTTGGAGGCCTCTCACTTAGTCAAGGGTCAAATTGAATTTTGACGGGGCATCAAGAGTGAACCCAGGAAGGTTGGGGGTAGGATGCATAATTCATAATTGGAAAGGGGCTATCGCAGGAATTTTTTTAGCCCCTCTCCCTATTGAGATGAATAATATAGCAGAACCATAGGTGGCGATTCAAGGGCTCTAGTTTTTCCAAGAACTTGGGTTCAGAAGCATCGAGGTGGAAGGCGATTCGTATTTGGTGATAAGTTCTCTCAAGACTAGGAAAGGTTTTGAATTGGAAGTTGCAAGGCTGGTAGAGAGCTATTGATTTGTTGGGGAAATTTGAGTGCTTTGTGGTGAAACACACATACAAAGAAGCTAATTTTGAGGTGGAAAAAATATCAAATCTTGGTGTAAATGGGGTTGTCAAGAAAAAATACTAAATTCCTTTTCTCAAAGGGATTAGTGGTCGTGCAGATTCATGTAGAGAATAATGGGTTGGGAGGGTTGCTAGTGGGGGTGCTAAGGGAGTGTGGCCTAAGTTGCTGGCTAGGCATCTTGTGCTTCCTCGGATGCTTGGTTCAATATGGGTCGAAGCTACTAGTGAAAAATCACTCAAATTCGAGGGGTGAGTTACTAGTGTACATGGCGATCGCTTGCTTGTTTCGGTGTAAAGCTTAAGCCTTGTAACGGTATGGTGTGTTGGGCTAACAAGTGGTGCCTACTCACTCATTTTGGTGCTAATCTTAAGCCTTGTTGTGGAATGGTGTATTGAGTTGATAAGTGGAGCCTACTTGCTCATTATTGTGCCAAGTTTGACCCTTTCTATTGAAAATCATGGTGGGCCCACTTAATGCACATGGTTCCCTGACACTTGGAACACATGGCAACCACCCATGCTATCAAGTGTCATGCTCAATTTTCATTGTGAGAGAGTGTTACAGGTTGTAAAGTGGCATGAGTAGAGTCAAGATATATACACATTGTACCTTGGTGCTACTCTATGTATTACTTCCAAGCCTTTATTGTGAGGAGATGTGATGATGTGACAAGTGGTCATATGACTATGATTTTTGTACTTCCCTTTAGAGACACATGTCTAGCACATGTTGCTGGGCTTGCCATTGCTGAAGGGTTCTCTAGGCCACAATATAAATTTAATGTTGAAACAAAGTTGCAATCTGAACTCCTGGGTAGATTAGAAATACAAAATGGATTAACTAGGATGTCATACCACTCAAGCTTACTTAAATGTATTAACATGTGGGACAAATTGAGGTGTTATGGTGAGGCATTTATTAAGCCAGGCTCCCATCCATGTGAGAAGACTGAGCAAGGATTTTATAGTCTAGAGTTTCTACATAAAAAAATTGTAATCTTGGCAAGCTTTTAATTAACAAGCTTCAACATGAGCGAACTGATCTTTAAAGGTTGAAATCGGTGGCCAAATAGCCAGTATGTTTGGAGAATTTGTGGATAGAGCAATGGATACCCCTATAAGGTTGATCATCTCTCATTGGAAAATGGCCTTTTTGGGAGAAGTATTAGATCTTAGACTGAGGAGGATATTGCTAGAGGGTGACTTCCTATCACTTGGTGCGGTGAAGTTGATACTAGGGACGATATTTTGAATGTCGGATGAAAGATAGTAGGTGGAAACAAACATAACTTCTTGATTTGTTGCAGGTTTGTTGGATCTCCAACTACCAAAGAATGAAGTTGTGAAAATAACAAGGAAGTTGCTAAAGCCAGAGCTGCTGGGGGGCCTCGAGAAGGTAGTGGATGCTGCTCAGCTGGGTACTAGAATTCCATGACCTATCAAAGGAGATGACCTATTGCCCTAGTGGGCAAGGGCACTAGAGGAGGTAAGATTTCTGAAGAAGTGGTTGCACATGGAACCAATTTAGGAGTTTGCCTGGGTTGGTGATTTTATTATATATTTGCAAGAGAATGGTGTTGAGTAATCTCAAATTTTCAATTTTGGCTTAATCATTTTGTATTGGCCTTTAGATTGGTGAGGCACTTTTGTAAGATAGTTTTGATAGGATAGTCCGAGAAGTTCCCATTTTGTAATTGGCTCCCCTTTGGATTGTTGGGATCGAGAGCATTGGTCAAGCTCTTGTTTGTATACAAAATATGTAATATTTTTGAATATTAATAAAAATACTCTCTTATGTAGCAAAAAAATAAAATAAAAATTATTTAACATATATATAATGAATTAAATTATTATAACTTATATTAAATTATAAGAAATAATAATAAATATTTGTTTTCTTTTGTTAAATATATTAAAAATATATTTTTTTTGTTATATTATATTAATATATATTTATTTAAATATTATTTTTATTTATTAAATTTATATATATGAATATTTAAATAAATATAAAATTTAAATATTTATTGATGATTAGTAATTTTTAAATCTTAATTAATAATTTTTTATAATATTTATTTAAAAATTTAAATTAGGGTTTTACAATAGATTAGAAAATTTAGTTTTAAGATAACTAATAAGTTAAATCATTAAATACAAGTATTAAATATATATTAGTTTAAATATTATTTTACTTAAATATTACTATTATATATTAAATTAAATATTATTTAATATCCTCCGTTAATGGGGTTGAGAGCGTTAAGGCCTTAGCTAAATGAGACAATATAGAATGATGACCATCAGAGGCAGGTTGGATAAGATTGAATTTCGATGGGGCCTCCAAGGGAAACCCGAGCTTATTTAGAGTTGGTTGCATCTTCAAAGATCATAATGGAGCAATATTAAAAGAAAGTTTCTACTCCCTCAAACTAGGAACAAATGACAAAGCATAAATGATGACAATAAAACTTGGTCTAGAGGAAGGTATAAATTTAGGTATAAGGAGAATTGAGAGTGAAGGTGACTTAATGATAATAATCATTGCGATTCAAAACCGCCTAATTTAGAATTGGAAATTGAACAACCACCTAGGGGAGTGCCTAAGGCCCCTTGACAGGTTTGAAGATTTCAAATTAATGGATATATCATGAAGGGAATGCAAAGGTGGAAAATATTTCCAACAAAGCCGTCGATCTCCAATAATCATGAGATGGATATGGAGTATAAAGGAGGTGAAATTCCCATGCAAGAAGGCATGAGGAAGTATGAAATCATAGATTATATAGTGTAGATAAATGGAAAGGTGGTACATTGCTTTAAAAGGTGGTGAAATTACCATAGATTACATAGGAGTTAATGAACACATAAGTGTGAGAAAAATGTGAAGGAATTTCTTCCCATGGATTGTGCATGGGAAAAACTTAAAAAATTCTTTAAATCACCCCAATTTAGAAGAATGGGCATTTTGTTGAAAATTTGAAGTGCTCGAGAAGGTGAGGAGATAGATACGCTAGTGCGCCTCACTAGCCCAAGCAGGCAGATGGCTTTCTTGGGAGAGGTGACAAACCAAATGTTGGAATTTATTATAAAGAAGCATAGAGGGAGGACGAGGAAGGAGATCAAATAGGTTTTGGGGCTGGAATTCTTGGCTGATGATTACTACCATAGAGTTAATACAAACATCTCCTCTCGCTTTGGTGTATCTCTTTTGGAATTGAGAGAACCTAAGGACATGCTAAGGGAGCTCTATCTAATCATTTTGAAAATGAAATATTTGCAAGGTTAGGAGGAGGTACTAAGGGTGGCCAAGTTTGGTGTTAGGCTATCACAAATAAAGGATATAATGCTGGCAATTGAGGAGGCTACTGTGGTGGACTGGCTATCATTATTGGGGAACTTTCACACCCAAAACTTGATGTAACATCAAGTATTGGTAGAGAAAGGTTGCCAATATCTAAAGAAAATAAATAAACTAGAACTCATTTACGATTTGGAATGGTTGGAAGACTTCGATAAAATGGCAATAGATGGTGAACTCCACGATCCTCATGGGGAAGACTGAAGGGATTGCTAAGCTAATATAGTATAGTGTTTGGTATCAATGGTGCCTTTGGCTCACATTTACGGGTAATGTCTCCATTCTTGAGATTTTGCATCTATATCCTCACAAAGCTATAATAACGACATCTGTGGCATCATCCCTTTAAATTATCGAAGAGAAATAAGGGACGTTTTGTTGATAATAAATCTGAGGGATGGGTAATCTCCCTTGGATCGATAATCTAAAATGACTAATTAAATGAATAAAATATGCTAGTACAAAATTATCAAACCTCCATATAAGATTTAATAGGATTTTACACAATCTGTTTATATTATTTATAAGCTTTTTAATGTTCACTCATGGGAATGAAACTTTAGTTTCAATGGGTTCAAGGGTGATGTTATTTTAGGACTAGGCATTAGTTGATTTTAGGAAACAAGTAATAGTCATGGTGACTATTTACTTATAATTATTATTCCCTTCACGGGTAGTAGTTGTAAAGGAACTATTTGGGGAAAAGGGGTCCCTAAAAAGGGCTGCATACCACACAACAATTCATATCAAACTTATACTAGATAAAAAAACTACATATTTTACACCTTGATCCTGTTTGGAAGTAGGGTATATAAGCAGTCTAGGAAATGAAGGAAGTTCCTAGTACTCGGGTGTTCAGGGATGGGGCTTAGGTCATGCCCAAAAATATTATAATAAATTGATTAATAAGATGAGATTTAATAATTTAAGAGAATAATTTGACTAAGGCAATGCAAAAATCTTTAATATAAGTATCAAGATAAAATATGGTAGTCTCTTGATGCTCAAAAGAATCCTCGGGGAGGATTAGACTTGTGCCTCACTAGATGCCTGCAATCCAAGGAAGGGTACAACATCCTTTAGTATTTCAAAATACTTGGTGGTCTTGTACTTGGCCGATTGCTCAAAATCCAAGGAAGGGTACAAGATATTTTGACTTACAAAAAACCCTCGACCAATATTTTGGGCATGCTGTGATTTTTTGTAAGTGACTTAGGACCTGAATTGGTCTTATTGAGTCGAATTCTCTGGCTAGAGCATATATTTTTATTCCTACCCTCATTCAACACATATGACCATTATGTTACCCATTTTGTGAAGGATGGGGGCATGGTTTGTAGAATCATGTTGTTAAATGTTCTATAAGAACAAGTGAGCCCAGAGGATAAAAGAGCCCAGATTGGACGTTGTGAAATCCTGAGTATTTACTTGAGACAATCGAACATTAATAAGATAAATAATGTTTTAAGAAAAAAAATTGTAATTTTTGGTGCATGAACATGGGTTGTCTCATAAATAAATAAAGTATTGATTTAATTAATGGGATCATGTGAAGGGAAAAATAATTATATAAATGATAAATATTTATTTAATTAAAGGATTAGAATAAATAGGGGAAAGGATGGAAATAATGATAAAAATAATAAATATATATTTAATTAATGGGCTTAAGATAGGCTAAAATTAGGTGTGGTCGGGTAAGGCCAAATTTTAGGTGTCTATAGATATCAAAAATATTATTATAATATTTAATTTAACATTAGATCACTGTGATGATGATAACTATCATTTGGTTTTATTATTAATATGAATAGTTTTAGGTTATCATATTTTCTCTCTAATATGTGATTTGATTTTACTTATATTATGATGATTGTAAATACTAATATGATTTTGAATTGGTTGTGGTAATATGAATGGGGGTATTTTACTATGGTAAAATTGGACATATAATTGTGAAATCTTATTTTGGAATATATGTGAACTATGAGTGTAATTTTGTTAGTGAATTTAAATTATGATTATTGTTAAATATAAGTAAATATCTATATTATAAATTATTTATAGAATATGATGTTTTAAAATATATTATTATTACCTTGATTATTTTTGGGATATTAATTCTTTGTTGTAAGAATGTAGGTGTATAGGAGCGAATTTGCACCCCTTATGAAAATTCCCCTATTACACATCCTCACCTTAGAAAAAAATTTTTGAAGGTGAAATTCCACATAAGCTCGTTGCCTTCGTTCCACTTAGCGTCCTTTTTGTGCATCGACAGAGGAATAAATATCGAGGATGCTCACGCGATGCGTAGATGTCCGCACAACGCGCTTACGTCCCTGGTAGATTCCCACGTCTAGAGCCTATAGAGGCGTTACACTTCCCATTGTAGGTCAATTTGTAATGTCCTCTTCGGTTGATCAACCCGAATATGTCCATTTCCTTCATCTCCTTCTTCAAATTCACCTCTTGGGGATCCATTTTGACTCTCTAGCTCTCTCTGAACCCTCTCTTAGCCCTTCACAAACTCTTCTACAACTTCTTCACAAGCTCTAAGCATTTAGTCCAACTCTCAAGGAACACTTTACACTTCACAGTAGCAACATCAACACTCCATCAACTTAGTAGAGCAAGTGTGGGAGAAAACAACATTGTAGAAGAGGCTTGAGTTCCTCTCATTTTCTCCCCCACTAGCCTTGAGCGCTTTGGGCGAAGGTGGTAAGCTTTCCAATTCTCTCCTCTATTATTTGGTTGAGTAGCATAACACTGTTTTGTAGTGCTTTAGTGCTCTTTACTTCATTTCCTACTTTTCTCTCTATCTATCTGGCTGTCCGTGGAGGTGGGAACGCCAAAATGGGGGGTTGACTGAGGCAAACCCCTATACAGCCCCAAAAATTTCTCTCTCTCTCTCTCTTGTGTGTAGGTATTGAAGAAATTCTCGTGTTGGAAGCTTTGTCACTTGCGTGGTTGTAAGCATTTCCTTTCCCTTCTTCTCCTTGTCTTTATCATTTCTATTCTAGTCTATTTCATATTTATCACTTTATGGAAGTTCTCAACAATTAGAGTAGAAGTAGTCACTAAATTATTTTCTATGATAAACCTACTTTTTGGTCCATACGAAATTCCAGCGCACCTCAGGGACACCAACGCACCATATTGTTGTTCGTATTCTACGCTGATGTCCTTTGGTTGAGAGCTTTCCAATTTGTCTAGAGAATCTTCGTGACTTGCTCTTTTAGATTCTAGAACTCTCGCCGCTAGTCTTTGAGGTAGTTTAGGGTAGTTCACCTCATGAGGTTCTCTAAGTGAAGAGAACTCGTGAGTAGAAAATCCCCCTTCTCTACATTTTGGTGAACCTGACGTGAAGAGAAAATCTTTCGAAAAACTACAAATTTATTTACCCCTACTTGGTGGGGTCATAACTTTTGACTCGGTGCTCAGAATTCAGAACCGTTTGCATCGTTAGAAAGGTCTCCTAGAGTCCTAGAGAAGTAGTTCAATTCCTAAAATACTAGTGCCTTCAACAGTCAAATTATAAGGACTGACACAAATTATGACCTCAAATTCCGCTCCGAAGACCTTCGAAAATGTAAATTACTAAAACATAGAAAATACCAAAAAAATCATAATGAATTTAATTTCTTTTATTAGTTCTGTATCTAATTTCATTCAAAATGTTAATGATATTCCATTCCATGCATGTGATGGTGATTTGTCTTTACCCATGTCACTTGATATCTTTGATCCTTCTCATGAGAGTCCTCTTGCTTCAGAGGATATCTTGTTGCAAGAAGATGAAATCATTGATACCTTTCTTAATGTTACTCTACCTTCTCTTCATTCCAATGCATTCTCTTCTAAAGATGATGCATTCATGAATGATGAACCTTCTCTTCATTCTGATGCACTCTCTTCTAGAGACGTTGCATTCATAAATGAAAAATCTCCTACTCATTCCAATGAACTCTCTTCTAGGGATGTCGCATTTGTGAATCATGAATTTCTTATCTATTCCAATGTGCTCTCCTCTGGAGATGATGCATTGGCACATGATGAATATCCTTCCATATTTGATCTTGTTTGGATCAATGTTGAGAATATATCTTCAAATAATTTTTCTACTAGTTGTGATGAGTTTTTAAATGTAATCTATGTCTCTGCTGCTCCTCAAAGTCCTAAGAGACTAGCCATTTACGCGACTCTAGCTAGTCCTTCTCCTAAAAGGGTTTGTTCTATTGATGGTGTTCCATTCGATAGTGATTCCCTTGACCTTTCTAAGGCCCCCTCTTATAGAGTGGTAGCCCATACCTATGATACTAGAATGAATAAACAACTAAGCCTTCTTCAAGCACCTAAACCCACGACTAAAGCACCTAGTGATTATGATCTTATCGAGAAGCTTCGTGTTACTCCAGCTAAGATCTCATTATGGGACTTGCTTCAGTCTGCTCTGGTTTACCAAGGTATGCTTCAAGAAGCCTTGCAAAAGATCTTCTTTCCTTCTTCCACTAGGCCGGAAAATGCTAATGCATTGATAAATTATATTCATGCGGATTCACCGAATATTACGTTCCATCCACAAGAACTCCCACTTTTGGAAGTGCAGAAGTGAGTGGATCCTCTAATGATTATAGTTAACATTAATAAAATTGGCATTAGATGTACTCTTGTTGATGCCATCTTGGCGCTCAATGTATGTAGCATTGATCTATTACCTAAGATTAATATTGATTCATCTTCTCTTAATACTTCTTCTGTTGACATTCATGGGTTTGATAATGTTGGGAGACAAGCCCTAGGTACAATAGTATTACCTTTTCAGCTTGGACCCATTACTGTACCCACCCTTGTATATGTTATGTCATAAAAATTACCTTATAACCTTCTTCTGGTAGACTGTGGATTCATGCTATGGGCGCAGTCCCATCTACCTTGCATAAATCTATTAAGTTCATTTGTAATCATCGAGTAGTCACAGTCAAGGATGACCTTGATGCTATGCACTTGTGTGAGATGGAAACTACTAGTCATGTTTTAGTTGTGCCTACTCTTATTCCTTCAGTGTCTTCCAGTGTGTCGATGTTTACTCCAACAGTACCTACTACATATGATACTCTTGAGATAGATGTCCCTAAAGAAGATCCTTCTGAAGAAAGAAATATTAGGTCTGCTCCTTCTACTTCCCAAAGGAATGCATGCTTTGGTGATGATTCCACTTCTCTAGACTTTACAAATTCCTTCATTGAAGAATGTAAAGTTGACTCGATCCACTTAGACCTTTCGACAACATCATTCACACCTGCCATCAAAGATGATTATTCTTCTATATCGTGGGATAAGGTGAATGCAAATTGTAATGCTCTCTATGGAGATAATCCTCCTTTTTCCTCTATCTTCGTATCTTCTTCTTGTGAGAAGTCAATATTTTCTCCACAAGAGAAAAGGTTGCTACCCGCTCCTCATCCTTTATTTGAGCAAGAGCATATTTTGTTGCGACTTCTTAAAGCCTGCTTAATTACTCTTCCTCCTCTTACACGTAAGAAATTTCATAAGCATGATAAATAAAAACATTCTTTCTATACATACCATCAAGTGCTTGGCCATTCCACTAGTGAATATAAGGCCTTGAAGGACAAAATACAACAACTTCATGATTTAGGTGACATCACTCATTTATTTGATGATGCACCTGCCTTTTCTTCTCTATGGCTCTCGAACCACACATCCCTTGAGTGGACCCCCTCTTTTCACACTAGGTTCCCAAGGGACCTCCCTTTGAATTTTTTTATCTCAAATGGATTCTTTCGCATCTAGCTTGGGGGCAACCTGACTAGACCTATCTTTTCTATGACTGTCTTGCAACGCAGCTTGTAGTAGCCACATACCTCTCTAATTTGTCTTGCTCTATAGGACTGAGAACTTGTAGATCTCCTTTACATCCTTATTTTATGATACGGGTTTTCCTCCTCGAGTGGCAATTTCTTTTATCACTTTTACTCTATGATACGGGTTTTCCTCCTCAAGTGGGGATTGATTTTATCACTTTTACTTTGTGATACAGGTTTTCCTCCTCAAGCAAGGATTGCTTTTATCACTTTTACTCTGTGATACAGGCTTTCCTCGTCGAGCGGGGATCACTTTTATCACTTTTACTCTATGATACGGGTTTTCCTCCTTGAGCGGGGATTGCTTTTATTACTTTTACTCTGTGGTATGGGTTTTCCTCCTTGAGCGGGGCTTGCTTTTATCACTTTTACTTTGTGATACAAGTTTTCCTTTGCGAGTGGGGATTTCTTTTATCACTTTTACTCTATGATACGGGTTTTCCTCCTCAAGCGAGGATTGCTTTTATCACTTTTACTCTATGATACAGGTTTTCCTACTTGAGCGGGGATTTATTTTATCAATCTTACATTCATTTCTATCTTTCTCTTCTCAATTTTATATACTGGATTGAAGATCTACATCTTCATCCTGAGTATATGCCTTTCCTTTCTTCAACTTCATAGTTCTACGGAGCTATGAAGTCCCTTGCTTGTCTTGCACTCTCGGGTTCACCAGATCACGGTCTACTTCCTCGATAGTTCAGGTATACATTTATAACCTTACTACTTCTTTGATCTACTTTACTGAAGCACTCATTAGTATTCATGCTCACTAAAGTGGGGGAAAAATGTACAGGAGTGAATTTGCACCCCTTACACAAATTCCTCTTTTACACATCCTCACCTTAGAAAAACAAATCCAAAGGAAAAATTCCACATAAGCTTGCTTCCTTCATTCCACTTGGCATCCTTTTTGTGCGTCGATAGATGAATAACTATCAGGGACACGTGCGCGGTGCACAGACATCCATGTAGCACACTTACGTCCCTAGCAGATTCCCACGTCTGAAGCTTGCAAATGAATTACACTTCCCATTGGAGGTCAGTTTGTAACACCCTCTTCGATCGACCGACCTGAATATGGTCATTTCCTTCATCTCCTTCTTCAAACTCACCTCTTAGGGATCCATTTTGACTCTCTATCTCTCTCTGATCCCTCTCTTAGCCCTTCACAATCTCTTCTATAGATTCTTCACAAGCTCTAAGAATTTAGTCCAGCTCTCAAGCAACACTTTACACTTCACAACAACAACATCAACACTCCATCAACTCAGTAGAGCAAGTGTGGAACAAAACACCATTGTAGCAGAGGCTTGAGTTTCTCTGATTTTCTCCCCCACTAGCCTTGAGCACTTTGGGTGGATGTGGTAAGCTTTCCACTCCTCTCCTCTATTATTTGGTTGAGTAGCATAACATTGTTTTGTAGTGCTTTAGTTCTCTTTACTTAATTTCCTACTTTTCTCTCTATCTATCTAGTTTTCCGTGGAGGTGGGAACACCAAAACAAGGGTTTGACTGAGGAAAACCCCTATATAGCCCCAAAAATTTATCTATCTCTTATGTGTAGGTATTGAAGATATTCTCATGTTGGAAGCTTCGTCACTTGCACAGTTGTAAGCAGTTCCTTTCTCTTATTCTCCTTGTCTTTATCATTTCTATTCTAGTCTATTTCATCTTTATCACTTTCTGGAAGTTCTCAACAATTAGAGTAGAAGTATTCACTTAGATATTTTCTATGATAAACCTACTTTCTAGTCCGTACGAGACTCCAGTGCGCCTCGGGGATGCCAGCGTGCCACGCTATCATCTATATTCTGTGCTGATGTCCTTTGGATGAGAGCTTGTTAGTTTGTCTAGAGAATCTTCGTGACCTGCTCTTTTGGATTCTGGAACTCTCACCACTATTCTTTGAGGTAGTTTAGTGTAGTTTTCCCCGTGAGGCTCTCTGAGTGAAGAGAAATCACGAGTAGCGAATCCCCCTTCTCTACAGTAGGTGATTTTTATGGCCAATGGAAAACCTTTATAGTTCATATAGAAACCTTTGGTATATTTATTAGCCTCCCAAGAAAACTTCTCAGGGCTCAACAAGGTGGGATCCTTTCAACCGGGAGAGGTAAATATTCATGAGCACTACCCATAACTAGAGTTAGAGGCTAGTTATAGAAATTATTATGTAGTAAATGAAAAATTTTCTCAAGCAATAATTAAAGGACTAGAAGGTGATTTTGCAAAAATATTTCTCTAGAAGCCATGAAAAAACTGAAGAATTGGGGGAATTAGTATATCCGATTCAAAACCTTTACATATATCAGAGTGGCTGGTTTTCATAAGTCTCCCCTCAAATTTCTAAGGTATCCCACTAACAAAGTGATCCTATTAGAATTATGTAGACAAGTAACAAAGATCCATAAATTGATTGTTGGCAAGCATAAATTAGAATATTATTTCTCATGAAGATAGGGGTGTACTCTTATACCAATATATAAAATACCAAGAATGTAAAGATATAATTGGAAAGGTATACCATGAATATGTATAATGGTCCTAGGGCTAGATTTGACCCTATCAAAAAAATTAGCAAATTCATTGTCTCCTTCTTCAAACACGAGCTTGCCCTAGAGGACCACTAGACCAATTGTGAAGAAGATTTTGAGGTAAGAATGATGGATTAATGTTGGTTGATAGTAGATATGATTAAGGATTGTAATGTGTCTAGGGTCTCTAAGGAATTAGTAGAAAATGGGAAAGTTTTGGATCCCATTTATAGTGGACAAGGCATTTTTAACCAACCAATCTACAATGTAGATTGTTCAATCCAAGAAGATGACAATATAGATACCAGGGTAGCAAGTTTCAAGGATTTTTCCAAAAGGTGGTTAGTATCTCCATTCCTAATGATGGAGTTACCAAAAACCCAACCTTCCACAAAGAAATCAAAGATAGGAGAAGGATCATATGCTACCATTGGGAAATAAAATCCATCATATTCAAGGGTTGGTTCTAAAAAAAGAAAGGAAAAAGAAAGAATTGACATAGGATCTAGTGAAGAGGATGTTGAGGAAGAAGTTCCTCTGATGAGGAAAAGAGAAAGGGTCTCATCACATAACACATCAGCCCAAATCAAGTCTTCTCTTACTCCTTCTTCACCTCCCCATGAATCTCCTTTTCCAGCTCCTCCATATCCTCCTCCAAAATGGAACCCTAGTCCTCCTCCTCCATCTCCTCCACATTCTTCTCCACCTTCTCCACCATATTCTTCCCCTCAAATGACCACTTCCTTGATTCCTCCACCTCCCCCATCTCCTCCATAAGATACTCCTCTTCCTCCTCTCTAAGAATATGAACTAAAAACACAAGGAGAATAAATTCAAAACAAGGAGGTGGCTGAAGAAGAAGTAATCACAACAAGGGAAGACCAAGAAGAAGTTCCTATAAAAGGGAATGCAATTGAAGGACTTGAATAAGGAGAAATTGCACCAAATAAATAAGTTCAAGATGAGAAGGTGGCCGAAGAGGAAGTAATAAGAGAAGATACAAAGAAAAATGAGGCATATAAGGATAATTATAAGGCCTCACATAATATTGAGATCACAACTTCTCCTCAAAGGGAAGTCTCTTCAAATATTCCAATATAGTTGAACCACACCATACAAAAGAGACAAAGGACATACGTGCAAGAAGAGGAAGAGAAGAGCCTTAATATCCTTATAGAGGCCTTCCAATCCTTGAATAAAAGAAAGAAAAGGTCGAGGAGAATATTTAATATCACTATGGATGAGAAAGGAAATATAATTGCTCAAAGAACCATCCCTCTAGCTGATAAATATGAATCAAACATGCAACCGAAGGATTATCAAATATGGAAAGTTAATCTAGGTGTTCAAACACGAGATGGAGAATAATAGTCTTTACAAATGGATGTGTCTACCATGCTAAAAATAATGCAAAATGACGTGAACACTAAAGAGGAGCTTAAGTCTCAAGTGGTTCAACTAACAAAATGTATAAATAACTTAGTAGGACCTATTGATGCTGTTACTCTTGAGCCAATTTTGTAGGCCGACCAGAAGGTGAAACCCGACACCCTGATCTTGAGGGGTGGGTATCTTTTGCTAAGTAGTGGAAAGACAATTTTTTAGCTTTAACAGGCAAAGTTTTGAGAAAAGTAATAAAATATTATCACTGAATTAGTGATGAAAATAGATTGGAACACCAAATAGAGGTGGGCATAGATGAAAAATTGATGGTTTGGGAGGATTACATCTGAATTTTGCAAAGAATAAAAGCCACTCCCTTTGAGGACTTGCTAAAGGTAGCTATAATAGAGGAAGAAGACTAGGATAATCCTGAAGAATGGTTAAAAGAAACACAAATCATGGTAAAGACCCTAAATAAATGCAAGAACAAGTTGAATAATAACATGAGCCGAACTGAACAAGCTATAGTAAAGATTTAAAATTTTGTAGAGAAACTTGACTGCACATTTTGGGAAACTCCATCCTTGGTCACCTCTCCTAGAAAATGATTGATGAATTAAAAGGATCACTACAAGGATAGGCCACTCAAGAGGCCATTAATCAAATGATGACTAAGAAGGAACTGCAAACCTTTCAAGATGAGTTTAAAGGTTTTACCACTCTACAAGAAAAGATGGAGAACTCAACATTTTCACAAATAATTAAATTAAAAACCATCCTCAACAAGTCCTTGGTGGAGTAGGATTGGAAGTGACTTAGGGTTTGTATCAGACCTATATTTAGCCTCTTTGATGGAAATTTCTAAAGAGTTGAGTAAGAAAAATGGAAAACTCAATAATATTTTATGCCTAAGATGATTCAAGAGGGGAAAATGGTAAGTATAGTAATATTTTAAATGACCCTTGAGAGTGAAATATTTAAAGAGACTAGCACACCTTATCCCAAGGAGGAGGCAATGCTTCCATATTAAACCCATTTTGATGTTTGATCATAACCTCTCCTATATTGAAAAATATTTTCCTATTTTTGGTGTCCTACACTTTTCTCTACTTACAAACTTTTAAATCACGGAGTTTTAGGCCCATCACAAGAAAAATAACCTACTCATTAAATTCAAAGCTTACCCCACCCACTTGGATATTTATATTATCCCATAATTAAATGAATTATACTAAGAGGGGTTCATCAAACCCATTAAGTGATTCCAAATAAGAAGTTATATCTCCCTCTTTACAAATATACTAGACTATGTTTTCCTTCTTTACTTCTTCACATGACACTATATCAATGCAGACTCTATCCCTATCCATGATTTCCAACACCACCATAGAAAAAGAAGAGCACAAGAGACAAAATAAACTAGTCCTAGGGCTCCAAGAATAATTGCATATTGTTCTAGCATTTTGCAGGAAGAAATCAATGTTTCCTAGTAAAAAGTAAATTTCCCACATAAAAATCCTAGCCAAGATCACCACAACTATTAATAAAATGGCACCATTTTCAAAATACCATAAAAATTAGATGTATGATTTTCCCAATAGGGCTTCATTCCCATTCCACCAACTGAACCACACCTATAAAAGAAATGTGTGAGTCATATCAAGGGTATAATCCTAGAGAGGCTAAGGGTAAGATCTTTCCTACTACCACATAAAAATTTATAGAATGACAAGTTTTGTGAGCCTAAGGAAATCCCATTCCCTTCTCTTCATATTCTTAGTCCAAGGATCCTTTTTAGGAAGATTCCAAATATTATAATTCTCGATCTTTCAATATAAGAGCTTACCTTTTATCAAGAAATTGTAACTTAGAAAGATAATTTTTAATGGTAGGGGATAATGAGTGGGGAAGATTCTCCTCACCTCTCCAACATCAGAGAGTCATCAAAATTTCTTACAACTTGATGGCCCATTCTATAAGATTGGAGTATAGGGTACATCAATTTTAGGCCCTCCCTAGTTATGATAAAATCAGAAAATTTTATAATGAAAGGAAAGAAAGATCCCTTCTTTTTACCCTTAAAGTGGATCTTATATGCTAAATTTAGTTTTCACATAATTTATAAGTATGTTAATCTTTTAGGGACATACTTTGGTAGGATGTGTGGTACTATAAGGCATCCATATATCTTGATTGCAGTTGTGTTTGAATAGAAATATCAATCTCCACAATTATGTTGCACACCAACTTAGGTACTCTTTATTTTGGCCTTAAAAGATCCAAAATATCCTTATGCAATCTCTCCTCTTATCCCTTTATCAACCCTATAAATTTTTTGACAAAATGGTCTTCAAACATTTAGTTACACAGTTAGAATTTTTGTAGTGCATATTCCAAATGTATGCCCAATATTGGATAGGAAGAGACTAACCATTAGAACCAACCATTTAAACCTATAGGGATTTATCCCATTTGGTCCTTTCCTCATACAATGAAATATGGCATAGTAGAAAATACCATCTAAATTTAATCATTTTATCACTGTCCTTAATCTCCACCAACTTTTTTGGATTCATTTGCAATGTATGAGGCAAAGTCAAAGTAATTATTCACCAGAGGATTTTAAATATCTATTTCCATGTATATTAATGGTACATGAATCTTGGTTCTAGTATCACCCTGAAGGCTTGACACAAATAATGATATGTCTTGATAAAATAGTCCTCAAATTGATCAATATTTAAGGGATCAACTTCATTCTAAGGAATTCTAACTAACTTTATGTCAAATCCCTTAAATATATAATTAGGTAGCCAAAGAACCCTATAAATATTCTTATCATATTGATACTTTTGCTTGAACATATCAAAATCCACACCCGTGTTTGCAACTAGGTTAAGACCAAAAAATTAAAAAATAGAGGCCTTATTAATCTGCACCAACACTTCACCATTTGCATCCCTAACAAATCTAACTTGTATGGCTATAGACCTAATGAAGTATACACTCACAAAAATATTTGGTATTGGTAATTTTTCTGTCATATACTCAAACATTTGACATCGGGACATGATAAGATCTTTTGTTATACCAATGGCTAAAAATCTCATTCCTGCAAGATGGATTTCAACATCCTTACACTCCTTACCATTATCCACCATGCTATTTGATGAAACACCTACCCCCTCAATACACATTCATGTTCTTGATGATTCTAGTAAATAAACCATTAAATCTTCATCTAGAGGTCTATTTGATGTTGAGGAGTAGCCCTTAGATTGACTCATTTTTCTAAGATTTTTAATCTAGGGCTTGTTGTTTGTTTATCCTTCAAAAAATTTATCTATTTGCAATTATAATTACACAAAACCTATATGCTAGAGAGTCTAATTTTATGAACAAGAGCTTAATAAATAAACTTACTTGTATATCACATAGGAAACCCTAGTTTGTTGTTGAAGCTAAAAAAATGACCTAAATTCACTCTCTAATTTTTATGTAATAAAAAATAACTCATCTCAATGATCAAATGGCAATATTTATTAAGAAAATCCATCAAGAGATTAGGTCACAATAGTCACTTCTGCCATTATTTATAATTCACGTGAACTAGGAGCCTTCCACTATCCTTTCCTCAAGTTTTTAAATGGACTGTTGATCTTCATACCCACAAGAAGAATCGACGATCACCAATTGCATTGAATTTATTTTTAAAAATGATTTGAATTTTACATTCTTTGAAAAATAAAACCTATAGGGGCACTCCATGTCATATTACTTTTCCATGTCATTCACATTAGCCCACAAAGTGGAGAAATTTCGAAGGGGTGGAGCTATTTAATTTTTCATATATGGAAATATTTATAAGTGGTTGCTAAGGATAGGAGGGGTTGGTAACTCAATGAACATAAATGGGTTCAAATAAAAATAAAGAGAATGAGAACTTGATTGACCAATCAACATAATATTATAACAAAAGAAATAGAGCCAATGAAATAAATAGTTTTTTAGGACTAGGGAATAAAAATAAAACCCCAGTAGACATGAAAATAACTCTAAATACAAAATACACTACCATGGTTCATTCTTGTAGAAGAATGGAATTTATTTGTAACTATTGTCTTTCAGTTTTAAAAAAAAAACATTGTTGTTGTTGTATCATGTGTGTGTTGCAAAGAAATTAGTAAGTTCAATTATATTGTTAAAGATTTTTTGGCATAAGAATTGTACTATCTATAAAAGGGGAGACTCAAATATATTTAAATATCTTTCTAACGTTTATTTAACTAAAAAATAAGATGGTTATGCTTTTAAATTAGAATGGGTGTGCTTACATATGCATCTATCTTACTTAAGCTCAAATAATTATTTAGTGTGTTTGTTTCATTAGAAAATTTGAGGTTTAAGAGTGAAAAAAAAGTTGTAGCTATTGATCAACTAAGTTATGCATACTTGTATGATGATAAGCATAGTATATTGTTCCCCACACTTGGATTAAGATAGAATGAAGGATCATTGGTTTTCTAGTTATATAAGGAGACTTATAAAGAAAGAGATAATACTTTTTTCAACCCTTTTCTTTTATGTAATCTATTCATTCAAGGTTAAGTAACAATATAGTAGGTGTAGCTACAAATTTATTTTTTATCCTAGTTTCTCATTCCTTTGCTAAAGGAGGTAGCTAGTGAAGTAATAATAAATTAAACTATAATGAAAATGAAAAATCTATGTATGAAGGGTGTTGATTATCTTTATATTACAATAGAATGGGAGTAAAACTCTCTACTCCCCTCCCTACCAGACCACGAACCATGGATGGAGATGAGGGACAAGCCTCTTCCATATTCTTTTAGAAGGTCACAACATGTACATATGGTCATCGACCCACTCCTCAAGACCTACAAGTGTATAAATGATATGAGACATGTCAAGAGAGAACAAAAAGAGGATAGAATTCATAGGTCTTTTCAGAGGAAGGGCAACAAATAGGTCTAACCAATACTATACTACCATAACCCTTCAATAGCTACAAAAAAATAGGTTAAACAAGAGGAAAGATAGAGTAAACAAGAAAATAATAAATGAATAATAGGAGGAATATATTGTCCCTCTAAATATACCAGTGGTGTTAAAATCCCTCACACTTGAATTTATTGTTATCCTTGAACCCAGTTGTGCATGCAACTTATATAAAACTTAAGTAATGCAAAAAAAGAGGAGAGATGTGCATAAGGAGAGGGGTGTTACATGAAGGTCCCATCAACCCCATTCTCTCCTTGTGCTCACCTCTCTATAGCATGGAAATATTGGTGATGCGGATGCAGAGGCGTATCGATTGAAGGATCAAGAAAAGGATAAGAGGTTCAGTATCTCAAGCTAAAAATATAGGGAGAAATATCAATGCTTGGCATAGGAAATTAGAAGGAAACCCTAATCCTTACACATTTTTCCTATTGAGTAGAATAAAGTAGGGCTCGCTACCAAGAGGAGGGAACAACAATTTAATTTTATCTATCGATCTTAGAAAAATGACAAAGGGGGTTGTAGGGGGTATTTTGGGTAGACACCATTCAATTAGTAATAGGATAGTATTGACCTAAGTTCTCCCACACTTGAAATAGATGAAAATTTAAATTTATGTATATAATACTTTTTCCTCTATGTGCACTATCCATTCAATTTATGAATTGAGTTGGGTTAAATTTTAGACATCGGATCGTGGGAGTATAAAATTAATATTAAATTCATTGAGTCTATAGGAATTAAGATGGTAGGTTATCGACATACGAATATCTAAATTTTCTCAATATTTTCTTAAAAATTTTAGGCTTGTGCTCGGGAATATAAACAAAGAAAAAACATCTATTGAATTTAATCTATGCTTATCTTTTATTTATGTTATATGTATAAGGAACTTATGTATCATGACTTTTCTTCAATTCAACAATAAAGAGCTGGTCTATATGAAGAATATATATTGGACGCCTTCAACATATATAGTTAGGGATACTATGAACATATATATATGAAAAATAAAAAAGATGAACCTTTACAAATTAAATTATATGAATAGATATAATATTCGTAATACCCTTGTCATCATGGGATTCACATAAATATTAAGGGAAGTATTGTGATAGCGATAATGGTAAACATGATGTCGATATTTAAATTATAGTAACATTAAAATAATTTTAATAATAGTGAGTAGAATATTAATAATAATATTATTGAGAATAATATTATTATTAATATTCTACTCACTATTATTAAAATTATTTTAATGTTACTATAATTTAAATATCGACATCATGTTTACCATTATCGCTATCACAATACTTCCCTTAATATTTATGTGAATCCCATGATGACAAGGGTATTACGAATATTATATCTATTCATATAATTTAATTTGTAAAGGTTCATCTTTTTTATTTTTCATATATATATGTTCATAGTATCCCTAACTATATATGTTGAAGGCGTCCAATATATATTCTTCATATAGACCAGCTCTTTATTGTTGAATTGAAGAAAAGTCATGATACATAAGTTCCTTATACATATAACATAAATAAAAGATAAGCATAGATTAAATAATATTGATATTAGTATTAATATTAATAATAGTAAGCATAATGCTAATATCAATATTAAGGATAATATTAATATTTGTATTATTAGTAATGGTAGTAGATATAATATGAATATTAATATCAAGGTATAATGTTAACATTAATATTATCTATAATATTAATATTCGTATTAAACAATATTGCTGAACACCCAAAATACTGAGAGGGGTGAATCAATATTCTTATTAACTTAAACATTCATTTAATGCATCAGACTAAAATTATTGTAATGGAAAGGAACATAGAAAGCATGCATCACATCAAAGAACACAAGAACACTAGATTTACGTGGAAAACCCAAAAAGGGAAAAACCATAGTGAGGATTAGCTCACAATATAGATATTGTAACTGACCACAAAGTTTGATACAATTGGTGGACTCACTATCCAAAAGGAAGAAAGGCTCACTATTTGGAATAGAAAGAGATAGAAGAAAGGCTCATTGCCAAATATGATCTGCTAATAATGCATTTGACTCATGCTAAAGACACAATTCCATTGAAGCTCAAAATACTAACTCAACACACTTCATTCTTCACCTCAAACCCAATTCACACTTCTCTTCTCCGAATCTCACACACAAACTTAATTATCTCACATCTTATCTTAACCACACAAGGAATTAACCTTGTATATGTTGAACAATTCAGATAACTAAGAGGGGGGTGAATTAGTTATCATAAAACACTTTTCCTTTCTTTACTTAAACCAGAGCAATCATAACTCAATAAGATATTAATCAAAATAGATAAGAATATGCAAAAACTTAAAAACACCATGCATAATAAACACTAGAATTTACATGGAAACCCAAGATGGGAAAAACCATAGAGAATGCTAATTCTCAATTATAAAGCACCGATTAAGGTGACACCGATTAAGGTGGTTTTTACAAGGGCTCACTACCAAAGTGCTCACTGCAGGTAAGGTTCACTACTGGTGGGATCATTGCCCGATTAATACAAAAATCATTGATTACAAAATAGAAAAAATGTGAATTGATGAAGTTACATCTACATATGCATGAATTCAGCTATGGTTAAGAGCACAATATCTATCTACAATAGATTTGGTTAAGAATCTATTGCCAACCTTCCTTCCACTACCTTTGCAATACATATTACTTCTACTTGACACTTGCATTCACTTTCTTCTCTGTTCCTTGTCGCACAATCCTCTGCACCCTTATAACTATTCACACATACCACACTTCTTGTTCGGTACTCCAAAATAATGTTCTATATATATACATATATACTCGGAGAAAAAAATGATTTGGCCTAGCAAAACATGTCGGCTTGAAGAACAACCTTGAAATATTCAATAAGGCTTGGTACGCTAGCACCAGACCCAAAGGATAGGTCGCACATAAAGATATTCTTACCACATTATATCGAAACCCATAAATAGGTCACACATAAGATATAAAATTATTACCAAAAGATAGAAAAACTTTAAATTATAAGATATATTCCAGAGCCGATAGGAATTCCACAACCAAGACCAAATCTTGATCAACATCGATTGATAGGACCGCCACAACCAAGACCAAATCTTGATCATCATTAATTTATGTACCAATTAGAGGAATGAAACCAACACTTGTAACATGCTACATGATAGTCCAGATAGAAAGGATATCCAGAATGAGCTTTAAGCACAACAACCAATATCAAAAGATTAGTCTTCATTATTCTGCATTTAACTATCTTCCATAGAAGTCCCAAAAAGAAGTACTACCATATCCGGATCAAGGATAACATCCATACTACGCAACATCATAACATACGATTGGATAGATAATTTCTGTATATCATCCAAAGCACAACCTTTTGGGTCCTAGGTTTTGACATCAATGAAGAAAATGCCAAGTCAACAACTCATCAACAATCTCCCTCTTTGGCATTGATGGAAAAACAACAAAAAAATAAAAAACACAAAGACTGCAAAAACTCTAGGCTCTCCCCCTTTGTCAATAAATTTAAATCCTCCTCTTCTTTTTGTTTTTCTCTTCCTTTTCTCCCCATTTTTTCCATAAATGGCAAAGGGCCAAAATAAGAACATTCAAGAAATCAAGTAAAGATAACACTTTTCACATGAAAATTTTTCTTGTACCTTTCTCTCACAATTGGAAGAATCCTCTTCCAAGCTTGTATTGCAGAAACCATTCTTGCACACATACTTTCCTGTAGAACCAACATCCCAAATGAAGATGACCAACCTGGAGACAGGCACTATCATTCACAATCCTCTGCATCAGAAAGTATCCTAGAGAGATGGTCCAACCAGACCTCAACAATTTCCTTGACCAACCAAACATTTTTGACCATGTCTTCCCTTTGTCTCTGAGTAGACAATAACTCAACTTGTAGCTCACCAAATCTTATTCTTTGTTTTCCATCTTTATCCTTGAAGAAGTTGAAACACTTCCCAATATCATTCAATTTAGACTCAATAGCTTTAATTTTGCTTCTAAAATCATCAACAATAGCAGGCCACTAGAGATACTATTTGTAGATATAAAACATCTCCTTAATGCATTCTATTGTCTCACCAATGTGTTTGGATAACTTTTGTTTGGCTATGACACATCTTATTTCAATCATATCTTGTAATTTATCTCCTTCAGATCCTACCTGCAACAATCTTTCTTCAACAACTTCTATCAGATCATCCAAAAACGAATCAAAAATAGTAGAAATAGTAATACCCTTTTTGAGAAAATAATCAACCAAGGCAACTTCGATTCTAGGTCTACTGACTAGAGAGGAAACAATCCAAATTTCACCAATCTTTTTCATATCACCCTCATTCAACACTGAATGAACTTCATCTGTATCAGGAATAAACTTGTCTTCCTTCTCCTTCTCTTCTGAGATAGTGATGGCATCCTTTGTGTTAATTTTATTCCTTTTAGGTTTTGAAGGGGAACCACCAATGACAAACTCTAAATCCCTCTTACCGAAGGAGGAACCCTCCTCAAACTGACTGATAGGCATAGCACTAGACACTATCACATCGGAGCACAACTTCATTTGCACGAATGAGAAATAAACTTTGCATACATTTTCTTTATCTTCCATACATTCCAAGTGTTTGTAAACTTACTTTCTGATAGGGATGCGAGGCTTCCACTTAACATTTTCTTTTGACGACAACGAATTCAGAAAGTAGAATACTAAACACATGAACAAAGATCCAAACCGGAAGGGATAACCCTCGACCAAAGACATTCTGACATTCTCAATTAGGTTTTCCATTACCATGCTACACAAGTCAAAATGTTGATTTTCCTTCACCATATTATGTGCAAGATACACATTAGTAGCAGATGTAGAACCTTCATGATTTCAAAAATAGATTTGTATGAGATACCATAAGCAACATACTTTACTATAGTATCAAAAATGGTATTTATTAATAGTGCTCGGGGGTCTTTGTTGATACTAGTAAGTTCCTCCATGTCTCTATATTTCACCATTTTCTTCCCAAGGAGGTCACCAACTCTGCAGCCATCCTTGAAACAACTCAACAAGAGCAAGACAGACTCTTTATCGGAAAACTATGGGAATTCTCCCCATAGATCCATACCCACAACATTCACATTCTGCAATTCATCAGCCTTCAACCCTAGTTCCATTTCCTTCATCTTTTGATGATCAAATTCGTCCAAACCTACTCCCTTCAACTTCAATGGAATACCACCACTTGATTCACTTTCAATCAACATGGATTCCATCATCGTGCTTAGCTTCTTTAATCCTTTGTCGCTCAACGAAAACCTCTTCTTCTTCTTTGCAAACTGTGAGAAATGATTTGAGAAACTCTATCTTTCATCCTGAATTTCTCATGATGATTTCCCTGCCAAAATGTTCATTGATGATGCCAACAATTGTACTTCACTTTTCAATCAATCGGATTAAGCTTCATCATGCAACATCAACCAAATCTAGCTTAGTCATGTCAAACACACCTCAAACTTATTTTGGAGAGGGGGAACTGATAGGATATGCATTGCAAAACTCCCCCTGAGCCAAGGCAGTAGGCTCAAATTTTAGAAGAGCTTGTACCAGGATCTGGTACCATAAAAGGGCTCTCCATACTCTTTTCCTATTTCTTCCAAACCATGACTATCTTCTTCTTGGATTAATTCGATTCTGCAACCTCCTTTTTGTTTTTAGTCTTTTTTGGAGCAACATATCTACATGTGTTAGCATAATGTTCAAATTCATTGCACTTGTAACATCTTTGCCTAGACTTAACTGAGTGAACCCTATATATGCACTGATTAGCTTTGTGACCATAACCATGGCATAAGTAGAAATAACCATGAAAGAGATTATTCATTTCATTTCTTCTAGCCAGGTTAGATAATTGACTTTTGCACTGACATGCTTTATGACCGAACTTGTGATAGCTAAAGCATTGAATACTCAATTCCTTCTTGCTTCTACAATCTACAGCCTTATGTCCAAATTTTTTGCATAAAAAATAATGACCATTAAATGATAAGTACCTTTGTGCATTTGGTTTCCTCCCCGGAGGTCTTTTTGTAGATGTTCTAGAGTTTCAAACCTTGCTTGTTTCAACAGATCTTGCTTCATCTTCAAATGCTTTGTCTTTACCCTTGGTATTTTGATTCAGGATTTCCCTTGTGAAGCCAAGTCCACCCTTATCCTTGTGACATTTCTATAGGGACAAAATTTGATCCAAAATCATGCTACTTTCGCACACTCTTGCTTTTGATTTTAGTCTTCTCAACTCTTGGTCTAACTTCTCATTTTATTCCAATTTCTACTTGATGGTATCCTTGAGATTTTATTGTATCTTCTTCCATTCTTCCATTTTTTTTTTGATGGTATATTCTAATATTTTCTTCTAACTTCTTGCATTCATCTAACCAAAAAGTTAGATTCACAACACTTTCCTTTGAATCCTTTAGTTCTTTGCTGACTTCTCTGTGTAGTGCTTTGAATCTCCAGATTTGCTCCCTTAGCTTTGAGATACAAGCATTTGCCTCCTTGATGTTTTCTTTTAATTCCTCATTTTTAGATTCTGCACTTTCTATATCACTTAATATTGACTTCAGTTCTTCCTCAAAGTAATAATCTCCTGCCATCTATTGGAATTTCCAAGATCTCCTTCAAGCGGTTAAGCTCTAAATTGTTGAACAGTCCGGATAACTGAGAGGGGGGGTGAATTAGTTATCACAAAACACTTTTCCTTTCTTTACTTAAACCAGAGCAATCTTAAATCAATAAGATATTAATTAAAATAGATAAGAACATGCAAGCACTTAACAACACCATGCACAATAAACACCAAAATTTACGTGGAAACCCAAGATGGGAAAAACCATGGAGAATGCTAATTCTCAATTATAAAGCACTAATTAAGGTGAAATTGGTTAAGGTGATTTTTACAAGGGCTCAGTGCCAAAGTGCTCACTGCCTAATTAATACAAAAATCACTGATTACAAAATAGACAAAATGTGAACTAATGAAGTTGCATCTACATATGCATGAATTCAGTTCTGGTGAAGAGCACAATATTTGTCTGCAACATATCCGGTTAAGAATCTTCCACCAACCTTCCTTCCACTACCTCAATACAGATTAATTCTACTTGACACTTTCCTTCACTTTCTTCTTTGTTCCTTGTCGCACAATCCTTCACACCCCTTATCATTGTTCGCACATACCACACTTCTTGTTTGGTAATCCAAAAATATGTTTTATATATATATATACATATATACCTAAAGAACAAACTGATTCGGCCTAGAAAACCATGTCGGCTTGAAGAACAACCTTGAAATATTTAATAAGGCTTGGTACTCTAGCACTGGACCCAAAGGATAGGTCACACATAAAGATCTTCTTACCACATTACACTGAGACCCATAAATAGGTCATACATAAGATATAACATTATTGCCAAAAGCTAGCAAAATTTGAATTATATGAGATATATTTCAGAGCCAATAGGAATGCCACAACTAAGACCAAATCTTGATCAAAATCAATTGATAGGAACGCCACAACCAAGACCAAATCCTGATCAACATTGATTGATAGGAATGCCACAACCAAGACCAAATCCTGATTGACATTAATTTTAGTACCAACTGAAGGAATGCAACCAACACTTGTAACATGCTACATGAATGTCCAAATAGCAAGGATACATGGAATGAGATTTAAGCACAACAACCAATATCAAAATATTAGTCTTCATTATTCTTAATTTAACTGTCTTCCACAAAACTCCCAAAAAGAAGTACTACCATATCCTGATCAAGGATAACATCCATACTGTGCAACATCATAACATACGATAGGATAGATAATTTATGTATATCATCCGGAGCACAACCTTCTGGATCCTAGGTTTTGAAATCAATGACAATAGTGCCAAGTCAACAACTTCTCAACAGTATATATATCGCAACCAACCAAAACATCAATTATGTCAGCCGAAAACATGTATCATGCAACACATCATCTTGTCGACTCAAAACTCAACCATACATGCCTTGTGAAAGAAACCAAAGTGTATAAAATATTAAGATAGGTTAGCATGACCTATAATTATTCCCATAATTTCACTCCATACTTTACTCATCTTTGCACAACCCAAAATACTTAGGTCGACACTACTGGTAAAGTAATAATAGAATGAACCATATGTTCACTCACAACTTAACACATAGACAACCAAAAAACTTGCCACTTGGATAAAACATACTACAAGAATCCTCAAAAACTTTTCAAATCTTATACCAAAATGTTCATCAGTGGTGGAATGCAGAGCATTCCAATCATACAATTTATCACAGTTACATTGGCATTTCAAAACAGATACTTCATCACTATTATCTTCGATTGCGAAAGACATCAGATCATGAAAATTTGGATTTAGAGTCTTCCAATATACACCATCATTACCTCAAAATTGCATAACCAAATTCTTCATGGCAGAGCAATACAGGCCAAAAGACTAGTTCTCTAAACACTAAAATTCCATTCCAGACTTAGGAAAATATCCAATCACCCATTCTTCACTGGACCAATACTCTGCATCTTTTCAATGGGTTGCCATCAATAATGGGTTGCCATTAATGAAAACACCACATAAAATCATATGCTCATCAATCTCTCCATTCAACTCATATTACCATCACATAGTCTTCAATGACAAACTTCCAACAATCTCTCCATTCAACTCATGTTGCCATCACATAGTCTTCAATGATAAACTTCCAACAATCTCTCCCAATAAGTCAAGTTTCCAACAATCTCTCCCTTTGTCATTTATGTCAACACTAATCAAACTTCTCCAATCTTCTCCCCCTTTAACATCAAGGGAAAAGGGGCACTTAATATCAAATTGTTTAGATTTATACTATTCTCCCCATTACTGTTTCACTCCTATACTTATTTATTCTCTAACAAAATTGACCAAAAAGATATTGCAAAACTCTAAGATATTCCACAATGATTCTCAAACTTTATATGGAGCTCTTCACCTTCTTCTAGAGAGTTGGGTATCGGATTTTTTCATAGAATCTTCTTTGCATCAACTAAAATTATAGTTAGAGAGGTAACCTTTGCACTTACCAGGTCTCTGAGTTGACACTATTGTATTATTATCTTCTCTTTCTACTCCCATAGCTAGAAAAATTATCCATGTATATTTTTAATTGCTATCCTTGTTGTTCCATTTGCATCTTTCATCGGATCATAAAATCTGGAGGCCTGAGCAATCTGAGATTCTATTGAGTCCATCTGGTCCTTTATGCTCTTGGTAGAAACAAGCCACTTCAAACAAAATTGGAACAAATTTTTTTCTTCCTCCACACAATATTGAATATCTTTTAAGTTTCTCTACAACTTACCATGTGAGATAGCACATTTATCTGCCAATCTCTTATTATTTATCTTCTTATTTTCTTCCTTTTCCAATTTCTTCTCTAAGCCGATAGAATATTCCTTAAAGGAATAAAGGAGGAGCCTTAGTTGTTTTACACCAGATAAAGAGTTGTCAAATTTTGCACCAGGGAAGCTATATTGCAACACTTTCACCACCTCATCTATCATCTCAAAACTCTTCTAGTGAACCTATAAAATATCCTTTCTTGCGGAGGCATGAAATGCATCTCCTTTCTTTGTATCTTCATTGAATGCCTCTTGTCTTCTTATGCTCAAAACAAATTTTAGGTCATTCAAAAGATAACTTTGAATTTCACTCAAACTGGTGTTAAAAGTAACCATATATTTTATAATGGCCTCTTCAATTGTGGCCTTATTTTCATCATTTTCATCTGGATACATCTATGTAGTTTCTTCCAATAGACCAAAATTTGCAATTCTATTAAAAAAGAATCTAGTTTTAGAGGGTTATGCTCCCTTACTGAAGGGGATTTTTCCTTCTTTTTTTCTCTTGCCCTTAGGAGAATTTTCTCCTTCACCAGATGTCTTTTCTCTCTTCTGAATGATAAAATATTTCTTCTGCTTCTCTACTTCTTCACTTTATGTGTCCACTATATCAACTTTGGCTTTCTTTTCACTTGTAAATACTTGAGAGACACTGGATTTTATTTTCTAGACCAACTTAGGTACTTATTCTTTGCTGCATCATAGCCTACATATCTCTCTCTTGTGGCCTTTTTGTTTCTTCTCCTATATAGAGGCTTCTGTTGTGTTGTAGTTGTATTGGTTGTAGCTTTCTTCTTGGCACTAGCTATAGGCTTAATTATGAAAGATTTTGGAACAACTGGAGATGGATTAGATGTATTGATGGAACTCCTTGTGCTTGGTGTACCTTTTGGATCCATATATGGGGCTTTGATATTCTCTATAGTCCTCTTGGAAGAACGAACAATATCTTCCAACTTTGCCTTCATTTTCTCAACTTTTTTCTTTATTTCTTTTTCCTTGTGCTTCAGGTGCACTTCACCAGATATTTCCTCATGGGTTCCAAACCTATCTACATTAGGGTCTCTTGGTTTTCTCAACATAATATCTACAAGATTTTTGATTATGTCTTTTGATACTTCATAACCTATTTTTAGAATCTAGATTGTTCTAGGTTCCACTACTTCCATAATGCATTCATCTCTAGTAACCGTAAGGTTATATCCTTCTTGTACTTCTCAATAAAACTTCTAGGAATCCTTTCTCTCTTGTATCTTCCCTTGTAAGGTCTTGAAGAAGCCCCATAACATGCTATTGTATGTTTCTATTCTTCTGAACCTTCTTAAGTGATCCCTAATCTGAATTGCAAGAGGAATACCATCCAACCATACAACATTCTTTACACCAGAAAATTCTATGAGAAAGTAAAATAAAAAACATATGATAAGGGTACCATATTGGAAAGGGTACCAAGAATATTTTTTCTTTTGAAGATTCTCCATAAATTACTATCTCAGGAGCTCACATAGATCTATGTCCAGACCTTATTTCACCATCTGGTGAGCAGTATGAATAGATGTGGTTGGCATAGAATTATCTCTGTTAGTGTAGTATATCTTGTATCCAATCATCATTAATGCATATTTAACTGATTGATCATCTATATCCTTCACTATGAGGGAACACTTGTTGAATTTTTCTTTGATGAGCTTCATCACCATCTCATTCTTCATGACCTTCATCATCGGAATGGGTCCTTCAGAACATAAACCCGCAACCATCTCGATAGATTACTTATTGATTAAATGTGACATAACCAACCACATAAAATTATCATGGATTCTACTCAATATGTACTTAACCCATGAATTTTCATAATAGATGTTCAAAAAATTGTTCCATACATCCAGCTTCTTTTCTATCAAGCTCACAAATTTTGGTTTCAACTCAAAGTCATCTCTAGTGAGCTCATTTAGCTAGTACTCTCCCAACTTTACATGATCATACTCTTCCATTTTCACATGGATGTATATTCTCACATCCTTAATTCATTATGCCAAAAGGAATTTTTGAAAATGTGCCTTTTGAATTTGTTTCCATGGATTTAAAGGGGTATTTCTTGAACTTAGGTCTTGTGTGTTCCATGACATCAATTACTTAAGGAGTATACATTATGAACCACTTTTGAAACTAGGGTTTTAGTAGGAAATGATAAATACCTTTGAATTCTTCTATCGGTAGGGTTCACACAATAATTTGGAAATACTTCACTTCGCCTCTATTATGCTTCTCCACTCTTCAAGAATTCAATCACAAATAAACTTTTCATATGAAAAAACACATATAAAACCCGTTTTCAAAGACCTACAGTGCATTGATTTCAATGATTAATGTTAGGTAAAAAATATGGAAAACCCTAACTGTATTGTCATAGTCACCCTCCATCACTCCACAAATCTACGGATTAAGATATTTTTCACTAGAATTTCCTCCAATAGTTTAGGAATATCGAACTACATCTATACCTATGTACTAAAGGCATAAACACCACATATTTGATAGGGGATTAAATATTTTTTTGTTAAAACTCCCCCTGAGCCAAAGCTCTTCAACTAGTTTATGGAGGAAATATTTGCAGTAGGGGCTAGCACATACTCATTCTTTACTTCACTCTCTTCTTTCTTCTTCTAGATCTTATTCATTTCATTTTTTATCTCCACCAAATCCACATTCTTTGCTGGATTAGCCTTCTTTAGTGAAACAAAGGGTTCCACATTCTCGCTTCTGCAAAACTTTGCTATGTGTCCTGGTTTATTGCATTTGTGACATGTGACACCCTTTTGAACAAGCTTACTTCCACCCATTCTAATTTTTCACTCATTAGCCTTATGGCCAAATCCATTGCATGCATAATAGTAGCCATTGAAATATTGAAACATCATGCCATTATTGTAACTACTCATCATTTGATTTCTGCATTCACCTACTCTATGACTAAATCTATTGCATGTATAACATTGACCAAGAAATGATTGAATATTTAGATTCATTTTTATTCTATGCTCTATAGCTCTATTTTCAAAATTATTGCAAGAATAATAATAACCATTAAAATATGGGTACCTTTGTGCATTTGGTTGTTTGATAGGTGGTCTCTTGATGTCTTTCTTCTAGTTCTGAACCTTTTTGACATTGTTCTTCTTATCATTCTTCTTTTTATAATTATTTGGGGTATGATCTACCTTTGAACTTTCTCCTTTCTCAAACCCTAATCCTTCTTTATCTTTAAGAGCCTTTTGATTTGCATTCATCTCATCAAGTATTGTGGTACTCTTCTTAAGTTTGTCTTCTTGAATCTTTGATTTCTCCAGATCTAATCTCAAAGTCACAACCTCTTGTTCAAGCTTTGAACATTCTTCGGATTTGTCTTTCAATTTAGCATTCACACAGTCTTCAATCCTTTTACCTTCTTCAACTTTCACTTTCAGACTAGTGATAGTCTCATTAGATTTCTTAAGCTTCTCATTTGTTTCCTTGATTCTATCTGTAGCTTTCTTGATTTTCTCTCTCATCTTCTTAATGCACTCATCTGCATCACCAAGATCCTTTTTAAAATCTATTTTCTCAGGTTCAACTTTATCCAAATCATCAAGAGCTGATTTCAGTTCTCCTTCCATGTAAACTATGCAATCTTCTTCATTGAATCCTTCAGGAATAATTTCTTCTAGAGGAATGGGATACTTCATTGTATCCATGTGTTCAACTCTAAGATCTACCTCAATGATCAAGCCAATTGAAGAAACACAACTCTGATACCAATTTTTGAACACCCAAAATATTGAGGGGAGGGGGTGAATCAGTATTCTTATTAACTTAAACATTCATTCAATGCATCACATTGAGCTTGTAGTAATGGAAAGGAACATAGAAAGAAAACATCACATCAAATAACACAAGAACACCAAATTTACATGGAAAACCTGAAAAGGGAAAAAAAATGGTGAGGATTAGCTCACAATATAGATATTGTAGCTGTTTACAAGTTTGATACAATTGGTGGAATCACTATCCAAAAGGAATAAAGGCTCACTACTAGTGTCTCACTATCTGGAATAGAAAGAGATAAAAGAAAGGGTGGCTCAATTCCAAATATGAACTACTAACAATGCATCTAACTCATGCTAAAGGTATAGTTCCAGTGAAGCTCAAAATACTGACTTAACACACTTCATTCTTCACCTCAAACCCAATCCCCACTTTTGTACTCTAAATCTTGAACACACACTTAATTATCTCACATTTGATCTTAACCAGGCAAGGAATTAACCTTGTATATATCACGCAACCAACCAAAACATCAATTAGGTTGGCCCAAAACATGTATTGTGAACCACATCATCTTTTTGGCTAAAAAATCAACCATACACGCCTTACAAAAGAAACCAAAGAATAGTAAGATAGGTCGAAATGACCTATAACTATGCCCATAATTCTACTCCATACTTTATTCATCTTCGCACAACCCAAAATACTTAGGTTGGCACTACTGGTGAAGTAACAATAGTCTAATGAACCATCTATTCACTCACAACTTGACATGTGGAAAACCAAAACACTTTCCACTCGGAGAAACACACTATAGGCATCCTCAAACACTTCTACAAATCCATATACCAAAATGTTCATCTACGGTGGAATATGAAGCATTCCAATCATACACTCTATCACAATTACACTGGCATTTCCCGACAGATACTCTGTCACTATTATCTTCAATTACAGAAGACATCCAATTATGAAACTTTAGATTTAGAGTCTTCCAACATACACCATCATTACCTCAAAACCGTATAACCAAATTCTTCATGGCAAAGAATTGTGAACCAAAAGATGGTTCTCTAAACATTGGAATTGCATTCAAGACAAGCAAATATATATTCACCTATTCTTCACCGGACCAATACTTGTGCATCTTTGCCATGTATTTCCATCAATAATGGGTTACCATCAACGTCAACACCACATAACATCATATTCTCATCAATCTCCATCAATCTCTCTATTCAACTCATGCTGCCATCACACAATCTTCAATGACAAACTTCCAACAACCTCCCCAAATTAGTCAAGTTTCCAATAGATATTATTAATACTAACATTATAAATAATAGTGATTAATATAATATTAGTATAAATAGTGAGATAAATATTAGTATTAATATTATCAGTGATAAGTAGTAAATTAATATTAACAATTAATGGTAATAGTAAGATTAGAAATTAATGTTAATAATGATGGAAAGTATAATATTAATGCTAATCTTGTGAGAAGCATTAATACTAATATTAATAAGGATATTGATATTCACATTACAATTAAAATAAAAATTAATAATACTAAATAGTAATACTAGTTTCATGATAATATTAATGATAATTAGGAGGATAATGTTATTTTTAATAATAAAGGATAATATTAAGGGTAACCTTAATAATTATAACAATGATAGTAGGTTAGGAAAAGAAGTGATACCAACTTTGGTAAATGTGATATAATCATATATAGTAAAATAAATAACTAAAATCAAGATAAGGTTGTCAATCACCAAGACCAATAGTGTCTAGATCAATGGGATAAACAACAATTATTTTCAATACAAAGTTTTAGCGTAATATCCAAATACATGATAATGTTGCTAACCTGAACATTGAGATGAGAATCAACATCATGATAAATTTTTAACGGTCCAAAAATAAATGCAGAGGTTAATTGTATTTTGGGATGGCTATCATTAGCAATTTCATCATTAACTTGGATAGTAACCTAATATCTTACCCAAGGATGATAATTATTGAACCCCACATAACCAAGTGTTCCTATAGCTGATTTGTTCTTCATTTAAGGGTGCATGCAATTGACTCTACACACACAACTACATTTATTCCCACACCCCACTCTCAGGAAATGTGTCAATAGTGATGTTGCATGAGCAACATCACCTGATGTGTATAATACACTACTATTCATGTGTATGGTTTGTATATTCATAGTTTTTCAATGTTAATGCTACAAAAAAAATATTTATGGTTGTGTTTTTTCCCTAGCGTGAAATTTAGGACATTACAATTTGTACCTCCAAAAGTCACGGTGCATTAGGATTGAAGGAAAACAAGGAATGGTGTTCCATAATGAAGTCTAAATACTTGGGTAATAGGAAATGACCACTCTACTCACCTCTCCCAATATCTATAATGGGTCAACTATCTAGAACAATGTGCTTAAGTTCAGGTGTCTTTTACAAAAAGAGGTTAGTTGGAAGGTTTGTGATGAGAGGAAAATTGATTTATGAGTTGATAAATGTTTGGATCCAATGCCTCTTGCTTCCAATCAGTTCTTTAGTGGTTTTCATAACATATCCATAATTTTATTTTTGAATTATATGCCAAAGATTATTTTCATATAAGTAGGATTTTGTTCAAACGAAAGAACCTCCTTGAATGTTGCCATAATTAGGTTCACTTGAGAGACATTTATTTGGGCCTGCAATCCATATTATTTAATATAAAAATCCCTATCTTCCCTATTGATGAAAAGAACATTTTTTCTTTAAATTGAAAAGGTTCATTCTCTACTAAGTCTACCGTCAATCTTAGACAAACGATGATGGAGCTGTTGGGGGTATTTAGGGTAGGTGTCATTCAATTAGTAATAAAATAGTCTTGACCTAAGTTCTCCTATGCTTGAAATAGATGGAAATTTAAATTTAAGTATAAGTATAATACTTTTTCCTTTGCGTGCACTCTCCATTCCATCTGTCAATTGAGTTGGTTTAAATTTTAGACATTAGATCATGGGAGTATAAAAATTTTAGTAAATGAATTAAGTCCATAGGGATTAGGATGGTAGGTTATTGACATATGAATGTCTATCTTTTCTTAATATTTCGTTAAAATTGTTAGGCTTGTACTCGAGAATATAAACAAAGGGTGCCTTATGCAAGTGTTGTTGTCAGTCTAACGTATGAAATGGTCTGTACAAGGCTAGACATTGCCCAAGCAGTGGGAGTTCTCAGCCGCTTTATGGAAAATCCAGGAAGATCACATTGGGATGTTGTGAAGAGAGTGTTCAGATATTTAAAGGGGACTTCAAAATATGCTCTATGTTACCATGGTAGTTCGGTTGCATCACAGAGAACACTCCACATTCGTGGATATATAGATTCTGACTGGGCAGGGGACATTGACAATAGAAGATCCACTAGTGGATACACTTTCATGTTAAATGGTGGTGCATTCAGTTGGATGAGCAAGCGATAGGCTATAGTCACTTTGTCCACAATGGAGGCAGAATACATGACATCAAATCATGCCTGCAAAGAAGCTATTTGGCTGAGTTATTTGTGTTCTAATATTGGTTTTAATGCAGGGCAGATTACAATTTGTTGTGATAGTCAGAGTGCCATTTTTTTGGCAAAGAACCCTACTTTCCATGCCAGGACAAAGCACATTGATGTGCAGTATCACTTCGTGAGGGATATGGTGGAAGATGGAAAGGTCTTTTTAGAGAAGGTTGACACTTTGAAGAATTTTGTAGATGCATTAATGAAGCCAGTATGCACAAACAAGTTCAGATGGTACATAGATTCAATGGGCCTTGGGGCCTATGATTGTCAGTAATGTCAAAGTCTAGAGGAAGCCAGGAAGTCTTCATCAAGTGGGAGCTTGTTGGGAACAGGTGCCTCAACTTCTAGCTTGAACCTCTAAAAAGAATTGGAAAAATGATCACCTTTCTCAGCCTTTACCTCTCTACCACCGAGATATTTTCTTAGAGGTGCAATCTGGTGGTTTACCACCTTACCGCGGACCTCTATCAGTCTATCCTTTGTTGGGAGGTGTTACCACCATACCGTGGGGTTTTCGTCTTGGGTTGACGATAGCACGGTGGATGGGCGCGGTCTGTGTGAAGGTCTACCTCAGAGGGTGCTTGTTGGTCGCGCGATGGCCACGGTGAACAATGACTATTAGCAAAGGTCGCTTACCGCCACACCGCGATGGCCTCTTGGCCATGTCGCGGTGGTGCGGTAAGCCTTGGCTGTCAGAGATAATAGTTACCTCCTTACCTCAAAGGTCTTGCGGTTGGGGCAAGTTAGAGTGGTGTATCTGTTTGCAAGTTCTAGCAGTTACCTCCATATCACAGGAGGTGTTGCTTAGCCTCACGGTTGGGCGGTGGCACCACCATACCGCAGAAGGTTGATCCGAGCTCGGCGGTGATGTGGTGTTAAGCGACGGGATGGAAGATGAGCCACTACCTCAGTACCGCGAGGGTGTTAGAAGGGATTTGTGGTTGGGCGGTGGCACCGCCATACCGCGGTGGCCTCTTTGGCTCAGTGAGGTAGTGCGGTAAGAGATTTTTGACAGTTGTGTTGACCGGTCAGACTTGACTGGAAGCGGCAAACAAATAGAGAGGAAACATGTGGCAAGATATCAACATATGATTGGTCGAAGTATAGAGCGATGAAAGTAGTAATTACAAGAAATGTTTTGACTGATGACATAATCTAATTAAGGAAAGAGAGTTAATGCCTGGGCGGACCGATGCATGTTTGCAGGGCAAATCGGCCAGAAGATCGGTTTGCTTGATTGGATGTATGGTGCATTATTAAGGCATGCGATTGGTTGCTATGATTAATGCGATGTAAGACTTGTATAGTTGATGACATCGATATATAGTCACTAAGGGTGATGGTGAAGATGTGACAGAGAGGTTAGAAGTATTGTAACAGTGAGTGCATGAAAACTCAAGTTTGTTGCTATGAGCTAACTATCAGAGAGTGAGGACTGTGAGATTTGTTTTGTAATTTATTTTACTATAATACAAAGTGTCTTCTCTTGGCGTGGTGGGTTTTTTCCCGAAAGGGTTTTTCCACGTAAATCTGGTTTATCTCTGTGATTGATTATTTTCTGTTACTCTTGTTACTCTATATGTGTTCATCTCAGTTGTTTTAAGAAGTTTTAAAATAGGTCTTTGCACTTCTCCTATGTATTTTTAGTGTTAGGAAAGCATTTCTGCACCCTCTGCTTTTCCTTTCACCCTGGTCATGTCCTCTATCTCAGTAGCATATTTTGGACAATCTTCAACAGATAGCTTCGTTCCTTGTATAACTGGAACAACTAGCTTCTTGCAATCATCCATACCAAATCTCTTTAGAACTGTATTGACATACTTACTCTAACTTACCCAGAGCTTTCTGCTCATTCTATCCCTGGTTATCTCCATCCCCAGAATATACCTTGCTGCACCCAGATCTTTCATTTCGAACTTTGCACACATTTGAGATTTAAGATCATAAATCATAGACTTACTATTTCCTATGAACAACATATCATCCACATACAGGGTAATAATAAGAACACGATCATTTTTAGATTTATAATAAACACAATGATCAGATTTTGATCTCACAAATCCCATAGACAACACAAAAGTCAAATTTTTGGTACCACATTCTAGGAGACTTCTTCAAACCATACAGAGATTTCTTCAATTTATAGACCAGACTTTGTTTACCTTTTTCAACAAAGTGCTCAGGCTGGGACATATAAATTTCTTCTTCTAGCTCTCCATGGAGAAACACTATCTTCACATCCATCTGCTCAATCTCTAAGTCATATGCTTCTGCCAATGAAAACAAAAATCAAATAGATGTCAGCTTTGCTACAGGGGAAAATATTTCTCCATAATCAATTCCCTCTATCTGGGAAAATCCCTTTGCAACCAACCTTGCCTTATACTTTTCTACACTACCATCTAGACTAGTCTTTTTCTTGAATACCCATTTACAACCAATAGGATTTTTCCCTTCAGGCAAAGGTACCGAATCCTAGGTTTCATTTTTCTTCAATGATTCCATTTCTTCATTCATGGCTTCCAACCAGGAATTTGAATCAGAAATACTAATAGCTTCTTTTATAGTCCTAGTCTCATCAGTGCTAGTAATCAAAGCATAGGCATAGTTCGAATCTAACATAGATAAACCATACCTATCAGGTTGTCATTTTTCATGTGTAGACCTTCTTACTGGCTAAGGTTGTGGTTCTTCATCTTCAAAACTCTTAGAGCTGCTTGAACTCTCCTCAGTTTCAGGTACACCATGTAGTTCCTCTTTTTCTAGAGTTTGAGTAATTTGAACTACATTATTCTTCTTTTCTCTTTTATCTATCTCTAGCTATGGATTAGCTACTGCAGGTTTTAGCTCATGAAATATTAGAATTTTGCTATACATAACCTTCTCAGTATCAGGATTCCAAAGCTTGTATCCCTTCACTCCAATGCCATAGCTGATGAAGATACATTTAACAACCTTGTTTTCCAACTTTGATCTTTTCTCATTTGGCACATATACATATGCCTCATAGCCAAAGACATGAATATGTCTCAGAGAGGGCTTCTTTCCAGACCACGCTTCCAAAGGTGTCTTGTCAACAAGAGCAGAACAAGGTGAATGATTTACCAAGTAACATGCTGTAGCCACAACCTCAGCCTAGAACTTCTGCTCCAGAGCAACACTGCTCAACATACTTCTTGCTCTGTCCATTAATGTTTTTTTCAAAATTTCAAAAAGTCCATTCTGGTGTGGAGTATAAGGTATAGTTTTAAGCCTTTTAATCCCATGGTCTATGTAGTACCTTTCAAATTTTGTAGAACAAAACTCATAGCCATTATCCATCCTTAAGAATTTAATTTTCTTTCCAGTCTGATTCTCTACCAAAGTTTTAAATTATTTAAACCGACTGAACACTTCTGATTTACTCTTAAGAAAGTATATAAATGACCTTCTCAAGTAGTCATCAATAAAAGAAACATAATATCTATACTTCGATAATGAAGGAACATTAACTGGACCAAACACATCAAAATGAACATAATCCAGTACACCAGAAGATTTATGAGGACTCAAATAAAATGAAACACAGTGTTGCTTTCCATAAATACAGTGTTCACAAAAATCAAACTCAAGGTTACAATCATCAAGCCCTTCAACAAGATTTTTATTTTTCAAGGTTTTTAAACCTTTCTCACCTATGTGACCGAGTCTATGATGCCATAGCATGGTCTTCTCTACTAGGAGTTTCACCTCCAAGGAATTTGTAGCCAAAGAATCATCTTCATCTTCCTCTACAGGAACAACTTTGCTTGACTTTACAGAGGCGTTGTTGTATTGAACAAGACATGCATCCAACTTGTACAAAATGCTAGTACGTACACCCTTAGCCAACACCATTGCACCTCTAGCCATCTTACATCCTTTACTTGAGAAAGAAACTTCCACACCAACATCATTTAGCTTACTGAGAAAAAGTAAATTACGAGCCAAACCTGGTATGTGTAGTACATCACCAATCCCTTTGATTCTTTCATCAGGGAACTATATTTTGACTCTTCCACAACCAATAATCTCCAATGTTGAATCACTTGATAGGTACACCTTTCCACCATCATACTTCTCATACTTAGTGAACCATTCTCTATGAGATGTCATGTGAATGGATGCACCCGAGTCAACCAGCTAGACATCATCTAATGCCTGAGTTGCCAAGGCTGCAATGAAGACATCCACATCACTTTGAGAAGTGTCATTTTCTGAAGTGTTACTCTTCTTATTATCCTTACAATCCTTTCGGATATGACCAGGCTGCCCATAGTTCCAACATTTCACCTTGGACTTTTTACTAGGAGATTTTGATCTCCCTATAGATTTAGATTTGGACTTCTTGTCCTTCTTCTTGCCTTTCTCCTTCGATCTACCTCAAACAACAAGGGTCTCTTTTTCCATCTCTAAAGACTTCCTCCTCATCTCACCAGACAACAGTGAGGCAACAACATCTTCCATCTTGAAAGTAGTGGTTGTACTTCCAATAGCCATTACAAGATGATCCCAAGTGTCAGGTGTTGATGTGTTTTTTATGCACTTCTCAACACAGGTAATGCATAGGTGCATCCCGTCTCTTGAAATAAAATCTTGCACAATCAAATTGTAGAACACTATCCCAAGGTCTCTTGGGTGTCAGGTCTTGACAGTGCTTGGAATATCTCAGTTGATTTATGTGATTTGTTGGAATCTCAAGGCAGACTTACATATGAGTTACAAAGTGGAGAAGTTGGATCTGCAAATGGAATTCTTAAGATGGGAGAGTTTTTGTATGTTTGCTGTAGGTTCAAACAATAGTCTAGAACTCCACTTCAACATTGGATTTAGCTTTATAATGTGCAATGAACCTTTCCTAAGGTTACTTATTAAAAAAAGAATAAAAAGGGGCAGGGAAGAGAAGAGGTTCCTGGACTTGAAACTATGAATGAACAGTGATCATGGAGGCTGCTATAGTAGACAAACTCCCTAAGATGGATTTTTCTTGGCCAAAAGGATCCTACAGTTACATGAAACCAGTGCAATCTTCTAAGGACTGTAGATTTTTAGTTTGCATACAAACATCATGAACATGCAAGCGAACTAAGTTGTAGCAATAAAGTAAAGAAGCTCAAAATAACTTTACAAAGTGATTCATCATCAACAAACCACAAAAAGCATGAGTTGGAAATTCATCAAATACTGTAACAACAAACACCATCATCACTTCCCTTCAAAAAAACTAACTAGTAAACTAATAGGGAAGTAGAACCATGCACACATAATGAGAAAACTCAAAAGGAAACACCCATAAATCATGCAATGTTGCTTTCTATTGCTGCATAATGCTTTTACATCAGCTCTCCAACCCTTTACAAATGAGGGGAAGACCCCTATTTATAGTTTTCCAAAGCCCGAATGAATGGCTAAGATTGAATTAAATTGTGTGGCCTAGATTCAATTACATTAGTGATTCACCTACCCCACAATATTCAGCAATTTAAAATACATATGTTGTCTTTTCCCTATTTTGTCTTTTAGTGCCCAGGTGCTGTAGTTTTGTCTTCTAGTTGATTTCCCTATTACTATAGCTAAAACTGCCTAAAATTTTTTCCTTTGCTTGATGGACTTGCAACATTCTTCATTGGATCAAACGGGCTCATCGATGACTGGCATCAATGGATTGGTTGCCCCTGATTAAGGCGGACAACCCCTTAAAGATCATCATCATCTGATGAAAAGTAGGACAACTCCCTTATGCTTTCTTCAAGGCCACTCCCTTGCATTTTGTCATTGAATTCCTTGACAGAGGCCTTCTTCTAATGCCAGATCTATTAATGGGTGCTACGAAGAGAGGTGGGCATAAAGCTATGTGTTTTCCATGTTCAACTTTCTCAATGGGTCTCCTCGATGGACCTGCGGTAGGCTTCTTGAAACCTGCATACATGAAGTGTCGTATGTTCTTTCATACATAAATCAAGGAAAATGTTAGTCAAATCTTGCAAACTCCTTGTTAGATCCATTCATGCATCGTCAAAATATCATAATATTCATATTTTGAGCTCATTTGGACCATAAACATTAATGCGTGCTCTAGACGGGCCGGGTTCTGAGGTGGACGATGAACGAAAGGTGAAAGGAAGGTGAACTATGAATGAGGAACAATATTCCCCAAGGCTAGGCCCAGAAGCACCAATAGAAGTTGGGCGACTGACGGAAGGAAAAATGGAAAAGGAGAGATGATGTTCTGAAAACGGCCATGGAGAGGCCGGATTCTAGAACAACCAAGGATGGACGAAGTTCCCAGAACAACAGTGGAGGGATAGAGTTCTGGAAATGGCCACGGAGGGGCTAGGTTTTGGGAACAGGATGCCGGGTGGCGGATGGAAGGCAGAAGGTAGGCGGACGACAAACAAGGAACAACATTCCCCAAGGCCGGGCCCGGAAGCATTGACGGAAGTCGGGTCATGGACGAAAGGCAAAACGACAAAGGAGAGATGGAGTTTGAGAAATGGCCACGGAGGGGCTAGGTTCTGGGAGCTAGAATGTTGGGGTGGATGGATGAAAAAATGGCAAAGGAGAGATGGAGTTCCAAAAATGGACATGGAGGGGCCAATTTCCATAATAGCCAGGGACAACGAAGTTCCCGGAACAGCCGTGGAGGGACGAAGTTCCGGAAACGGCCACAGAGGGGCTGAGTTCTGGGAGCTAGAACATCGGGGGTAGACAGATGAAAAAATGACAAAGGAGAGATGAATTTCCAGAAACAGCCATGAAGGGGCCAAGTTTCAGAACAACCAACGACAGACGAAGTTCCCGGAACAGCCGTAGAGGGACGGAGTTCTGGGATGAAAATTTTCAACTTCCCAAAACTAAACGAAACCTTGGTAGTTCACTAAGGCACCACAAAAACATCCCAAATGCATGGGAAACTTGTCCCCACAGTCAAAATGAAGGAAAAAGTGAACCAAGTGAGCGGGGATGAGGCCCGGAGGACACTGGGGCAACGAGCGAAGGGAAACCCATAGGGGCACTTCCGTGAAAGCAAAAGACTTAGCAAAACTTAGGTAGGTGAATTTAGTCAGGGTAATTTTATCATTTGACAACACATGACCAATCTAGGCTCCAAGAAAGGGGCACCCAAAATGAGACAGGAGCAAAGCAGCTCGTTGGGAGCGAAAAGAGGGGGTCCTTGCCTATGATGGGGTGTGTGTGGAAAACATGCACAACAGATGGAAACTCATTGGGGAAATGCTCTAGAGAATTTTGATGAAAAACTAGAATCACAAACCCAGAGTCTCTGGTTCTGATCTTCATGCTCAACCAAAGGATAAAAACCACTAGTTAATCCAACCTTCAGTATGCTAAAAATCCAAGTGTGTGCAATTGCATCAATTCCCATCCTTCAATTGCTATAGGAACCCAAGCTCCATCAAGTTAAGCTACGTAGTTTATTATAACTCCAAAATCATCTGGGACATTGCCTCACTACCAGTCAGGTGTCCATAGCCCCGATGAGGTTATCATTATGATTCTCCTGAGCATTGCTCTACTGCCGGTCAGGCGTCCATAGCCCCGGTAGAGTTATTTGTATACCCCTGAAAAGCTGAATTTCTTTTCTTTTGATTTTCAATATTTTTCCTTCTTTCTTTTGTTTCTTTTCTCTTTTCAGTTCTTTTATTTCAACCCGCAAGTGATGAAGCTCGCGCTTAGGGCTGAGAATCATAGTGGCGCTGGACCAGAATATTAGATTTTTCACTTAACTAGACCTCACAAAGGACCTACACTGACCGTCAGATTCTTAAAATATGTGAGAGATATAAGATTCCAAAATACTTCAGAATTAGACCAACCAATGACCTATCCACTTTGAATCAAACATCCAGATCGCTTGACATTAACAAAAGACCCTCACCAACCACTCTGAAAACTTGATTAGAGTTTGACAAAGAAATACATAGAACAACCCCAGGTGATAAGTATGGTTGTTGTGCGCACAAATGTGCCCAACTAAAAGAAGAGGGACCCCGAGCAAAGCAACAACAAAATAGAAGCAAAGAAAATGGAAAGCAAACACCAAAACTAACCAAAGCAGGACAATGAAAGAAAACAACGAAGAAACTACCCTAAAGAAAGCAACCCACAACAAACCAACTAACCTAAGGAAAGCGGGAAAGCAAAGTATTTACAGGAAGCCTACACTACTCAAAATGAGCTATGTACAAAGATATTTACAAAGAATTATGTTCAGGCAAGGCCAACCGACACTCATGCCCATTGGATTTCGCAACGCATGTACAAGCAAACGAGCAATTGTTATAGTTCTCAACCATGCAAATTTATCCTTATATTTAGAGAAAATAAATTCAATATTGCAGCATTGAAATTCTACCCCAACATCACGAAGAATCAACAATTGAGGAGGCTCATTAAACCCATGATTAATCCATAAACACGTTTGTTTTTCCTTTTTCCCATAATCAAAATGGTAAGTGCAACTATGACAATTAACAGGAGAAAGGAAGGATAGAACCTGGATTTTTTCACATGGAGGTGGCAACATTTGACAATCAAGAGCAAGCACTACATTGTCAATCGTTGCATCAACAACCTCGAGCGAGCATGGTGGAGGGCGCAACATTTTAGGAATCAAGCCTTCATAAGGTAGGGAGAAGGGGGCAGCAAACACTTCTTCCACGTCTTGTGTGGGATCAACATTCCCTATCGGCTATTCTTTGAGAAGACAAAATTCATCTCGTTGATCTTCTGCAAACCAAGTGTCCACTTGATTGTTCTCCTCAAAAGGCAGCACGGTGTCCCACTTCCTTTCCCAAGCATTGTCCTTATTTTTGTGGTGTTCTATGTCATGGTACAATGACATCCATGAATCTATCCTATTGCAACCATCTAAATATGAAGGAGGATCAACAATGATCATGGCAGAAGGACTGCAAGTTGCATCTTGTAGTTGACAAGGTGCTTCATTTCTATTGGTAGCTATCTCAACACCCTGGCCTTTGTCTTCTTCTCTTTGTTGTTCATGCATCTCATCACAATGTTCACTCATTTCCCCTTGTTCACTATCACTATAGATGGAGAAGGAACCCCTCTCTCGATCTGGAAACTCTAGTGCATCACTGTTCGGAGGCTCAAGGAGTATTTGCTCTTCCTCAACATGAGCATACCTCTGCAGTACAACTCCTAATGAAAAGAATTCTTCAATTGATGGCACCTCATCAAGGGGACCAAAATCCACCATGTGATTTTCCTCCAAAGACTCGCCATAAAGCCCATTGTCCATGGTGCACAAATGCTCCTCAAGATGAAGAAATTCTTGATGACTGGTGGACAACCTTCTTGTTTGATCTACTTCATCGCTCAGAAGCTTGAGATTGTATTGTTGTCCTTCTTCTATTGCTGTCCCAACATCCTCTTGAGGACTACCTTCAACTAGACTTTCACTTGGCTCGGGCTCTTGATCCTCACGTTCCATATTTAAAGTAACTGGAGGAAGTGGTGTGCTTGGTTGCCTTGCTTGTTTTTTGACTTGCTTGATGGCTTCTTGGCACAGTCTGCATGTGAACTCTGAGTGCGATGAATCATGAAATCTGCATCAATTCAACAGTAGCAGTACCTCCAAATCCACTTGGTATTTTATCTCTAACCAATCCTTTGCTAATCTGGAGACGATTTGGTCATATCTTTTCGCTATCGGGTCTTCATCATCACTTGAAAAAGAAGCTTGATGGTAAACAGTCATGGCAAGTGGTTGTTCCCACTCCTCCAAACTTTCATTTTCAGATTCTTGATCGCTGTCATTTATGAAAGAGAGGTCTTTTAATCTAATCTCACTTATTTCTTCATCATCATTCTATGTTGTCCCAAGGCTATCAACCTTTTCCCCTTGCTGATTTTCCTCTTTCTGATTTTCAGCATCCTCATGAGCTACTGCAAACTTTGTTAACCCATCCTCAACTGCTAATGGCTCCTCCTCTAGATTGTAGGACTATCTCTTACTGGTGAAGGAGAGAATTTTCAACTCCATTCTTAGTGAACCTTCACCAAAGCCTTTTTCTGTCCCAAGGAAATCAACTTCTCCTTCTTGATTTTCAACTTCAGTATTTATTGTCCCAGCATATATTTTTATGCAGCTTCTTGGCTTGACTTGAAGGTGTTGTCCTCCAGATGTTGACAACTTTTTTGCCTTATGGGATGACTCGTCCTCCTTGACAGCTGGCTGCCCCAACATTTTCGAACAACCCTTGAATTGGGTGATGATGTTTGCACACGATGGACACGCTATTTCTGAGTGTGGTGCATTGTGAAATCTGCACCACCTTGACATTAGTACGTCCTCCAATCTTGGTCCACTCTTGCTGCCCAAACATTCTCGGATCAGCTCTTCAAATGCCTTGGCTTCCATGGTTGTCAATTCTTCCTCCGGGTCTCCAAGGGCCAAAGGTTGTTAGATTTCCCAAAAGGGAATTTCTCCCTGTAAGACTCTTTGAATTCTGCTCAAGAAGGTTAGACAGTCCAATTCATTGTTCTTGTGGGTGCCATAAATTCTACATCTATCTGCCAATACAAACTGTTGCAATGGCCTTCTCAATCTCCTATTTAAATCTACATGTAGCTGAGTGATTTTGATTTGCACATGCTATTCCATTTCAACTCAGCTTTTGTTTTCCTTCAAAATTTTTTGATTTTATGTTTTAGCATTAAAAGAGATCTCTCTATCTCAGATTTCTTCTTTGAAAGTGTTCGTTTCAACTTCCAACTTTCAGATTTGTAGCCACAACATGTCATGCCCTCCTTCTAAGGCCAGTTCTGTTGATGTGTTTTTTATGCACTTCTCAACATAGGTAATGCATAGGTGCATCACCTCTCTTGAAAGAAAATCTTGCACAATCAAATTGCAGAACACTATCCCAAGGTCTCTTGTGTGTCAAGTCTTGATATTGCTTGGAATATCTCAGTTGATTTATGTGATTTGTTAGAATCACAAGGCAGACTTACAAATGATTTATAAAGTGAAGTTGGATCTTCAAATGGAATTATTAATATGGGAGAGTTGTTGTATGTTTGCTGTAGGTTCAAACAACAATCTAGAACTCCATTTCAACATCAAATTTAGCTTTATAATGTGCAATGAACCTTGCCTAAGGTTACTTATTAAAAAAAAAAAAAAAAGGGTAGGGAAGAGAAGAGGTTCCTGGACTTGAAACTATGAATGAACAGTGATCATGGAGGCTGCTACAGTAGACAAACTCCCTAAACTGGGTTTTGCTTGGCCAAGAAGATCCTACAGTTACACAAAACCAGTGCAATCTTCTAAGGACTGCAGATTTTTAGTTTGCATACACACATCATGAACATGCAAGTGAACTAAGTTGCAACAATAAAGTAAAGAAGCTTAGACTAGTTTTATAAAGTGATTCATCATCAACAAACCACAAAAAGCATGAGCTGGAAATTCATCAAATACTGTAACAACAAACACCATCATCACTTCCCTTCACAAAAACTAACTACTAAACTAATAGGGAAGTAGAACCATGGACACATAATGAGAAAACTCAAAAGGAAACACCCATAAATCATGCAATGTTGCTTTCTATTGCTGCAGAATGCTTTTACACCAGCTCTCCAACCTTTTACAAATGAGGGGAAGACCCCTATTTATAGTTTTCCAAAGCCCGAATGAATGGCTAGGATTGAATTACATTGTGTGGCCCAGATTCAATTACATTAGGGCTTCACCTACCCCATAATATTCAGCAATTTAAAATACATCTGTTGTATTTTTCCTATTTTGTCTTTTAGTGCCTAGGTGTTGTAGTTTTGTCTTCTAGTTGATTTCCTTTTTACTATAGCTGAAACTACCTAAAAGTTTTTCCTTTGCTTGATGGACTTGCAAAAATTCTTCATTGGATCAAACGGGCTTGTTGATGACTAGCATCAATGGATTGGTTGCCCCTGATTTAGGTGGACAACCCCTTAAATATCATCATCATCTGGTGAAAAGTAGGACAAATCCCTTATGCTTTCTTCAAGGCGACCCCCATGCATTTTGTCATTGAATTTCTTGACACAATCCTTCTTCTAATGCCAACTATATTGATGGGTGCTACGAATAGAGGTGGGCATAAAGCTATGTTCTTTCCATGTTCAGATTTCTCAATGGGTTTCCTCGATGGACCTGCAGTAGGCTTCTTGAAACCTACATACATGAAATGTCATAAGTGCTTTCATACATAAATCAAGGCAAATGTAAGTGAAATCTTGCAAAATCCTTGTTATATCCATTCATGCATCATCAAAAGATCATAATATTCATATTTTGAGCTCATTTGGACCATAAACATTAATGCATGCTCCAGATGGGTCGGGTTCCGAGGCGAACGATGAACGGAAGGCGGAAGGAAGGCGGACAACGAACGGGGAACAACATTCCCCAAGGTCGGGCCTGGAAGCACCGACGAAAGTCAAGCAATGGATGAAAGGGAAAATGACAAAGGAGAGACGGAGTTTCGAAAATGGCCATGGAGGGGCCAGGTTCTAAAATAGCTAGGGACAGACGAAGTTCTCGAAACAGTCATGGAGGGACGAAGTTCTGGAAATGGCCACACAGGGGCTGGGTTCCAGGAGCTAGAACACCGGGGGCAGAAGTAAGGTAGATAGTGAATGGGGAACGACATTCCCCAAGGCTGGTCTCGAAAGCACCAACGGAAGTTGGGTGATGGACAAAAGGCAAAATGACAAAGGAAAGACGAAGTTTCAGAAACGGCCATGGAGGAGCCAGGTTCAGGGAGCCGGAACGCCAAGGGTGGATGGATGGAAAAATGGAAAAGGAGAGACGGAGTTCCGGAAATGGCCATAGAGGGGCTGGGTTCTAGAATAGCCAAGGACAGACGAAGTTCCTGGAACAGCCGTGGAGGGACGGAGTTCCAGAAATGGTCACAAAGGGGTCGGGTTTTCGGAGCCAGAACGTCGGGGGCGGATGGATGAAAAAATGGAAAAGGAGAGATGAAGTTACGAAAACGTCCATGGAATGGTCGGGTTTCGGAATAGCCAGGGACAAATGAAGTTCCCAGAATAGTCGTGGAGGGATGGAGTTCTGGGATGAAAATTTTGCAACTTTCCGAAACTAAACAAAACCTTGGCAGTTAACTAAGGCACGACAAAAACATCCCAAATCCATGGGAAACTTGTCCCCACAGTCAAAAGGAAGGAAAAAGTGAACCAAGCGAGTGGGGATGAGGCCCAGAGGACGTTGGGGCAATGGGCGAAGGGAAACACGCAGGGGCACTTCCGTGAAAGCAAAAGACTTAGCAAAACTTAAGTAGGTGAATTTAGTCAGGGTAATTTGATCATTTGATGGTACATAACCAATCTAGGCTCCAAGAAAGGGGCACCCAAAATGAGACAGAAGTAAAGATGCCTGTTGGGAGTGAAAAGAGGGGGTCCCTACCTACGACGGGGTGTGTGTGAAAAACATGCACAACATCAGGTAACAAACATAACAAGAGCATGCAACGGTCCTCCTCCTCTATCTTCACACCCACATATGCCAACTGAGCAACACTCATATTAAATGAGTTAAGATGGTCTACAACAGATGCACCTTCTTCCATCTTTAAGGAGTACAACTTCTTCCTCAAGAATACCTTATTTACCAGAGACTTTCCCTCATAAATATCACCAAGCTTCTTCCATAATGAAGTTGTAGACTTCTCCTCATAGATGTTTAGGAGTACAAAATTGGACAGACTAAGTCTTATTAGACCTCTCGCTTTTCTATCTGCAAGGTCCCAATGTTCTTGCTTCATACTTTGTGGCATAGTTCTAGACATAGCAACCCAAAGGTCTCTATCCACAAGCAAGTCTTCCATTTTGAGTTTCCATAACTCAAAGTTGCCACCATTGAATTTTTCAATCTCTACTCTACCTGATGTACTCACCATCTCAAACAGAACTAGGTTCTAACTTTGCAAGACTCCCACTGGAACAATATTAGCACAAAAAACCAGCCTTACTAACAAGGATAACACAACTGGCCAAGCTCTGATACCACTTGAAAGGAAAAGTAGAGGGTGCATAAACGCTTTCCTAATGCTAAAAATATAGAGGAGAAGTGGAAAGACCTATTTTAAAACTTCTTAAAACAACTGAGATGAACACATACAAAGTAACAAGAGTAACATAAAATAAGCAATCATAGAGATAAACCAGATTTACATGGGAAAACCCTGTCGGGAAAAAACCCCCCACACCAAGAGAAGATACTTTTTATTACAATAAAATAAATTGAAAAACAAAGCTCACAGTCCTCACTCTCTGATAGTTAGCTCACAGCAGTAGACTTGAGTTTTCATGCACTCACTGTTACAATACTTCTTTCAGTATACAATGAATACTTCTAACCTCTTTGTCACATCTTCATCGTCACCCTTAGTGACTATATATCAATGTCATTGACTATACAAGTCTTACATCGCATTAATCAAACCAACCAATCGCATGCCTTAATAATGCACCGTTCATCCAATCAAGCAAACCGATCTTTTGATTGATCTACCCTGCAAACATGCATCAGGCCACCCTGGAATTAACTCTCTTGACTTAATTAGATTTTGTCATCACCTGAAACATGTCTTGCAATTACTTCTTTCACCACTCCAGACTTCAACCAATAAGATGTTGATATCTTTCCACGTGTTGCCTCTCTATTTGTTCGCCACTTCTAGTCAAGTCTGACCGGTCAACACAACTGTCAAACATCTCTTACCACACTACCTCATCGAGCCAAAGAGGCCACCACAGTATGCCAGTGTCACCGCCCAACCACAGGTCCCTTCTAACACCCTTGCGGTACTGAGGTAGTGGCTTGTCTTCCAGCCCGTCGCTTAACACTGCGTCACTGCCAAGCTCAGATTGAAGTTATGTGGAATGGTAGTGCCACTGCCCAACTGTGAGGTTGAGGAACACCTCCCACGGTATGAAGGTAACTGCTAGAACCTGCAGATAGACACACCGCTCTACCTCGCCTTGACCGTAAGACCTTCGAGGTAAGGAGGTAACCATTATCTTTGACCACCAATGCTTATTGTGCCACCGTGACATGGCCAAGAGGCCATTGTGGTGTGGTGGTAAGCGCCCTTCGCTAATAGTTGTTATTCACTGTGGCCACCGTGCCACCAATGAGCACCCTCTGAGGTAGACCTTCACACAGACCACGCCCATCCACCGCACTACCGCCAGCCCAAGACGGAGACCCCACAATATGGTGGTAACACCGCCCAACCATGGAAAGACTGACAGAGGCCCACGGTAAGGCGGTAAAACATTTGACCGTGCCTCTAAGAAAAGCTCTCAGCGGTAGAGAGGTAAAGGTTGAGAAAGGTGATAATTTCGCCAAGTCTTTTCAGAGGTTCAAGCCAGAAGTTGAGGCACCTGTTCCCAACAAAAACATCTATCAAAAACATCTATGCTTATATTTTATTTATGTTATATGTATAAGGCACTTATGTATCATGACTTGTATTCAATGCAACACTAAAGAGCTTGTCTATATGAAGTATGCATATTGGACACCTTCGACATAGATAGTTCAGGACATTGTGAATATATATATATAAGAGAAACCTTATAATATTCGTAGTATCCTTGTCACTGTGGGATTCACACAAATATTAAGGGAAGCATTGTGATAACAATAACAGTAAATATGATGTCAATATTAAAATTATAGTAACATTAAAATTAATATTATATCTATGATATTAATATTAATATTATCTATAATATTAATACTAATATTATAAATAATAGTGATTAATATAATATTAATATTGATAGCGAGAGCAATATTAGTATTAATATTATCAATGATAAGTAGTAAAATTAATATTAACAATTAATGGTAATAGTAAGATTGTGATTACTGTTAATGATGATGACAAGTATAACATTAATAATAATCTCTCGAAAAGCATTAAGATTGATATTACTATTAATATTAATAAGGATATTGCTATCGACATTACAATTAAGATAACATATCATACAAATGGAACATGTAGAAATGGCTCTGCAACGTTTGGGCGAGATTAAGCACGAACAAGGATTTTTGAAATCCTCTGTTCAAGGCGATGAAGATGAGGGGGATCCTAACATGAATGGTCTCATTGCTATTCTGGTTTCTGCTTGGTCGGAGGTTGATGTGCTACTCTTGGAGCATTCTCCTATTGTTGTCTCTATTGTGTGGTGGTCTGGGGTTGTGGGTGTTGCATTGGATTTTATCCTTCTCGTGGACCTTCCCCATGTTGTCTCTTCTTGCAGTGATGGCATTATTGCCTTTCCCATCGCCTTGTCATTGCTTGGATCCCCTATTCTGGTGGTAGTTGCATTCCTCTTTGACCACTCCTTGTCTTGTGTCTTTCTGGGCATCATTGCTGGGGTTGGTTTCTTTGCCTTTTGTGTGTCGTTCCTCAATGGAATGGCTTGTTTCCTAACATTTTTTGGCCTTTCTTTGATGGAAAGGTATGTTGCTCTATTAGTTTTGTTTCTTGTATCCTATATTGGTTGGCTTGCTTTGTTCTTGACTTGGATTTTGGCTTTGGGGAGGGGCATGGGAAGTTTATCTTCCCTTGCTGTTGTGGTTGATAGTGTCTGGGTATGCTTGGTTGAGGTTTTTCTTTCTTCTTTTCCCTTGGTGTGAATTGTTTCATTAATGGGGCTTGGCCCTCATTGGACTGGTGGGTGGTTTGGATTGCTCTGGGCCCTTAGGGTTTCTGGTTATCGGGTGCTTTGTCGCCTTTAACCTTTGGTGTTGTCTCTTTGTAGCATCTCTGGGTTTTGATTTTGGATTTGGCAAGCCTCTGGAAGGTTGTGCATGATGTTTTTTCTGCTATGGAGGTTGGTTTGAAGTGATTATCTACCCTCCTTATTTTGGGTGTGTGCTTGCCAGGACCCTGGTGTGGCCTCTTTCTTTGTCAGTTTGAGGAGTGTGGGTTCTTTTTGTAAGTCCCCTTGGTGGTTAAGGAGACCTTTCCCTATTTTATTTTAGGGGGTTTTGTGCTTCAGGAAGGCTTCCTGGATGGTGGAAGTGATTCTTTTGGTGCTTGTGTTGGGTTGGGGGAGGAGGCTTTGCCCTGTCTTGGTGTTGATGTACTCTCTCTCCTTTTTTGGCTACTGTGGCGTGGCTTGGAGAAGTCTTGTTCCTTTTGGGGGCTTGATTTCTTTTTTCCCTGATGGGATTCCTTTGTGGCTTGTGGTGGCTTATCTTCTTGTGGGGGTTCCCCTGGTTTTTTGGTTACCCCTTGTTGTGGATGGTGTTTTTTCTATGGAAATAACTGAGGGTTTTATGGTGTTTCAGGCTGATCATGTTGTTGGCTGGGAGGTTGTTGTGATTATTCCTATTTCTTATTTTTGGATGCCTTGAGAGGAGGTGTTTACCGGTGCTATTGGAGTGCTTGCTTTCTACCATGTTCTTCAATCATTATATTCAATAGAGGTGAATATTTATCCTATTGAGGTAGAGCTAGGGGTGGTTGATATGGTGGGAAGAACTTCTCTCCTTTGTTGGTTCCTATTGAGGCAGAGCGTGCTTGTTTTGGAGGGAGTTTTCTTTGGTAGTTTTGGTCCCCACTTCTTCCTTTCTTATAGAGGGGAGACCCATCCTTTTGAGGTGGAGTCAGGGTTAGTGTCTGGTTGGTTGGAGAAATTTGAAGAATGTTTCTTTGCAGCTTCTTGTGGTTTTTAACCCTCTTTGGGTAAGAAAATGTTAGGCTCAGTTTTGTTTTATTTGAGTGAAAGGTTTGTTGCAGTACAATTGATGTAGGTGATTTGTGACTTGGTCATTTCAGGCAGTCCTTTGGACCTGTAGTATTGTGGGTTGGTTCTGGGCTCAATAGGATTGGTTTTTTTCCTAAGTGTTCGTTTTCTCCTGGTAGTGTTGCCAGGTTTGGGTTGCTAGTTGTCTTTGTCTCAGGACTGTTGTTGGTCCTGAGTGTTCTGTCTCTCCTGGTCCTTCTAACCAGGTGTTGTTAGTGTTTCTCTATGATGCTATGATGCCTTCATTGGTACTATTTTGTGGGAAAAGTTTGAGGCTTTGCTGCTTAGAAGTGTCCTTCTCTTAGCTCTTTAAAAGGTTCTTGGTCCTTTCAAAACCTTGCTTACCTTATCAAAAACATTACAATTAAGATGGAAATTAATAATACTATAGTTTCAATGATAAAGTTAATAATAACATTGGGAGGATAACATTATTATTAATAATAAAGGGTAATATTAAGGGTAACCTTAATATTTATTAAAATGATAATAGGTTAGAATAGGAAGTGATACTAAATTTGGTAAATGTGATATAATCATAGATATTAAAAGAAATAACTAAAATCAAGATAAGGTTGTCAACCACTAGGACCAATGGTGTTTGGATCAATGGGATAAACAATAGTTATTTCAAGACAAAGTCTTGGCCCATTATATCTTAATAAATGATATTGTTGCTAACTTGAACCTTGAGATGGGAATCAACATCACGATAAATTGTTAATAGTCCTAAAATAAATGAGGAGGTTATTTGTATCTTTTAGGAAACTATCATTAGAAGTTTCATCATTAACCTAGATAGTAACCCTAATATCTTACCTAAGAATGATAATTATTCAACCCCATGTAACCTAGTTCCTAGAGCTGATCTATTCTTCATTTAAGGGTGCATGCAATGAACTCCACACACCCGAATATGTTTATTCCCACACATCGCTCTAGGGTTACCTATCAATAGTGATGTTGCATGAGAAATATCACTTGATGTGTATAGTGCACTATTATTCATGTGTATGGTTTGTATATTCATAGTGTTTCAATGTTAATGTTACAATAAAATGATGGGTGTGTTTTTTCCCTAGGGTCAAATTTAGGGCATTACAACTTGTACCTCCAAACATCATGGTGGGTTGGGGATCAAGAGAATCCAAAAAATTAAATAAGGCTTTATTAGTGAAGGTTTGGTAGTACTTCTCAAAGAAAATAAGGAATGGTGTTCCATAATGAAATATAAATACTTAGGTAATAGGTAATGACCACTCTACTCACCTCTCCCAATATCTATAATGGGTCAATTATCTAGAACAATATGCTTAAGTCCAAGTGTCTTTTACAGAAGAGGTTATTTGGAAGGTTGGTGATGGGAGGAAAATTGATTTATGGGTTAATAAATGGTTGGATCCTCTGCCTCTTGCTTCTAATCATTCTTTTAGTGGTTTTCATAACATATCCATAATATGTTTTAGAATATATGTCAAAGATTATTTTCATAGAAGTGGGATTTTATTCAAATGGAAGAACCTCCTTGAATATTGCCACAATCAGGTTCACTTAAGAGACATTTCTTTGGGCCTATAATCCATATTATCTAAGACCAAAATCCCTATCTTCCCTATTGATGATAAAATTATTTGGTGTTTGAATAGAAAAGGTTCATTCTATATTAAGTCTACTTATAGTTTGTTGTTGGAGCCCCCTGCTAAGGAATATTTTTGGAAAAAGGTTTGGATTCAAGCCTCATCCCTAAAGTTAATTTATTTTGGTAGACCATTACTCATAAAATTCCTTACAATAAAAATTTGAAAAAGAAAGGCTTTCAATTATCTAATCTATTTAAAAAGTGAAGAAACCACCCCCACCTATTCTTCCACTATGACTTCTCAAGAGCAATTTGGGAAAAAAATATATATGAAATTCAACATGTGTTGGGTATGTAATGACAATCTTCTAAGATTTATCGAAAGGTTGATAGCCCCTATTCTCTTTTTCAATACTTAAAGATATTTTGAAACATGTTCCATCACCTTGTGTGGAGATTCTAGAAGGAATGAAACAATTATAATTTTAGGGATAAACAAATTCTTGTGAAGGGGGTTTTCTCCTCCTTCTATAAACTTATTAACGAAAATTTTCTTAATTCTTTCCTTAAGAAGGTTGAGTTCTCCCTATCCCCTATTGAATTTCACATCACTAGTGACTTTGAAATAAAAATGACAAGGCTAAATCTGACATGTTTATGAATTTGAGGCATGCTAATACATATTGGAAACTACCCCCTTGTGTTAGGTCAATTTGAACTTTGATGAGGCTTCAAAGGGAAACCCTAGGCCTACTATTCTTTTTAGATTATCGATCGAAGAGATATTATCCATGGAATCTTCATGTGACACCCATCTCTCTTTCTTTTGCATTACTTAAGTTTTATATAAGCCGCATGAAAAATTGGGTTCAAAGATAACAATAGAGCCAAGTGTGAGGGATTTTAACACCACATATATATTTAAAGGGGCAATATAACTATTCCTTCTATTATTCATTTATTATTTTCTTTTTTACTCTATCTTTCCTCCTGTTTAACCTAATTTTTTGTAGCTATTGAAGGGATATGGTGATAGAGTATTGGTTAGACATAGCTATTGCCCTTCCTCTGGCAAGACCCACAAATTTTATCCTCTTTTTTTGTTCTCTGTTAATATTTCTCATATCATTTATAGACCTGCAGGTTTCGAGGATTGGGTCGATGACCATATGTAAATGTTGTGACCTTTTAATAAAATATGGAGAGGCTTGTCCCTCACCCCCTTCCATAGAATCTAGCCTGGTGGGGAGGGGAGTAGGGAGGTTTACACACCTTCTCTTTCAATATAAAGGTAATCAATTCCATTCATACATATATTTTCATTTTTTATTATAGTTTAATTTATTATTACTTGACTAGATACCTCCTTTAGCAAAGGGACAAGTAACCAGGATGAAAAACTATAGCTACACCTAATGTATTGTTGCTTAACCTTGAATGAATAGATTACATACAAGAAAAGGGTCGAACAAAGTATTATCTCTTTCTTTACAAGTATCCTTATATAGACAAAAAACCAATGATCTTCCATTCTATCTTAATCCAAGTGTAGGAACAATATACTGTGCTTAACATCATATAAGTATGCATAACTCAGTTGATAAATAGCTACAACTTTATTTTTTGCACTCTAAGTAAAGCTCTATTTTTCTAATGAAACAAATACACTAAATAATTATTTGAGATTAAGTAAGATAAATGCATATGTATGGACACCCATTATAATTCACTAGCACAACCATGATCTTATTTTTAAGGTAAATACATGTTAGGAATATATTTAAACAACATCTCTGAGTCTCCTTTTTATAGATAATGAAATTCTTATGTCAAAAAATCTAACAATATCACTTTTTACTAATTTATTTATAACACACACATGATGCAACAACAACAAAGCTATTTTTTTGTTAAACTGAAAGAAAATAGTCACAAATGAATTCCGTTCTTCTACAATCATGAACCATGGTAGTGTATTATGTATTTAGGGTTGTTTTCATGTCTATTAGGGTTTTATTTTTTATGCTCTAGTCCTAAAAAACTATTTATTTCATTGGCTCTATTTATTTTATTATAATCTTATGTTAACCAGTCAACCAGGTTCCCAGTCTCTTAAGTTATGTTCAAACCCATTTATGTTCATTGAGTAATTGGACCCTCCTATCCTTAGAAACTTCTTATAAATATTTATGCATATACAAAATTAAATAGCTTAAGTGATTCATGCATATAACCTTTTTATTGGATTTCACGCTTCTATGGGTTCTTACTCATAGAATAAAGTAAGAGTTGTGGACTTGTAGAAACATGAAATGTGGAATTATTTCATTTGATCTCATGAGTGCATGGGTCTAATGAGATAGGTCCCAACTTAGGTTGCCAACTCGCAAAAGTTTGATATTTGGCCTTGTTAGTGCCACGATGGTTGATGTATCTCACCCCTTCAAAAGTTCTCCACTTTGTGGGCCAATGCGGATGACACATAAAATTAATGACACAGAGTACCCCTATTGGTTTTATTTTCAAAGCATGTCAAATTCCAATAAATATTTTTCAAACTTTGTCAATGCAATTTGTGATTATCGATTCTTCTCACGGGTCTGAAGATCAATAATACATTTTCAAACTTGAGGAACAAATAGTGGAATGCTCCTAGTTCACATGAACGAGAAATAATGGTAGAAGTGACTATTTTTGACCTAATCTCTTGATAAATTCACTTAATAAATGTTTTCACTTGATCATTGAGACAAGTTATTCTACATTACACAAAAATTGGAGAGCGAATCTTGGTCATTTTTCAGCTTCAACAACAAACTAGGGTCTCCTATGTGATATACAAGTAAGTTCATTTTATTGAGATTTGGTTCATAAAATTAGAATCTCCAACATATAGGGTTTGTGTAATTATAATTGTAAGAAAATAAACTATTTGAAGGATAAACAAACAACAAGCCCTAGTTAAAATTGTTAAGCCCTAGGTTAAGAATTTTAGAAAAATGAGTCAATCTAAGGGCTAGTCCTTAATATCAAAGAGTCCTCTTGATGATTATTTAATGGTTTAGTTACCAAAATCATCAAGAAATGCAATGCATTCCTATAGGGTAGGTGTTTCATCAAATATCATGGTGGAAAATGGTAGGGAGTGTAGGAATCCTAAATCACTATTACTTGATGGAGCTGTTTTAGCCATTGGTATAACAAAAGAGATTCTCATGTCTCTATGTCAAATGTTTGGGTATATGACTATGACCAATGGCTTAGTATGGGCTGACTACACTTGATCCATGAGGATTCAAAGTATATTCAAGCCACTAAACATCAGTCGCAATAGAGATCATTCAATTTAAACAAAGATAAGAAGGCATTGAAACTATCATATTAAAATACGAAAGCTTGATAAACCTCTAATATAATCCATCAAAACTTATTCTATTGGGGGAGTGGTGTCACATTGATGTTGAATGGTGACCCTTTCCCAATAGCGTGGATAAATGAGCTTGTTTCGATTGATTCTATTGAAGATAATCGACGAAACCGATGATAGGTGTGTGTGAAAACATGATTTTAAAGCTAAATAAACATGATGCAAGCTATTCTAACATGATCTATGCTAATATGATAAATATGGGTGTATGAAAAACTAATCTAAATGCAGTTTAAGCTAAAAATATTGAAACCCTAATTATACAGTATACTAAATGGATGCATTTATGTTATCATGGAAGCCATTAATGGAAGCTAAGCTAATGATGCAAGTAAATTAAGCTAAAATATGCTAAAGAAGTGCTAAATATGAGTGCAAGTGAAGGTGATTTTAATAGCATAAGTTTTCTCTTAAAAGATGGATGGATGAGTTTCAACAGCATAAGTTTTATTTGAAAAGGTGGATCCATTTGTCTCCAAATAGTGACCTATTTATAGGAGAGAAAATGAGAAATGAAGGGTTAAGATTAAAAAGGTTAATCAATGGTAAAAAACGGAGGAGAGATGAAACATGGATCATGGATTCTCATCAATGGATGATAATTGATGATCACATGGATCAAGAAAAGAATTAAGGGTTCATATTCTTCCAAACAAACACACATTCAAAACTTGCACAAGAAGTCTTGTAAGTTTGTTATGAGGGAGAATATTCCTTTTTTCAAATGAGTGAAGAGAGAATATTCTTTGGAATATTCTCATGGGTGAGGAAAATTAGATATTTAGCAAATTAAAACAAAGTTTTAATGTGCAAAAGAGGAAGGAATATTCCATGGGAATATTCCTTTTGGAGGAATGTGCAAAGGAGGAATATTCCCTTGCAAGTGGGAGAATTAGATTAATTAGTAATTTGATAATTAAATAAAGTTTTAATCATGCAAATTAGGGGAATTAAATGACATTCATTAAATAAATGATTTACTGAAAAAAGGGAAAGTGTTATGATATTTAATTAAATAACTTAGGGTTATTTAATTAAATAAGAGGACTTAGGAATTTAAATTAAATAACTTGATGTATTTAATTTAAAACGATAAAATGTTAGCATGAAAGGGGATGAATTAATCTAATTAATTTAATTAGGGTAATAGATGAAAATGACATAATTAATTAGCTAGGCTAATTTAATCAACTAAGCAAAAATAGGATGGGTTTTAGGACGAAATGATGTTAGTACATCCGATTCAAGTGCATCATATCACTCAGGACATTTTTAAGTGTCTAAGTTTTTCCCCTCTTTGAAGCGAGGTAGCTGTTGCATTGGTTCAAAGATTGACGTTGATTTGGATTAAAAAATGCTTCTTAAATCAAAAAATCAAAAAATTCCATTTTTTGGATGCCCCATTGCTGCCCCAATGGAAGGAATAAGCTAGTTCCTTTCCCCCTCGAGAAATCGGGTGAAAATTTTGAAATTTGGGTTGATTTCTCGACAAAGGTTAAATATAGGTGCAGGTGCTAAAACTATTGGAAGCTGAATTACTCTAAGAGGGGGGGTGAATCAAAGTAATGTACAAGTTTTCAAACTTTTAAATTCATGAGAAAATTAAACAATGGCCTTGAGACAACTTTATGAAACCTCTTAACTTGCAAAGTGAACTTTAACACATCAAATAAATTTTAGCAGAATGACAGATTGATAAAAGACTTACATAACAATGTCAAAGCATGATATTGATTGTTCATGTAAACTTGATTGAACAATTCCTTTTAATGCTTTATTTTCACAAGCCTTCATGTATATTTTGAACACTTTTATAACATAATGAAATGTTTAGTCAAGTATTAGAGCATTGCATGAATTGTATTGACAAATGACAGAATGAAAAACATTAACACTTAAGCACATGGGTTGAAACACAAATGCATAGATTTCACCACATAACACATTAATTTCCTGAGTGGAAAAACCCTCATGTGGTATAAAAAACCACTTGTAAAATATTCCTTTTATTCATTCAAAAAGCACCAACTCTATAACAATGTGGAGCACCAACTCCAAGCAAAAATTTGAAGCACCAACTTTAATGAAACTAGGAGCACCAACTCCTTTAAAATTTAGGAACACCCATTCCAAGGAGCACCAACCCCTTCTTCAAATCAGATTGATAAATATCAGAGGGTTTCTCTGTTACAATTTATCCCACATACTTCTTTCAAACCAATACACCAAATATCCTAAAGATTCATTATTTGAATCTTTAAAATACCAGATATACTAGTTAAGATTTCTGCATTATGTTTACAATAATTTGAATTGTAGAATATGTGCACAAGTCTCTCAAAATGCCAACACACACACTCATGTTCCATCTCTATTTTTATATACAAATGATCTCATGAATCTTCAACATAAATTCAATATTACAATAACTATTTTCTTCAACCGATTTCTTTTTAACCCTTTATTTGTTTGCAAATAAATAACCAAGGGTTTCAAATCAAACTAATCACTGAACCTTCATTGTTAATATCTTAACAAAAAAACATGATCAAAGCCCATAAAAATGTGTTAACTGTAATACCTATTTAGGGAGGAATGAAAACAAATAAAAACCAACGAAACCATTTGAAAACTTCCAAACTGAAGATCTCCATCAGTTATCTTCCAACTTCCTTAGTCAACACTCTATCTTCTTCCACTCTCAAGCTCAGAAACCTGCTATTACAACTTCATGGTGGTGGCTAGGGTTTTGCAGTTTTACACAATGAACTTTTCCCTAAACTTTTCTCTTTACCTTCTATTCTGAAAGACTTTCGAGAAATTTTGAGTTTTACATAATGCTTTGAAATACATAAATGATATTCATTATCATTTGAAATATGACATAATCATTTTGAAATCCATGAGAATACATAATGATGAAAAACATTTTGAAGTCTAAACACAATGAAGCCAATAACAAATAGTAAATCATAGCTACTATCAACTGTCAAGTGACTCAAAGTCAAAAGCCTTACAATTATAACAGTCTCTATCACATGTAGAATGTGACCAAAAAAAAAACTATAACTTCATTTAAGCTTTTTCAAAAAGCTTTGAAACTTCAAAAAGAATGCTGACCCCACAATACTTAACATGCTTGACAAGGGTTCTCAAAAATATCTTAAGTGTTGATTTTATTGCATATTTAAACATGGATCACATTATCTTGAATGCCCAAAAACATTGATAACCAAAAGAATGTACATGAATTAAATTTCATAGAGTATGCTTTGAGCCAAGGTAAACATATTGAAAAGTAAGTGAACCCTTTATGAAGTTATATAAATAAATTATGAATAGAAATACAACATGATAAATTGTCTGTGTATCAAGGATGATACAACCATGTAAACCAAGCATGTAAAATCTGAATAAAGTGAATTATCAATATAAGACTTCATGAAAACTGAAGCTTACCAAATTAACTTCAATCATATATGCCTTAACAATGCCATGTAATCATTGAAATCTGAACATGCCAAACAACCTGTATGAAAGAATAACCCCATGTGAAATATATATCCTTTGCACGTGAATCCAAAAAGATCAGTACCACAAAACAAAACTAAAAGTAAACCATATGTCCACAGAGTGTTGAATATGCCAAGATTGATTACAACAATAACCAAATGCACCAAGTACCATAATTCCAATACCAAACCAAGTGTCAACCAGCTTCTCATAAGAATTGTCAAGACAATATGTCACGCTGATGGAAATAGTAATGTCAAAACTTATGCATTATAAACCATATGATAAACCAAGGATCTCATTACCATATAAGATACCAATAGAAAACACTCTTTCTTTTGAACCAAGCTGAATGCTTCAGACAATAGTACTACCCTGTAACCATCATGTCCAACCAAGATCATATAAAATCACCATGTGAACCATCTGAAAAACATCATGTGTAACATACCAAATATCAATCCATGTTATCATGCCTATTCCCCTTAAATAATCAATTTGAAACACCATGACTTGTAATCAATTAGACAACAATATGACAAACATTCATCAAGATAAATCAATCACTAACTGCATATCATAACACCAACTAATGCAACTGCATAACCTCATAAAATAATTTTGGCATCAAGGAAAAACTAACATACAAACAACTAAAATCCAACAAACCCCCCCTTTGTCCTTGATGGCAAAACATATACCATCTCTCCCCCTTTTTGCCTCAATGAAAAATACTGAAAGAAGAGAATGTGAGATCCCATGAATATAAACAATGGAGAAGCCAACCAATTATCTAATACAATAACCAGCTGCAAGTAGAGAAAAAAATAAAACATAGGAGAGCTATGAATTTTTTTTTGTAGACCTAAGCTCCCCCTTTGCTCGGAAATTTATTATCAACTTCACTAAAGCAATCTCATGAACAACTATCATTAAAGACTGTCAACAAGAGTACATTGTAGCAACAAGTTCCATAATCAACATTGATGCATTAACAACCAACCAAACAACCATTGATCCACTGGCACGATATCAACATAAACCATTGTCATATGTACTACTCCTATTGAGAACAAGATAGCACTGACAACATTGAATAAGAAAAACTGTAAATTATTCTTGTTGTACAAAATACTACTATCAAACCTGCACTTGCTCCTTCTTCATTAGTGAATGTTAGCAAAGAATGATATCAGTATCATTGTATGATTGCAACAATAGCATGTACCACCATTCAATAAAACATTATATATTTCAAGCAATGGTATTCCACAAAAGTTCCAAAACATTGTCGCAACACCATGGACAATACCATCACCAATAGCCTGTTAAGCTTTTGATTTACTATCCAAGATAACTACTTCTTCATTCTTACAAACTCATAGTCATACCTCTGATTATTTGTATGCATTTGAATATATGAAGAGACGTACTAATGTCCGTACTGGCTCCTGAAGATTTCACTACCCCTTATATTGAAATCACATCACACACATTTCTATTCACTGTCACTTTGATTTAGAATGCAAAACAATGACATTATATGATGTTAATTCATTGATCACCAAACAGATCACTCCACACCGTCCAAGAATGTGAATAAGAACTGTTCATAAAAACATGTTGTCAAAGATACACTCAACAATAATATATTGTCATTTCTAGCATGGTTAGCACATGAAAAGTTGTCAACAATTAACATGCTCAACACCAAACAAACCATAACAATACAAGAAATCACTGCTTGTGTTATTGAGCTTATTGTCTCTACAAGTCATTGTCACAATCATTACACTTTTACAAATCCACTGTCACAACAAGCTAAGTAAACAAGAGGTAATTTTCATCATTGCAACACTACATACTATTCCAAAAATCAATGACAATATAATCAACATTGAACTATCCTAGATTGAAAATAATCAACATGTTGTTGGAGTATCATGCATAAGAAAATAGAGATAAATTCCATTTCATGATATCATTGATATACCAAATTCAAACTCCACCTTGCAATAGGAAATTTTGAGCTGCTTATGATATGCACCATAAAATTTGTGTCCCTTTACATTCAACCTTTAAATTACCATCAAAACTTTTCTAGGTATGCAACTTATTAAGAATATCAACCAAGTTAGCCAAAACCTTCACACCTGATCTTGTTATGATCCTGTTACTGTAGAATGCATTGCAAGAAATAAACATCCACATTGTCAAATGAAATGAAACTTACTATCTGATTTTGAATATTGTGTACAATAACTTATCAAAGTGTGATGAACACATATCCAATAAAAATCATAAAGCTACTGTTATGCTGATTGCTACACACATCACAGTACTTGTTCCAAAGTTATCCTGCCAAAAAAAAAGACATCCTTGATACTCTAAGATCCATTTATGATATGAATATTTGCATGAGAATCATGAAGAATACTATCATGTATACTATCAGTCATATACTAAAAATTCATCAACTGACTGCAACAACAATCACAAAGAAAGTAGTATTTACAAACCAATCTAGTAATGCTTCTATTCAGCAAAAAAGAAAACAATATCTCAGCTCAAACACAATCCTACTTATTTGTTATAAATGATTGTTGACCACAGATATACCACTTTTCTTTCATACTTAACTCACATGGTCCATGAAGTAGACAAACTACACCAAAAATTCAAAAATAATTGTTCTACTACATTCTAAAACTTCTTGGGGATAGAAAATAAAACTTTGGATTACTCCCCCTAAAATCAAACATCCATTAAATGCTAAGAGATGATCCTTGTGCATCACACACAAGACTGAGTCCTTTCTTCTCCTTTTCTTTCTTTCTTCTCCATACTTGTAGAGGATTTGTATTCTCCTTACTCAAGGCATTCTTTTCCTTTTGTTTGAACATGTAGTCCCTAGATGGCTTTATCAAAATTTTCTTATACCATTGTGCTTTGTGTCCAAACCCATTACACGTATAGCATATAATAATTTTGTCTAGACCCAAGAGAGAATAATTTCTTCTAGGCATGTTGTATGAACCTCTCTTGACATTTCTCACATGATTATGACTTTTATTCATCCAACAATTTCTTGTACAATTTCTTGCTCTATGTCCATAAGTATACAACAATAGCAATAGCCATGAAATTGAGAGTGGTTATACCTGATAAACATAGATCTTGATGATATTTTTTTCCTTTCATCAACCCACTTATCTTCTATCTGAGTAGCAGCAATATGGTGACCAATATCAACCTTTACTCTTGCTTTTTTCTTGGTTGTAAACTTCTTTTCATCTTCAGTAGAAAATATTGTCTCATGTTTAGATTCTTCTGCAGAGCTTTGTCCAACTTCATATCCCACTCCTATAGAATCCTTGAAATGTTTTTGTATGCCAATCATCTCATTCAATAAATTAGTGCTATGATCAATTTTTTGAATTTTACCTAATTGAACCTTGACACTTTCAAGCTCTTTTCTTAAAGCAACTACTTCTCCTTCAAACTTTAGACATTCAATATTTTTAACCTCCAAATCAGACCTTACCACATCTTCTATCTTCTTACACTCTTCAATTTCAATTTTCTGACTTATAATCATGTCATCTTTAAGAGTTATTTCTTTTAACAAAGAATCATTATCTGAACATTTATTTAAAGAAGCAATCTCATTTTCTAGTTTATTGCACAAATCATCCTTGTTTTTTAACTTGACTTCCAATCCCTCTTCAGTCCTTTTTCTATCAACCATTTCAGCTTTCAGAAATTCCATAATCTTTTTATCATCATTATAATTTTGTATTACACTTTTATTGACATTAACACTTTGTTGTAAGCGTACCTTGAGATCCTGATTTTCTTGTTTGAGCCTTTTAAGTTCATCTAAGGTAGAAAGTAGTTCTCCTTCCAGATCAACCTCATACTCATCATCTTCATATTATTTTTCACCAAATTCTTGTTCAAATTCACTTACTAAGTGATCTTCTTCTTCACCAACTACATGATCACTTTTAGTATCAACTGGTAGGGATTTGATGAAGGTTGATTTATCAACATTTTTCTTGACACTAGGGGATTTCTTTTGACCTTTGTTTCTCTTACACTTACCCATGACAAATACTTCCATGACCAGGAAACCCTAAGTTGGTTAGACTTATGTATGGGTATGGCTCTGATACCAATTGTTGGAAGATGAATTACTCTAAGAGGGGGGGTTGAATCAGAGTAATCTACAATTTTTCAAACTTTTAACTTCATGAGGAAATTAAACAATGACCTTGAGACAACTTTATGAAACCTCTTAACTTGCAAAGTGAACTTTAACACATCAAATAACTTTTAGCAGAATGACAGATTGATAAAAGACTTACATAACAATGTCAAAGCATGATATTGATAGTTCATGTAAACTTGATTGAACAATTCCTTTTAATGCTTTATTTCCACAAGACTTCATGTACATTTTGAACACTTTTATAACATAATGGAATGTTTAGTCAAGTATCAAAGCATTGCATGAATTGTATTGACAAATAATAGAATGAAAAATATTAACACTTAAGCACATGGGCTGAAACAAAAATGCACAGATTTCACCACATAACACATTATTTTCCTGAGTGGAAAAACCATCATGGGGTATAAAAAACCACTCGTAAAATGTTCCTTTTATTCATTCAAAGAGCACCAACTCTGTAAAAATGTCGAGCACCAACTCTAAGCAAAAATCTGAAGCACCAACTTCAATAAAACTAGGAGCACCAACTCCTTTACAATTTAGGAACACCCATTCCAAGGAGCACCAACCCCTTCTTCAAATAAGATTGTTAAATATCAGAGGGTTTCTCTATTACAATTCATCCCACATACTTATTTCAAACCAATACACCAAATATCCTAAAGATTCATTATTTGAATCTTTAAAATACCAGATATATTAGTTAAGATTTTTGTATTATGTTTACAATAATTTTTGTGAACCCCAATTTCATACCTACATAGACATGACAAACCAACACATTAGTTAGTTGATATGCAAGGTAAAATAAGGATTCCCCATGAAATCCATTTTCAAAACTTAAAATAGGAAAAACAAAGAACAAACATGAAATATAAATGAAAACCTAATTTAAGAAATGAAAACTCTTGATCCTATGGGGGAGTTGGTGCCAATTGGTATTTCGAAATCAGCCCTTTCCCAACTCCTTTGTAAGATTTGATGATTTGATCCACTTGATGGTTGAATTCTTGCATAACCTAGCTAAGAACTTGATAAAAATAGATAACAATGGCTATGCTTGGAGATGAAATTGAGTATAATAAGTTTACTCAATTTGTGGATGATCTAATGAGAGGAAGAGTCTCTCATTTATAGATTTCCAAAATGGAAGAGAGAGTTAAAATAAGCAATGTGAGATCATTCAACATCCAATGGCCAAGTGCCACTTGTCAAGATATGAATGGTTGAAGGTTGAGCACATTTTGATCAATGTGCAAGTTTGAATTTTGAATTTGATGAAGTGACATGTTTAGGGGGGATGAAAGAAATGGAGTTAATGTCACTTGGCTCAAGGCCAAGGACATGTAAGAGAAATTAAATGCCTTGTTGGAAGGACCAAGCCCACTTGTACTTTTTGAATTCAAATTGAGGGAATATTCCTTTTTGATGCCATGTGAGGGAAAATGGAGAATTAAATAAATCAAACTAATTGATTTATTGTGCAAGTTGAATTCTCTAGAGGATTTTAGTGAGAGGGATTAACTTAATCAAGGTTTAATTAATTTAATGAAGAATTAGGAGATGTGACAATTTAGACTTAAATTTATGAATTGATTTAAATCAAATTGAGAGGAAGGGTTTAATTAAATAAATGATTTTGATTTATTTAACTAAAGGGGATAATGTTAGATTAAATCAAATAATGTTTAATTTATTCATGTTATTAAGAAGGTTTAGGGATTTTAATCAAATAAAATGATTTATTTAATTAAACAGAGATGTAAGATTAATTAAATTAAATTGATTAATTTAATCACTCGAAGGGGAAAACTTAATTAAATGAATAATGATTCATTAAATTAAGAGACAAAATATGATGAAATGATGAGAGTATGATTTCAGAGGAAATGATGTTAGTAATCAGGATCAAGTGTGCCAAACCGAAAAATGTACATTTTCCATGTCTACAATTTCAATTGCAGAATATGTGCACAAGTCTCTCAAAATGCCAAGACACACACTCATGTTCCATCTCTTTTTTTATATACAAATGATCTCATGAACCTTCAATAGAAATTCAAGATTACAATAACTGTTTTCTTCAATCGATTGATTTTTAACCCTTTATTTGTTTGCAAAGAAATAACCAAGGGTTTCAAATCAAACTAATCACTGAACCTTCATTGTTAGTACCTTAACAAAAAAACATGATCAAAGCTCGTAAAAATGTGTTAACTGTAATACCTATTTAGGGAGGAAAAAAAACAAATAAAAACCAATGAAACCATTTCAAAACTTCCAAACTGAAGATCTCCATCAGCTATCTTCCAACTTCCTCAGTCAACACTCTATCTTCTTCCATTGTTGAGCTCATAAACCTGCTATTACAACTTCATGGTGGCGGCTAGGGTTTCGCAGTTTTACATAATGAACATTGCCCTAAAATTTTCTCTTACCTTTTGTTCTAAAAGACTTTCGAGAACTTTTGAGTTTTACATAATGCTTTGAAATCCAGAAATGATATTCATTATCATTTGAAATCCATGACATAATCATTTTGAATTCCATGAGAATACATAATGATGAAAAACATTTTGAAGTCCGAACACAATTAAGCCAATAAAAAATAGTAAATTATAGTTGTTGTCGAATACCAAGTGACTCAAAGTCAAAAGCCTTACAATTATAACAGTCACTGTCACATGTAGAATGTGACCGAAAAAAAACTATAACTTCATTTAAGCTTTTTCAAAAAGCTTTGAAACTTCAAAAAGAATGTCGACCCCACAATACTTAACATGCCCAACAAGGGTTCTCAAAAATATCTTAAGTGTCAGTTTTATTGCATATTTAAACATGGATCACATTATCTTGAATGCCTAAAAACATTGATAACCAAAAGAATGTATAGGACCCAAATTTCATAGAGTATGCTTTGATCCAAGGTAAACATATTGAAAAGTAACCGATCGTTTATGAAGTTATATAAATAACTTATGAATAGAAATGCAACATGATAAAATGTCTGTGTATCAAGGATGATACAACCATTTAAACCAAGCATGTAAAATATGAATAAAGTGAATTAGCAATAAAATACTTCATGAAAATTGAAGCTTACCAAATTACCTTCAATCATATATGCCTTAACAATGCCATGTAATCTCTAAAATATGAACATGCCAAACAACCTGTATGAAAGAATAACCCCATGTAAAATATATATCCTTTGCAAATGAATCCAACAAGATCAATACCACAAAAAAAAATTGAAAGTAAACCATCTGTCCACAGAGTACTGAATATGCCAAGACTGATTACAACAATAACCAAATGCACATGGTACCATAATGCCAATGCCAAACCAAGTGTCAACCAAATTCTCATAAGAATTGTCAAGACAATGTGTCATGTTGATGGATATAGCAATGCCATAACTTGTGCATTATAAACCATATGATAAACCAAGGGTCTCATTACCATATAAGATACCAATAGAAAACACTCTTTCTTTTGAACTAAGTTGAATGCTTCAGACAATAGTACTGCCTTGTAACCATCATGTCCTACCAAGATCATATAAAATCACCATGTGAACCATCTGAAAAACATCATGTGTGCCATACCAAATATCAATCCCTACTATCATGCCTAATCCCCTTAAATAATCAATCTAAAACACTATGACTTGTAATCAATCGGACAACAAACTGACAAACATTCACCAATACAAATCAATCACCAACTGCATATCATAATACCAACTAATATAACTCCATAACCCAACTAATGCAACTACATAACCTCATAAAAAAAATTTGGTATCAAGGACAAACTAACATATAAACAACTGAAAGCCAACAAAAATAGGCCCCGAGATGCCAAAAATGGCCTCATAAGTGCAAAAAATGGCTCAAAATAGGTTGCAGGATCAACTATAGGCCATAACTGCACGATGAGATCATGAGGTCCAGTTGCGGTAGCAACTAGACATACAGTTAGCCCAAGATATTGGGAGGAGACAACAGTTGGAGGCAGTGACAACTACATCATAGGGCTGGACTATATCTGCTCGGTTGTATAGACAGGTAGTTACCGAGGCAACATATCATCACATGCACTATCATCGTGATGTTCCTTAGGGAATGAGATAGCCTAATTTTTCATAGCAGAGTGGAGCACCACCTAGAGCTGAGGATCAATCATCAGTTAGGGGTGATTCGAGCAACCACTAGGGCTAGCTTGCTTGTGTAGACACTTTTTGATTGTTTTCCCAATTATTTATATAGATAGACATTTGTGGGCTCCTTTTTGATAGCCTCATGGATATTGTACTTTTGATTGATATACATACACTGATTTAGATATTGTACCATGACAATCACCATTTTTTCATATATATATGAGATGATCTAGATTTGATATGTGATGTGCTTTATTTCATGCTTTATGATGTATGGATGCATATGATATGATATGATGCGATGTGTTTATGATATGATTATGTATGGATGCAATGTTGATGGATGTACCTCTTTTATTTATGCAATATGTAATATACAATGATGATCTATGCTGTGAGATATATGAGATGCAATGCAATGCCATGCAATGGATGTGTTATATTATTTTTTCAGTATCTTTTTATGACATGTTATGGGATGGATTCTATGATATGAAATGCTTATGCAATTGATATGGATGCATTTCTTTTTGTGTACTTTTTTATGCAATTTATGAGATGATGATGTATGCATATGCATGTTATAAATGCTCATGATATGCATTCTTATGTAGATGTTCGTACTTATGCTATGATAATGCAACCTATGTTTATGCTATGGCAATGCAATGATTTAAGATGCTTAGAATAACAAATCTATATTACTCATAACAACTTAAATGATAATGATGTTGCAGTGAAATATGTTTTTCTATATTATGATATGATGTGATGATACAAGATGTATGCATGTTAATGATTTGTGGATGCAGGATGGATGCATTGATGATGGTTTTATTGACTATCATGATACCAGGTTAGCGTGGAAAGAAGATAGAAGAATAAAATGAATGATTTTGACCATTGATTTTGATGATTGATTCAAAATTCCAACAAGTACATGATCCATTGAGACTTTATTAGAGATGGTGATGAGAGAGATGATGATTTGCTCATATCTTGGAATTGGGATTTTTCATCATTCCTTATGTTTGATATAACACATAGACACGATGCATCAAGGTATTAATAATTAGGATGATGTTGTATCTAGTGTAATGGACTTTGACTCTACAAACAAATAGGATAGTTCTTGTTCACATCTTGACATACGAAAACCTCATTGGAATGTAGTTCAGTAGTTTAGAATATCTCGGACCAAAGAATATGCAATAGTCAACAATTTACTCTAAACAACCTCCCTACACACAACTAAGCAAGTATACGCCAAGATTACTTTACAAGAATACCCACAAGCACAACAAACAAAAGATAATGATCGATGCCCCATTCCTTTCTCTCTAAATCATTGAGACATCATCGAGAGGTCCTCAGAATGGGTCATTAAGATAAATCATAAGAAAAGATCAAAGGCAAACAACCAGTGTTATCTATATCTCTTGCCAATTTAAATATAGCTAAGGTAATTTCTGATGTTGATGTGCATCACAGGAAGGATGCATCCTAGGACATGCTGATAAAGTTTTTTGATTAGGATGAGGTGTGTGATAACTTGTTGATACAAACTCCATTGAATCGTTTACCTATGATCTAGAATTTAGATTTTGAAACTTAGGTTCTCACTTTATGACTTGTTATACTTGATTTCTACTTGTTTTGCCAAAGGTTGAAGGTGATGATCAATTTTATTATGGGTGAAGGTTTATTACGGGTGAAAGTGAAGTGGGATGAATGTTTTTGGGTTTTTTTGAAATATGTCAATATTTTTGGTATTTTGAAAATGTTTTGAGGTTGTTTTTGGTCTTTTTGACAATTTATGTGGATTTTTTGGTTTTCGGTTATTTGAGGTTGTTTAGGGTTTTCAAATGTTTTCCAATGTTTTGGGGTTTTCTGAGTTTTCAAATGTTTTTAGGGGTTTTCCAATATTTGAGTGTTTAGGGTTTTTTAAAATTTTATGAATGTTTAGGGGTTTTTTCAAATTTTGAATGTTTTTGGAGTTTTCTGATATTTGAATGTTTAGAGATTTTTGAGATATTTGAATGTTTAGGGTTTTTTGAGATTTATGACCAAGAACCTAACCTAAAAGACTATCCTAGGGGCCTCAGGGGCTGATCAAAGATTAGCCTTGCCTACGTTATACACACAGAGATCACATAGTTCGATCAACTTGACTTATTAAAAATGGAATATGAACAGTTGATGGAATGCCATTTTATTATGATGGACTCCTAAGGGATTGACCTAGGGTGTCTTGGGGGCACATCAATGATGGAATTTCCTACACGCAATCTTAGAGACCCATAGTTCGACAAGGTACTATTTTTGGATTTTTGATGTGTTTTGGATGTTTTGGATTTTGACTTTGCAATTTTGCGGATGTTTTTGGATTTTAGCTGTACAAGAATTTGGATGTTTTTAATTTTGCAAGTATTTTTGGATTTTTTGATGAATGTTTTATGAATGTTTTCAGGATTTTCTATGAGACTTCCAATAAACTTAAGATATACATGTTGTCACGAAGGATTGCACCCATATTCTAAGCTTGAAGGCTCAACAATCTCGTGAAACATGGAAACATCTTCGAGCATGTGGGTTGCTCATGATGAAGATGAATCTCTAGATTATGGGTTGGTTCCCCTTTAGATATCCTAAAAACTAATGAGTTTTGTGGGAAAAAGGAAAAAGGATGCTCTCGAAATGTGAATTTAATTCTAGGAGGTGATACACCAATGAATTTGGAATGAAAAAAACTAAATCTTTGACTTATAACTTTGAATCAAAAGTTGCTAGTTATGATGTTCACAATTTAGATTTTACATAAAATCATAAGTGTTTCACATGATGGTTTCAATTTTCAGTTTTGTTTTGAAGGTAAAATGAGTTTATACATCACATTTTGCTCAAAATTGGTTTGACACAACATATGACCCAATTCAATATGAAAAACACTCAAAATACGTTGCTTAGATGAGGAAGAAAATAAAGGATTTACATGAACCACAATGAAAATATACAAGAACATACATCCACAATGCAAAATGAAAGCTCCAAATAGGACCAATAACTATTTTCTTTATTGATTTCAAAGAAAAATTTGTTGCTACATGAAAATAAACTGAGCTACAAAACTCTAAGTCTCTATACAAAGTGCAAGAGAGAATAAAAAGAAAGAAATGAGGAAAAAGCATAAGATTTCCCTCCTATAATACAAAATCAGTCTCAAAATGCCAAGAGGAATCAACTGCAGTCAACTACACTTCAAAATATCCATCTCACGAGAAAAAATAGAAAAGCCTAAAAAAGAGGGCTCATAACTACTCCAATTTGAGCTAATTTAGCTCAAACTCCCCTTCTCAAGCTGTTAGACCAAAGAGAACTCCAAAAATTCCTCAGTTTGACTTGAAGTAAAAAATAAACACCCCAGTTTAACTGATTTTGAATCAACTCTCCTTATTTTCATATTTAGAGGGCACCTATTAGTCTATTTTAACAAGTATTTAAGGTAACACAAATAGTTACTTACCTTAATATGTGTTAAAACAAACTAATATTACAATTAATCAAACAAGTATTAAGGTAACTAATTATTTATTAACCTAAGAAGTGTTGAAATAGCCTAATATAAGTCTTGTGGGTATGCAAAAAGAACACACTATTGCAAGGTGCTAAGGGTTTGAAGCTTCTGGGAATTCTGCTGCATAGGTTGAACTAGGACAATGTTCTAGTAAGTTGTTCTCTTGAACAAAATGCTGATATTTTTTTCATTTTCCTCAGAAGAAATGATGAAAAAAACTCTAGTTGTGACAAAAAGATGATGCAATCTGCTACTTCTTGTGGTATTCCTCTGGAAAGTAATACTTTATGCATGGTTTCTCTATATTTTTTTGAACTCTCCATGGTTTCCTTCCTCTATTATCATTGTTTATACAATTGTTTTGTATATAGTCTCTTAAAGACCACAAAATACTTCTTTCGCTGAGAAAGAAATGGCTTTAGGTTATCAACCATCTCGAGAGCCTTTTGATAGCCATTATTGTGTTGGGAATGACCTTCAGTGTTTTCTAGGGTTTGAAAGAACTCAACCCTCTATTCATGGCTTCTTGTAAGCATTTTTATAGGTTTCTCAGTCATTTTTGCATGTACTTTATGATTGACCTGTGACTTGAAGCTGGATCCTCAAGAAATTTTTGTTGCTATTACCCTTGACTTCCATCCATTTGGGTGTTTATATTCATGATTCTTTTCTCTTTTAATGATACATGTGACAACCCCTTGAAGCAATGAATTTATTTATGTTATTTGTACTTTGCTTCCTCCTTGCATACCACACTATCATATCAACTTCTCTTTCCCTGTCCTTATATTCTTTTATGTTAATCTTCATAGTGTGATGACACAACTACAAGAGCAAGAGCATATGCCTCTTCAAATTTTGAATAAGAAACCAATGATGAATCAAAAGTAGGCAGTTTAGAAAGCTTTGTTAGTAAGCCAAATGTGAAAAATGAAGGAACCCTCCTTTTGGTGAGCTGTTTGCATAAACCTTTATTTCATTTTCAATCCCTTTGAAAAGGGACTATCTCTGAGTAAGTTACCTCAAAACCCTTCCCCTTCTTGAAATCAAAATCAAAGCATTAATGGAACACTCCTTAGCATATGAAGAGATATGAATTGACCATCAGATCTTCCTTCTCAAAGATAAACTTGTGCAGATTGCAAGACATACAATTTTCCACCTAGCGAGGATCATACAAGCTCATGCTTGACTATGCAGCTGAGTTTCCTATACTTCTATGCTTTAATAACATTAATGGAGTAACCGATCATCTTGAACTGAATACTCTTAATTTTAATGACCTTGCCTAGAACAGTTTCTCCAAGAGACCTTAGCAGATATAAAGTATCATAAAGATGACCACTTTCAACTGGATATGATTCAAATAGTTCCTCAACATTCATTCTTATGTCCTCACATCCAAGTGTGTGATCTCTATATCACATGCATGAAAAAAATTCATGTGCTCTCCTTATGCATCATGACAAGTGTATTTGTCTAAACAGTGAGACATGATAAACCAACTTTGATGTCCTTTCACTTTTCACTTGTACATTCATTGCCCTTAAACTCTAGAAAAAATTCATTGTATTCCAACCCTCACACAACCACTTGATTCACTGAGACAAACCATGAAACCAGGTTGTCAAGCACTATTTTTCATTGTGTTTTCATGCATTATGCTTGACTTTCCTTGTGAATGCATATGATACTAACAATAGATTACTTCATCCATAAACTACTATCACATGGTTATTATCATTTTCTACCACCTCATGAAGTAATTGTCCCTCCATGCAAATTATTACCACCATAACACAGTGACCATGAAGGATATGCTACCCTCCCAATGAAACAATTCCATGAAACAAATTTAGTATGGTGCTTCCTTCAATAGGGAAAAAAATATACAAGCATCAAAAAAATGAATACATGTCTCCTTGATAAGAATTTGATGAAGACCCTTCATTTGAATTGTCAACCTCATACTCCCTTGTCCTGGTCTAAAACCCTATTCTTACAAAGATTTAACTATCCTCCTTCATGGTAATCTTCCATAACTGTGTGAAAGCACTCTTGGTGGATATGGTGTGGCTGTTGGGACATGAAATCCCCACTATCATCTCTTTTGATATCCATCATGAACTGTGTTGTACTTACTTTCATGCTTGATCTGATGATTGCCTCTTGTCTGAGATTGCATTTTGTTGGTGCTAAATGCTTTGACTTCCTTGCTGATTTGTATGATAAGTTTATACCTATACCTGCACAATCAACAAATAAGTTAAGAAAACTAAGAATCCCCAGATCTTCTCATGATGATCAGATGATCTTTAGTCTTCTCGGATCTTCATGATAATTGTGTATTTGATATCGATACACCTTTAACTCTCTGATTTGATGCTTAATAAGAGACAGGTTGTATATCTGTTGGTTTGATATATAAGAGACATGGAATCCTGAGCTCTAACATCATTTTCTTTGTCCCTTGCAGACACCTCTGGAGCTACCAACAAAGGAGTTGAAGATGCAACTGATCAACAATGGGGTTCATCATTCAGGCAATGACATATCCCTTTTCTCTTACATGTGGTCTTTTACTTTCATATGTGCAATTTATCTTTTATTGCATCTTATTTAATTATTCCCATGGCTTGTTTGGGAAACTTATAAGCATATTTCTTGTAATGAATCTAAGTAGCTAATTAATGCAAAATTTTGTGTACTATTCCTCCTTTATGTAAAGCAATTGCATAATGAAAGGTGAAAAATAATTTCATGACACTATTTGCATGGTTATGAGTAAATTTTGTAGAATATTTTGTGTACCTTTCTCCTTCTTCAAAGTAGAAAACATCAGTGTTGTCCCAACCTGACCTGATTGGGCTGAAAAGCACAATTAGATAACATTTTTGGCGAGCTTTGCTATATGCTTTCCTGCTAAGCTTCTTAGACCAGTAACATAAACTTATCCATTGGGCATAGGAGTCAATTCTTGTCTTTTGAAACTCAGAAAATCCTCTGTAACCCAGTTGTTATAATTTGAACAACAACAAAACTAAACTAAAAGAAAACTACAATGGATCTGAACAAGGCCAGAAAATTGTGTAACAACACTTCTTGGAAAGTGAAAAATGAACTGAAAACAACCTACCCTAATCTATACTAACCAACAAAGAATGATGCTCAAACAAACCCATTAATTGGCTTTGTCAAATAACTCCCCCTTCTAACCAATAAAGGATACTTTGCATGTTCATGAACTACTAGTAAGAGGTAAGGAAGAAAAATACACCTCACAAACTGTTGCAAAACACTTTGAAGAACATAACCAAAGTCACACACCCTTTGATTCTGGCTGAACATATTGTTGATTCAACATGAATGGGTCTAGTATTCCATAGTTGCAATCTGCTTTTTGGGTAAACTAAAAACTTGTGGTATCTTGTTGGTATTCTTCTTGGTTAAATCTTTGATGGGACATCCTCTTGAAAGGATGAAACTTGAATTCTTTTTGTTAGCTTCTTGTCATTTATTTTTTGTTTCAACATCATTTTTCTGATTGTAATCACTTGAAAACATGGCATCAAGCTTTGAACAAAACTCCTCCATTATGTTTGTGCACAAATCTTCATCAAATTCATCAATATTTTCCTCATTCAAAACATGTTCTAAGATATCTTCATGATTGCTTTCTTGACAACTCAAAAATATATCAAAACTCATACCTTGGAAAGAAGTGTCTTGCTTTATCTCTTGCTCATCTTGGACAATCCTTGCATGTGCCTCAATTTCTTGATTATTTAAATCAAGGCTTCTCTCACTAATCTTCTCATGGATCAATGTCTTGTCCAAATTATTTTCATCATTTTGCACACTATTTGCATGGTTATGAGTAAATTTTGTAGAATATTTTGTGTACCTTTCTCCTTCTTCAAAGTAGAAAACATCAGTGTTGTCCCAACCTGACCTGATTGGGCTGAAAAGCACAATTAGATAACATTTTTGGCGAGCTTTGCTATATGCTTTCCTGCTAAGCTTCTTAGACCAGTAGCATAAACTTATCCATTGGGCATAGGAGTCAATTCTTGTCTTTTGAAACTCAGAAAATCCTTTGTAACCCAGTTGTTATAATTTGAACAACAACAAAACTAAACTAAAAGAAAAATACAATGGATCTGAACAAGGCCAGCAAATTGTGTAACAACACTTCTTGGAAAGCGAAAAATGAACTGAAAACAACCTACCCTAACCTATACTAACCAACAAAGAATGATGCTCAAACAAACCCATTAATTGGCTTTGTCAAATAACTCCCCCTTCTAACCAATAAAGGATACTTTGCATGTTCATGAACTACTGGTAAGAGGTAAGGAAGAAAAATACACCTCACAAACTGTTGCAAAACACTTTGAAGAACATAACCAAAGTCACACACCCTTTGATTCTGGCTAAACATATTGTTGATTCAACATGACTGGGTCTAGTATTCCACAGTTGCAATCTGCTTTTTGGGTAAACTAAAAACCTGTGGTATCTTGTTGGTATTCTTCTTGGTTAAATCTTTGATGGGACATCCTCTTGAAAGGATGAAACCTAAATTCTTTTTGTTAGCTTCTTGTTATTTATTTTTTGTTTCAACATCATTTTTCTGATTGTAATCACTTGAAAACATGGCATCAAGCTTTGAACAAAACTCCTCCATTATGTTTGTGCACAAATCTTCATCAAATTCATCAATAGTTTCCTCATTCAAAACATGTTCTAAGATATCTTCATGATTGCTTTCTTGACAACTCAAAAATATATCAAAACTCATACCTTGGAAAGAAGTGTCTTGCTTTATCTCTTGCTCATCTTGGACAATCCTTGCATGTGCCTCAATTTCTTGATTATTCAAATCAAGGCTTCTCTCACTAATCTTCTCATGGATCAATGTCTTGTCCAAATGATTTTCATCATTTTGCTGCTCAAAATTTTGCATTGATTTAAATATAGACATGCTCTTTTCATTTTTATCAACAAAACCAAAAATATCATCAAACACATCAACTAAAACCTCTTTGACATTGCCCAAGTTTGCAACAAAAACTCCAAGATCATTCCAAAATGAATCTTCATCACATTATTCTTGGGGTTTTGATAAAAGAGTGTTTTTTACCTCATCAACTAACCTTTTTCCATGGTTTTCCTCTTCTTTCTGTAGCTCCAAAAATTGTGATTATTTTGAAGTTTGTATACTTTCTTCATCTTGCTCAATGAAAGAAGGGAGTTCATCAAATAAAAACATGAAATCATGCTTTTCATTACCTTTCTCAAGCTCTTCAGCCTACTACCCTGCTTGATCATACTCATCCACCTCCTATTGCAAGTCTAATTTTTTATCCTGTTCATCATATGCTAGCATATCAATAGAAAAAAAATCTTTCTTTTCCTCTTCAAACACCTCTTTTTTCTGCTTAATAAACCAGTTGCTTTGATAAAAAATGGGTCCATCTTTGCAAAGGTGAATTATGATAGGAGAAGAAGGATGATTATTGAAGTCTTGTTGACCTTCTTGAGGCTGTATAAATTGTGGATATGGATGCTCTTGAGGTATACTAGGCTTCTCTTGATTAGTTTCTAGATCTTGAACAGGTTGAAGGCTTCTAAAACTTGGAATTTTAAGTTCAAGAGGTTGATATGAAGACTTAGGAGATTTACCTTACCTGAAACTTGGAATTTAATACTTGGGAAGCTCCTCTTTTGCAGGAATTTCTTCTTTTGATTGGGCTTCAAACCTTTGTACTTGGTCAACCAACACAACAAACTTCCTCGTGATATCTTCCTCTTTCTTTCTCATTTGCTCTTCTTTACTAGCAAGCTCTGTTGGAAGATACTCTTCATATTTCCTTCTTTGTATCTCCTCTTCTTGTTGATATTAATAATATGAGTAAGCCAACCTTTCTTGCTGCAAATTATATTCTTGATCACCTTCATACCCCTAATTTCCTCCAACCTCACTCAACTACCTCTCAAAGTGCAACCTTATATCCCAAAAGCTCATGTCTTCAATACGTGGAGTCTGATTGGAGAAGAACCATGCTGGTTGGAAATAAAATGGTCTTGTTGGGGATGATTTTGAGCATATGAAGGCTACTAAGGAGATTGAGCACAAATGGGTGGGTGGAAAATATATTGAACATGCTGGTTTGTTTGTGTTGCAAAGGAATTTGGGCTAAAACCAACAACATGAATGATTTGATATGGATGATAAGAAGGTGGATTAGTAGCATTTTCAAAATATGATGGATGATATGATTTATTCCCATGAAACATAGACATGCTTATTCATTCAAAAGCTGGAAAACAAGCAAAAATTAGAATTTTTTTTAAAAAACTAGAATTTGATCATATTGAAATAGGTAGAAATGCCATTCAGAGTCACCAAATGTGTTGTTTTATTTCCTCCAAAGGCTGAGATCACTGACATACGCACCAAATATCAATGATAAATGAGAAAATATTGGACTAAAATAGTCCAATCTATCCCACCGGGCGTGTAAAAAAAATTTGTCACAAAGGATTGCACCTAGATGCTAAGCTTGAAGGCTCAATGCTCTCGTGAAACATGGAAACATTTTTGAGCTTGTGGGTTGCTCATGATGAAGATGAATCTCAAGATTATGGGCTAGTTCCCCTTTACATCTCCTAAAAACTAATGAATTTTGTGGGAAAAAGGAAAAAGGATGCTCTGGAAATGTAAATTTAATTCTAGGAGGTGATACACCAACGATTTTGGAATGAAAAAAACTAAAGCTTTGACTTATAACTTTGAATCAAAAGTTGTTGGTTATGATCACAATTTAGATTTTGCATAAAATCATAAGTGCTTCACATGATGGTTTCAATTTTTAGTTTTGTTTTGAAGGTAAAATGAGTTTACACATCACATTTTGCTCAAAATTGGTTTGACACAACATATGACCTGATTTAATATGACAAACATTCAAAATACATTGCTTAGATGAGGAAGAAAACAAAGAAATCACATGAACCACAATGAAAATCTGTAAGAACATGCATCCACAATGCAAAATGAAATCTCCAAATAGGACCAATAACTATTTTCTTTATTGATTTCAAAGAAAAAGTTGTTGCTACATGAAAATAAAGTGAGCTACAAAACTCTAAGTCTCTTTAAAATGTGAAAGAGAGAAATAAAAGGAAGAACTGAGGAAAATGAAGGGAAAGAGGGTTGGATCTAACGACCCAACAGTGCGAAAAACTTTCCCTTAACACCAATACAATAGAGGAGAGAAGCATAAACTGATTCTAATAGCTTCTAAAAACTACTTGAGATTCATACAACCATTGAAATGAGATAACAGAGAATGAGCAAACACAGATTGATAAGATATTTTACATGGGAAAACCTTTACAGGTAAAAAACCCACCACACAAAGTCAAGTCTTGTATTATAGTAATGAATCAATTACATACAATTTCCAGACTTCTCTGTTATGCTCACAAATGCCCAGAGAGATTCAGATCCACTTTTACAATGTTATCACAACATACAGTTCGAACTCTCTTTCAAGAACCCACGTTCTTCTTCTTCTTCAACTTCAACTCTTCAACCTGCGACTACCACAACATACTTTGCAACTTACACAATAGGCATATATAACCAAACACCTGCTCGACATTGAAATTCAAACCCAACAATCAATGCCATCAGCCAATGGCCGACCAAGAAAATCCAACTGAACACGCAATCAAAAGAGCCCATGCCAAGTCCTGCATCAAGCCACCCAGGCATTCAATGCGATGCCAAAAACGGGTTCAACTCCGCCACCTTACGTTGGCCATGCACCTACAACAATAACTATTTAGGTAACCATCCAATCAGCATTCGGTCAGACTGCCACGTGTCACCATCCCATTGCCTATCACAACTGATAGAGAGATCAACACATCTAATCAGACACCGAGCACTTACAAGACTTCGAAGTCTTTACAACTCTACCGGAGTCGGAGTCGGAATGGGAACCAGAAACGGAAACAAGACTTTACCAAAAGTTCAAGTCTAGGAACCTTTTCGGTTCCACGTCTGCCAACTACAGGGAAGAGCAAGCCTGAGACAGTTCAACCCAGAGGAAGTCAATCACGAAGTCAAACCAGAAGATAGGACCAGAGTCGGAGTCGGATCGAAATCGAAAATAGAAACATGAATTTACCAAAAGTCCAGGTTCAAGAAGCATTCTGGTTTTGCCTCCGACAACTGCAAGAAACAACAAACCTGAACCAGAATGAAGCGGAGGAAACCATCCCGAGGAAAATCCAAACTGCAAGGAAGACCAGATCGCACAAGCAGGAATTGGATCCGGAGCCGAAACGGAAATAGAAACAGGAACCTTACAAATTGCCATAGTTAAGTTCCAAAACTGGTTTCGCCTTTGTGAGAGACAAACCGACGAACCTTAAGAAAGCGGGGATCGGAGCAGAAGCCAGAACGGGAATAGAAACTGGAACAAGGAAAAAGGAACAATACCAAGTTCCATGCCGGTTCCGCCTCTGCCAGACAAAGTAAAAGGCACAAAATTTTTCCAAGGAAAAAGAATGAGGACTTCAAGCTGGAAGTTGAGACACCTGATACTACTATGTATAATGCTCTGATTTCTTAAGAATTTAAGAATAAAGTTAAGAATTTACGACCTTTATTTAATGAGTTTGTCTTAATTATTGATATATCCCTTATGATAATGGAATAATTCTCAAGAGTTCTTCTAGAATATAAGTAGTTATTTCCTTGGATAGATAAATTAGAAGGGGGTGAATGCCTACCATTTATAATTTCCATTTAACATATTCAATCCTATACTGATTTAACATAGATATCCATTAATTCTATTATTGGGCATTACATGAATTGATAATTAGAGGTCTTGCATGGATACCACCTTGATATTAGATAAGTAATGTTCTAATACACTTGAATTAAGTTATAATATGATGATTATTCTATTGGTGTCACCTCGAGAAGATTTGGATCATTGATGGCTTCCCTGTGGCACCTTTCTCGTTGGGCTTTCAGGTGGTGGGTTGGCTTATTTAAGCAACCTTCTCAACAGAAAAACCATAAGCTTTCCCTCCTATAATACAAAATCAGTCTCAAAGTGCCAAGAGGAGTCAATTGCAGTCAACTACACTTCAAAATAACCATCTCATGAGAAAAATAGAAAATCCTAAACAAGAGGGCTCATAACTGCTCCAATTTGAGCTAATTTAGCTCCAAACCACCCTTCTTAAGTTGTTTGACTAAACAAAACTCCAAAAATGCCTCAGTTTGACTTGAAGTATAAAATAAACACCTCAGTTCAACTGATTTTGACTCAACTCTCCTTCTTTGCATATTTAGAGGGCACCTATTAGTCTATTTTAACAAGTACTGAAGGTAACACAAATAGTTACTTACCTTAATATGTGTTAAAACAAACTAATATTATAATTAATCAAACAAGTATTAAGGTAACTAATTATTTATTACCCTAATAAGTGTTGAAGTAGCCTAATATAAGTCTTGTGGGTATGAAAAAAGGAGAACACATTGTTGCAAGGCGCCAAGGGTTTGAATCTTGTAGGAATTCTCCAGCACAAGTTGAACTAGGATAGCATGCTGGTAAGTTGTTCTCTTGAGTAAAATGTTGAGATTTTTTAAATTTTCCTGGGAATAAATGATGAAAAAAAACCTCCGGTTGTGATAAAAAGATAATGTAATCATCTACTTCTTGTGGTATTCCTCTGGAAAGTAATACTTTCTACATGGTTTCTCTATCTTTTCTTGAACCTGCCATGGTTTCCTTCTTCTATTACCATTGTTTAGACCATTGTTCTATATATAGTCTCTTAAAGACCACAAAATGCTTCTTTCACTGAGAAAGAAATGGCTTCAAGTTATCAACCATCTTGAGAGCCTTTTGATATCCAATTCTTTGTTGCACAACTAGGCATTATTGTGCTAGGCATGACCTTCAATGTTTGCTAGGGTTTGAAAGAACTCAACCCTCTATTCATGGCTTCTTGTAAGAATTTTTAGAGGTTTCTTAGTCATTTTTGCATGTAATTTATGACTGACCTTTGACTTGAAGCTGGCTCCTCAAGAATTTTTTGCTACTATTACCCTTGATTGCCATCCATTTGGGTGATTATCTTCATGATCCTTTTCTCTTTTAATGAGACACGTGACATCACCTTGAAGCAATGACTATCTTTATGTTATTTGTACTTTGCTTCCTCCTTGCATACCACACTGTCATATCAAATTCTCTTTCCCTGTTCTTGTATTCTTGTATGTTAATCTTCATAGCATGATGAAAAAACTACAGGAGTAGGAGCATATGTCTCTTCAACTTCTGAATCAGAAACCAACGATGAATCAAAAGTAGGCAATTTAGAAAGTTTTGTTAGTAAGCCAAATGTGAAAAATGAAGGAACCATCCTTTTGCTGAGTTGTTCTAATAATTCTTTATTTCATTATCAATCCTTTTGAAAAGGGACCATCTTTGAGTGTGTTACCTCAAAACTGTGCCCCTTATTTAAATCAAAATCAAAGCATCAAAGGAACACTCCTTAGCATATGAAGAGATATGAATTGGCCATCAGATCTTCATTCTTAAAGATAAACTTATGTAGATTGCAAGACACACAATTTTCCACCTAGCAAGGATCATACAAGCTCATGCTTGACTATGTAGCTAAGTGTCCTATACTTCTATGGTTTAATAACACTAATGGAGTAACCTGTCATCTTGAGTTGACTACTCTTAATTTTAATGACCTTTCCTAGAACAATTTCTCCAAGAGACCTTAGCAGATATAAAGTATCATAAAGATGACCACTTCCAACTAGATATGATTCAACTAGTGCCTAAACACTCATTATTATGTGCTCACATCCAAGTGTGTGATATCTATATCACATGCATGAAACAAATTCATGTGCTCTCCTTATGCAGAATGAGAAGTGCATTTGTCTAAACAATGAGGCATGAGAAACCAACCTTGATTCCCTTTCACTTTGCACTTGTACATTCATTGCCCTTAAACTCGAGAAAAATATCATTGTATTCCAACCCTCACACAACCACTTGATTCACTAAGATAGACCATGAAACTAGGTTATTAAGAACTATTTGTCATTCTATTTTCATGCATTATGCTTGAATCTCCTTGTGAATGGAGATGATACTGACAACATATTACTTCATCCCTAAACTTTTGTCACATGGCTATTATCATTTACTACCATCTCATGATGTAACTATCCATCCATACAAATTATTACCACCATAACATAGTGACCATGAAGGATACACTTCCCTCCCAATGAAACAATGCTATGAAACAAATTTATTATGGTGCTTCCTTCAATAGGGAAATAAAACATACACACATTAAAACAATGAATGTTTTTCTGATTGATAAGACTATGATGAAGACCCTTCATTTGAACTGTCAACCTCATACTCCCTTAGCCTGGTCTAAAACCTTGTACACTTGCAAAGATTCAACAATCCTCCTTCATGGTAATTTTCCATAACTGGTGTGAAAGCAATCTTGATCGATATGGTGTGGTTGTTGGGACATGAAATCCTCATTGTAACCTCTTTTGATATCCATCATGAATTATGTTGTGATTACTATCATTCTTGATCTGATGATTGCCTCTTATCATTGAGATTGCATTTTATTGTTGTTACATGCATTGACTTCCCTGCTGATTTGTATAATAAGTTTATACTTGTACCTCCAAATTCAACAAATAAGTTAAGAAAACTAAGAAGCTTCGGAGCTTCTCATAATGATTAGATGATCTTTACTCTTCTTGGATCTTCATGATAATTGTGTATTTGATCTCGAGACACCTTTAAATCTTTGATTTGATGCTTAATAAGAGATAGGATGTATATATATTGGTTTCATATATACGAGACATGTAATCTTAAGCTCTAACATCATTTTCTTTGTCCCTTGCAGACACCTCTGGAGCTACTAACAAAGGAGTTGAAGATGTAACTGATCAACAATGGGATTTGTCATTCAGGCAATGACGGATCCCTTTTCTCTTGCATGCATTTTTTTTATTTTAGATATTTAATTTATCTTTTATTGTATCTGTAGACATCTAAATTTGACCACTTCCACATGGTCAAAATCATCTACTCTATTCATCTATTTCATCAATAGTGATTAGATAATTTATTTAATCATTATTTTATTTTTTGCCTAAGGTTCCTAAAGTATGTAATTGAATAATTAAATACTTTACCTTACACCTTTTCTTCTCTAAATTGAATAAATAGGACAATTTATTTAATTTAGTCATTTGACCTTTTTGATTAAAATCAATTTTTAATTCCTCATTTTCTCTCTCCTTGTCACATTCTCCATAATCCTCTTTTAATCAGGATTAAATTAATTAATCCATGATTAAGATGTGCACCACTTAATCAAGATTAGTGTCACATCCTCCATAATCTCCCACTTGCTTCTAATCTCTCATTAATTATCCTAATCTTGTGTTTGCACAACCTTAATCAAGGTCATTAGCCACATTTAGCATACATTTTTCAGTCGACCTTTCGAATTGCCTTTCTTGGATTTGACTCCCTTTCCCTTGTGAATTTTTAATTCACATTTATTCATCCTAGGCTCTCCTATTCCCCATGTGAATTTTTAATTCATATTTTATCTTTCCAAGGTTTACCCTATCACCATGCAAGTTCTAGAGAACTTGACTTGTCATTTTACATGTGCCAAGAACTTCTAGAGATTTTGACTTGTCACATCACTCACATGTGGAAAATCCCCATATTTTTGGAAACCCTTTCTTATCCATTAGACTCTCTCAAGCATGTGAATTTTTAATTCACATTTATTTCTCCAACCACCTTCCCATTTCCCATGGAGATTTTTGAGAAATTCTAAAATTCCTCAAATGTCTTTTTCACTCTCATTTGGGGATAAGAAGTTCCTTTTTGAGGAAATATTCTCATCCCCCAAGGTACCTACAAGGTACTTGTCCTTACTCCACATCATTTACCTCACTCCCACATCATCTCACCCTAATCTATCTCACATTCCACATGTCACGATGTGAGGGCTTGTGAGTCCTCAACTCACCATAGCCCTCCATCTTAACTTTGTTGGCTTAATCTCAACCGTTGAATTCTCGAGAGAATTCAAATGGTTATATAAATGCCCCCTCCTTTCTCTCATTTGGACAAGGAGATTTTAGTTACCAAAGTTTTTCCAATTTTTCATTTGCAGCATTTCAGCCATTTACAAGCATTCTTCATCAATCCACCAAGTCATTTAGTCACTAGCATTTTATCACATTTTGCATCTTGCATCCATTCACCTCCATAGCCATCCAAGGAGCACACAAACTCTCAAAAATCAAGGGCCAACCAAGGAAATCAGTAGCACAAAAGGTATAACAATTTATCTTCTTGTTTTGTTTATCTTTTCTCGCATAGATGTTCCTTAGGCTAATTTTGAGTTGTATTTCTTATCTTTTTCTTTTTAGTGCATCATTTGTTAGTTTTGCATCTTAGAATAGGTTATAAAATTTTAGGGATCACATTTCTGGCATGCCCGATGGGACGCACAAACGGGTCTCTTTATTTCACGTTTGTTGTTGTTAAAGTTGTTTGCAGGTCCAGGTCGCAGAGGGGTGGATTTGCCCCGCAAAGGGGCGGACTTGCCCTCCTGTTCCAAATTTTCTGATAGATTTTTTGTAGAGGGGTGGATTTTCTCTCCTGTTCCAACTTTTCTGATAATTTTTTTGTAGAGGGGCGGATTTTCGCTCTTGTTCCCTCTTTTCTGACAGGTTTTCTGTAGAGGGTCGGATTTGGCCTCCTGTTCCAACTTTTCTGACAATTTTTTGTAGAAGGGTGGACCTGCCCTATTGTTTCAACATTCTTCATTGCAGAGGGGCGGATCTGCCCTATCGTTCCAACATTTTTCACTACAGAGGGGCGGATTTTCCCTAAACAACACATTTTTTAAGGTAAAAATAGGCATTTCAGCTTCGTCTTTGGCTCAATTTTTTGTTGTTTTGAAATTCTAACCCTCTAACCTTGCTTGTGTGGTTGAATTTATTACTAATAATTTGCAGCATTTTACGGTTATTCACAAAGAACGAAGGATAAAACAACTAACATTTGTTTGTAGGGCCATTAATTTACTTAGATTTTAAGAATCTTTTATTGTTATTTTCATCTAGGCACATAGTTTAATTAGGAGGAAGTAATACTTACTATGTGGTGTGCCTATTTTTTGTTACCCAAAGGGGGCATTAGTTTTTTTTCACCTTCCCCTTGCACTTTGTGTGAGCGTGGGGAGTAGTTGGAAATGATTAGTGCCTTCCTTTTAGAGAGACCTGCTTGGGGATTTCATCACCCCAAGGGATGATCCCAACCATGCGTACCGATGGGGTATAAAAAGGGGGGAGAGCCAAAGATGTACCCCAATCCAGTCATGTCATGTCTGGCGGAGCGTCAAAACTAGGGTGATACCTAGATAGACATGAAGAGTTGGTCTGAGCCCTTCAATATTGTTGATGGTGTTTTTTGCACAATAACAACTCAGACAGAATGTGATATCCTATCTCTCTTGAAAGATAAATATCTATGGGAAAAGAGATAACCCCAAGGTCTCTAACGTCAGGTCTTGACAATGCAACAAAACAACTCAGTGATAAATGTGAAAATATTGGTAATCACAATGGGACCTTACTACAAGCAAATACTGGACTTCGAATTTATCAGATCTAAACAATAAATTGATACTTGGAATCTTTGATGTGACTCAGATAATAAAATAAATAGAAAAAGATAAAGGTTTCAGAGATGATTCTAAGACTACTTCTAACCCTAAGATTGAAAATGCCAAAGGATAAAATGCTCAAAATGGACCGATCTCTCATAAACTACTTTCTGTTTAACCCAGATGAATCTGCAATTTCACAAAAATAGTGCAATCTTCTAAGGTATTTAAATATTTTCAAATCACAAGCATTTATTCAGCCAATCCTATTGCAATTGAGATGAACGAATCCTTATAATTGAACTAAGCATAATTTTAAGTCTAGGCTAACTTTGCAAAGCAGTTAACAGTCAGCTAACTACAAAAATTATGGACTAGAGATCACTGCAAACATTCCAAACATGAAACCCTAAGCATCACCAAACAATTTAACTATAAACTTATAAGAAATTTTAAAGATAGAACAACAAGAACCATGCCAGATGAAACTCCACAAGATAGATACCAAATCACAATATCTCTCTTATACTAAATCATCCAAAATAGCAACAACTCCAATTTTCTGTTACATCGCTTGCTTGAAATAAACCCTAATTCGTTCTAATATCACTTATCTATTTTCTCCCTATCTCTATTTGTCCATCTATCTATCTATCTTATATCTTCTCAAATGAGGTGACATGCCTGTTTTATAGAGAATCCCTAAGATAGGTCGGCCCAAAAAATATAATTTACAATAAAACATGACCTACAAGAGGTTGGCCTCAAAAATATTCGAAAAAATTATGAAATGTGCCATTAGCACCAATTTCATCCAAGTTGGCCTAGGCACCAAAAGTATCGGCCCAATGCATGTAAGTAATGGGAAGCACAAATCTCAATGTAACCCTATATAGCTACTTCCCATCTGTGTCTTTAGCTCTATCTTCTTCACCATGCACGACCAACAAAACTCTATCCAGCTCAACAATAGGTGGCATAGGAAAAACCCTAATCCTTCTTTCAAGAGACTTGATGCCATCTCTTGCCTGCCTAACTGTACCATCCCAATCAGATCTATTAGTTGAATATCTATCAATGACTGCAATATATGTTGCAGCATCATCTAGCTGATGCTCAGTGACTAGTCCTTCATTGATTGGAGAATACACATCTCTCCACCATTTCCTAAGTTGCTCCAAGTTAAGATGTTTCAGAGCAAACTTATTCCTTCCTGTCATGACCTCAAAGAATGAGATACACTTATCATAGATACCGGTCAAAGTGTCCTCAATCTGCCTTTCCTATTTATGGATCTTTCTCAAGGCCTTCTGCTTCATTTTCAAGATTTCAAACCATTCCCAAGGTTCAGAAACCTTTGGAAAAGGAAGAATCCCACACTTTACCAGTTTATCTTTGGTGAATTTCATGATTGTTGTGGTTTTCTGCAGTAGGAGATCAGTATCCTTCTTGTCTTGAGCCAATATAGCCTTTAACCAATCCACCGATCTCATGGCATCTCCTGCAGTCGACAAATTTTTTTTAATAGCATCATCCCCTTTGGTTTGGACACCCTGCAACCAAGCAACTGTAGCATGTGTGGTTCCTTTCATCTTTTCCAGCTCAGATATTGTCTCTTGTGGCAAGAAACTTGTAGCAGAGGAGGAGGAGCTAATAGCCTACAGGGGTTTCATCAACTCTTGCAAGTACTTCTTCAGTTTTTCATTCTCCCTCTCCGATTCATGCCTAGTTTGCACAGCCTTCTTCAACCTGCCCATAATAACAGCACTAGAGCCTTCATACTCCTCAATATCCTGTTCCACAGAAGCATGCCCCAAGTCAATAGTTTGCACATGATAATCCCGAGTAGTCACAATGTCTCTATCTTTATCCGGAGTAGGGGTAGCAATGTGGGCCACTCTGTTTCCTGACCCATCTCTCTCAATTCGGGACACAACCCTAGCTTTCTTCTTAGCCTTTCCTTGTTCAACATTTTCCATCAAAACATCCCAATTAGGAGGAGCATCCTCCACTATCACCATTTTTCTCTTCAACTCTTTATCTAACCAATTTGGAATAGTAGACTCAGCAGGCACTGTATTTTGCCTATCTTGCTCATGTTCCTGCTGATCATTAGTTGTATCCTTTTCAACACTTGGTACATTAGGAATATCCATGATTGGATTCTCCTTATCTTGTACTTGTTCCTCCACAACAACCTGTGTTGGAGAAGGGACCCTAGTTGGCATCTCCTGTCATTGAGGAGATTTATTCAGTTGCTCCCTCATAGGTGAATCTACATATGTTAGCAAGAGAGATTGGATCACTTTATCAATTTCTACCTCTGCATTGTAGAGTTCTCCTTCCTGAAATTCTTCCTCGCCTAAGTCCTTAGGATTTTCATCCTTCCTTAGTTTTTTCTTGTATGCTACCAGTATCTGGAGGAATAGAGACACTCACTTGTTCAACAACGGGAACATTCACTAGAACATTTTCCTTTATTGCAGTATCCCTTGGGGAAGGATTCCTTGACCTCCTCATGTACACTTGTGTTCTCTCCCCTAAGCTCTCCACCTCTACCACTGGTGGCTCAATCTCCTTATCAACTTTAGGAACTTCCTCCTATTTCTATGATAGCTTTTTAAGCCTTCTCCTTTTTGTCAGTGGAGGAGTAATTTCTATCTCCTCTTCCTCTTCTTTGTCCTTCTTAGCTTCTTTCCTTGAAACATGCCTCCTTTTCTTGGTGACAAGTTTCCTCTGTTTACTCATCTCTACGACCTTCTCAACTTGAACATCTCTTACCTGGAATTTGAAAGGCGAATCCACCTTTTCTTTGCCCTTAGGATTTGGTTCAAGTGACTCCTCGGAAGCAGAGTGAGACTCCAAGTCTCCCATCAGATCATAAGTGCATGGGAAACCTTCACCTTCCAACTATAGCATCTTGTGCTTTAGCCACATCTTGGTGTATTTGATCATCGGGGTCATGATTTGATCCAACTCAGTATTTTCTTCCTCTAACCAGTTAACTTCCCCAACTAGCTTATCTTTCACTGCCTCATAGACATGACCTTGGATTACATTTCCATCCTCTTCCACCTAGTCAGGGATGACCTTCACATTGTATAATCTTACCAAGTCCACTGGAAACCTGGATAACTTCTTCTTTCTTACCTCAAATTCTTTAGCGAGGTTGACCCAGTAATCCTCAATATTAGCCTTATGGCTATATTCCCTACTGGCCTTCTTTTGGGCCTCACTAGTGATGTCGAAACTTGCTCTCTTGGAATGGAAAGAGAGACCAAAAGTACTCATATCCTCCTCAGAAGCATGAGTAGACTGGATAGAAGGACAAACCTCACCCATTCCTATCTTCAAGGGAAAGTTATTCCCAAAACCTGTTTTATGCATTTCTCCCTTCACAACATTGTCGAAGTCACAAATCTGTCTAGTGACTTCCAACAATATGATATGATTAGTAGGGTACCTCGGGATTCTGTAAGGAGCCCTTTGAAGCCCATCAATTCTAATGTATGAGAAAGTTGGGAACTGGATAAACCATGCCCCATATCTCTTTATCAATTCCTTAGCTTTGTCAAAAATTCTCATATGCTTTGCACCTTGGAGCAATCTAGTGATGTACATTATGAAAGCATCATTTGCTATTTTGTAGCTTCCTCCAGTTAGGTGTAGCTGTGGATATACTTCATATATTGCATCCTATCCAAAGGTACCCCTAGTGCTTAACCCCTTGTATGGGTGAAGTCTTTCCAATGAATACACTAGGTAGGAGGTCATAGTAAAAGTCTTGGTTTGCAAGACATTGCATAACTTCTCATGAATCACTGTACTTATAACACCTGCCCAATGATAGTCTATTCTCTACTCCATTCTAGCAATTACATTGAACATCCAAGTCTCAAACACACCTGCACTCTTCAACCCCACCAGCCTGCTAAGAAGAGTAATGACATTGTAGTATTCCCTCTCAAAATTGAGCCTGAATAGTTTCTTAGGAAACTTGGAGAAATGGGACTTAGGCTTCTCCAACCAAGAGTTAATCACCTGCTGGGACTTAACTACATTTTCCTCATAATACTTCTTGGCACCATCCCTATCAAAGGCCACCACATGTGACCTGTTAGGCATATCAAAAGTTGTAGCAATGGATACAAGGCTAAAGCCTGCCAAAATCCTTCCCTAAGGACCAATTATCCTTGGTGTCCCTCTATCATAATTCCTGGCACATTCAAGTACCAACTCATAACACTGCACTGTGGAGGGGAATCCTGCTACATGAGCCAATCCAAAGTCCACCATTCTTCTGGACAGCAAAGAAGGGCTCTGTGCTGACATCTCAGCCATAAACTCTTCGTAGTCCCACATCCCCATATTAGTATCGATGATTCCTGACCAAATAGAAGTCAGCTTGCTTTTAGGAATCTTGCTCTTTATGTCCAATTTTACCTTCTCTGCATCAAAGATGACAGAAGTCTTTGCACTAGGATCTGTTGCCTTCCCTTTGCCTCAACCAACAACATCTTGTCTTGATCCTTCCTACAAACACATAAATATGACCACAATCAGATCCATAAGAAACAATAAGTGTAAGACGTCAATATCTCAAAGTTTGGGATTTAGCCCCATTCGCGGATTCCACATTGGACAAGATTTTTGAGAAAATCTAGACCAAGCAGATTCCAGTGAACCAAGCATACAATCCCTACAATATCACTCTAATCTAGAAATTTAACAAAGGAGTAACCCTAGAAATACTTAACATAAGTTCATTTAATCCATCAAATACATCATCAATAAACAAATTCCTCCTAATCATCATATTCAACATTTTCCCAAAAACCTTGGAAGAATCCGCTAGAGACGGATTTTACTGAAAAAACAATAGTTATAATCAACCCGGGAAAACGAAGAAAGCATGGAAAATCCGAGAAAATCTGGAGGAAATGGATTTTAGCGAGTTAGATCAATTATCATTTAAAGCACGAATCCGGCAAAACAACTCGACTACAGACACCGGGAAAATCCAAAGGAAGTGAATTTCCATGAGGTAGACAAAAGTCCGATTTAAGTGGCAAAAAAGAGAAAGAACGAGAAAAGCCAGGGAAATTCGGGGGAAGCAGAATTCTGCGAGGACATCGAAAACCTGAACCCATCCATGTTTTCCTTTATTTTACCAAAACGATTGAAACGACCCGAATCTAAGGCCTGCACCTCAACAACGACTTAACCTAGACCTCCAATGGATCAAATACAAACTTAGAACACTCCTCACAACAATTCAACAAGGCGGCTATGCCCTAGGTCAAGAACCCTAAAATATCTGCCATGAAAGCACGAAAGAACCAGGCATGACTTACTCACACACTAAGATGGGAAATTCAAAGACAAGCGCAAGCAAGCACCGAAAAACATAGAAACACCAGACCAACGTAAATGCTCAAAGATCAACCGGAGGACTGGTGAAATAATGTAACCCAAACAATGCCTGGTCATGGCGTGGATACTCAAAGAAATCATCAAGCAACAAAGGACCAGAAAGCAAATGAAGCGAAGCAATTCGAAACCAATAGAGAAAGGGAGCATATCTACATACCATGAGAGCAAAAGAACCGAAACTGGTGATGCCAATAATCAACCCACAAACATGAGTAGGATATGAACAACGCACATGGAATTCAAATGCAACACTCTAAAATCCTGATCTAGCAATACACCACAAGCTCCAAGACTCCAAACTCAAATGATAAGCAAATATGCAAACTCAAATGGCCAATTACTTCCCAAAATTCAATATATCATTGCCCCAAAACATCCGCACAAACGCCATTAATGCGGTCGACAAGACAACCATGACCACAAAAAACCCAAAGATTCGACAAGGCAATGGACTTTGGAAAAATTTGGGTTGAAAGGCAGACACTTCCAGATATCAAAAGAAAACCGGGAGAATCCGACCAAGGCGGATTTTCTCGAAAATATTGAAAACTCCGGAATGCATTCAGAACTCAAGATTTTCAATAAAATTCATAAGTGTGCCACTTCAACTAGCAAGATGAACATTAAAGCACGGCCAAAAGCAAGCAAAATCCCCGAAAAAGAAGGGCCAAGACACCAAGAAGCGAAGAAAGAGGGTCCCCACTTTCAGTGGGGTGTGTGTGCAAAAACTGCACAAGTATCTCGCTATGGTTCTCGTTTGTGTCTCATGTACTGAGAGTATATCGAGGACTCCTTATAAACCTTGTGCATCCTAGATTAAGACCTTTGTTGGCCATACCCCTTAACACTAATCATAGGATTGTACTTGCTTAAAGTGTCTTTCTGTGAGAAACCAGTAAATCTTGATAAGTCAGCCTCATTGTGTCATTTCAAGCCCTTTCCATAATCTTTCTCATCCAAACCAAGTTCCTATTTTTTTGTAGAGGGGCGGATTTGCCCCATTGGTCCACTGTTTTTCTACATAGGGGCAGATTTGCCCCCCTGGTCCACTATTTTTTTGCAGAGGGGCGGATTTGCCACCTGGTCCACTATTTTTTTGCAGAGGGGTAGATTTGCCCCCCTGATCCACTGTTTTGACTACAGAAGGGCGGATACGCCCTCCTGAACAGACAATTTCACCCTATTTGACCATTCCAAGCCTCTGTTTAAACACCCCTAGTCTCTGTTTGACCATTTGATCATCCCAAACATTCATTTAACCAATCCAAACATCCATTTGACCATTCCAAGCCTCCATTTAACCTTTCTAAACGTCCATTTATCATGTTCACATTGATCATTTCACAATTTGGGGAACTCGTTCTACCATCTTATCATGTGATTTGAAGAGTGGCTTTTCTTCCAAAAGGATCACTTCAACAACACCCCCATCATATAAAAACCATCAGGACATCTTTAATTTTCATTATTCATCATCTTTCATCACAAAATCCCTTAAACCTTATTTTAGGAGTTATCTCCTGAATTGACCCAATAATTAAGTTTGATCGTTATCCTACATATCAATCATTGACTCCAACCTAATCAATCTGTTTCTATCCTGAGGCAGATTTGTGTTGAAAGTCAACATCATTGGCCCAAATCAATCCTCTTCTATCTCAAGGCAGATTCGGTGTCGTGATCATTGGTTTAGTCAGTTTAATCCAATCAACCAACGTTTTAAGTCACTTAGGGTGATTTTTCCCGAATTGGGTTTTAGAATCCCTTCCATCAACAAATCCTAATCCATCATGCAATCCAAAACAAACTTATCCAGCTGATCCAAACAATCCAATCCAATCTATCCAAATTTGATATCATCCAATCAAAATCCCATCATCCAATCAAAATCATCTAATCAAATCCAATCCTTATCCAAATCATCAAATTAATTGATACATCATCCTATCAATCAGTCCAACATCCACCCCAATCCTACAATATTAATCCACTCTGAATCAATCAATCCAAATCATCACCTAGATCATCCTTTAGAAGTTGCATCTTAAAATCACTTAGTTGTTTTGCACGTTCATGCCCGTTCAGACCCGTTCACAAACAAAAAAGAAAATGGTAGACCAACAAACCCAAGGTTCCCAACTAAATGTCCCTCAATATCCCAATAGCATTCCAAAAAATCCACATGATCCCCATAATGGCGTCTCATCCCAATTGAACACTGACATCCAAAATATCACACCACCCGGTGACGAGAACATGGTCAATCAACCCAAAGTCACCGTTGACGAATATCTCTGTAATCATGCCAATGTCCAAATGACGGATCGTCTCCTCAACGAATGTGGGGATAAGATCCTTGCTACCCTACTCATGAAGGGAGTCAAACCACCATCAGAATTTGATGCCTCACCATATATCCTTCCAACATTTTTTGATTTGCAAGCTTCACAAAATGTTCTAGGAAATTCCTATATCCCCGAGAGTGCACCCATGGACAACTGGTACCACCCCGAATTTGGAAATGACATCATCCATCAAGTCCAAGAGTATCCTCATCTTTCAACCACAACATCTAATATTCCACCACTAGATCCTAATGATCCCCATGCCTATGGCATGCCATCATACATTCCATCTGCTCCACCGCTTCCTCCCTCATATCCTAATATTGGGGGCACACCTATATTTACCAATTTTCCACCTCCTGCATTTCAACAACCCTTAGTTAATCCTCACCAATCCACCACACTCCAAGCACCACCACAACATATTTCTACCAATGTAGCCTCATCTCAACCCTCACATCCACAACATCCGCAACACACTATCACTCTCCCGCAACAAAAAAATTTGATCCCTCAACAACACACTACAATTCCTACACAACCATCACATCAAGTGGTACAAACTACCTCATAGCCACAACAACCACCGCATAGCCCTTTCATGGCTGCCCCCTAGCAACAACATATCTCATCTCACCCATCTCATCAACAACAGCCACAACAACGACCTCTATAGCAGCATGTGCAAATCCCTACACAAACACACAATAATCCACTTACCAAGTACCTCTATCATCCCTCTAGCACATACATTGTTCCATCTCACCTCAATATGAATCCTCATCAAAATTCTCAAAACCAAACATGGACTAAATTACCACCTTACACCAATCCTTCGTAGCCGCATAATCATCCCCACCAAAAACCATCAAACCCATCCTCATATACCATGCAACAACCCACCATTGCACAACAATACCAACCTTATCCATCCTACCTACAACAACAACAAACCTACTAGCAGGGCACACTTTCCATCCCTTATTACCAACAACCATCATCACATCAACAAAGAGGCTCTACCTCCACATATTACCAAAATTCTACAAAACAACAAGACCCATCCCTCGCTTCCTACTATCAACAACAATCACCTTACCAAAAAGAGGCTCCCACTCATCGCAATCAATCATCCAACTAGCAATCCACTTATAATCAACAAACACACTTGTATCCGACTCAACCTGTCTATGATCCGACAATGGTAGGTCCATCCTCATCATATCCACAATACTATCCATATAATCAATCCACTCTAACTCCCACAACTCCCGTCAATAAGTACTTGGAAGAAGTAAAAGCAGCCTTAAAGGATCTTCAAGCTGGAACGGGTAAACAGACATTCAAGTTTGAGGACATATGTCCTTATCCTTTTGATCCCTCCATCTCCTTGGTTCCTTTTCCCAAGTATTTTGAGATACCAAAATTCTATAAATACAAAGGAACCAGGGACCCTAGAGCTCACCTTCAAGAATTTTATTCCCATTTCCAAGAGGTCATGCATAATGACAATTATCTTATCTGGCTTTTCCCTAAAAGTCTACAGGGAGTTGCCCTTACCTGGTTTATGGGCCTTGAAAAAGGATCTACTAAAACCTTTGCACAATTATCTGAACAATTCATCTCCCACTTCTCTTTTAATCTAGAGAGGGATATTGACACACTTGATCTCCTGAAAGAAAACCAACGTGATGGAGAGACCTTTGCAAGCTACTTACAAAGATGGTGTGCCTTGGCCAGCAGGATGAAATTCCCATCATTAGAAAAAGACATGGTCACGTTATTTATCAAAAATTCCCACCCAGACATGGCTCATAACTTCCAATTGCATTGTATCACCACCTTTGCGACACTTGTGGAGAAGGGTCCCATCTCTAAATGAGCCCTTGTTGCAAAAGGGCAAGTCAAAATTTTTAATTCTGATAAAGAGAAGTCCTTTGGGGATAAACCTCGTTATTGGAATAGAAATAAAAATGTTGTCAATGACGGTGTCATTGACACCAAACATGTTTAGGTGGCTACCACCACACAAAAATACCCTCCTCAACAATAGTCATCAGTCCAGAATGCCATATCCGTCCCCCAAGGGGCACCACAACAACAATCCAACCAAAATAACCAAGGGGGGACTAAGCGACAGTTCACTTTGTTAGGAGAGCCCCTTAGCATGGTGTTTAACAAGCTTCTTCAAGATAATTATCCCATCACGTATCCTATCACCAAACCTCTTGATACGTCTAAACCCAAACCTGCTTGGTTTAAAGACAATGCATATTGTGAATTTCACAAGATTAAGGGACATACCTTAGATAAATGTCAAGGCCTAGAAACTTACATTCAAGGCCTCATCAATCAAGGTGCAATCCATGTAGATGCTAACACATCATCTTCATCCAATGCTCAACTCTAGATATATAAAAATGCTTTTCCTAACCACAATCAGGGTCCTAGTACTTCCAACTCTAATCTTGGATCTAACAACAATAACAATCAAAATAAAAACACCAATAACATCAGCTATAAAAATGTGCCATACAACTACCAAGGTGTGGTCTCATATATAGAACAAGTGGAGCCACGTGTATCCATGATACATGTCAAAGGAAAGGATCCAAAATGTGTTGTTACCACTCGGCGAACCCGCATCATAGTCCCAACAGCTCCTCCATCTACCCAACAGCCATCCGTCAGTTGACAATATAATATCCTTGACCACCTAGGCAAAACTGCAGCCTAAATATCCATCCTAGATCTACTTAAGTCATATCTCATGCATCAAGACATCTTGACTAAGGCTTTGCAAAGCACACAAGTGCCTAATGATATTGACCCCACCCAATTCCAAGCATTGGTAGGAAATATCTCATCAACCTATCAGTTAGCCTTTAGCCAAAAAGACATGCTGCATCTTAGTTCAAGCCACAACCACCCCCTCCATCTCGAGGTTGGTGTAAATTTTCAAAAAGTAAAAAGGGTACTAGTAGATAATGGTTCAGCCCTAAATATTTGCACAATAAAATTCATACAATAGGTTGGATACACCCAGGCTGACTTAAGCAGTCAATTTATCACCATCAAGGCATATGATAATGTAGAGCAAGATTCTGAAGGAATTATTTGCCTCCCTATTCAAGTGGGCCCCATTGTACAGTATACTATGTGTCATGTTCTAGACCTTGACCTTCCATACAACATACTTCTTGTCCATCCATGGATTCATTCTATGCAAGCCATCCCATCCGCCTACCATCAATGTTTAAAGTTCCCATTTCAAGGAATGGAAGTTACCATACAAGCTGATCCCCAACCTTTTGAATATTGTCATGCCTTAGAAGCTTCCTTTCCACATTCACATTACTGTCTACGAGTCAAAATGGGGGCATCCCAAACATCTGATTCTCATCCATCCACCAATACACTAAACACCTCATCTACAGCATCATCCACACCTGCTTCCACCATCACCAAAGTCCAGATCATAGACAAGGGATGTGGAAAATACGAAATGCATACCACACTAAATGTGGCAACCATGCCACCCTTGCCCCATACATATGGACAACCAATTCTGCCAGTAACAAAAGCAGAAGAAAAAACACTTACACTCACCTCAGAGAACATGGGTTCGACAACACTCAATGATCTGGGATCCCTTCAAGATCAAATGGAAGCTAATATTAGCCAATGGGTTTATCGAGAAGAACCTGAGCCACCATGTCCCCTTATAGAATACTTCCAAGAAGTTTATCCACGTGCCTCAAAGTTCATTGAAAAGTGTAATTACCAAGGCAGAGGCCTTGGAGTGGAAGAATAAGGAAAATGCCAGCCCATTGAGCAAATAACATCCAACCAAGAAATTTGGGCTTGGCTTATGATACTAAATAGAAGGGTCCTACGACATCCTCTAGCACTTCTAACAATGTTAGAATTGATGATGGTTCCCTTGAAGACATACCAGAAGAAGAATTTGTTATACATGCGTACGATGATTTGAATCGCGTTGATCTCCCTGCCATATTTGAATGCTTGTCTGTTTGCACCATAACCTTATCCCTCAAACATCTTGAACTTATAGATCATGACCTACAAGGTAGCGCACCTATTGAAACATTTCCCTCAGAGGATACCTACGTACATCTCATGGGATTGGGGGAAGATGAACGCCCTAACTACAAAATAAAAAAGAAACAAAAAGAAAAAGGTCATCAAGTGAAAACCTCCCTGAGGTGCTTTTTGACTGGGAAAAAGTAAAAACAAAGGGTGTATCTGATAGTGAAAACCTCAATACGACACTAGAAGATGGGGACGTTCATCTTTCCCTTGTGGGAATATAAATACCTGAGCAGTCTTCTATTCTCATTGAAGAGACGCGGGAGGTAAATTTGGGGACAGAAGAAAATCCAAGGATCACTTATGTAGAAAAATATTTACTAGAAGAAGAGTATTTTACTATTGTCCAAATTCTCTGAGAAGGGGTTATCAATTTTGCATGGGCTTATTCAGATATGCCTGGCCTAGATCTTGACCTTGTTGTACACCATTTGGATGTCCATCCAGATGCCAAACCTATCAAACAAAAGCTCTGAAAGATGGTTCCTTAGGTAGCCTTATTAGTCAAAAAAGAATTGGAGAAATTGCTAGAAGCTAGATTCATTCGACCCATTGATTATTCCTATTGGATTTCCAATATAGTACCTGTTGCTAAACCTAACAAAGATATTAGGATTTGCATAGATTTATGGGATCTCAACAAATCCTGTTCAAAAGATGACTTCCCATTGCCCAACATCGACATGTTGGTCCACATTATTGTGGGAGATGAGATGTTATCCCTTATGGATGGCTTCTCTGGCTACAATAAGATCCAAATTGCCCCTGAAGATCAACACAAAACTACTTTTACAACACCTTGGGGTACCTTTTGTTACAATGTCATGCCCTTTGGCCTCAAAAATGTGGGGGCAACATATCAATGAGCAATGACTGTTATATTACATGATCTCATCCACATTATCGTGGAAGATTATGTTAGTGACTTGCTAGGAAAATACAAAACTAGAGAAGAGTGCCCTGCCATCCTGAAAAAGATCTTTGAGTGCTTGGAGCAGTACAAGCTAAGACTGAATCCGAAAAAGTGTGTGTTTGGTGTCACATTAGGGAAATTGTTGGGCTTCATAGTCTCCTAGAGGGGCATCAAGGTTGACCCTGCTAAAGTAAAATCTATCATGGATATGCCTGCACCTAGAAACCTGAAACAGTTAAGGAGCCTTCAAGGAAAGCTACAATCCATCCATCGGTTTATAGCCCAGCTTGCAGATAAATGTTGGCCATTCACCCACCTTCTAAAGAAAGACACCACCTTCAAATGGAATCAACAGTGTCAGTTGGGTTTTGATACGATTAAAGAATACTTGGCCCACCCACCAATCTTGATGCTGCCTATCCCAGGAAAACCCCTCCTGCTATACATCTCTGTCACCTCAGTTGCACTAAGGCCATTGTTGGTACAACATGACGAATCCTCAAAAGAGCGACCAATATATTACATTAGCTGAGCACTGGTCAGTTATGAACTTAATTATTCACCAACGCAGAAAGCATGTCTCGTTGTGGTCTTCAGTACACAAAAATTACGTCATTATATGCTTAGCCATCTACTAAAGTTCATATCAAAAGTTGACCCCCTCAAGTACCTATTATCTAAGACAACCCTAACTGGTTGAATGGCTAAAAGGATCATGCTTCTAAGTGAGTTTGATATAGAATATGTGGATAGAAAAGAAATCAAAGGACAGGTAATAGCAGATCAGTTAGAAAATTCTCCATTAGTAGATGCCTATCCCATAGAAGCCAAATTTCCAGATGAAGGAGTCTTTGCAGTATCAGAAGATACCACATGGACACTATACTTTGATGGATCACACACTAATAATGGATCGGGGGCAGGAGTCTTGCTTATCACTCCCCAAGGTGATTACATACCAAAATAATTCAGATTGGCTTTTCCCTGCACCAACAACATCGCCGAATATGAAGCCCTTCTCATAGGCCTTAGAATTGCAGTTCAATGGCACATCACTCATTTGCAAGTTTTTGGTGACTCCCAGTTAGTTATAAAATAGGTCAATGATGAGTTTCTAACAAAAGATGACAAGTTGTTGCCTTACAAAATCATGGTGGATGACTTCAAAAAATATTTCACCTTCATCCAATTTGAGTAGATCCCAAGACTCCAGAATAAGGTAGCAGACGCTATGGCTACCATTGGTTCTCTCCTTGACATGCCAAAAGACCACATAGATTGTTAGTTCCTAGTCGAACAAATCCTAATCCCAGCATATGATATCCCTGAGAGTGACATGGTGTCTAATATTGTAGGTCCTGAATCCCCTTGGTACCACAAAATTTACACCTATATTCATGACAACACCCTCCCGCCTGATCTCACAAGAAACCAACGTAAATCATTTATCCAACACACTGCCCACTACACCATCATCGGTGATACACTTTATCAACATGGGTATGATGGAACTCTTCTTTGTTGTTTAGACAAAACTGAAGCCCGCATGACATTAACAAAAGTGCATAGCGGTATTTGTGGGGCCCATTCTAATGGTATGACCTTAGCCAAATGGATTCTAAGAGCAGGGTATTACTATCCTACAATGGAACATGATGCTTGTGAATATGTCAAAAAGTGTCTTTTGTGTCAACAACATGCAGATTTTATTCACGCTCTAGCACAAGAGCTACAACCTATCACAACACCTTGGCCATTTTCACAATGGGGTTTCAACTTGGTTGGCAATATCTACCCTCCATCCTCTGATGGTCACACTTTTATGATCACAACCACTGAATACTTCACCAAGTGGGTGGAAGCCATACCACTCACTCAAATCACTGGTGTTCAGATCTCTAAATTCATCCTCTACCATATCCTCTGTAGGTATGATATCCCCTCTGCCATCATCACTGATAATGGAAAGCCATTCAAGAATAAGTGTATGAAGCTCCTTTGTGACACGTATCATAACCAACATCATTGGTCCACCCCCTATTACCCCTAGGGTAATGGAAAAGCAAAGGAAACAAATAAAACGTTGATCAAAATCATTAAGAAGATGGTCAATAACACTGGCCGAGATTGGAACCTCCGTATCCATCCGCACCCCCATCGACGCTACTCCATACTCTCTTATCTATGGCATTGAAGCCATCTTTCCAATCGAATTTGAAATCCCTTCACTTAGAGTATCACTCAAGAATCTCATCACTGACGAAGACGCCCGAGTGGCACGGCTGTCACAATTGGAATTGCTGGATGAAAAATGGGTCAAGGCTTATAACCATCTGCAAGCCTATCAGCACTAACTCAAAAGGAGCTACAATAAGAAATTCCACCCTCTCCAATTCAATGTTGGTGATTTGGTCCTTAAAGAGAATCAACTATATCAATAAGATCAAGAGAAAAAGGGTAAGTTTGAAGCAAATTGGTTGGGCCCTTATGTCATCACCACAAAGTATGGTTCTAGCACCTACAAGCTATCTACCCCTAAAGGGGAGCCCTTGGAAGAACCCATCAACATCATGCATCTAAAGAAATTCTATACTTAGGATAGCTGGGGTGTCCTTCCTGGTAAAATCTCAAAAAATACAAAAAAATCAAAAAAATCCAAAATTATTAAAGAGAAATAATTCATCCTATGGTGAAAACCACCCCTGTGTGGTACCTTGGATATGTACGATTAGTGAAAACCTGGCAACAGATGCCTCTCGTATAAGGCTTAATCATTATCTCCCTCATGCCCTATTTACTTTATGGCTTATCCATCGGCTCCTCAATCCCCATATCCTCCCATCCGCTTGCATCACCTCATCGCTTGGTATATTTCTGGTTGAGCATTGGACGACTTTATCCATTATTCGACATCTTGAGCTTGTTATCCTAATATAAGCTTGTGTCATCTCATTGTTGTGGTTGTCTCCATCTAGGTTCACTCATCATGTTTGTCCCCATCTAGGTCTCATCATGTCTTTTCTTGAACTACGATGCCTCTGCGCTTGCACGTAGGCAAGGCTAACCTTTTGATCAACGCTCGAGGCATTTGTCTTTCATCGTCCGTCCTCATGGTCTACTTTTCAATATTGTCCATCCTCGATCTTTCATCCTTTCCAAACTACGTTTCCTTTGCACTTTCACGTAGGCAAGGTTGATCTTTTGATTTGCCCCCGGGGCTTATGTTTGTCTTGGTCATCCATTTGTTTCCATCGGTCCACTTTCCGCTCTTTTACCATGGTCTTTTCCTGAACTACGAGGGCTCTGCGCTTTCACATAGGCAAGGCTGATCTTTGATCAACCCCCAAGCCCCTAGGTCTTTAGGTTGTGTCTTGTCCTCTTGTTGTCTTGTTGTCAAGTATGTCCCTAACATCGTTGATTCTTCACAAACAAGATCTTCTCGTGTCAAGAAATTTGCTTAATGGCAATTATCCTGCGTCATCTAGGTCACCTTAGTTTAGTATCCATCATCGGTATTAATAGGATGCATCCTTCCTAATAGACCACATCAACCCCATCCACCCTTGAGATCTTATGGCAAAGGATGCTTGCAATTGATCGTGATCTTTTGGTACTTTTGGCTTTTGTTTATTATTTGAGCTCCCTCTCTTAACTAGTCAAGATCCCCATGATCCATCATATTATGGTGTGTTTTTCCTAGTCAACATAGGGGAATCTCTTGACTATTTTATTGTTGTTGTCTCCTGGGATGCTCCACATAGTACCCACCAGGATTCCTCCTAGATCCTACATTATGTGGGGGCATCCCTTTGTGCTTATGGTTATTCCAATACCTAGCCTGACCAAACTCATCACGACTTTGGGGTGTTGGGATAGGCTCCTTGTTTTTTGTGTTTGTTTTATGCATTAGACACTAATCCATCTTGGTTTACATACCCTGACGCCCGGTGTCTTATGCTATAGCAAAAACCAGTGCTCTAAAGGATGGAAAATTGCATTCATGTTGCATTTCATCTCATTGCATATCCCCCCTTCATCCATCCTTGCTCCTACATCTATGACTCCCAATTTTGGTTGTGCAAACTTTCATTCCTTCTTAATGACTTTTCTTCTCAGGATCCTTACGGTTCTTGATAGGTACCGTGCCCCACACACCATACGCCTATCACCTACCCATTGATACTTATGTCTACATTATATTTAGTGTGTCAGTTCATCATTTATCCATATTACATCAATTCATTTAGGTTCATATTCCATCAATTCATTTAGGTTCATTTATCCATATTGCATCAGTTCATTTAGGTTCATTTATCCATATTACATCAATTCATTTAGGTTCATTCATCCATATTACATCAGTTCATCTATCCATATTGCATCAATTCATTTGGGTTCATTTATCCATATTGCATAAGTTCATGAGGTTAAGTATATTAGGTTCATTCATCGACACATTTCCATATATTTTCATACTCACCTATGCATCACCATTTGCAAATACATTGTTAGGCCCATATTCATTACATCATATACACAATTACATTACGATTCATAAATTATCAACATCATCCATAATCACATCATCCATACACACATAAATAAATCATTAACATCATGCATAGTCATAGCATCCATATCAACACAACTCATCATATACATGTTCATAACATACATCATCTATCACACAGAAATCAATATATAACCATATGCATAACATAAATCATCTATCAAAATTTTTTTTGACATAATGTCAATGGGGACCATCACATATCATCATCAAAATAAAACAATGTTCATATCCAAAATATAGTTACATCATAATCACCTACATATCATCCTCAAATAAGGAACATAATCTAAGAATATGTGCTACACCTCCATCTGGTACTTGTCAAAGCACCTGTATCTTGTCACCTTTCCTCTGCGTACCCTGAGCTGCCCATGTTTGACCTCTGAGGAGACTCAGGCATTGGTTCCCTATATGTCAGAGTCCCCTACAACTCATGAGTAGGACTCCCAAATTAAGGAGTCGGCTGAAAATCACTATACCCTCTGATCCGTGTCCCTAAAGACTAGGATGGCATCGACATTTGTGGTACCTGCCTAACATACTGCATTGTACATTGCATTGGATCTGGCACTACCTGCTCATATGCACATCTCCAATAGCTCACCTCATGCATATAATCATCCCTCTGTCTAGCCTAGAACCTAGCAGCATTCCGCTTATGCTTGTATCTATCGCGCTCTCTGCTGATGGCTCGCCGCTCCTACTCCCATGCCTCCTGCATCACTATTAGCAGTCGTACTCGCTCTGTGGTCCTCTCCCTCTCTGCCTATACAATCTATAGCTCTTCCTACAAACCCTATACGGCTAACTCTGTATCATCATCTTGCACTCTCTGTGACTGCCTCTGTACTATATCCCTCTCTAGACTCTCTACCCAAGCCACTGTTGCGTCTCTTTGAAACTATAGGATCTGGACCTATCTCAGTGCATCATCTCTCTCCCCCTATCTCGTCTGGACCTGTCTTAGTGCATTATCTCTCTCCCCCTGTATCACCTACACCTATCTCTGTGTACTATCTCTCTCCTCCTGGAGGGCCTGTAAACCTCCATACGCTATATATCTCTCTCTCTCTACACTATCTCTAGCTCAGCCTCTTCTACCTTAGCCCTTGCTCTCATCTCCTCTAAGGATACCTCTACAGTAGATACCCTCTCCTATAGATCTATCCTCTCCCCAAGCAGTCCTACCATTTGTAGTCTCAGTGTCTCCATCTCCCTCTCAGCTCGCTAAAAACACTCCACTAAGACATGCTCTCCTCCCCCTACCGGCTCTGGCTAACCCCACATCTATGCTACTATCATCGCTGCCTCTAACCTATCCCGATCCCAAGTCACCCAAGCTAGCTCACCTCGTACTCTCTCCATCTCTGCTCGCATCTCCTCCCTCCCTCTCTCAGCATCTCGTACATTTGCCGTCAGCCAACACACAACAAAATCAAACTCTATCTACTCTATCTCCCGCACCCTCTACACCTCTGCACTTCTCAACTCCTTCTCTAACACCCATAGCCTTGCCTGGGCCCCTCTTAGTAAAATCAATGGATCCTCAACTAGAGCCACCGGTACTACTGCTAATGGCTCCACCACCTGCACATCCATGTCCATCGCATCCCCCTTTATCTCCTCCTAAATCTGCTCCACCCGGCTCGTCACCTGAATCCTCCTCAACTGTCCTCTCCTCCCCACCCTCATTAGTCTCCTTGACTATCCTCCAATCTGCCCCTCCCCTTTGACTCCTCTCCATCCTCACTCATCCCTATGATATGGGACTCCTACTCCGCCTAGATCTCTAGTTGGAACCTCCTCTATCCTCTACTCTTTGTCATCCTCTCTGGATTACCTGTGGAATTTGTCTCCCCCTGTGCTCAGTCCTACTGATCTATGGCCCTCGCCTCCTCCTGCTCGGCTCACACCTACACTCGCCTCTGTCATACTCTACCACCAATACCTGTCTATCCAGTAGCCCTCCCCTCCACCACCCCTAGCATCTCCACCTCTGGCTCACTCCCTAGTCTTGCCACATTTTTCTCTTGACCTCTTTCATCACCTAGCCCTCCTACCTCCATCTCCTCCCCCACATCTCTCCTCTCTCTAGCCCTCCTCTGATGTCGCCTCCTCCTCCTCCTCCTCTCTGGCTAACCTCCAGCCCCACCCTCATCCACTCTACCACTCTGCTGCCCTGCACATTGCTACCTCTCTACCTCCTCCTGTCTCCTCTGCTCCTATCCCCCTCCTCCTACTCATCCTCTGGCCCCCACTCCGCAGCTCCCACAATAGGCTCCTCCGGTGTAATCCTCTCCCACTGGTGGTTGAGAAACCACCAAGCATATCGATTTGTCACTTTGGCATCCTCTGGACCCATCGCCTTCCCTGGATAGGGCACCCCACTTGTCATCGCCCATGCCTCCCTCACTGCCCTCGCTGACAACATCACTCCCCATGGCACCTCTTTGGTGAGCCGACGAAACATAGTCGGCACTGCTAGAATATCCTAAATACGTCCAAACTGCCTCTCCACTCTGTCTGGTCAATGTGCCTCCACTATGTGCGGTTGACTCCTAATCAAGAGGCATCTACGTCTAAAGAAACCCTGATGTCTCTCCTCCTCAACCCTCCATCCCCTAAACCACCGATACAGATATGGCCACCATACTATGTCCTCCTCTCGTACCTCATCAAATGCTCTCCTCCAATCACCCAGCTCTCCATGCATCTCATATCATAGGACACAGCCCCTGGGCCCCCCATACCCCCATGCCACTAGCTCCCTCTCATCCAACTCTCCTCTCCTCACCACTATAGGCCTTGTCAACATAATATGCTCCCAACCCCACACCTATAATAATGTCATATGCATCATGCTCTGCACCTGCCAGTAGAAAATCACATGCATATCTCGATATAATTGTGATATTACACATGACCCCCATGAGAATTGCCCCTCCTGCCACTCGACAATATGTCGAATCACCTCCATATATTGTAGACTGCAGAACCGCCTACTCCGATCTGATAGCAATATCCCACTAATCAAACAACACAAATATAATGGTAATGCTAACAACCCCAATGCCAAACATCTGTGTACGTCTAACTGCCCCTTCTGAATGGGAAAATCATCTCGTCCAAATAACACTAGGATGGTCTGGTCCAACTTTGCCCCTTTGGATGTCACCTCACTCACTAATCGCCCCACTATGGGTAGCTTCAGAATCCGCCATACATCCTCCAGTATCACTGTCATCTCCCCTATCGAAAGATGGAAGGTTGATGTAGCTAAAATCCACGTCTCTATCAATGCTGTCAACATCACCCGATGAGCTCTCATCATTGGGAACTGTACCAAGAGCAGTAATCGCACATGCTCCAATATTGCATGATCCATTCCCGTCATGGCCTCTATGGTTATTGCCAGTGCCTTCGGCCTCCGCTCATGTGTCCGCAACCGATCAAACCTCTGCATTCATCATAACACTCACCTTGTTAATCTCTTTTCTAGCCTCGAGACTTTCTCTTTCTTTCTTCTTTTCTCTCTCCTCATTCCCTTCTCGCCTCCCTCACACCACCCCCATCATGAATGGATCCACCCCAGCCATAGGGCGGACTCATCCTTGGCCACGGGGCGGACCTGCCTCGTCTTGGGGCGAACGCGCCCCGTGCCGAGGTGGACCCGCCCATGGAGAAGTGGCAGCGGCGCCGCTAGCCGCGGGGTGGATCCGCCCTCGGCCTAGCGGCGAGGATGCCTCCGTGCATGTCGGGGCAGACACGCCAACTAGTGGTGGGGTTGTTTGCTCTGCTTCGAGGTGGACCTGCCCCTCATCGGGGCAGATTCGCCCGACGCTGGGGTGGACCCACCCTGCGTTGGGGCGGATCCGACTGGCCTTGGGGTGGAGCCGCCCCACACTGAGGTGGACCAGCCCTACGTGGGACGGATTCACCCTATGCCAGGGTGGACCCGCCCTCTTGTAGTGGGGCAGATTCGCCCCTCTGTGGGCCACCGTCATGAATTTTCTCTCTCCCCATTTTTTCAACCATCTTTTTCCTATTTCTCTCGCCTACCAATTTTTCTTCTCTAACCCACCAACAAAACCCATGTTTTACATTTTCCAAAAAACATTTAAAATGAATTTAAATTACCAAAATAATGCATAGAGGGTTTTGTTGCTAACTTGGTGGGGCACAGCCCGATGACTGTAGAATCGCCGAACCTCGTTCACCCGGTGGATGATCTCGGTGTTGTTATCTTGTGGGATCCACGCTCCTCATCTGCTTCCTCTCCTCTCCTCTTCTCTCAACTGCTACAGTGCCAATGAGGTGAGGTAATTTCTAAAATCACCTTATTTTATTTTTCCCTCCCTTTTTAAGGGGTATTTTTTTACCTCTTATTTACCTTTTTTTTTCCTTCAACTAATCTCTTCCCTTCCCAGGGCCGCCATTTGCAAATCGTTTGTCCGTTTGACTTCGTTCAAAAGGAAAACTTGCATATTTTTTTGCGCTCTTTCCAACCGTACCCTACATTTATTCCTATTGATAAGTCACTCAGGACCCCTCTTTTTCCCCCGTCGCCCTCTCGAGGGGGCATACCCTTCCCATTTATCTATTTTCCCTGCCATAGTCATTCCTTTGCAGGATTGGGGAATCTTCATCTATTCCCCACTGATTGGGCAGCTTAGGTTCTCCTCCCCACGCTGGGGCATCATTTTCTAGTTACTTCCTCTATAGAGTCATCTGTATTTTTTTCTTCTTCGAAACATTGTTATTCTAATAGTACTTCAAAGAGGGGAAAAATGTAGACATCTAAATTTGACCACTTTCACATGGTCAAAATCGTCTACTCTATTCATGTATTTCATCAATAGTGATTAAATAATTTATTTAATCATTATTTCATTTTCTACCTAAGGTTCCTAAAGTATGTAATTGAATAATTAAATACTTTACCTTACACCTTTTCTTCTCTAAATTAAATAAATAGGACAATTTATTTAATTTAGTCATTTGACCTTTTTGATTAAAATCAATTTTTAATTCCTCATTTTCTCTCTCCTTGTCACATTCTACATAATCCTCTTTTAGTCGGGATTAAATTAATTAATGCATGATTAAGATGTGCACCACTTAATCAAGATTAGTTTCACATGCTCCATAATCTCCCACTTGCTTCTAATCTCTCATTAATTATCCTAATCTTATGTTTGCACAACCTTAATCAAGGTCATTAGCCACATTTAGAATACCTTTTTTAGTCAACCTTTCCACTTGCCTTTCTTGGCTTTGACTCCCTTTCCCATGTGAATTTTTAATTCACATTTATTCATCCTAGGCTCTTCTCTTCCCCATGTGAATTTTTAACTCACATTTTATCTTTCCAAGGTTTACCCTATCCCCATGCAAGTTCTAGAAAACTTGACTTTTCATTTTACATGTGCCAAGAACTTCTAGAACTTTTGACTTGTCACATCACTCACATGTGGAAAATCCCCATATTTTTGGAAACCCTTTCTTATCCATTAGACTCTCTCAAGCATGTGAATTTTTAATTCACATTTATTTCTCCAACCACCTTCCAATTTCCCATGGAGATTTTTGAGAAATTCTAAAATTTCTCAAATGTTTTTTTCACTCTCATTTGGGGACAAGTTCCTTTTTGAAGAAATCTTCTCATCCCCCAAGGTACCTACAAGGTACTTGTCCTTCCTCCACATCAAGTACCTCTCTTCCACCTCACTCCCACATCATCTCACCCTAACCCATCTCACATTCCATATGTCAAGATGTGAGGGCTTGTGAGTCCTCAACTCACCATAGCCCTCCATCTTGGCTTTGTTGGCTTAATCTCAACCGTTGAATTCTCGAGAGAATTCAAATGGTTCTATAAATACCCCCTCCTTTATCTCATTTGGAAAAAGGAAAAAGGATATTATTGCTACCAAACCCTTGTCATTTTTTCATTTGCAACATTTTATCCATTTACAAGCATTCTTCATCAATCCACCAATTCATTTAGTCACTAGCATTTTATCACATTTTGCATCTTGCATCCATTCACCTCCATAGCCATTCAAGGAGCACACAAACTCTCAAAAATCAAGGGCCAACCAAGGAAATCAGTAGCACAAAAGGTATAACAATTTATCTTCTTGTTTTCTTTATCTTTTCTTGCATAGATGTTCCTTAGGCTAATCTTGAGATGTATTTCTTGTTTTTTTCCTTTAAGTGCATCATTGGTTAGTTTTTCATCTTAGAATAGGTTAGAACATTTTAGGGATCACATTGTTAATCTCATTTATGGCCCCGGGACTTTCTCTTTCTTTTTTTTCTCTCTCTTCTTTCTCTCTCCTCATTACCTTCCCACCTCCCTCGCATCACCCCTGTTTGGAATGGATCCACCCCGGCCGCATGGCGGACTTGCCCCATGCTAGGGTGGACCCACCTTTGGCCATGGGGTGGACACGCCTTTGGTCGGGGGGCGGACTCACCCCGCGTTGGGGCAGACCAGACCACAGTCGAGCGGCAGGGCCGTCGCTAGCCATGGGGTGGCGTCCCGCACCGAGGGACAGATCCTCCCTCAGCCCAGCGACGAGGACGACCTCCACGCGCATTGGGGCAGACACGCCCTCGGTGGAAGGGTTGTCTGCTCCACTCCGGGGTGGACCTACCCCTCGCTGGGGCAGATCCACCTGGTGCTAGGGCGGACCCGCCTGGCATGGGGCGAATTCACCCTGTGTCGGGGCAGACCCGCCCTCCTACAATGGGGCAAATTCGCCCGTCTATGGGCCTCCGACATGAATTTTCTCTCCCCCCAGTTTTTCAACCGCCTTTTTCCTATGTCTCTCACCTACCCATTTTTCTTCTCTAACCTGCCCATAAAACCCTTTTTTTACATTTTCAAAAAAACATTTAAAATGCATTTAAATTACGAAAACAATTCATAGAGGGTTTTGTTGCTAACCTGGTGGGGCACAACCCGATGACTATAGAATCGCCAAACCTCATCCACCTGGTGGATGATCTCAGTGTCGTTATCCTACGGCATCCTCGCTCCTCATCTGCTTCCTCTCCTCTCCTCTTCTCTCAACTGCTATAGTGCAAATGAGGTGAGGTAATTTCTAAAATTACCTTATATTCTTTTTCCCTTCCTTTTTAAGGGGTATTTTTTACCTCTTAATTACCTCTTTTTTCCTCCAACTAATTCCTTCCCTTCCCGGGGCCACCCTTTGCAAACTGTTTGTCCGTTTGACTTTGTTCAAAAGGAAAACTTGCCTAATTTTTTGCGCTCTTTTCAACCATATCATTTATTTCTTCCTATCAAAAAGTCACCTGAGACCCCTCTTTTTTCCCCGTCACCCTCTCGAGGGGGCATACCCTTCCTATTTATCTATTTTCCCTGCCATAGTCATTCCTTTGCAGGATTGGGGCATCTTCATCCATTCCCCACTAATTGGATAACTTAGGTCCTCCTCCCCATGCTGGGGCATCATTTTCTAGTTACTTCCTCTATAGAGTCATCTGCATTTTTTTTTCTTCGAAACATGGTTATTCTAACAGTACTTCGAAGAGGGGCAAAATGTAGACATCTAAATTTGACCACTTCCACATGGCCAAAATCATCTACTTTATTCATCTATTTCATTAATAGTGATTAAATAATTTATTTAATCATTATTTCATTTTCTGCCTAAGGTTCCTAAATTATGTAATTGAATAATCAAATACTTTACCTTACACTTTTTCTTCTCTAAATTAAATAAATAAAACAATTTATTTAATTTAGTCATTTGACCTTTTTGATTAAAATCAATTTTTAATTCCTCGTTTTCTCTATCCTTGTCACATTTTCCATAATCCTCTTTTAATCAGGGTTAAATTAATTAATCCATGATTAAGATGTGCACCACTTAATCAAGATTAGTGTCACATCCTCCATAATCTCCCACTTGCTTCTAATCTCTCATTAATTATCCTAATCTTGTGTTTGCAAAACCTTAATCAAGGTCATTAGCCACATTTAGCATACCCTTTTTAGTCAACCTTTCCACTTTCCTTTCTTGGCCTTGACTCTTTTTCCCATGTAAATTTTTAATTTACATTTATTCATCCTAGGCTCCTCTCTTCCCCATGTGAATTTTTAATTCACATTTTATCCTTCCATGGTTTACCCTATCCCCATGCAAGTTCTAGAAAACTTGACTTGTCATTTTACATGTGCCAAAGACTTCTAGAACTTTTGACTTGTCACATCACTCACATGTGGCAAATCCCCATATTTTTGGAAACCCTCTCTTATCCATTAGACTCTCTCAAGCATGTGAATTTTTAATTCACATTTATTTCTCCAACCACCTTCCCATTACCCATGGAGATTTTTGAGAAATTCTAAAATTTCTCAAATGTCTTTTTCACTCTTATTTGGGGACAAGAAGTTCCTTTTTGACAAAATCTTCTCATCCCCCAAGGTACCTACAAGGTAATTGTCCTTCCTCGACATCATGTACCTCTCTTCCACCTCACTTCCACATCATCTCACCCTAACCCATCTCACATTCCACATGTCAAGATGTGAGGACTTATGAGTCCTCAACTCACCATAGCCCTCCATCTTGGCTTTGTTGGCTTAATCTGAACCGTTGAACTCTTTAGAGAATTCAAATTGTTCTATAAATCCCCCTCCTTTCTCTCATTTGGACAAGAAGATTTTAACTACCAAACTCTTGCCAATTTTTCATTTGCAACATTTTAGCCATTATCATTTTACCACATTTTGCATCTTGCATCCATTCACCTCCATAGCCATCCAAGGAGCACACAAACTCTCAAATATCAAGGGCCAACCAAAGAAATCAGCAGCACAAAAGGTATAACAATTTATCTTTTTGTTTTGTTTATCTTTTCTTGCATAGATATTCCTTAGGCTAATCTTGAGGTGTATTTCTTGTGTTTTTCCTTTTAGTGCATCATTGGTTAGTTTTTGCATCTTAGAATAAGGTTAGAACATTTTAGGGATCACAGTATCCTATTCAGTTATTCCCATAACTTGTGTGGGAAACTTATAAGCATATTTATTGTAATAAATCTAAGTAGCTACTTTATGCAAAATTTTGTGTACTATTCCTCATTTTTGTAAAGCAATTGCATGATGAAAACTGAAAATTCATTTAATGGCACTATTTGCATGGTTATGGGTAACTTTTGCAAAATCTTTTGTGTACCTTTCTCATTTTTCAAAGTAGAAAACATCAGTGCTATCCTAGCCTAACTTGATTGGGCTAAAAAGAATAATTAGGTAATAATACAAGAGCTTGATCCGATCTAGAACGAATTTCTCCCAGTGTGATATGATAAACTACCTTGATATAGGTAGGACAAGCCGACCTTAGGAATATGCCAAGTAGTACTAAAGGGGATACAATACTTCATGATGTCAAGCTATGACATGGACGCGGATGGGCGTTGGAATAAATAGGATGAATGATTTGAGGGATATATGTGATGCAAAGAATGATAAGATAAAAAGCCAAAGATAGATGAAGGTGCTTTATTTATGTAATGCACCTACTTTCCAAGTTTTCACTAAGGTACTTGCCCAAAGCACCACCGAAGTGGTTTTCACTAGAGGATGATTTTTTTCTTTACTGTTTTCAATCCTTTTTCTCATTTTTTGGATTTTGATCATTTTTGTATTTTTTTGTATTTGCATATTTACACCCTTCAAGCTTAGGCATATAAATTTTTAAGATGCAGACTATTGATTGGTTCCTAAGGGTTCACCTTTAGGTGTATATAGTCGGTATGCTCTTGATCCATAGCTTGATATGATGACAAAGGGACCTAACCAGTTAGGCTCAAAATTTCTTTTACTATCTTGATCTGGAAGATTTTTCTGATTATGCTTTAGAACAAGATTCCCTACCTAGAAAGAGTGATACTTGATCTTCTTTTTATAGCTCTGTTTTAGTCGGTTTTGGTATACTTGCAAGTGATTAATGGCATCAAGGTGATTCTCATCCAAGAATTCTAGCTCATTTAGCTGAGATACTCTATAGTCTTCTTTAGTGATCAAATTCTACAGTGAAACTCATAGTGAGGGAAGCTCGACCTCAATAGGTAGGATGGATTTTGATTCGTAGACCAAGGAGAATGGGATTACACATGTATGCATGTAGATATTGGTTCGATATGCCCAGAGGGCGGAATTTAACTATAGATGCCAGTCACAACCAGCTTCATTGACCATTTTTTTTAGGATTTTTAGAATGGTCTTGTTTGTAGCCTCAACTTGACCATTGCCGTGGGGGTAATACGGGGTAGAGAATCGATGTTAGATATTGAACCTTTGACATAGCTCTTTCACATCCTAATTCTTGAAGGGTGTTTTGTTGTCTGAGATAAGGGTTTGTGGAACATCATAATGATCGATAAGATAATTCAAGATAAATTTAGAAATTTTCTTCCCCATTATGTAGGTCATAGGAATGGATTCCACCCACTTGGTAAAGTACTCAATGGTCGTGATGATGAATTTGTGGTGTTAGATGAGGTTGGAGTAATCCTTCCAATGTGGTCAAGCCCCCACTATGAGAAAGGACAGTGTGTGACCATTGGTTGTAACTCCTGAGCTAGAGCATGGATAAGATCTCCATGTTGTTGACACTAGATACACTTATGCACAACTGGTGGGATTCTCTTTCCATGGTTGGCTGATAGTACCCCATCCTCAATAGTTTCTTAGCTAAAGTGATACCACTAGAATGGGAACCACATATGACATTGTGTACTTTTGTTAAAGTGGTCAAGGCTTCCTCTTGGTTAAGACATCATAGTAATGTCCCCTCAATGCTTTGGTGGTAAAGGGTATCACCTAGGATCACAAATTGGGATTCCTTCTTAACAAAGGTCTTCTTAAGGTTGGAGGTAATATAGGATGCGAGGGTTCCTCTGCTAAGGTAGGTGAATATATCATGATACCACGGGGATCTAGGACCAATATGACACACATAAATTCAGATTCAGGGATTTTGAAAGGCGATACAAGAAGTTGTTCTACCAAGAACTCACATTGAAGGACGTTGTGTGACATGTCTAACAATGATCCAATGGTTTCCATAGTGTATGCTACTTTGTTATTCATATGAGGAACCTGCTCAAAATCTATGTCAATGAAAAGGTCCTTGAGACTTTCTATCATATTCTTGTAATAAGTAAGCTTATCATCCTTGGTTTGGTAGTCGCCATTGAATTGGTTGATAACCAGCTGTGAGTATCCATAGATTTTCATCTCTTGTATCTTCCATTAAACTATTAAATCCTTAGACCTGTGATTAGGGCTTTGTATTCTGTAATGTTGTTAGTACATGGAAACGATAGTCGGTAAGACTTTGGAATACAATCACCTTGAGGGGTGATAAAGAGAATACCTTCCCCTGATCCATGTTGGGTAAATGATCCATCAAAGTACATTTTTCATTGATCAACTTTATTGACAAGGAACACTGATTCATTAGGGAATTCATATATCAATGGATTCTCTGCATAGATAGGTGCATCTTCTAGTTGGTCTATGATCACTTTTCCTTTGATTTCCTTGTGCTTCATATACTCTATGTCATATTCAGTAAATATCATTACCATTTTCCCATTCACCCAGTAAGAGTAGCTTTGGATAACAGGTATTTCAATGGGTCAATCTTTGCAATAAGCTTGACTTGATGTGATAGCATGTAATGGCTAATTTTTATTGAAGCAAAAAACACTGCTAAACATGCTTTCTCAATGGATGAATAGTTCATTTCATAGCCCATTGAGTTCTTGCTGATGTAATAGATAGCTCTTTCTTTTCCATTTTCATCATGTTGTGCTAGAAGAGCACCTAGTGTTGTTGATGTTGTTGAGATACACAGGATCAATGGTTTTTTTAATATCGGAGGCATGCGAATTGGAGGTGTCAATAGGTAGTCCTTGATCTACTGGAAAGCTTTATTGCACTTCTCATCCCATCTATAATTTATTCCTTTATGGAGAAGGTGCGAGAACGAGTGGATTTTATCTAATAACTGTGCTATGAACCTTCTGATGGACTGTAATCTTCATTTTAACCCTCTCACCTGCTTCAATGTTTGCGGTTGTTCCACGTTGACGATGGATTTTTCCTTTGTTGGATCAATTTCTATTCCTCTTTTTGAGACGATATAGCCAAGAAGATTCCTCGATGTAACACCAAAGTCATAGTTTTTTGGGTTCAGTCATACCTTCTACTCTTCAAGTCTGTCAAAGATGGGTCCGAAGAATTCTATGTGCTACTCCTTTTCTTTGATTTTTCCAAAATATCATCCACATAGTCTTCAACTATTTTGTGGACCATTTCATGAAAGATGAGGTTCATTTATCTTTGTTAGGTTTCTCCTGCGTTCTTCAACCCAAATGGTATCATGTTCCAATAATATGTTCCCCATGGACAAGTGAATGGATTTTTGTGTTGGTCCTCCTTGGTGATCATGAGTTGATTGTAGCCTGAAAAACTATCCATGAGTGACAACATTTCATTCCCAGCTGTTAAATCCACAATGAGGTCGATGTTAGGAAGAGGGAAATCATCCTCTGGGCATGCCTTGTTTAAGTATCTAAAGTCCATGTATATTATCATGCCCACAGTGGGTTTGGAGGCTGGTACTAGGTTGGAAACCCACTTAGGATAATCAATCAAGCAGATGAATGCAATTTCAAGAATCTTTTGTAACCCAAGTTTCACCAAGAGTGCTATCTGAGGGTGCATCTTTCTTAATTTTTGCTTTATTGGTTTTGCTTCAGGATAGATTGCTAAGTGATGCACAACCACTTTTGGATCAAGCCTTGGCATATTTTTTAATGGCAATGCAAATTTATCCTTTTTCTCTTTCAGGAATGTTGCTAGGTTTTTATATTCTTCATCTAACAAGGACTCAACATAGAATGTGATCTTGGGTGCTTCTTTTATTCCCACATTGAGTGGAGTTTCCTTTTTTGCTAGAACTACTAATTTCTCTAGATGTATCGCACTAAGGGGGAGATTGAATCCCTCATCCTTGGGCACCTTAGAGAGGTTTTCACCCTCGAATGTGTCCTTTATTTTTACTATTTTAGGATCAAAAAGTGCCACAGTGTGGTTTTCACTTAAAGATTTGCATGTTAGTTGCATGTCCTCAATTTTGTGACTGAAGGATTCAATCATCTCCCCGTAGTATGCCCCTATGTCTAGCTCTATATCAAAACCAACTTTCTGATTTTCCCATGGTAAGTTGTCATGGAGTCCCATGAATTCTGAGATTGCTTCATCATTTTTGAATAAATCTAGAATCGATGGTCCTCGTTGGTCTAGGTCAATGATTTGTGGGTATACTAGGCTTATTTCAGTTGGTTGATTGAACAGAGTGAAGGATGTTGTGGATATCATGAAGAGGGAGTTATTCTCAAATAATTCAACAAAATTAAGGTAAAAGTCATCTAGGGTCGTATCACACAATGTAGGTAACCAAGAGGAAGCCTCATATCATTTAGCAGAAGTACCTTTGCCAATAAGGGTGACCTTTCTAGTAGTACATCCTAAGCTAATATTCTTTGGGTATTTCTCAGGAACGATGGGTTCTAGAAAACCATTGTCATTTTGTCCTAGTTTCTCATTCTTGTTGTATCCCCATCCCTTTATTAGCTGCAAGCCTTTTTTGTCATATTCCATGTGAAGAATAGGGATGGGTTTTTCATATTCATATATCAATTTAGAGACATCCTCCTCATTGATATATTATTTATTTAGATCCCCCCACTTGGTGAAGGTGGTAGCTACCATCTTTATTGTTTCAACCTCTTTATTGAAAGGTGTGGGTTTCCCATGAGATTTGGGAGAAAGAGTGAGTTCCCCCAACACAAAAGTATCCTTCACTAGTTTATAGTTTCCACAACCATCATCCTGGATCACTACTTTGATATCAAGAATGTTCTGGATAATGGGTGTTTTCATTTCTGAAGTAGTTGCAAGGGATGATGGGTCAACAAATGAGGTAGTTGGTGTAGGCCCGTCATAATTTTTAGGGATCTGGGGTATCTTGTAAAAATTGGCCTCAAGGTTCTTGAAGTAGTAAAAAAGCTCAAGATCTCCATGGATGGTAACTTCTCTATCCTCAAAAGGAAACTTTAAACATTGATGATAGGTCGAAGCTACAACTTTCAAGGCATGGATCCATGGTCAGCCAAGCAAAATATTGTAGGGAAGATCAAGGTCTAACACTTGGCATGTAGTTTCTACAATGATAGGGCCTACTTGGATGGGTAGTGCGATAATGCCTTGTGATAGCCACTCTTGATCATCATATACTCCGATGGTGGAACTCTTTTCTTTCTTAATAATACCCTCTAAATAGCTAAAAAATTTGATTAGCTAAAGGGTACAAATGTTCAAACCAACACCTCCATCTACTAAGACTCTTTTAACCTTCTTCTTATGAATAATGACCTCAAGGTGCAAAGCACAATTATAAGATAATTGCGATGGTAGGTCTTGTTCTGAGAAGGTGATAAGATGATTAATGATATGTCCTACCATGGCTTGAAACTATTTCGTATCAATATATTTGGGGAAAGATGATGAAGATAAAGCCTTCCCCAATATTTCCCTATGTGCGAGGGATAGCGTCAATATTTATAAGATAGAAATCTATGCGGGGGTCTTCTTAAGCTGATCTAGGATATTATACTTGCTAGGATTAGATGTAGACAAAGTAGAATGTGCCCTAGATTGAGATGGTACTCCTTGGATGGTGACTTTGTCATGTCGTGTGGTGACTCCACACTCCACACTAGCCCCTTTGATGGTGACGACAGTGATGACATTATCACAGGAAGCGACTACATTGGAATAGGTATGTTGCACGTTTGTGTAATCCTTAGCTTTTTCAGTGTTGTTTCCTTTGCTATGATCTGGGATAGGGTTCTTGTATATCTTAAGATCCTAGTTGTCGGTTGGTACCTCAATAGATATGGCTTCTCTCTCTATAAGATCTTGGATAATATTTTTGAGCCTCATGCAGTTCATTTTTTTGTGCCCTTTGATTTTGTGAAAGTCACAAAGATCGTTTTCATTGTACTATGGAAGTTTATCTTGTGGTTCTTGGTAGTTTTCAAAATTGGGAAGCATTATTAGGTTTGACTCTACCAAATTCTTCATGATAGTCTCAATGGGTTTTGACAACTGTGTGTACTTGCATTTTGAATAGTTGTTCTTGTTGGGTGTTCGTCGTTGTTGCGATTCATTGTTGTTGATCTAATTGTTTTGTAAAGGTGTTGTTTGTTGCACAATTGGTTGAATGTTAGATATTTTATTATTGTTTGGCCTAGGATCACTTAGGACCACCTTGGCATCTACCATGCCATCATTGGTCACATTCTTGTTCTTATCCTAGACTTGAGGCTTGTTGTTTAAATTGTTTGATGGTAAATTGTCTTTGTAAGCTTGAGTATTTCCCTGTGAGATTAGAGCTCTCTCAATTCTAAGGGCTCTAGGGACAAGCTCTTCATAAGATGTAATGTACTGCATCTTCAAGTGGAAGGATAGATCTAGATCTAGATTTTCTATGATGATCCCCACTTGTTGCTCATCACGAATTGGCCACTTGCTCTTACTAGCTCTTTTTCTCCATTGTTGCAAGAAATTGGTGAAATATTCTCTCTTTTTTTTTCTTGAGAGTATACAACTCTTCTAGGCTTACATCCATGTCAAGGTTAAAGGAGAAGTGATCTATGAATTTATCAGTGATTTATTGAAAGGTTTTGATACTTGGAGACAATTGAGAAAACCATTCGATAGCTGGTCCTGTCAAACTTCGTGGAAAGTGGTGCATCAAATAGGAGTCATTATAGGTGACCTCCATACACATGATGTTAAACTCTTTGATATGGTCCACATGACTTCCTCTCCCTTTGTATTTATCAAATTTTGGGACTTCAAAACTAGGAGGGAATGGTACCATTACGATGTTTTGATCGAATGGATAAGGAAATAGGTTTTGTGTATGGGGTTTCTTCATCTTACCCATTCAAAGATCCTGCATTTCTTGTGATAACGCCTTAAGTTGCGGTGCTACATCATCTTTTGGATTTGGTGGAGGAACATATGTTGTGTATTGTGGGATGAAGGATGGATTGTACGCGGTATTCTAATATGATAGTGTGTTGTATGGTGTGTATGGAGGTGTAGGATATTGTGAAGGTGATTGTGGTGTTGATGTATATGTTCCTAACATGTTGGTATTGAAAATGTTCTATTGCAAATTATTGTAGGAACCTTGTTTTTGTTGTTGTTGTGATGCTAGGGTTGCTTGATGTGTTGTTAAGGCTACTTGATGTTGTTGCTACTTCTATTGTGCTGCTAAGGCTGCTTTTTGTTGTTACTATTGTTGTTGTGCTACTAAGGCTGCTTGTTGTTGTTGCTATTGTTGTTGTGCTGCTAAGGATAATTGTTATTGTTTCTACTATTGTTGTGCTACTAAGGCTACTTATTATTGTTTTTGCTATTGGACAGCTTGTTGATAAGCCTGTTGTGCTTGTTGTAAAGCTAAGGCATGTACCTACAATGTAGGATTAGTTGTTTGTTGGGATATCTACGATGGGTTTATGTTTTGTGTGGGTAGTGGGTTGTTGATGAGAGGTTGGAGGTTCCCTTGGTTTAAAATTACTTGTAAGATGGTGGATTGGGATGGAGGAATATAAGTTTGAGGTCCAATTTGATTTTGCATGATGTGGGGGACCGAGGGGAAAGATAATGATGGTGCCATTAGATATTGTGATGGTAATGACATGTTAGGCCCTTGAGTCCATTGATTGAAAAGGTTCCCTTGATCAACGTCTTGAGTATTTCCTTGTGTTAGGGATGTGGACAAGGTATTACCTTGGCTGATGGGGTCTGTGACCAATGAGTTGTTTTGAGTTGGGTTGATGATGGATGGAATGGATGTGTTTTGAGAAACCAATGGTGCAGATGAACCAATGGGGTGGTTGGATAAAGATGTCCCTATTTGCGTTAAGGGTTGACTATGTGTAAGGGTATTGGCATGCCCTTGTTGGCCTATTTGAGACACTTGGTCCACACTTCCTTGCATGATGTTGGGCACACTTTTGGTACTTGTGGGGATGGATGAAGAGGGGTAAAATCGATATGTTGAGGTTGTCATGGATTCATGAAGTGTAAGTGGTTTATGTTGATGCAAGGGGTGTTTGAGAATGGTAGAAGTGCCAAATTTTGGTGTCCAAGTGGTGGATGGATTGGTGTTGAGATTACCCACAAGTGTGTTGCTTTCAAATGGAAGAGTATGGACAAAATCTTTAGCAAGACTAGCTGCAATACTAGGAATGGATGTTTGATTTAGCCCTAGCAATGGAAATGTTAAGCCTTATGTCAAAGGTTGCACAAAAAAATATGGGGAAATTGGAGCCATGTTTTCCAAGGATTGATGTTCTTGTTTGTGTTCCATGATTTCATCCTTATTAAGTTCAAATGGGTTTTTCGTAACGTCTTCTATCTCATATGGTCCTGATGGAGATGAGGGTTGTTGTGATGGCGTAACTTGACTTCTTGGATCAAATTCTTGAGGATTGGGATCACTTGAGGTGAATGTGACTTTGGTTTTCTCCATGTTTCTCTTGTGTTGTGATCTTGTCTTTATCATAAATTTTGGGTCACCTATGAGAGAGTTGTGTTGAGATTTGTAGTGTTTGAACTCTCTGGTTGACTCAAATATAGGTAGAAGGGATGATCTAAGTCATTTTGGAGCAATGGTGATAATGGGAGGTGAAAAGGTGAATGATGTGGAGAGTGATCTTTGCAAACATTTTTGGGACAACACTTTTGACTTAAGTTTGATGTATTGATGTTTGGATAAAGGATGTTTATGAACTTGAGAATCTTTAGGGTAGACTCGTGACCTTCAATATAAACTAGTCCAAAGATGATAACTAACTTGACTAGGTGCATGGAAAAGGATTCATTTCACATAAAAAGTAGCTAAGTTATGATTTGGGTTGATAGATGTCTAAGTCAAAGAGTGTTGGTGTGTTTAAAGTTTTACAAAGTTTTGTGAAGTGAAGGATGAATTTTGATGAAGGGGTGGATGAAATGTTTGACCCAATGTTGACCTAGAGTGAACCTTTATTTTCCAAGACCAAGGTAGTGAGAAACATGCTAGACCTCTAAAGTGTTCTAATCCAAAAGACCAATGTTTGACTTAAATGAGGGGTTCATTTGAGCATAAATGTCCAGATTATTCATTGAAACGCGTCTATAAAAATTCCTTATCAATCAGTTCCTATTAAGGTAGAGAGCCACAAGATGTTGTTTGACAACTTTTGGAGTATGATGCCTAAGTTTGAAGTGACGACATGTAGACCTTCTCTTGTGGATTTTGATTTTATGAGAGATAATTTAGAGAAGCCTAAGATTATGGAAATGAGGATATTTATTGCCACATGGGTGGTGGTAATATGGGCTTTCCGGCCACAATATCAACTTGTTCCTCTTGTTCGTCTAAGATGTTTGTTATGTTTCTCCATTGACTTGGTGTTTCCTTTGTTAAAAAAGTGAAGCTTCTAAAATTGATAATTATATCCGTTTATTCTCCCTCAATAGTTCAAATTTTGGTTGAATGATAGCGAGCATAAGGTTAGGTTGTTCAACCAGATTGATCAGATGCCAAATGGTCATGTGGGGTTCAATTTGTCAATTTATTTTTCTTAAATGAGTTTCTTTTTACTACAAACACTTGTCTTTCTTAAGTTCAAACTAAATGTCTATGTCAAAAACATCATAAATTTCATAAAGTCCATTTTGTGAAAAGGATGAAGTTTAGGGCATAGTTGCCTAGGTTAACTTTGGGAAGTATGGATTGAGATGTAAACCAAAATATTTATAAGTCTCTAAGAATAAATCCTTAGGACAAGCATCAATATCAAGGTTTTGTCAAAGGGTATCCATACTTAGACCAAAAGGTTTAAATTTTTGAAGAGACTTGTTGATGTTTGTTTGTAATTATTTTGGAACCAAGCAAGTGTTAAGCTGACTCTCAAGCATTGACAATCCTAGATAGAGCGGGTATGCATTTCTTAATAGGCTTACCAACCATTGGAAGAGATGATTAATTCAAGAAGATGAATTGGAAAAATAGGCTATGTCAAGGAAATGTAACATCTTGACATGCCAAGCAAAGGAGTCCCTTCCCCATTTTCTTTATTTCCTCAATAAAAAATTGGACATGGTAAGTAACTTCTTGGAGCGGTGCTACTCCAATGCACTACATTAAAATATTTTTTGACAATTGGACTTGGTTAGCCACTACAAACAAGGATTTTAATGAGTTTGGGATAAACCAGTGCTATACATGTGGTGAATTCACTCAATGAAGAGGACTCCCAACCCTTATAAACATCTAAGGGTTTTGATGTACCACACAGATACTAGAGGAGATGATCATTGGTATAGTGTAACTAGACTAGCTAATCAATGACTTTCGTCATGCAAAGTATTTATATCGCACATCGAAATGAAAGAATCGCTTGGGTCATTCCCTCTCACAAGTTGGGAGGTAGGCCTACTAAAGGTAACACATGTTTGAAGCGTAAAATTCCTTTTGTCACCTAAGATTTCCAACAGGCACAAGGGGAGAGGATTATCGCTTCTAAGAAGAAAAAGTATACTTGTGTGTTTCTCTTCACCAAAGATCACACGAAGTACAAGGGGAGTGGATACACACAACAATCCTACTCAAACAATTCAAACACGTTCATTTTAATCCATCATAGCAAAATGAGTTCGTTTTAAACACTAATTTGAAGTGTGAAAGTTGTGTTGTTCAATTTTAAACCAACAAGCAAAATGATGTGAGGGTTTAGTTTTAACCAACTTGAACGTTCATTTTAAAGCCCCAAAAAAAATCTAGTCTGGTCCTAAAACATGAAATAAAGCATCATAAATGAGTTATAATTGCCCCATAAGTGTCGAAACACTTGTTAAAATTATAAGATTTAAACAATGATATGCTCCTTCACTTCAAATTTTATGGTTCAAACCTATAAAACCAGTACTTCTGAAAAACCGAAACAAGAAGTCAGACACATGTTAGTGATCAGATAAAGCCAAAAAAATTGAAACACATGTCAAAAAATCAAGTTCTATTTTTTTATCAGTAATTCGTGACGTTGAAATCAATTGCATCATTGAAATTCATCAATAGTGTCGATGTATAGAATATGTGTCGCTATATTGAAAAATCAAAAGTGGCCCTCTGCAATAAACAGGAAGGTCAATTGCATCGCCATATCAATTACGTCGCTAAAGAAAAATTCATTCTGTGTTAAAAAAAAATTAGCGTCGCACTATTAAAATGCAGTGATGAAATTAATTATGTATCGCTATTTTAATTATGTGTTGGTAAATTGAAATCATAGGTGCATCATTGTAGAGCGACGCGTCATCAAATGCATTGATAGATAATCAATAGAATTGATATACCTATAAGCACAAGGAAAACAAACATTTGGAGCAAGATTTATCAGATTGATTAGTTCGTGCCCTCCTTCTAGTGACAAAATATGATTGACGACTTAGTATGAGATGTCTACACTTGATCCATGAGGATTCAAAGTATATTCAAGCCACTAAACATTAGTACCAATAGAGATCATTCAATTTAAACAAAGACAAGAAACCATTGAAACTAGCATATTAAAATACGAAAGCTTGATAATCCTCTAATCAAATCCATTGAAACTTATCCTATTGGGGGAGTGGTATTGCATTGATGTGGAATGGTGACCCTTTCCCAATCTTGTGGATAAATGAGCCTGTTTCAATCGATTCTATTGAAGAGAAACGTTGAAATCGATGATAGATGTGTGTGAAAACATGATTTTAAAGCTAAATAAACATGATGCAAGCTATTTTAACATGATCTATGTTAAGATGATCGATATGGGTGTATGCAAAGCTAATCTAAATGGAGTTTAAGCTAAAAAGATTGAAACCCTAATTACACAATATACTAAATGGATGCATTTATGTTATCATGGAAGCCATTAATGGAAGCTAAGCTAATGATGCAAGTAAATTAACCTAAAAGATACTAAATAAGTGCTAAATATGAGTGCAATTGAAGGTGCTTTTAACAACACAAATTTTCTCTTAAAATATGGATGGATGAGTTTCAACAACATAAGTTTTCTCTAAAAAGGTGGATCCATTTGTCTCCAAATAGTGACCTATCTATAGGAGAGCAAATGAGAAATGAAGGGTTAAGATTAAAAAGGTTAATCAATTGTCAAAAATGGAGGAGAGATGAAACATGGATCATGGATTCTCATCAAGGATGAGAATCAATGATCACATGGATCAAGGAAAGAATCAAGGGTTCATATTCTTCCAAACAAACACACGTTAAAAACTTGCACAAGAAGTCTTGTAAGTTTGTTATGAGGGAGAAAATTCCTTTTTTAAAATGAGTGAAGAGAGAGAATATTCTCATGGGTGAGGAAAATTAGATATTTAGCAAATTAAAAAAGTTTTAATGTGCAAAAGGGGAAGGAATATTCTGTGAGAATATATATTCCTTTTGGAGGAATGAGCAAAGGAGGAATATTCTCAAGGAATATTCCCTTGCAAGTGGGAGAATTAGATTAATTAGTAATTTTATAATTAAATAAAGTTTTAATTATGCAAATTAGGGGAATTAAATTATATTCATTAAATAAATGATTTAATGAAAAAGGGGAAAGTCTTATGATATTTAATTAAATAACTTAGAGTTATTTAATAAAATAAGAGGACTTAAAGGGATTTAAATTAAATAACTTGATGTATTTAATTTAATAGGAAAAAATATTAGCATGAAAGGGGATGAATTAATCTAATTAAATTAATTAGGTTAATAGATGAAAATGACACAATTAATTAATTAGCTAGGATAATTTAATCAATTAAGCAAAAAGAGAATGGGTTTTAGGATGAAACGATAGTATATCTGATTCGAGTGCATGATATCACTTAGGACATTTTTAAGTGTCTACAATGACTTAGGAAAATTATTGGTACAAAACATTTTTGTGGATGTATACTTCATTACATCTATAGACAAAAATTATGATGAACAAATTAGAGTTGTTAGGGCTGCAAATGGTGGAGTATTGGTGTAGATTAACAAGGCCTCTATTTTTGATATTTTTGGTCTCAACCTAGTTGCAAACAAGGGTGTGGATTTTGATTTCTTCAAGTAGAAGTATCAGTAGGATATTCATAGTTATAGAGTTCTTTGGCTACCTAGGCATAGATTGAATGGATTTGACAGAAAATCAGTTAGAATTCTTCAGAATAAAGTCGAGCCCTTCAAGATTGATCAATATGAGGAATATTTCATCAACATATCATTATTTGTGCCAAGCTTTGGGGGTGATGCTAGACGAAATATTATGTACCATTAATATACATGACAAAAAATATTAAAAAAAAATTAGTGAATAATGAATTTGACTTTGCCTCATATATTGCACATGAAATCCACAAGAAGTTGGTGGAGATTAAGGCCAATGATAAAATGATGAAATTTAGATGGTATTCCCTACTATGCCATATATTCTTGTATGAGGGAAGGACCAGATGGGACAAATCCCTATAGGTTAAAATGATTGATGATAATGATCAGTCTCTTCTTATACAATATTGGACATACATTTAGGATATGTACTGTGAAAATTCTAACTATGTAGTCTTTGAAGACCGTTTTGTTAGAATTTTTTTAGGGTTCATAGAGGGAGAAGGGGAGAGGCTGCATAAGGATATTTTGGATCTTCTAAGGCCAAATGAAAGAGTCCTTGAGTTGGTGTGCAACATAATTGGGAAGATTTCTATTTCCATTAAAATATAGTTGTAATTGAGATGTATGGATGCCCCATAGGACCACACATCCTACCAAAGAATGTCCCTAAAAGATTGGCATACTTATAAATTATGTGGAATCTAAATAAAGCATATAAGAGTCACTTGAAGGGGAAAAATAAGGGATCTTTCTTTCCTTTCACTATATTTTTTTTTTGATTTTATCATAACTAGGGAGGGCCTAAAATTGATGTACCCTATACTCTAATCTTATAGGATGGGTCATGAAGTTGTAAAAAAAATTGATCCTGAAGGATTTATAAATCAAGTAAGATTAAGTACTAGGATATCTACATTCATCCATCAAGTGTCTTTTGAAGAGGATGCAATAAAAAATTATTTGATAGAAAAGTAGGTCAATGGGAGAGGAATAAAATGGGTTATCTTATCAAAAAGAGGGAAGAACAAAGAACAAGAAATTTTTTTAGTTACCCTAAGGAATTCACAAAGATAAAGGACACCATTAAAATAATAAATCATATGTTGGATAATGTTGATGCACTAGCTGGAAAGGCCCCTATAGTTGAAGAAAGGACAACTTAGCAACCACCTAGTGATCTATCAATGTATGCTTATGCACATAAAATAAAGGAACCCGGAGTGGTAGAACCTTCTCATCAAGAGAATCCACCTTCAATTACTACCTCCTACGAGTAACCTTAGAAAAAGAGAAAACTTAGTCATGTTGCAACTTGATAAGATTGATTGTCATTGATGTCAAAGTATGTTTATAATTGTACATGTTACGAAGATTGTTAGTGTGCAAAGATAACTAATGGTGCAAGTCAACATTGTAGTGTTCTAAAGGACTAAGAGTCAAATTGATGTCTTAATATGATCCAAAGGTGGGTACACATATCTTAAAGTGTTTTTAGGATGCTTACAATGATATTTTTTTAGTTTGGTGTACCACACTCAGTGACAAATTGCAAAAAAAAATTCTAAGGAATTAAAAGTATATACTCTAAGGTAGAGACATAATATTTTCGTCTGCATCATTAAAAATAACAAGATATAGTCTTGTGATTCAAAATTTAAGTTGATGAAGATACAAAGGTGTTACATTTAAAGTTTCATACCAATATCCCTTATGCAGAGAAAGTTAGAAGTGACAATGTTCCAGTTTGTGTCATGGTAGAGCAAAGTGGTTCATAATGCTTGTTGGAATGCTCCACATTCCTCTAGATGTGAAGTTTTTGCCAGGAAATTTTGAGGACATAATGTATGCCATATTGAAGCTTCAAGTAATTTGGTGCTCCACAAGTTTAGTTTTCAAGTGATAGATTGATATAGTTGGTTCCAGATGCTTAATATTCATTAGAACAAGTGTTTGATTGCTTGCACCAATAGAAGGTTGTAAATTTTAGTTGTATGAGTTTGTGAGGATACTCCACATGTCTCATAGTGTCTAAGGTATGCACACAAATATATTTCTTGTTTCTAGTACCGCATAGATGTTTCAAGTTGTTTTGTGAAGACACACTTTTGTTGAGGCCAACTAAGGCATGTTAATGATGTGTGCCATAAGTCCAAGTGTGAGAGGAGTTTATGGAATGACTGAAGATGTTGTATAAGCGATGCTGACTCATTTGAGATAAATGTAAATAATGTTTTATAATTTTTGTATACTGCCAATGGATATGTAGGTTGACATGCTACAAGTTTCATAATTTCTTTTTTATGGACAACTTAATTTGTATTTGCAAATCATGTGGATGATATATATAGAAGATCAAAGATGAGAAGAGTATCATGGAAGTGTGTGAATATGTGTAAGTGCATGAGCAGAGCATGATAAGATCCACCTTAGATCTAATGTGAACAATTGATGACTATTAGTGGGTTGAAGACATAAAGTTAGTCATATTTCAGTTGTTTTCAATCAAGCAGTTGTAGCTTCATTGGGTTGTAGCCCTAAAACAAATTTGTATAAATAGGGATTCATAGCTTCCTTGGGTTGTAGCCTTAAATCAAATTTGTATAAACAGGGATTCGTAGCTTCCTTAGGTTGTAGAACTGAATAAAAGTTGCAACTATTATTTACTTGTGAGGCTGGATTAGGATAGTAGCTCCTATCAATGTTTCTCACCGTGGTTTTCCCTTTTGGGGTTTTCCACGTAAATTTGGTGTCAACTGTGTTCTTTTGTGGATGCTTATATTCTTTCTTCTTTTGATTAAGTAGATAAATGGTTAATTGGTATAACTTAACATTAACAGTTATTAATTGGGATTGGAGAATATTGATCACCCCCCTCTCAATATTCCAATGTGTTCAACAATTGGTATCAGAACAAGGTTCCTTGATACAAGCCAAACAACTGAGGTATATCCTACCTTTGGAACACATGAGGAATGAAGCAGTACCCAAGAAGAAGTGCTCTTAGGAAGAAAATGGAATACTTTATAAGGAGGAGGATGAATTTGAATTTAAATTTAATAAATAATATTGTCCAATGGATTATGAAGGAGAATTCATTTATTCTCTAAATTATTTGGATGAAGAAAGAGAAAAGAATGAAGAAATCTAATACAAACTTGAAAAATAAAAATTTGAAATTTCAAGTTGAAGAAGGTAAAAGAACCATAGATTGCTTGAATGCCAAGCTCAATGATAAATCTATTGAATGCTCTAAGCTTGAAGAAGAGATTGTCTCCTTGAAAAAAGAATTGGATAAATCAAATGAAAAAATTGACAAAGTTCTAAAGGTAAAGAGAGATTATGACATTCTTGATGAGATAATCAGCTCTCAAAATCCAACAAAAGAAAAATATGGTCTAGGTTTTGAGAAAGGAAAAATTCCAACCAGTGCATTTGCAAACCTATATGAGAATTTCAAAGTAGAAGGAAAGTCTAAAATTAAGGAGGAAAATCCTTCACTGCAGAACCTAAGAAGACAACCTCCAAAAATGCAAGATTGGATCAAGACAAGAATACATATAGCAAGAAGGTGGATTTATCCTAGTTCATAGACAAAGGAGATTCAGAGGTCTACCACTTGCTAGTCAGCATGCCCCTACCAAGTTCACTCAATATTTTCAAGGTTATATACGATGGTATTATTCCTTATTTGAATATGTAGTAAGATTGTCCTAATAAACAACCATGATGATGTTAGTCAGATCAAAAAATGCTATATTTGTTGTTCTTTAAAATGTAGCTCCAACATTTTTCAGATTGAATGACATCTTGACATAAACATAAGTACCCCAAGGTATTGTAAATTTTATTTTATACTACTTTTCATCCTCAACCTTTACCTATTTGTATCCTAAGAACCAATCCATCATATAGAACAATTCACAACCAGTAAATTTGTGCAACATTTCCTCCATATTGGGCAAGGGGTTGTTATCTTTTAATAAATAAATATTGAGATCTATGAAATTTATACATATTCTAATATCACCATTTTTATTCCTAACATGGAATAGATTGGAAACCCATGTGGAATTTTTGATAGGCTTTATGATTCCACCATCCCTAAATTTAGTTAATTATTGTTGCATCTTTGATGATAGGGTATGGTTTATAGGCCTTTTCTTTTTATGAAATATTTGAAATCAAGATTTAAAGGGATTTCATGTTGAAAATGTCTTCCCTATAAGATTTCATATCATCATATGACAATGAAAAAACATATCTTTTACTTTCTCAACTAGGAAACAAGCATTATCCTTATTTTTGGGATTAATTTTATTCCAATATACAAATTCTTTGGAGCAACATTAGTTCCTAGGTTGATTTGTTCGAAGTCATTTTCACGCACAAGGGTTGGATTAGCAACATGTCTATTGACTCCATCAAAGACTCTTTCTAAGGCTAAAAACCCTTTAGGAAGCTTGTTAGTTTTTAATTGGATAACCTTATTTCCAAATATATTATCTTTTCCATCAATATTTTCAAAAAAAAATTGGAAGTCAATCTCCTAGTTATGATATTTATCTATATAGTACAAAACCTTAAGCAAATCATGATCATCATTAAAAAATTTCCAATGAAATATATTATAGAGAATGGATGGCCTATTTAGAACTTAAAATCTAGAAATTCTAGCCAAGGTTATATCATCTGACCTTAATTCTATGTTAGCAAGAAAATCCACTATAACATTTTTCCTCTTTCTACCCAATCTATTGAAAAGGCATCAAATAATTAAATAGTGTCTCACACAACAAATTTATACTTTTTAATATTTTATTTTTTTAAGAATACTTTTCCCTAACTTGAGACACAACCAATTTTGAGTCTCTTAGGACTCTAAGATTTTTAATACCATGTTTCATAGCTAAAATCAATCACAAAAGGAGAGCCTCATATTTAGCCACATTATGTACATTAAAATTGTAAGGTAACATAAATTTTAAAGGATTTATCTTTTGGTGAAATAAGTATCACCATAGCTCTTGATCATTCTTTAGAACATGCACCATAAAAATGCATTAAACATAAACATTATCATTATAATTTGTTTGAAAATTCTATTGGAGAGATTATTTTCTTCCTTATGTAGGTCGATTTACTTTATTTCTAAGTTGTTTATCTCAGTTTCAAAGAAGAAAACTTCATCATGTGGCTCAATATCCCCCACAGTTGATGGAGACCTTTTCTCTCTATCTATTTTGACATCCCTACCATTAATAGTAATAAGAGCATAAGATAATCAATTTGGATAATTCCTCCTACTACTGTAGACCACCTTGATAACAAAATCCTATATTGATGTGGGATATCAACCACTATGATATTCATATTTTATGTTTTTGAGAATTTAGCTAGTTTTAATTCTATATCTTTCATAATTTCAATAATAGTAACTTCTATTGAATGCATAAAAAAATCACATAAGACTTGCTAACTTGGTGACCTAACAAATTCATAATAGTGAATGACATCAAGTTTTTAGAAGCACTAGAAACAAGCATGATTTTTTTAATGATATTATAATTTATTAGCAATATAATATAGAATAGTTCAAATTGAGATGGGAACTTGTTCAAGGTAGTTCCCAAATACATTTTAGGTATCTCATGACCTGAATCCTTAACATCTAAATTATTTACCTATTTCTTGTCCTTTTTATGTCGATCAATTTTTTTTGTATTATTTGAGGAACTTGTTGTTGCACCACCAATGAGGGATGGTTCTAAATCCTTATGTTCACTTATCCTCATCATTTCAAGCAGTTGAAATGAAACCTTGATTTGAGAAATATTTTTTTCTATGTCAATTAGCACATATTGTGGCACACTGCAAATATGGGCACTATTAGAGCTAAGATGAACCATATTCTCCTTTTCCTTCCCAAAATTTTTGGGAGAAAAGGAATTATTAGATATAAGTTTGTCACCCTTATAATCTTGAATCTTACTCTCAAGTTTAAGAAAATGAGCCTCCACACTAGGTACATTATTCTTCCAACCCTTCCCTTTTACTGTATCATTTTTAGTGTGGGCTAGAAATTTTTTCTCAACTTTATTTTCCTTGATAATTTTTTTCCCTACATTACATTGACTAAAGTTATTTCATTTTCTTATTAAGTCATTTTTTAACTTGGGAAATTGTAGCAACTATTAAGGCTCTACTTTCTTCATTTGAAAGCCTCCTTAATGTGAATTTTTAACTCATAGACTTCAAATTATGAACATGGTAAGTATCCTCTTCATCATCAGAGAAGACTTGTTGATGATAATTATTTTAAAAAAACCTTCTATCATCAATATTTGATTCAACTATGCATTATTTTTGGGAAGAATATTCCTCAAAACTTGAGCACAATCTAGTAGACATCATGTTTATGTTTTGGTGCTCATCATCTTGTTCTTAAGAATGGTAAGGGTCATTACATTCATCACAAGGGATATCAAAAGATTCAAAAGACTATGCTACTAGACATTATAGGGGATAATGAGGCAGTTGAAAAGAAATACACCAGGGATTTTCCTCTATAATATTTTCCTTGGGGTTCTTGAGAGGGTCTGGAGTGGATCTTTAATTGAAGACCCCTTTTGGTTGTTATACACATGCTTACCATTATGTCATGTTGTATTATAAGATTGATTAGACAACTTTGACATTATTTCATGTCTATTATGACCAAACCTAAATTATGAGATAAACCAATTTCATTCTTGTCTACCTTGTAACTCAATTCCTTCAAATCATTCATGACTTTATTTAATTTATCTTTAGATGATGACCCTTTTTTTTGTTATTTTTTTATCTCTAGTTAGAATCTTTACATTACTTTGCTTATGGAGCTTACCTAGGACCCTTTGATTGATCTCAATATAAATATAATTTGTGTATTCATCTCTTAATGTTTTAATATCTTTATCTCTCAATAGATAGTTCATCTTGGCATCATATGCATTTTAGTATAATACCAAACACATAGACTCATTTGGACTTAAGGGGGGATTTTATTCATGAATCTAGTAAATTTTGCATTGAAATATGAGATAGAATCATTTGATCCTTTTAGTAATATCAATAAATCCAGCGTATGTCTTATCTGCATATTTTTCTCTAAATATTCTTGAACTCATTCCATGAGCCTATGCTTGCATTAGGTAACCATATGTATCCACTAGTCTCTTGCTTCATCAGTTAGACATTTTACAAATATCTTCACAAGGACATATTCATCCTCAAACTCAAAGTCATCAGTCATATTTATGAAGGAATTTAAATGATATTCACCAAACAATGCATTACTTCTAGAAAAAAATTGTAATGTAGTTCTCACCTCATCTAGGTTTGGATTTGGATATCTAGGAATTCTAGTGAAATCCAAATATATAAATATTTTTAATTTTAGAGGTGGTCTAGTAGGAATATAGTCTCTACCTTGATAATTTATAGATTCACCTAGGGATAAGCCTCCATCTTGATTTATAGGAGCATCATGTTTATAATTTATAGTATTTACACCCACTCTTTATGGATCAATATTTATTAAGGAATCAACCCTTCTTCTCAATTCATCCTTGATTTGTTGAGCCTCAGTTCCATCTAATTTGTATTTGAGCTCATTCACTTAATTGAAATAATCTTGATCTTTTGAATTATTATTTTCTTTTCCTTTTGCAATTCTTATAATTCTAGGTGAATCATCATCATTTTTTATCTCCATACCATCTACTTGAGCTCTAGACTTAGAAACATTAGTATATCTATACCAATAAATACATTCATCCTTGAAAAAATAATATCTCCTTAATATCATCTTCTATTCTCAACCTTTCTCTTTTCTTCTCAAGTGTATTCAACATTTCTTGATACTTAGGACCCATCCAAACATTACCGATATTTTTAGCATTAACCTCTTTACCCAAATTCAATTTATTTATAGATTTATTAATATCTTCACTAGAGGATTTATTTATGTCATTAATATTTTTGTTTTGCTAGGATGAAATAGTATTAGGAGTTAAAGGCTTACCTAATTTCTTCGCTCCCAAGTTTGTTTATCCTTTTATAAATATCCTGCTAATTTATTTTGTGCATCATTTAGGAATAGTGATATTCTCCCATCCATCTTGAATTTTATTTTAAACTATTTTAATTTGTTAAGAATTATTAGAGTCACCACCCTTTATGGGAGAAGGACTAAACATCACTAATAATTTTGATAAAAATTGAAAAAATTATGGAGGAGGGGTCTCAAACACAAACCATCTCATACAAACATCTAACAAAAACAAAAATCAATGTGCAGAAATCTGCGACAAGATTATAGCTCTTATATTCAACTTCTTTAGCATACTTTTTCCAAACTTTGGAAATACATATAAAACCCTCTAAAAATCTGATTACAACAAATAACTCAATCTCATGGATTGATGTAAAGCAATATAAATGAGTTTCAAACTGATTTATGACATGAAATTAATAAACTCCATCAAAAACAATCCTTTCACTTCACATACAAACTTAAACCCACAACTAGTAGTGGCAATCTTCAAATTGCAGTTGTTCTTGTCTTGCACAATGATCTCAAAACTTCAAATTGTTATCTTAAAACCCTCATACCTGAATTTTTTTTCTTCCAATAGCCCTTGGAGAAAAATCTATGCCCTTCTCCTTCCACTCCCCATTCTGGCCTACAATAATGAATCCCCTCTCACCTATCATGCCTTCCTCTTTTCCTTTTTCAACCAAAATGTAACTCCCAACAAATGTAACCCCTCCAACCTACAAAAGGTCTCTTAAATCAAGAAATAAAATATTAAATATGCATTTTCAAGCTCCAAAAAACTCCCATGAAATATTAGGCCAAGAAAAGCAACCACCTCCTCACAAATAGGAGCCAAACTTAGCAAAAATTAAAAGTTACACAACCTGGGAATCCAAATATTCCATGCTAAAGTTAAGGGTCTTTAATGAGTTTTCCCCACTTGTATTTCCCCAAAAATCCATGCCCAAAATGTCTTTTTTCCTTTTTTAACTTCAAAAAAATTAAAATTTTCCTCTTAAACTATCTCCAACACCACAATTTTCGCAACAATAAAATAAGTCCAATTATTTTAATTCCATATTTTGGCCTTAATTTCACATTTATTTCTCACACATAAATTATTAAAATCAAATTAAAATCACTCCTTTTTTGGTTGATGTTAATTGCACTTTCACCTAGGATGCTCTTGCATCAGACACCCCAGGTAGAAATAAATGCTTCATGGGTTGCACTCAGAAACATTTGTAGAAATTGTTCTTATTTTGGATCTACCTAATTTCTTTGTCTACTGAAATCTTCTTATTTATCAAATTCTGCAAGCTTATAACATTATATCCTTTCATCTTTACTCCTCTACCCTTCATGTATTTCAAAACTTTTAATCTAACCCCCCACCAATATATTCCAATAAAATTAATAATCAAACATATACCTCCACCTTCAACAAAAAAAATGACCTTCATTACCTCTATTGCTGCTTTACCTTTCTCTTCTCCTTCCACCATGTCTCCTCCATAAAATTTCACTGTTTCAATGCCTTCTGTAAGACATAACATCACTACAATCTGAATTTTTTCACTCAAAATAGTATTAGTACCATTATCAAGAGACTCATTTTCCACTTCCCCTAATAAGGAATCATAGGCACAAATCAAAACATCTTCATCTCCAATTTTCCTTTAAGAAATATTTATCAAAAAACTCTTCATTTACCTTCACTTTACACTCTCTTAATTCAACTTTGTCAAATTGATCTATTGCTACAATAAAGTCTTCATCAAAGCAAACATCAAAATCTAATTTTACCTCACCTTTTGTTGCAACCTTCATCTCACCTGAGATTAACTCATCCGACTCTCTTTCAAATGCTGCCATCTGCATCAATAAATTATCCCCTTCACTTTCTTTTGCATCCTTCAAAGGACACTCTTCTGCTGCAACTTCATTATACTCACATTCATCTTCATAACAACATTTATCAAAATTAAATTTTATCTCAGTATCCTCCACTGCTGCAACTTTTTCTTCACCTACAATAAGTTAATCTCATTCTCTTTCAATCTGAATGAGTGAATCATCCTGATCAACTTCATAAGTGTTCTTTAAATAACTCTCTTCTATTGTTGCAATCTTTGTAGTCTCATCCTCCATATCTTCCAATAGACATCCCTTAGTTTTAGGTTCCTCAATATTTTTGTACTCATCCTATTCCTCTTCCTCGATGTCACATGCATGACACTTTGCTACATCCTATTTCTTTCATACATTCAAAACATCATTAGAAAGATAATAAAAATTACCTTCATCTCTTCTCTTCTCTTGTTTCCTCCTCTCAATCTCTACTCTCATTTCATCTATTTGTTGTTGCATCTTTATCATTTCTCTTTCTCTGATTTTCCAAAGCCTCTCTCTAATTTTCTTTAGTTTAGGAATCCTTAGAATCCATCCAATGAAAAAAATTATTTTCCTCTTTCTCTTTTCCATTTTCAAGACCTAACAATGCCTTAACAACACAAATATTCAAATCCTCGAGTTTTATTTATGTAAACTGCCTCCTTTGAATATTTGTTTACAAAGACCTCTTCCAATATTTACCAATATTATTGTAATTTTCCTCCTTCAGCGATATATTTACAATCATGGGAACCTCAGTTCCTCAAATCCTTTGAAAATGTCTTCTTACTATTTGCACATTCATCTGCAAGCAAAATCCACACTTTTTTTGGACCCTTAGGTCCTGGTGCAAACTACCTCCAATCAATGCTTTTTATTGCACACTGAGGAACTCTCGCTCTGATACCACTTATGGAGGAGGGATATCAAACACAAACCATCTCATACAAACATCTATAAAACACAAAAACAACGTGCAAAAATCTGCAGCAAGATTACAGCTCTTATATTCAACTTCTTCAGCATAGTTTTTCCAAACTTTGAAAATACATAAAAAACCCTCTAAAAATATGATTACAACAAATAACTTAGTCTCATGGACTGATGTACAACAATATAAATGAGTCTCAAACTGATCTATGATAGGAAATTAACAAACTACATCAAAAACAACCCTTTCACTTCACATACAAACTCAACCCTTAACCTATAGCGGTAATCTTCAACTTGCAGTTGTTCCTGTCTTGCACAATGATCTCAAAAATTCAAATTGTTGTCTTCAAGCCCTCATACCTATAAAAAAAAATCTTCCAACATCCCTTGGAGAAAAAACTATGCCCTTCTATTGGCAGATGGTCAGCGCTCCCCTCGGGATTCGTGACATGGACTAACCTCCTCTCGTGGATCCATTAACTCTAACAGTTGTATCAGGCATTAATAGGTCAATCTTTTGGTGCAACGACAACCATGGGGCCAACAATTGGTATCAGAGCCAAAGGTTTCGGGTTCAAATCCCCTCGGGTAATGCTGAGGGGGAGTTTGTTGGCAGATGGTTAGCGCTCCCCTCGGGATTCGTGACATGGACTAACTGCCTCCCATGGATCCATTAACTTTGGCGGTTATATTGGGCATTAACATGTTGATCTTTTGGTGCAACAAAAACCATGGGGCCAACACCTTCTCCTTCCTCTCCCCATTCTGGCCTGCAATAATGAACCCCCTATCACTTGTCATGCCTTCCTCTTTGCCTTTTTCAACCAAAATATAACTCCCAAGAAATGTAACGCCTCCAACCTATAAAAAATCTCTAAAATTAAGAAATAAAATATTAAAAATGCATTTACAAGCTCCAAAATACTCCCACAAAATATTAGGCCAAGAAAAGCAACCGCCTCCTCACAAATAGGAGTCGGACTTAGCAAAAATTAGAAGTTACACAACTTTGGCTTCCAAATCTTCCATGCTAAAGTTAAGGGGCTTTAATGAGTATTTCCCCAAAAATCCATGCCCAAAATTCCTTTTTGCCTTTTTGAACTTCAAAAAAATCAAAAGTTGCCTCCTAAACTATCTCCAATACCACAATTTTGCAACAATAAAATAAGTCCAATTATTTTAATTCCATATTTTGGCCTTAATGTCACATTTATTTCTCACACATAAATTATTAAAATAAAATTTAAATCACTCTTTTTTTGGTTGATGTTGATTGCACTTTCACCTAGGATGCTCCTGCATCACAAATTGACATTTACTTTGCAAATACTAACCAAATAACTTATATATGATGGTAATTTTTAGCTCTAACCTAGAAAAACTAATTGAATCCCCAATAGAGTTACCAATATATGGTGTTTCTAACCAATTCATTGATGTCCTATAAATTCTAGCCATGTTTCATGATTAAGGACATAAGGAGAGTGGCCAATAGAGTCACCAATATATTGGTGTTTCTAACTAATTCCTCTACATTCCAGTCTTTGAAAATCCTAGGCGGGTTTCCCTTTTGGTATCACTATAAGATGTTCATTGAGACCACTAAATTATACTTAGAAGATGAAATCTCACACATCATGACAAGATTTACAAAACATTTTCTTGAAAACATTAATTATCCTTGTAAACATTTAGGTCCTTATATGAGAAAGTAAAATAATTATAAATAACTTAAAATTGGATTGTGATTTATCATTTTAGTTCACTTATGGGACTTAAGAGGGAGTATTTCAAACAAATCAATGCCTATTTAAGACTTCAAAGTCCTTGAATCATGTAAATTTATCTTCACAACAATCTGCACACATTTTAATAGTCAATTGAATGCTATCACCTTGCAATAGCTATTGCAAAGATGGTTGTCATTGTTCCAAAAGATCGACCTGTTAATGCCCAATACAACTATTGGATTTATACAAGATCCAAGATCCATAGGAGGTGGTTAAACCATGTCACAAATCCCGAGCATTGGCCCACGCAAAGGAGACCAAGGGGGACACCTTGCAACAATCCCCCCAGTGCAAGCAAGGGGTTCAAACATGTGACCTCAACTTTGATACCAATTATTGTAAAGATGACTACCATTGCACAAAAGATCTACCTGTTAATGCTCGATACAACCACTGGATTTATACATGATCCAAGATCCACAGGAGGTGGTTAAACCATGTCACGAAGTTTGAGCGCCACACTGGCCCACACCGAGGAGACCAAGGATGATACCTTGTAACAATAGCATGACTAACTAAGGGCTAATAGTGTGATCCTAACTATTAATCCATTTGTAACACAAACATCCTTTTCATTTTCATCAAATATTTTACTCCATTCATTAAATAGAAGCAATCAATTAAAATAAATAATGCAAGAAAAAATTACAATGAACTCAATAGTTCTCGATAATTTTATTCAAAATGGGTATTAATTTAGAAAGATAGAGATGATGACACATTAAAGCATGTATTCATATATGCCTCAATTAAAATATATATTACTATTAAAAATGGTTTTTTTATAGATATTGACAATATATCCTAATACACATTATAGAATAAGCATCCCACCCAAAATTACATTTATAGGATTCTTTACAATGAGGCTCACATCCCATTTTATGGATTTTGTGAGTGTGCAAGCTCATGAGCTATTTCACATGTGTCATGTGTTACATTTGACATCTGAAAAGCCTATTGAAACAAAATATGTATAACAACCCATTACAAGACAATTAAACTTTACTTTTGGAGCCAAAATAGGCCATTGAATGTATTGAAAAACATACAAACTTGAACTGTTGATGAAGACAAAAAATGATGACAAAATTGACCTAGCATGTGATTCATCCATTAAATCTTTCTAGCCATGATGCATACTTTTCTTTTTTTGGCTACTAGAACTCAAGTATTTTTACCACCTTATTCACATGAGCATTATATTGTGCACCTAAAGTTATTTTAGTTTCCTTAATTAAACTTTCCAAGATTGATTATAATTTGATCAATTTATCTAGGTTGTCTTTCAAAAAAATTGGGTCAATCTCACAATTTGCCAAAATTGAAGCACATAAACATTTCAAGACATTGGGTAAGTTTGATTTCCATTGATTGAATATTTTGATATTCCCTTCATCATCAAGAATATTAGGTATTAAGGCCTCCTCCAATTCTTTGAAAGAATTCAACTTACTCTTAAGCTTGGTTTATATTTCTTTTGGTAAGTCAAGACATCACCTAGTAACCCAATCATCTCATTAGTACTTTCTAATTTAATAGGGGAATTTGTTCAAATTTATCGAGTTTATGTATTTCTTCTATTGTTGACATTCTAGGAATTCATGTGCTTAATATTTCCTTCAAATTAGCTTCATTATATACAATTAAATGGCATATGCATTTCTTAAGTTATTTTAGCCTACCTAAGTGTCATAATTTTATTAAAATTCTTGTCAATTTGGGGCTAGTAAATCATCAAAAATATTGGTTATATTTTTCTTGCCTTCCTCTTTAGCTTCTTTTTTGTATTACCTATTTTGTCTCAACTTATCTTTTATCTCTTTTATTCTCAAAGATAATGTCTCTCTATCCTGAATCAAGGTATCAAGTAAAATAGATTGAGGGATTGCAAGTTTTGAAATTAAGCTTTGAGGAGGAGGAAGTAATTATGTAACTATTTTATTTCTGCAATATCCATATATGGTCTTTCTACGATTTGATAAAGCTATCCTGTAAATTTTTCATTGATGCCTCACTAAATAGAGAAGTTATCACTACCAATGATGCTACTTGAGAATCACATGTATTTGTAAGTCTCTTGATAATTGTATTTCTTTTTATCTCTCTAATATCCCTTAAAACTTGAGGATTCTTGGTCTTTGGATCAATTTCACATATTGCCAAATTTTCAAACTTGGTGTTGAATTGAAATCTAAAATATAAATCCTTGGCTTGATCCTTAGATGTTATTACTTCATCAACATCCTACCTTGTAATGGTATCCAATGTAATAATAGAAGAAATATCCAATCCTAGTAGTGCAAGAGATAACCACTTTCTTGCATAATATTCCTTCCTTCTCATGGAGTGATATTTTTGGCATGGAATTCAACCTCCTTAAGAACCTTTTGGGTTATTTGTTACATATCCTCATCTATGGCTTCTTCTCATTCTTTATTTATCCTCTCTAGGAAGGATTCCATTTTATTCTTTATCAATAAATCCTTAAATTCTTTGGAATTCACAAAACTTTCATATGCCAAGGACTCAATTCATGCTAGGGCTCTTATATCATTTAACACATTATCACTAGCCCTTAGATCAACTGTCATTTTATCATGTGGAGGATAATTAATTTAGACCTTTGGTGGAAAATAAAGAATTTTATTTATCTCCTCAACATCAAGCATATTCTCTCCTACTCCTTTTGATTCTACATCATCAAATACATATTCAACTAAATCTTGAACACCACCTTGTATTTCTAACACCACCCTTGGTGGAGAAATTGATGTTACTGACAATTCACCTTGTGAAATAGGTTATTCAAATACTTGATCTATTGGCCTTGGATCCTCTTTGACTAGCCTTCTTGATGGTGTAAGAAATTTAGAATAAATAATGGCCATAGTACATCAAGTATAGTCTACATTATGATAATGGGATCTTTAATCTCCTTATATGCTCTTAGATAGTTTGGATAAACTTTCTTTATTTTTTCTTCTCCCTTGAGGATCATGATCCATGTATTCTTTCTTCTTTATACCTCTACATCAAATGAACAATTCTTGATCACATCCTCATTTCTATGAAATTCACGATAGAAATTAGATTTCCTTACCCTTAGCCTGAGTTGATCAATAATAACAAAATTGACAATTATAACCCTTCCTTATTAGTAATCATAAACTAAGAAGATACAATTGATGATGGTAGAAATGATTCTTTCTTGTGAGTTCTCGAATAAAATTGATCTACTTTGGTTTGCCACATGATTCCTAAAAATATAATTCTATATGGCACAATTCTTGGCAGTATATGTGGTTGGAATGGTGCACCATTTACTCTAATAAATATAGTATTTGAGTGGAGGAACCAATCACCCCAATTATAATTTATTATTATCTCAAGTGCCTTATCTTTAGGTCTCAATAAACTCATTACTTTCTCGAACAACTTGTTGACAATTTGAAAATCAAAATTTCTCATCACCACTTGCACAAAACATTCTTTGAACACAATATAATGTATAGACTGGTAGTTCATGTCTCAAATATATGTCCATCTCTATACTAGCAATGAGACTCCTTTAGCATTATGCAACTTCAATTGCATTTCAGCAATCCATATCTCCTTTCCACTATACAGGAGAATATGACATAATAGTGAATACCACTTGAAATACATAATTTAATCATCACCTTTAACTTCCTTCAAACCCTTAATAATTCCCTTTGTAATAAAAGTGGAAAAGTCAAAGCTCTTGTTTAAGTCTCTATATTAGATATCAACCATCATCATCATCAAATGCATCGAAATTTGTGCCTTGCAATCCACAACCAAGACTTGACATAGGGCATAATATGTGTTGATACAATAATCATAAAAAAATTGATAGTTAAAAGGCTCAACTTCATCTCTACAAAACCTCATAAATATTTTATTTTGATCTTGTTTTTTTTTATGATGAGGGAGTCACATTACCTTGTAACTATGCCCATCTCTAGTATAGTCCCAACATAATGAACCAAAGTCTATGGGGATATTGGCATTTGTATTCAAAGTGAACACCTCACATATATATTCTTTGTATAGCCTTTCTAAGAGACTATTTATTTATTTAGTATTTCTCTTGTCTGAAGATCATATTTTTTGGAAATATCCCTAATTAGATCCAAATTAATGAAGACATTTGGTACTACCAACCTCCCTAGGTCAAGATTCCATATGTTTGGGATTGGTTTGGCTATAGTACTCCTATAACAATAATTAAACAAATCCCAAACCTTGGTAGGAATAGCTACATCTCTTATGGGCTTTTCCCTATCCACTAACCTATTAAAAATAATTTTAGATCCTTAGGAATGTTTAGCCTTTTTAGAACTTGGTAATTAACCTAATATGTCTTCTTCTAGCCCTCTTTCATTTTTTACGACTTGGGATGGTTCTTGACTTATTTTTAGGGTTTACTTACAAGAATTAGGATTTAAAAATTAACTAAATTTAGGTCTCAATTTTTTATTTCAGAATTATTCTATAGAGCTTAGAAAACCCTGATTTGATTCTTTATATTCAAAAAAACCCTTTTGCATTAATAGGCAAGAATATTTTTACTTACCCATTCTCAACACTTTAAAAACCCTAATTTATGCATTTGTGCCTTTAAAAATAATTCCAATGACTTAATTATCTAAAACAAAAACTTTTTAATGAAGGACTCAATGGAATTAAGTTAGTTCTTTACTGGAGTGATATAAATCCATCCTCTATATTAGTGGATTGAACAAGTTAAGCCTACAAGTCTCCCACAAACCATTCTCAATTTTGAATGTGGACCCTTGATCTTGGTGGGAGAATTTTTAATTGATTGCTATTGCATCACTTTTCCTCAATTTTGGATGTGGACCCTTGATCTTGGTGGGAGAATTTTAATTGATGGCTATTGCATCACTTTTCCTCACTGAAAACCCATTTGGAATACCATTGCGAAGAGGATGTGTGCTCCAAGGATAAATTGTCAGATGTAAAGTTTCTTTTGAGTCATAGGGCCAGCCCCACACTTACTATTGGGCCTTTACTATGGACACACTATTCTATTTTTCTTTTACACCTTGTAGTGATGCATGTCAATAGAACACATAATGTGTATCTTTGAAAATATTGCACTTTTAGAACTTGCACTAGGATAAAAACATGCTCTCTAATAAAGGCGCGACATGTGGTGCATCCTTCTTTGTACTTGGAAATGCTTGAACCTTTTCATGGTTCCATGTTGAGTAGATACCACATGTAATCATAGCACTTGAGCACATGTTGGAGAAATTGCGTTGAACTAAAAGAATGCACGACTAATGAAACCTTGCCACCTACGCATGATGTAGCACATATCACCCAAGAAAGACTCGAGTGTTGAAAAGACACGTAGTGAAAAATCACATAAGTAGAAATTTGGAAGGCTTGAATAATTACAACATATGTTCAAATAACTTATGTGACATTAATAAAATATTAACTACTCAGCTATGTCATAGTGGGACCCACACGGTAGTGTATGAGCACAACTTTAAAAGGTTTGCAAAATAAGAGGATTCACTCCAAATAATATGTGCTCTCTAATGAAATTCATCCATGTGGACATTGAGTAAGTAATGGCAAGGACCACCATACAAGTGCAATGAAGGAAAACTTAAAGTATTTTTAAGCACATGGGATTTCGAAACAAGGAAAACATAAATAACGAACTAGGTTAAACCAAGATACATAGAATTTATAGAAAATCAATTCAATCTATGTACTTTGAAATTGAAAGTAGGAATGAGTAAGGAAAAAGGAAGAGAGAGGGGGGAGAGAATGAAACCTCTATTTGGTTGTAGTCTTCGAGATACCTATGGTTAGAAAAAGAAAAATGGTTAGGGATATTTGGAGGGCTTGTCAAGTATCATCATACCCATAGTTTGGTCTTTCAACCACCATGAGAATTCATGTAAAAGATAGAGATTTTAATTGTGTTTATTTTATCATATGTGCATTTAAGACTCAGAATAATAATTGATAAAATAAAATGTTTACGAGATTGGATAAAGGGTGGTGATGGTCACTAAGATATTTACCAATAAATATGTAGAAGGAAATGATAATTAAAAGAGAAAATATTATTCAAACAATAATAATAACTTACTGAAATAATATTACCAACAAGATGTATAAGAGAGAAGTGAGCATATAGAGAACTATTAATGAGAACCTAAAAAAAAATAACCTCAAAATACTACAACAAGCGATGTATGTTCTATACAGTATAGCCAAGAGAGAGTTATTGTTGTTGGAGATAAAATTTTAAAAGCGAGATTTTAAAAAGGGTTCCTTAGAATTCGAAAGGATATATATGGATGCAAGCGGGTTTTTTTATAGGCATGTACTATAATAGGTGGTGGTGGGTAAGCTAGGTGAGTGGGTAAGAATTGAACATTTAAATTTTTGGAATTTTTTGAGATGCTAGTGTGTCATGTGGATTTATATGTGTATCATTCACATCTTGAATAAGTTACTCAAAATTTAACACATGGTATCAGGTCAATGAGAATAATTAGAATGCGATAAAAAATGGTAATCTAGTGAAGGAAAATTCCAAGGTTAAGGCTAAAATGATCCCTATAATATATTAGGGGAAATGGAAACCAAATCAATCCCAAAACATAACATGAAATTGCAAGGGTATGCAACTCTTGACATTGAAAATACTTCATTCTTTCTTATCCAATTTATTATAATCCTTATTAGACATACCTATAGGTTTTGATATAAACAATATAATCATCCCATTATCTCTCTCTACCAATGGGTCTTCTCCTTTTTATTCCCATACCTCAAAGTTTTAATTATTGAATTTCATAATTTTTAATGTCAAATTTTTGTCATGATTCCAACAAAATGTGCATTGTATTTTTATAGAATCCTTAAAAATATCCCACAATAAATATTTATACACATACACCAAAAATACCCAGAACATAACCATTAAGGTTTTTAAAACCAAACACATAGGAATGTCATACCAAATGATGTGGTCCTTAAACAAGTTTTTCTTTTTAGGTAAAAGTGGTGAAGCCACTTGTTGGAAATTTAGTTGTCATTGATACCAAAAGGTGTCATTGATGACAAAGGAGAGTTAAGAGTGCATTGGATCTAGGTTTGGAAGATGTGATGCAAAATGGTGAAGTCAAGAGCATGTATCTGCAAATGTTGCAAAGTTGCTCAAAATGTTGTCATGCTATTGCATAGGTCACTTCCAGAGGTTTGCGAAGGAATCTAACTACAGATTCAAAATGGGTTTTCTAAGAGATTCTCAGAAATGTAAATTGCTTGTTCAAAGGGTGTCAAATTTTCTTAGAAATGATTTAAGACTACTCTTAGACTGGATTAGGGTTTTTACAAATAAACCCTAAGTGTTGCAATCATAATATTCATCACATTTTATGTTTTGAAGTTGACTGCTTGTTGGTTGTTACCGGTTGCTTAAGTTATCACTCAAGCCATCATTCTTGTTGGGTAATCGGCCCCATTTACCAGAGACCTTCCGATTGACAGTGTGTATGCTCACGATGAAGATTCAATAGTGAGGATTGAATGATGGTAATCAAACGACTATCACTATAGTCCTTCACATCATGTTTTGAAGTCTTGTGCGTAGAAGAGTTTGTGTGATATGCAATGAATGGTTGTGATCAAGCTGATGAATATTGTGGTACTTGCTATCTTGTGACAAATGTGGTGGGTCCCCATCTAGCCTCGCGGGATAGCAGGCAATGGTAGAGATCAAATAGTGTATTGATCGAATGGCGCACAAGATGACAAAATCATGTGGACATGTGGTGATATATCACTTGGTTGCTTCACATCATTGTTGTGAAGCGAAATGAAGGGGTGCAATTAGCGATGACCAATGAACATCAAGAGATAGTGGATGGTGATGTAAGCTAAGGACAGATGGCAGTTGCCTGCCACCTTGCTATGGATATAGTGGGTCCCTAGCTCTACCCTATGGTATGGCGGGCACTTAACATGTGGTATGGAAGACAGGTGGTGAGATTCTACTACATCACGGGGGTTCTATGCATCATGATAATGAAAGTTGGAGGTGTATGCAAGCAATGATATGTGATGGGTATGAATACAAAGGAACCCAGATCAATGACATAGGTTAACAATAAGACAATTTAACAACAATTTTTTAAAGGTGTGACAATGAATGTGGAATGGTTGATCGTGGCACAAAGGCTTCAAATCAATGATCAAAATTTAAAGACGAAGGCTTCAAACGATTATGTCTGTGTAAATGAGGGTTTCGGTTTTGTGCTCGAATTCAATTTTGGTTCAAATGCTCCAACAAAAATTTTAATTAGAGATTTGAATTGTAGATGATGACATAGACAACAAAAGAGATTGGGATCAAGATCAAATCGAATGATTAGAAGGATATATTAAATGCATATCCAATCTTAGGGTTTATATAGAACCACATTTAGAAAATCCATTGTATCATAATTTAATGTGTGAAGCTTGATGTAGAGGTTGTATGATGAAAAATATATTAGGTAAACCCTAATAGGAGATCTGAACATGAATGAGAATCTTAAGGCAATCACTGGAGGTTGGTGAAGGAGATAAAAAATAAAATAACAAATTTTGACTATGTGTAGAAGAAGGTGGAATAGTGAGTGTGAGAGGAGAATTGTAGAAGACATATTACATATTTTCAAAGAGTATTCAAAGCCTCTTGAGGTGGAAAAAGAATGCACTAATAGAGAAGAGGAAGAGTAAGGTAGAACAAGAGGGGTGCAAAACATTGTGTAGTTGCAAAATAAGTTGCAACATTGAACTCTAATCAAAATATAATATCTTAAATTGTAAATCTGATTGGTGGGTGACATTAGATATCTAGGTAGGTGCTCAGAGTAGCGAGTGGTTGCTTCCTTGGAGTAGGTTCTCCTAAAACTAGGGTATTGGTGTCTCCTTAGGGTTGGTGCCTTTAAACATTGTAATTTGGCATTGGATTGTGAGGTTGGATTAGGACAATAGATCCTAGCATCATTTCTCACCATGGTTTTTCCCCTTGGGTTTTCCATGTACATCTTGTGTTATGTGAAGGTTGTGTATGTTTTTTTTATGTTTATGCATCTTATGTTTTAATCTACACACTAAGCTCTTAAGGAATTAATCTTCAAAATGTTTTAAGGGATAAAATTTAAAGTGATCTACTGATTCACCCCCCCTCTCAGTAAATAGTTGTGTTCCAACAATTGGTATCAGATCCCTAGGTTCCCTAGGAGAAGCTTAATCAACTCGGGTAGATTTTGGTAAAGTGAACATAATGCATAGTTAGGAAGGTTCTTCTACAAACAAGGTACCCTAGCTCAATGGATCGGATTATGCTTTTTGGAGCATATTGATGGAGGCATATTTGGGATCCCTAGGATTTGATATTTGGATGTCTGTCAAAAACAACTATATTCCTCTTGCTACTCCACCCACTGATGTTGTAGGAAAGAAGGATTATGAGAACAATGAAAGAGCAAGGCATTCCATTATTTGCAATTTGTCTAGGTCAATACGTGGAAAGGTTATGCATTGTAAGACTACACATGATGTCTAGGATAAGTTGAAAAACATCTATGAATGAGATGACAAAGTAAAATTGGAAAAACTACAAGTCCTCATGGCTAGGTTTGAAGGGCTAAAGATGACTAAAGAAGAGAAGATTGAAGATTATCTTCTAAGAGTTGAAGGTGTAGTAAAATCTATTAGAGGATACAAAGAAGAAGTAAAAGAAAATGTCATTGTACAAAAATTTCTAAGGTCAATGAAAAAAAATATGATCCCAAGATTTCTGCAATAGAGGAAGGAAGAGAAGTAGATAAACTCACTCTTGATGAGTTGCATGGTATATTAACTGCATATGAGATGAGTATGGGAGATGCAGAGCCATCCAGAAGAGAAGTTTCATTCAAGGCTACAAATAATGAGAAGGATGAAGCACCTAAGAAATACAAGATTGAAGCAACTACATCCGAGCATGATGCGACTGATGAAGAAGAGGAAAAATTCCTCTGAAGACTTAGAAGAGGCTTCAACAAGTACAAAGGTAAGTTACCCTTCAAGTGCTTTGATTGTGGTAAGGTAGGTCATTTTTCTGCCAAATGTCCCTACAATAAGAAAGGTAACTCTCAACAAGATGTAGATGGTAAAATGAAGAAACCCTACTACCCTAAGAGAAGGATTTTTTAGAAAAAGAAGAAAATTCTATACATCCAAAAGGACAGTGATGTATCATATCACTATAATAGCTCAGAGGATGAACCAGATTGTTCTTTTTTTGTAAGAGAAAATGAATTTCTCTTCATGGCAAAAGAGTCCGAGGAAGAGAAAAATGGAAAGATTGAAGACCTTGGTGAAGAAGGTGAAGAAGAAGGAGAGGCTGACCTAGAAGGATAAATCATCTATGCTTAAGATGAGATTGATGATCTCAGAGAGGAGATTGAGAAGTTGAAAAAGGAGAATAAGCACCAGAAGAAAATTTCTCAAAAAGAGTCAGACAAGCTAACCAAGAATCTTGAAGAATCTAATCAGAATGTGGTCAGTTTGAAGCTACAAGTTGAAGAAGCCAAGAGAATGGAGGATGTGATCAAGTCTCAACTACAATCTGAAGTTGACAAATGCATGAAGCTTGAGGAAGAAATTGTTGCTCTAAGAAAAGATCTTGAAAAGGCTAGAGAGAAAATAAAGAAAGGACTGAAGCTAAAAGGTGGCTCAAAAGTTTTAGATGATCTATTAAGCATCCAAAAGCCCTCAAATAAAGAAAAGTCTAGACTAGGGCTTGAGAAAGGTAAGAGTACCTTTATGGACACTTCTTCAAAATTGTATGAGAGATTTAGAATAAGAGAAAAGTTTGATTCTAGAAGTGGAAAGGATTGCGAGGAGAGTATGTCTAAAGAGAAACTTGTAGAGGCAGTGAAAAATAATGAAGAAAAGAAGCCAACTACAAAAAATAAGGATAACCAATAAGTTCCTAACCACTAGAAGAATCGACAAAACATGAGGAGAATTGATGTTTATGGTTTTACAAGGGTGAGAGATACGAGGAAGAAATTGCAAACAAGACCTCCTCATCCAACACAAGGAAATGTTATGACTAGGTATTCTTCATATTTCTATGGATATTGTTATGCATGCAATCAATTTGGTCATAGGGCTAGAGAATGTAGATTAATTCCTAAGAGGAGTTCAAACTTTGCAAGCAAGAACCCATTTTCTCCCTTAGTTGACTTGAATATAGTATGTTATAGTTGCAATAATTTTGGTCACAGCTAAAACCTGTAGAATTTTTTTTGTAAGACCAAATGTGAAGAATGAGAAAAAGAAAGATCCACCTCCTAAAAAAAACAAAGAATCTGGAGTCATGGAAGAAAAGGTGGAGAAGGTAGAAACGAAGTCTAAGAAGGTGTGGAAAGAAAAAGGGCAAAGCTCCACACAATCAATGATTGCTCAAATGAAACTACATGCCAAGAAGAAAAATCTATGGGTGATAGATGGTCATTGCTCCAAGCCCATGACTGGAGACAAAAGTAAATTCATCAAACTCAAGAAGTTCAATGGAGGATTAGTGAGTCTGGGTGGCAATACAACATTCAAAATATGTGGAAAAGGCATATTGAGCTTAGATGGTAAAAATCCCGCCAAAGATGTATTGTATGTTGAGGGATTGAAGCACAAATTATTGAGTGTAATTTACATGTGTGACAATGGTTACAAGGTCAAATTTGATTAAGAAGGATGTATAATAAGGAAGAATGGAAATAAAATTGCACAAGGATTGAGAACTGATAACAATATTTACAATCTTTGTGAAGTGAAAGGTCAAAGTTGTTTGATAGGCCACTGATGAAATATGGTTGTGGTATAGGAGATTAGGGCATGTAAAATTTGATATTTTTGTGAAGATAAGCTCAAGAGGTTAGGTAAGACACATGCCTAAAATAACTAAGCTTGCAAATATCATATGCAAAGAATGTCAACAGGGAAAGCAAACAAAGGTTATATTCCAACTAAGGAATATTCAACTACTAATCCTTTACAAATGGTTCATACTGACTTATGTGGGCCTACAAGAATAAGAGAACTAAAAGATTAAAGCTACTTTATGTTGCTAATTGATGACTATACAATAATGGCCTGGGTAACCTTCCTGAAAGAAAATAACCAAGCTTTTGAAAGATTTAAGATATTCTGAAAAATGGTTGAGAAGGAGATGGGAAGAACAATCAAATGCTTGTTATTAGATAGAGGAGGAGAATTCACACCAATTGAATTCATTGAGTATTGTGAGGAACATGGAATAAAAAGGAAATACTCTACATCAAGAACTTAGTAGAAAAATGGAGTTGTGGAGAGAAAGAACATAGTGGTTAAAGACATGGCCAAGACAATGTTGAATAAGGCCAAGTTAGTAGATATTTTTTGGAGAGAGGAAGTTCATACTGCAGTTTATATTATGAATAGAGTTAAAATAAGAGCACACAATGATAGTAGTCCCTATGAACTATGGTACAACAAACCAAATTCTATTAAATACTTCAAGGTATTTGGTAGCAAGTGTTATATTAAGAGGGAAGATGTAATTTTGGGGAGCTTTGAGTCAAGAAGTGATGAAGGAATATTTTTGGGATATTCCACCCAAAGAAAATCCTACAAATTTTACAACAAGAGGTTGAATAAGATTGTGGAAAGCATCAAAATTAAGATTGATGAGAGTATAAAGCATATCAAATCTGATAATAATGAGTTTGAAGATGCATCAAATTATGAGGAAAATGCAGAAAATAATGAAGAAGAATATGAAGAATAAGTTGAGAAGGCACCTACAAAATATTTGCAGAAGGTTCACCCTGCAAATCAAATAATTGGGGGCAAAAATGAAGGAGTTCAGACCAGGAGAAGACTCGCAAAAAATAAGGAACAAGTAAATTTTTCTCTCTTGTCTCAGATTGAGCCAATTTTTTTTACTAAAGGCAACAAGGATGAGAGTTGGATAAGGGACAAGGAGGAAGAGCTAAAATAGATTGAGAAGAATAAGACATGGGAATTGGTTCCTAGACCCACAAGAAAAATAGTAATTGGCACTAAATGGGTGTTTAGAAAAAAACCCAATGAAGATGGAGCCGTTGTAAGGAATAAAACAAGGTTGGTGTGCAAGGGGTATGCACAAGTTGAATTCAATGATTTTGAAGAAACATTTGCACTTGTTGCAAGATTAGAATCCATTAGAATGTTTCTTGCGTTCTCAATATATAAAGGATTCAAAGTATATCAAATGGATGTTAAATCTGTATTCCTGAATGGAAACCTAGAAGAGGAAGTCTACATAGAACAACCTGGAGGTTTTCATCTATCAAAAGAAGAAGATTATGTTTTTAGATTAAGAAAAGATTTGTATGGTCTAAATAAAAAATGTAGAGCATGGTATTCTAGATTAGACCAGTACGTGCAACAAAAAGTTTTCAAGAAAGGATGTGCAAATAGCAATTTATATTTCAAATCTAAAGGTGAGCACATGATTATTGTTGTTGTGTATGTGAATGAAATCATATCTAGTGATAGCAATGATATAATGTGTAAAGTATTTTCTACACATATGCAAGATGAGTTTGAGATGTCAATTTTAGGAGAGTTATCATTTTTCCTTGGTTTACAAATTATGCAAACTGATAATGGAATATTTATATCTCAAACTAAATATGCTAAGGAAATGCTTAAGAATTTTGGTGTGGAGGATAGTAGACCAGTTAGTACCTCCATGATAACTGGTTGTAAGTTGAGAAAATCAGGTGAATCACTAGATGCAAATTAGAATGTGTATAGGTCAATGATTGAAAGCTTGTTGTACTTAACTACCTCAAGGCCAAACATAATGCAAGTAGTGTGTATGGTAGCAAGGTTTTAGGCTGCACCAAAAGAGTCTCATGTCAACATAGTAAAAATAATCTTCAGACATATCAAAAGCACTGTTGACTATGGGTTGTGGTATCCCAAGATAATTTTTTTTTCTTTGACAACATTTACAGATGTCGATTGGGATAAATGCATAGATGATAGGAAAATCACAAGTGGAGGAGAATTATTTTTTGGAAACAAATTGGTTTCTTGGATGAGCAAGAAAAAAGAATCATTCACTCTATCCACAACAAAAGAAGAGTATGTTGCAGTTGCAACATGTTGTACTCAGGTCCTATGGATGAAGCATACACTTAAGGACATCAAGGTTGAGTAAAAAGAACCTATCTCTATTCTTTTTGATAATTCAAGTGCAATAAAAATCTCAAAGAATCCAATGATGCACTCTAGAACAAAGCACATATCCATTAAGTATCAATTCTTTAGAGATAAGGTTGCATACAAGGAAGTCAACATGGAATATGTTCCCACAAAAGAACAAGCAGATGGCATTTTCACCAAGCCTCTTCCCAAGGAAAAATTTGAATATATAAGACAAAAGATGGGAGTCATTTCTCCTACATCATATCACTAAATATTAGTGATAGGGCATGGGTCTATGGGGAGCTTCATTGGTATCTTATTTATCCCTGGAAATGTAAGGAAAGATCAAGTCAAATAAATATTGTTTTACAAGTTTCTAATGACTTGATGGTTGTAGATGATCTTAAAATCCCTTATTTCTCTTTGAAATGTTTGACAAGGGGGGCGAATATCTATAGGGGAGATCGGTGTGCCCTTTTCCATTGATTTCAAAGGGGGATAAAGTTGTGTAAATGCTCAATATTATGAACCAGGGGGAATAAGTGGAAATGTTCAAGAAGTTTTTTTTACTTGGTACAAAGAATGAATTGAAATATCTACAATTGGTATCAATTTCAATTGGTTCAAGATTGTTTGAGCATTTGGTTTTTCCATCAATGACAAAGGGGGAGATTGTTGGCAATTTAGTTGTCATTGATGCCAAAAGGTGTCATTGATGACAAAGGAGAGCTAAGAGTGTAGTGGATCTAGGTTTGGAAGATGTGATGCATAATGGTGAAGTCAAGAGCATGTATCTACAAATGTTGCAAAGTTTCTCAAAATGTTGTCATGTTATTGCACAAGTCACTTCCAAAGGTTTGCAAAGAAATTTGACTGTAGATTCAACATGGGTTTTCTAAGAGCTTCTCATAAATGTAAATTTATTTTTCAAAGGGTGTCAAAATTTGCTCAGAAATAATTTAAGATTTCTCTCGGACTAAATTAGGGTTTCTGCAGATAAACCCCAAGTGTTACAGTCATGGAATTCATCAGATTTTATGTTTTGAATTTGAATTTTTGTTGGTTGTTACCAGTTGCTTAAAATTTATCACTTAATCCATCGTGCTCATTGGGTAATCAACCCCATTTACCTAGCACTTATGTTTGATAGTGTGTATGCTTGTGATGAAGAGTCAAAGGTGAGGATTGAATGATGGTAATTAGATGGCTATCGCCATAATCCTTTGCATCATGTTTTAAAGTCTTGAGTGTAGAAGAGTTTTCATGATATGCGATGAATGGTTGTGATCAAGCCGATGAAGATTGATAGTGCCCGCCAACCCATGACACAACGAAACATGACACAACGACATCATGAGGACACACGGTGATATAATGTTCGGTCGCTTCATATCACTATTGTGAAGTGAAATGAAGGGGCGCGATTAATGATGAGCAATGAATGTCAAGAGATAGTGGATGGTGATGTAAGATAAGGACATATGGCAGCCACCCATTGCCCCACTATGGATATGGTGGGTCCCTAGCTCTACCTTGTAGTATGGAAAGTGCTTAACACATGGCATGGAAGATAGGTGGCAAGATTCTACTGCATCGTGAGGGTTCTATGCATCACAATAATGAAATTTGGAGGCATATACAAGCAATGATATGTGATGGGTATGAATACAAAGGAACCCAAATCAATGACAAAGGTTTAAAAGAAGACAATCTAACAATGATGTTTTAAAGGTGTGACGATGACTATGGAATAGTTGATCATGGTGTGAAGGCTTCATATCAACTATTAGAATTTAAAGACGAAGGCTTCAAATAGCTATGTCTATGTAAATGAGGGTTTCAGTTATGTTCTCAAATTCAATTCGTTCAACTACTCCAAAAATAGTTTTAATTGGAGATTTGACTTGTAGACAGAGATAGAGACAACAACAGAGATTGGGATTAGGATCAAATTGAATGATTAGGACATATTAAATGCATATCCGATCTTAGGGTTTTATCTAGAGACACATTTAGAAAATACACTATATCAGAATTTACTGAGTGTGAGGCTCGATGCAAAGGTTCTATGATGAAGAAGATATTAAGTAAACCCTAATAGGAGATCTGAACATGGATGATAATCTTGAGGAAATCACTGCAGGTTGGTGAAGGAGATACAAAATAGAATATCAAATTTTGACTGTGTAGAGGAAGGTATAGAATAGTGAGTGTGAGAGGAGAATTGTAGAAAACATAGTGCATATTTGTAGAGAGTATTCAGAGCCTCTTGAGGTAGACAAAGAATGCACTAATAGAGAAAAGGAAGAGCAGAGAAAAACAAGAGGGGTGTAGAACATTGTGTAGTTACATTGAACTCTAATCAAAATATAATATTTTGAATTGTAAATCTAATTGGTGGGTACCATTAGATATCTGGGTAGGTGTTCAAAGAAGGGAGTGGGTGATTATTTGGAGTAGGTTCTCCTAAAACTAGGGGATTGGTGTCTCCTTAGGGTTGGTTCCCTTAAAAATTGTATTTTGACATTGGATTGTAAGGCTGGACTAGGACAATAGATCCTAGCAACATTTCTCACTATTTTTTTCCCATCTTGGGTTTTCCACGTACATATTGTGTTATGTGAAGGTTGTGTATGAGTTTGTTTATGTTTTTGCATCTTATGTTTTAATCTACACACTAAGTGCTTAAGTAATTAATCTGCAAAGAAATTTAAGCGATAAAATTTAAAGTGATCTACTGATTCACCCCCCCTCTCAATAGATAGTTGTGTTCCAAAACCACTATATGATTATTCATATATCAAAAAATATTTTACATCACATGGATCTATAGAGAAGATACATCGCTTCAAAGAGAAGAAAAAAAAATCTCCTAAATAGATGATCAAAATATAAATATAAATCACAATTCAAAACAACTTTCAGAAGAAGAAGCCATCTCCAAGAGTGGATTAAAGAAGATAGTGGAATGAGGATCATCCATGGTGTGTTTGAACATGAAGTGAATTGCATTAAAATTAGATTAAGTTTTACAAAAAATATAATATAATCATCAATATGAGGTAGAAGACAAGAAATTTGAGTAGAGAAGGCATGGGGGTTATCCCCAACAAGAGCATAAACCATTAAATACCATGAAGAATAAATAGCCCAATTGGATAAGATAGAACTCTGATCCAGAAAACCATAAGAAACAAGAGATCCATTATAGAGGAAATACTTTTCCAATGCCTCTAAGAGAGAGGAGAAGGAGAACAAAGAAGAAAGTAGGTAAAATCTTGCAAGGTATTTCACCATCTCTAGGCACCAAGTCACATCCATTACATTTGAAATAAAAATGGAGGAAATTTCATGAGGTAGTGCCAATAGGAATTTTAGAAACTAGTCATTGCCAATTACTTGGCGAAGAGCATCCTCCACCTAAGTATAGCAAAAAATAAATGTGCAAAAAAATTTATCCCCTAAGAAAGTAAGGGGATCTCTTGGCTCCAAATACTTTGGAGGTATGAAAACTAATATTTACATCCATCACATAGACGAAATAAACACTTGATGCTTTCAAGAATGACCACCTTCAGAACAAGACCACTAGAGAAGCAATGTGAGGCAAGTAAACCATCTGCCATCATTATAAGAAAATACACACGAACAAGGTATACAAAATTAAATGCTCTAAAATTAATGGAGGATATCACATTGTATACTTCAATCAATTTCCAAAATGGAGTATGAGAAACTACACATGTTCCTTGAATAAAATATGGAGTAATTATGCCAGAACCTATGAAGAAATGATACCCAAACTAGGTGTCACATAAAAACCTTTCCACTATAAGGATGGCATATCGATTTAGCATGAGTGAAAAGACCTTGAAATATTGCATATCAGAAATTGAATGAAAAAAATTAATTTCCCATAATAGATACTGCCAAGTGAAGTACAATCCATCACACTTGATGATGAGCTACCAAGAAAGAATGAATGTACCAAATTTCAAGTGACATCATATGCCACCTTGGGCCCTCCAACACCAGTCAACCAGTAGTGGGTAATACAAGGTGGCTAGTGTAAGAGAGAAACAAGAACATGGTGGAGAGTTAAAAATAATTTTTAAATTGCACATCAATGCTAGTCTAGAATCTCCACATCGGTTGGCTGGTAGTGGGTAATACCAACTAGCTAGTGAAGGAGAAAACAAAATCAATTTGTTGGAGAAAAATATCAACACTAGAAAATGAATAATCATTGGCCAAATTGCTAAAGAACATCTTGTTTCTCAAGGTAGCATAGAGTAATACCAACATTCTTGCAAATCCAAAAGCAAGAACCATTAGAAACCATAGATTTAATATGAGACAAGGCATTTATTGCTAAAAACATAATCAAAGTTGCAAGAAGATGTATAAGAAACCAATAGTGCACCCCAAAGATATTAACTCAAAGAAAAGAATAATTTGCACCATGGGAGAACATATAAACATCAAAACTTACATAGCCCTAAGAGCACCAAGGAAAAACAATTATTATGTACTCGAACCAAAAGCTGATAAATAAACAAGATAAATATTTACCATTTGAGGGCCTTTATTGCATAACCATTTCCATCTATTTTTGAGAAAAAAAACTATGAAAGGAAGAGACCTGTCAATTGCCCTGTTAGCCAAAATATCTGCAACACCATTAGCTTCTCTATAACAATGCAAAATTTCAAAAGACATAAAGTTTTGAAGCAAAGAACTAGAATGATTTAGAAAGTATTTAAGTGCCAAGCATCTAATGATTTTATTGATAGAGAACCAATCACAACTTGAGAATCCCTCTCAACCACAATATGGGAGATTTTGAAACTAATTACCAATTCTAAACCAAGAATTGGAGCATTAAATTCTACAAAATTATTAGTACCAACACCCAACATCTAATAAGCAACCCCCATAATGACACCATTATGATCCCTTATAACCATTCCAGCTCCTGATAAACCAAGATTCCCCCAAGAATCCCCATCAAATTTTAGTTTGTACATCCCCTGCGGAGGAGGAGCCCATTTCACTTATTTCCTATTGATATTAGTACTCAAATCAATCACAGAACCCTGTACAAGAGGTGGTTTTAATAAATCCCAAGACTTTAAAATCATATCATCCCAGGATGTGAAGGATTTCTTCACATTCAAATTTCTCAAGACAAAGGATATGACTGATTCTGATATTGCAGACTCAAATTTTTGGATGACCTAATTTACATCCAACACTTTATTTCTAAAGTCCTTGTTATTTCTTTCCAACCAAACTTGTCAAATGAAAATAGTACTCAACTCCCAAATGCAAAAAAATGAAGAAGATTTAAATAAAGAAGGTCAACACTAAAACTGCTTTGAAGGAGAGCAATGGAGGGCTTGACCAACCAAGCTTATCTTGTAACCAAACCTAGCATTTATTAGAAAATTCACAAGACAAAAGAAGATGATTTGTATCCTCATATGTCCTACCATAAATGACACAAGGAAATAGAGGATTAATACCTAGGAAATTTAATCTCAATCCAAACAAAATTATATCCTTTAATGTTAACCATGCAAAAGAACCTGCTTTAGGAAAAATAGATGAACCCCAACATAAGTTAAAAGGTCATTCAAAATATTGAGATAAGCTAATAAAAATTCTTTAGTCATCCTTTACATTGTAAGAGCCTAATTTTTACTTAAGCTAATTGATCTCATCCTCCATATCTGAGAAAAATACCTGTCGATTGTTTAGTTCCTACCATAGAGAATCCTTCAAATTTTGAGACACTGACAGAAAATAAAAAAACCTCGATTTCATTGAAGGAGGAGAGGAATAGAAATCAATCACCATATAGTCCCTCACCTTACATCCCCACATGGTTTTAATAATATAAGCAATTAGATTCCACTTACCAAAGGCCCTGAGAGGTTTGTGGCCATTCCGAGCATCATCCCAAAACAATGCCTTCTCTCCATTATGTATGACCCAAGAAAAATGTGGAAGGATGATAGATCTGCAAGATGAAACAAAATTCTAGATCTTAGAACCTCAAGGAAGGTCTTTCATTGTGAAAATCCTTTCCCTCTCAAGATAATCAAGATATTTATGCCTCATTATTTTTCACCATTTTGAGTCTAAATTAGCATATAACCTCCACAAGATTTTCGCCCCTAAGGCCTTATTTTGAAAGACCAAGTCCCTCAACCTAGTACCTCCCAAATCCTTTGAGAGACAAAATTTTTCCTAAGAAACTAGAGGGATTTTTTTATTTTCCTTAACATTCTCTGCCCAATGAAAATCCCTTAAATACTTTTTGAAAATCATCATATTTCCCTTTTAGAATCTTTAAAACAAACATTAGGTATATTGGAAGAGCTTGAAGAACAAACTTAATCATCACCAGCTTACCAGCCAAAGAAACCCATTTGGATTTCCATAATAAAATCCTATTTAAAATAAAGGTTATGAGATTATCCCAGAAAATGTGTTTTTATTTCCTTGAGAAAAAGGGACCCCAAGGTATTTGTAAGGGATGGATTTCTACTTAAAACACCAAAAACGAATAATCATACTTCTGATCAAAGGGATCACATTCAAAAAGAAAATATTAGATTTTTCCTTGTTGATTTGTTGACTAGAACAAGCAATATAAGTTGATAAAACATTTTGCATAACTTTTGCCTCTGCAAGACTTGCTTGACCAAAAAGAAGAGTGTCATCAAAAAATAGAGAATGAGTAATAGGCCATGGTAAATGGTTGATCTAGATTCCTTTCTAGTGTTTCTTCTCATTAGTTGATGAAATTTCCCTACTTAGACCTTCCTCCATAAGAATGAAAAGGAAATGAGGAAGGGGATCCCCCACCTCACCCCTTGAGTGGAAGAGAAAAAACCACATGGTGAGCCATTCATGAAAATTGAAAAAATTTCTCCCAAAATATAGGATAAAATCTATTTACACCATTTATTTGAGAAACCAAATTTTTTGAGAACAACCAAAATAAAATTCCAATTAACCTTGTCATATACCTTCATCATGTCTAATTTTAAAATGATAGTAGCAATTTTATCCTCCACTATGGAGTGTAGTAATTCATGTGCAAAGATAGCCCCATCTATAGTCTCATTTCCTCAGACAAATCTACCTTGCTCATCAGAGATAATCAAGGGGATAAGAGTTACAAGTCTAATTGCAATGGCCTTTATGAATATTTTGTAAAGAGTGTTAAATAGGGAGATAGGCCTGAAATTTGCAAAGGTGACTGGACAAGATTTCTTAGGTACCAAGGAAACAAAAGTAGTATTCATTTCCTTATGTACGTTACAATTTTTTTTGGATTCCTCTAGGGCCAAAAGTACATCCCTACCAACAAAATCCTAACATTTATAAAAAAAAGAGAGTAGTAAACCCATCCAGACCTGGTGCTTTATCTGGTGCCATGGAAAAAACTACCTTTTCCACCTCTTCCAAAGATAATTCACTCATAATCATCTTATTATGTTCCTCAGAGATAAGGATTGGTATGTTATCAATAACCAACTAATCAAAACCATCACTAATGGATGAATGAGCAATAAGGTTCTTAAAGAATACAATCACTTCCATTTCAATTTCCTCAGGAGAGGAGAGGGACACACCTCCCTCACTTTGATTTGAAAAAATACTATTAGCTTGCCTCCTTATTTTTGTTGATGCATGAAAGAATTTTGTATTTTTATCCCCTTCCCTCAACCATAGCTCTCTTGAATTTTTCCTCTAATACATCTCCTCCCTACTTAAAACTTCTTCCAACTCAAATTTTAAATAATTAATATTTTATTTAAAACCTGTCATATTTCTCTACTTCAACTTTCTATTTTCTCTTCCAGTCAACGCCTCATCTCTTATCAGTTAACTCCATCTCATTTTCGAATCTAAATATTCCCTTGTCAATTAACTACTCTTCCTTTTAGAAACTTCTTTTTAACTAAGCATAAAGTGGGAAACTTCATGTGCACCATTATCCATCTTTTCAAATTGAAAAATTCATTATTATCCTTTCATGAGTTAAATGGAAACTTTCCATTCTCTTTTTTGATCTTGTCCATTAATTTTACCATATAATTTTGACCATTGATCAAACATACATCTCTTATAAATACAACCCTTCAACCTCTTTCAAATATATGGTGAAACTTTGAAATCTTGTAGCCATTATCATTCCAAGCTTATCAAAATTTTGCATGCTATTCTAAGAGCAACAACAACTTCTTGAAAAGTGAGGTGGGGAAGGACAAGGAAGAGAAGGAGGTGTTGAAAGAATAATGCACCAAATTGATCAAGGGAAGCATTTAAAGCTATATATCGGACCAACAGATAAGGGATTGGAGATCTTTGTTTTTCAGGTAGGTTCCTCATAACTCTATTATGAAAAGAACTTTTTTTTTCAACAAGAAAAAATAAATCTCTATCTTCTTGAAAATATATATATCTTCATCAAATTTTATACTAGAATTTAAATTTTAGAATGCATTTCTTTCATTTGTAAACCCTTAAAAAAATATTATATAAATACTTTTTATTTATTTATTTATTTCCTTTTTAAAATTGGAGTTCAGAAAAAAAACTTGAATAATTTTTTTTTCTTATTTATGTGTCTTACTGTGGAATAATCTAATTGAAAGGGAAACCGTATTTTAATTAAAAAAATCATTAAAGGAAATTAATTTTATTATAATCAACTAGAAATTTCTTTTAGTTTTAATAATTTAAAATTTATATTAATAATATATAAATTAAAAATAATAAATTAAAAAATAAATATAATTTTTTAAAGGCTGACAGTCTTTATGTAGATCGCAACCTATGCAAGTTGCAACCCGCATAAAGGGCCACAACCCTTTATGTAGGTCATAGGCCTTGCAAGGGCTTGTAGGCCATTTTAATTTAAAACTTTATTTTTTTGAAAAATAAAAGCATAATTTTTATTTTTATAATTTAATTTAGTTTCCTTTTAACAATTTATATATACTTAATTATTTATATAGTATTAATAAAAATATAATTTATTTATTTTCAATATAATAAAATAAGAAAAATATAATATATTTTTTTCCTTTTAGATAATCAATTGGAATTTGATTAAGATATTATTAAAAAATATTTTTTTTGGGAAAAAAATTAATATAATAATGATAATAATGAGTTATTTTGATTTGCATGTGGAAACATCTAAAAATAAATTATGATAATTTTGGGAGTAATGGAATGGGATGTTACATGTGGTATCGGAGCTAAGTTGGAAAATTAGGCCTAGAGCTTGCTACAACTTACACAATTTAGAAGTTAAATATTCAAGTAAATGGGAAAAATCAAAATTAAATGTATTGTGGATTCTATGTCTTGAACCAAAATTAATTTGGGGAATGTAAACTTTCAAGGATATTAAATGGAAAGGGCAAGAGCAACCTGTGCTAGAGCTACCCAAAATTAGGAGGATAATATTAATAATGATCAACTAACACAAGGTGGTAACAAAGTAGGAATTGAAGCTATAATAAATCTATTAATAGAATAGAGGGATAAGATCAGTTCATTGGAATAGTCAGTGCAAAATGTTAGGACAAGACAAAATAATATTGAAAACATAATTGAACCTAAGAATGAGAACCCTCCCAATAAGAAACAAGGAAATGAGGTGAGCATTATCATGCCTAGGAGAGAAAATAATATATTGGAGCTATCTAAGGACTTGAATAAAATCACTCCACCTAAGTTTGACGAGAGGCAAATAGGTGAAGGAGCAGAAAATTGGTTAAATGAAATGGAAAAATACTCTGAGTTGAGAGATTTTAGTGAAACAACTAAAACCTTATGGGGATCCTATCAACTCATTGGGGAAGCATCTAGCTAGTGGACCAACACCAAGGAACAAAATGGGTATGATAATGAAACAATTACGTGGGATTAGTTTGCTCATCATTTTGTAAGAGGTGGTTAAACCATAATTATTTTTTGATGAGAAGATGGCTGAATTTCAAAACCTTCTACAAGGGTAATTGATAGTTCAACAATATTGGGATATAGGTTTGCTAAGTTGTTGAAGTATGTACCCATGTACCAAAGGGATGAGAAGATTCAGACAAGGAAGTTTATTTTGGGGCTAAATACCAACATAGGGGCAAAGGTTGAATTACATGGACCTAAAAATATGAATGATGTATTAGAGAAATCTCTTAAGTAGGAAAATAAAATACAAGCCCTAGTAGCAGCAAGGTAAAACTTCAATAATAGGAACCCATCATTCAAAAGGAAGCAAGAATTTAAAGGGTACCCTAATTTCAACAAAAATTACAAGAATAATTCATTTGAAAGAATACCACCACCAAATCAGAATCAAAGGAATGGATTCAATGGAAACAATAATAATAGGGGAAACTTTAACAAGAATTACCAAGGGAATTTCAATAGGCCAATGTACCCACCAAGGATTAATGATGTATAGAATAACTCTCCTAGGAATCAAGCATGAGGGCCACATGGTGGATTCTTTATGTGTGGGGGAAAACAATATGCCAAAGAGTGCCCAAGAATGCAAGGCCATATTAGAGAAAACCAACCCCAATGAGGACCTCAACAAAGGATTCATGCAAAAATTAGGAACTGCAAAACTAGATACCAAAATGTTCCCATAGAAACTATAGGTACACTTTTTAAGCAAACAATTTCAATTCTAGTTGACACAGGGTCATCTGAATGTTTTATTTCTCTAGAATTAGTAAGGAAAATGTCATTAAAAGTTAATCATATGGAATCATCATGGACGGTTCAGTATGGGGATAAGGCGACTAGGGAGGTGACCAAGTGTTTATCAAAAGCAAGGGTAGATCTCTATGTGGCACCCCTAGGGTCATATGATGTGATTATTGGGATGAATTGGATAATATATCATCAAGCTAAAATAAATTGTTACAAAAAATTGGTAGAATGTTTGGATGATGAGGGGAGAAGAGTCAAAATTCAAGGGAACCTTAGGCCCATAAATGTGGAGACTCTATCATCCATGCAATTAAAGAAGGAAATGCAGAAAGGGACTCAAATTTATATGGTTTATCTAGATGGAAAAGAGGAAAATACTCCAACATTTTAAAATTCCCCCTTCCTTCAAGATTTTAAGGATGTATTTCTAAAGGAGTTACCCGGCTTATAAAATAAAATTTGATTTTTCTATTGATATAATACCTAGAGCTGAACCTATATCAAGGGCACCTTATTGAATGAACACAACTGCACTAATAGAACTCAAGATGCAATTAGAAGAGCTCTTATAGAAAGAGCTAATAAGGCCAAGTGTATCCCCTTTGGGAGTACCAGTCCCCAATAAAATTTTATTTTTCTATTGATTTACTCAAAAGTGCCTCTCCAATAGAAACAACATTTTAAATTTCTCTATATTTAATTTAATTTTAAATTAACTTTCAATTTTTTTGAATTTATTTTATTTTATGACAAAAAAAATTGAAACTCAATTTTCATAATTAATATTTTATTACTATATTAACTATTAGGTTGCATTGTAGGATTTGAATGTGAACTCCCAAAACCTGAGGATCAGTTGCCAAATCAAAAGAGAGAAATGGAAAGAATATATTGATATGATTAAGGATGCAAGATTGATTGATTGAATATGTAATGTGCATATGATGCCTTGCTTATAAAGGCAAGGTTGTGAGACAAGATTGAACAAGATCATGGCATGTGTCTCAATCTTGTATAATGAGACAACTACCTCAACATTATTAAATGACTTAGAACATAATTATTAAATGACATGATAAGATAAGATAAGATAAGATAAGATCACATGACACTTAAAACTTCTAGAAATATTTTAGGACCTCAGTAAAATTAACATGTAAATAGGACCCACTAGTGAATTAGTTATGTGAAAGACCTATTTACACAAAACCCCCCAAGTGCAACTTAGGGAAAATATTATTATGAAAATGATGCAAGGATGCAAGTATGGGTCCCTCTATAAGACCATATTAGGTACTCATACATAAATGAAATCTCTCATAAATGGAGAAAAGGAGAAAATCTAGTGGAAAGAAAACCTCCAAAAGAGAAAAGATACAATAATATTCTCTATGAAGAATACGAAGGATAAAAATCCATGCAAGGAAAAATAACCCCATAAGAGATAATAAGAGAGACCATAGAACCCCCCTTAATGAGATAACCTACTGCAAAGAAACATTGAAAGCACAGTGGTGGAGTAACTCTCAAACCTTAATCCAAGAAACAAAGGACAAGATGAGTTTGATGCCTTAAATATTAGAAAATTTTGATTGTTGGAGAAACTATAGAATCATGATAATGTAACAAAAATAAAAATTGATTATCCCAATACCAAGGAACACTAGAGAACTCTCTTTATTGGGAAACCATGAAATCTGATTGAAGCAATGGAAGATAGAACATTATTATAGAACTAAAATAAAGTGCAAGGATTAAAGCAACGCCTTTCCAAGTGACATGATGTTCATGTGATTAACCAAAATGTGAATACACACAAATCTAAATAAAAGATATCTAGGGTTGATTCTAAAAAAAGTATCTGGATGGCTTGATAGAGCTCCTCAATACCTTTCCAATACTATAAGAATAATGAAAATAAGAGATCATGGAAAAATGTTATGATCTCAAGAGACAAAATAAAAATATGAATCCAAACAAAAAATAAAAACACCGAACAATAGAATAAAAAAAATAAGCTTCACCATTACAAAGTACATTGAGCTAGACTTTTGATGATATCTCATTTTTGAAAATCTAATACCGTGGCAAAAACTTATGGCTATTTGAAAAAAGTTTCTCAATACAGGTATGAGGGGGAAAAATTTGGGCCCCTAGGTGTTCAAACCTCAAGGGCATCTATATGACCATGAGTCAATGCGTAGGTTTAAAAAAAAATGTTGCCACTATCTTGCTACCAACAAAGTGGTGGATGGAAGGTGGCCCGATGGTGATGGGCCTAAGTTGCAATGCCCAGGGCTTAAAGCCTCCCACTTAGTAGGAACCACAAGCTAAAACCATTTATTGTTTAAACAACACTTAATCAAAAAGGCCATAGTGTTGACTATAAACTTTAAATAAAATTTTTTACTCATTAAAACCTACCAGAAACATACCCTTCATACCAACTAATGCTAGAGGAGTACAACACTAATGAACAAGTACATAGAAGAATGGGAATATGTCAAATAGTATAATGAATATTCTATTGATATGCCAATTATACTTAATTGGCAAACAACAAATTGACAATCATGCGGTATGATTGGGTACGAATTTGTATGGTTGTATAGAAATGATGACTAGATGATTTTTTTTCCTGATGCCCCTAGGACAAAGTGTAATGAAATGACTTGCACAATAGAATAATATGAGAGGAAATATATTGAAAATACTTGATAATAATTGATAATAACAAGCCACTTTGAGGATCAAACCTCTAAATATCTCCAATGAGAACACAATTCATAATGTGATGATGAAATAAGACTCACAACCTCCTATATTTACCTATTTATGCCTAGGATATCACCCAGGCCAACTTAGATAACCCTACAAGCCCTAGGCCAACCTAACTAACTAAATAATAATATAATAATGATAAAATGACTTAATTAGGAATTAAAATAGCCACAAGATGACTATTCATAACCCAATATGCACTAATATTAAGGGCATAGCATGCCCACTTGCATCAAAGAAGCATTTTCCTTAATGCTTATCAAGTGTGGATTCTTCTGAATGAACTCATTGTCCTCCCATGTGGCATCTTCAAATGGTAAATTCTTCCATTGGATGAGATACTTAGTGAGTTTTATGGTCCTTAGCTTCTTTGGGAATGTTTGACAACTGAACTCTAGTTCCAATATGATTCTTCCTTCTTCATCGAGATTTGGTAATATTTCTTGAGTAGGGATATTATGCCCAATTACCTTCTTCAAACAAGAGACAAGAAAATTTGGATGCATATTTGTTGTTGGTGGCCAGATCCTTGGAACTAGTTGTATGGTATGATCATGATCCCTCTTAGGAGAAGGTCCTTTAGGAATATCACCAAAAACCACAAAGTGATGATCAATGATTTCTTGTAAATATGGATGGGTGGGAGTATTAGATTGGTAGAATTTTAATGAATATAATTGGGCCACAAATCCATCAACTCCTTTATTAAGAATCTTTTGCATTTGATGAGAGAAAAAAATTTGTAGGGACTTTGCCTTCAACCCTCTTAGCTCTACTTTCTTTCCTTTTGATTGAAAACTCATGAATAGTTCTTGGAATTTCATCTCAATTGTTCCTAAAGTATTAAGGCATTGTACTAAAAAAAAAATATGTTGGTATGTGGCAATTGATCATGCAAATACTATACACTCGTAATGTTTCATGTCTTTCCCATCAAGGGGTCGGTAGCTAATTTTTGTTAACCGACAAATGAAAATTGAATTTGTAAAACCCTAATTCTAGAAGCTTCCAAAAAGCTTGTTATAAGCGACTAGGGTGTAAGTCGTAGGGACTGATTCACGAGATTGTAATTTATTTTACATTGGATAATAAAATCATTGGATGGTTGAGTCTTTGTGGATGTAGCCCATATTGGGTGAACCATGTTAAAATTCTATGCTGATTTCTTTTGTGTTATTCTTCATTGTTATTTTTGGGTTATTTAATCTGCATATAATTGTTAACGTTTATTGCTCAGATCTGCTTGAACCTTAACAACTAGTTGTATCAACATGAATTTGTACCCCTAACAAAAATTCCCTTTTGAACCTTAACACTTTTGAACCCTAACAATTAGTTGTATCACTCTTCCATCCATAAAATTTTTTCAAGAAGAAGTTTGAGAGAATTTTTGCAAGATCATTTGAGCATATTTCTCCATCATTTGCAATCATTTCCAAGCTTTGTAGCAACACCATTCACTCCATTGTAGAAATCCACTACTCCGTCACTCCAACAGGGCGAGCACGGGACAAACACCATGGCAATAGAGGCTTGAGTCCCTCTTGTTCACTCCTCCATGAGCCTTGAGTGCTTTGGACGAAGGTGGTAAGCTCATACAATCTCTCATTTTTCTTTCAATTGAGTAAGCACGTACTGCTTGTAGTGTTTTTGTGTTGATGTAGCTTGTAGTTTCTTTTCTTTATCATTTATCTCTACTATTCCAAACTTGGTTGTTTGTGGATGTGGAAACACCAAGACGGGGGTCTGACTGAGGCAGGCTCGTACACAGCCCCAAAAATTTCTCCCTTTATTGTGTGCAGGTGGAGAGAACTTGGAGAAAGCTGGCGAGGAGAGAATTGTACAAGATCATCTTCGTCACCTTGGTGGTAATACATTTCCTTTATCATATTTGTATCTGCATTTCTCTTTACTTAATCTCATTTTATCACTTCAAACATCTCTAGACTAGTTTGATAGTCTCCCTTTCAGAGTTAGATTTATGTATTTTTAGTTCTCTGGCTGTACAGACACCAGTGCACCTGTGAGATGCCATCACGTTATGCTATCATCTTGGAATTACGCTTTCGTCCTCAGACAGAGAGCTACCTGAGACACGAATCTGACTCTAAAGGCTGACTCATCTAGTCTCCTTCCAAAATTCAGGATTGTAGAGTGATTGAAGGACGCATAATCCTCATCATTCTCATCCTCATCATCCTAATTTTCCCTTAGAATGAGGTGGGTTAGGGTAGCCTTTCCGCTCTAGGCATTTTGTGACCTGGGGCCTTGTAGTGGGTGGTCCCCCTCTCTCACATTTTTTGTGAACTCGACATGAACCATTTTGGTTCTATTTTGCAATACTGAAAGTCCCTTTCCTCATGTCCTAGGAGTGTTGTAGGTGTGAGTGTTTTGAGGCTTCTGCCTTGCAACCCAACCTACGACCCCTAGTAGGCGTAGTTGAAAGGTTCCAATGATGTTGTGTGACACAACCTTAATTGGGTCACTATCCTATCTCATAAACCTTAAGAGGCTCTATAGAAGTATTGTTTGGTGTGCGCAATGGCCTCTTTCTTAAACCAACCCATTCCCTCTATGCAAACTGTGAATGAGGGTACTAGCATAACCTTTACTTCATAGGACCTGCCAATGGGCTTCAATAGAGATCCATCTCCTCTTTACATTCCTGTGAGGATAAATGGGAACACTGTAGCAGGTGTCCTTGTTGATCTGACATCACAAGTGAATATCATAACTAAGGAGATCATGTTGATTAACTTCCTACATAAGGATGGGTATGATGCACCTGAAAATACCATCCGCACACACAACGACCTTTTCATAAGCCTTAAGTTCGACATCATCCTGGGGTCTAAACTCTTCAAAAAGAAGCTAAGCATCCTCTGGCTCATGGCTATGAATGCAGTTCCCTCAGTTATACACAAGTTTCTAAAGTTTGTTCATGGAGGTTTGGTGCACGTTGTCCATGACACCGGTTATAGACCACTAGTTGCACATGGCAGCTAAACCCTAGACTACTTTTGGCCTACCTCTTTTGGTCATCTCCCACCTAGGAAGGACCTCCTACACCGTACATATCAAAACTATAAGAAGGGGTGTGCTAGGCTGCAAGTGAGGTACCCTCCTTTTCTTTACACTATCTCGCATAGAGCTTGCTTAAAGGCTGATAGTGATGCTGCCGAGGCCCGTAGAAGAGATGAAGAGAAGCGGTCTCGACATCCTCCTTCTTCCTCTTCCATGGTTAAGCCTGATGCTTCCTCTCATCCTGTTGTGGTACCATCAACTTTTGTCTCACGTTTGTGAGACAATCCCATGGTGCCCACTTGGCGGAAGGCCAAGCATCCTGCGTTTGATTTTCCTATCTTATCAACGGAGCCTAGGCCCATCCGGTATGGAAGGAAAAAATACCCCCATGGAGAATCCTCTTTGTCTTGGACTCGACGGCCTCCTACTGTTCTTATTCTTAAAATAGTAAATGGGAAGAGGCTCGCCACCGAGGTGCTAGAGTCAACTCTTCCCACCATTTCTGAGTCTACCCCTCCTTCTCCCATTTAGGAGTTTTCCCTTCCATTCTGTCCTTTCGCAAGTTTCAGCTTCTGGTTCAAAGAGCCATAGAAATCACCTTGCGCACGAGCGTAAGCGTCAGCAAAAATCTCTCCTAGCCAAGGAAGCCTCTTTACAAAAGGAGGAAGAGAAGACCGCATCTCCTATTGTGTCCTCCTCTTTCCCTCCTTCAGCTCCCACTGTGAGTGCACATGTTCCCGGAAGGGTGAAAGTGTTCATCGCTCCTTTGGTGGAGCCACCCTTGTTGACTTTTGTCCCAGATGTATTGCCTTTCCCAAAGCCCGTGGACATGGTTAATACTTCAGTTATGTCCACTGTGGCTCTTTCCTCCTCTTCCTTGACACTCCTTGTTTCATCTGTGGGGAGTTCACCTACCCTGATGAAGAAGAAGGAAGAGTGTGGCCCCTCTAGCAAGGGAGGACATAAGAAGAGCCCACCCTCTCTGAAAGGTGGCCCCAAGCTGACTTGTTTTGTCTTAGTAATGGAACTCGCCCTAGCCTCATCGATTTTGTCACTGCTCTCGAGTCTCTCGATGATCCTAGCAGTAAACCTCGGGTACAAAATCCTTTGTCTATCAAGGTGAAACACGACACTCTTGTTAAGTGCATGTTTAACTCGGTGGACAAAGTCCCGACACTGTCAACGATCTTTGCTAGGTCATTGACCCAAGACCCACAAGAGCTAAGCGACAAAAACCTTACAAGTCCCTCTTCTTTGGCCCTTGTTGAGGATCAGAAGCTCCTCCCCTTAACATTACACCATTGTAGGCTCGTTTTCCTTCCTTCAAGGAGCTAGAGTGGGAAGCCAATGACCTCCTGGTCGACAGGTGTTAAGGGGAGACCCCCTTCTTGATCTTTAGATTAGATGTGTGTGCATGTCATCACATGTGCTTCCTTGTGATCATGCTACATGTGCCTAGATGACCCCCGTCACCCCTGTTGGTGCTTGGATATAGGCATGGTGTTTGCATTGTAAATCTTCCTCTATATGTGTCATCATTCTTCCATCACTACAACAAATCCCTATGATTTTCTCCGCTTTTTTCTTCCACCCAACTTTTTAATGTATATTTTTCCAATTTTTTGAAAACTTCAGTGTTATTTATCAGGATAGTGCTATTTTTGGTGTTTATTTGTGCCGATCATGACAAGTCGACGCTAATTTATGCTAGAATTATCAATTCCTTTAGCGTCGATATTGACTTCGAGTGTGGCATTGTCATTACCATCACCTTTGGCTCTGAGTTTAGCTTTGAGTTTAGCGCCACTTTTACCTCTCGACTTTAGCTTCGAGTTTAGCTTAGGGTTTAGCACTAGTTTACACACCCCTATGTCGAAGAGAATTATTTATATGTCTCATCGACGATGTAAAAAAGTGAAATGTCAACAAGATACAAGCATATCAAGGAGAGAATCACTTACATCACATCGACAAGTGCTCAGCAAAACAAAACTCTTGGATATGATGAGGTAATGTCGCTGAGACATTGAGATATCAGTAAGACAAATAAGATTGTATCATTGACACTCTTCAAGTAATAATCAAAAGCATACACTGCTAGACCGCCGGGAGGGTGAGCAACATATGCGATAGAGCGGTATACACTGCAACCCCGTAGCAAGAAGCCTTGAGCAAGGTGGTAGTGTGGTAAAGAGCTGAAGATAAGGGAAAAACATTGCCATACCGCAACGATAATCATGAGTCTCCCCGACATGGCAGAGTTACACCGATATATAAAGAAATACCGCCAAAGGAAAATATCAATGAGACAGTGGCATATCGGCAAGAGATATTAACTTTTCTCATCAATACTAGCAACCAACATCAGAGGAACATAAGATCTAATGTTGATGAGACATTGAGATATTGGTAAGACAAAGAAGATTGTCTCATCGACACTCTTCAGGTAATGATCAAAATCATACAACGCTATATTGTCGGGAAGGTGAGCAACATATGCGGTAGAGCGATATACACCGCAACCCCGCAACAAGAAGCCTTGGGAAAGGTGGTAGTGTGGTAAAAAGTAGAAGGGAAGGGAAAAACACCACCATAATGCAGAGGGTTTAATAAGAGATGACAGTAGTACAGTAATCATGACAACAAATCACGTCAATCATAATCCATTTGAATAAATCATTTAAGGAATCAAGAATATAGCCCACCAAAATACTCTAAAAATCTTATAAACATACTCTAAAAATTTCATTGAAATCTTATTTTCAAGCATAGCCCGCCAAAATGGAGTTTTTATTTTAATAAACATACAATAAAACCTTTGTTGAAACCTTATTTTTCAGGTGTAGCCCACCAAAATCGAGAAGTATTTCAGTAAATATTGACAGAGAATGGTAAGGAGATGTGCATGATACAAGGCATAGGATTCATTATTTTTTATCAATTCTAGCTCTGAACAACAAGGGTTACAATTTTCATGCTACTGTTTGTAATCTAGGTATTTAATTGACATATGTTTGCATAATCTCAAATTCCTTTAGATGCTTTTGAAGTATCAATGCATCCTATATAGGGTTTAGAATGACTTCTTTTAATTTAAAAAAATAAATCAGATGCTTTTGAAGTATCAATGTGTCCTATATAGGGTTTAGAATAATTTATTTTAATTTAAAAATAAATAAAAATGATGTATTTTCCTGTGATTAGATAATGTGGAGATCTCCTAAATCTTCCCTAGCACATTTTCCTCTTTCACACTGTGTTCATTACTCTAGCTGCTAGAGTTTTGCATTTGACATCTTTAATATCTTCATGATAGTGGCTTTTAAATAGATCTCAATCTTTGCTTTAATCTTTATCATGGTAACCCTTGAGTTCCCTAATCCACCTTCAATCTCTTCTAAGAATGTTGTCTTAAGCTAGACTACATAGTATGCATATAAAGCAAGTCCATCATACCTGCCATTATTCCAAACCACCACTCACCGCCTTGCTTAAAATGTTGCCTCCATAAGCACAATACCATGTTTTAAATTCATGGTTGCCAGTGATTGACCATTTAGGTCACTACTTTCAACAAGATACAATGAAATTTTTGTGTTCAAACTTAAGGAATTATGTAAGATAACATTGTGAATTGTTTATTCTATACAATTTTATTTTCTTGCACATTTACTGCTTTGCTAACTACCTTTAAGACTGGATATTGCACCATCAGCCGTAATCTCAAACAACTCACTCATTGTCACTTGAAGATTCCTTTCATGAGCATCCTTGAATAAAATAAAACTATGCCCTATAGACTTCCTACTTACTTACTAATATAGGGGACTCATTGTTTCATGGTGTTTTGAGTTTTATTTAGAAGGGGTTAATATGTGGCATTTTTATGTGTAGGAAGAATAGATTGTGATGCAACATTCGAGTATGGATGGTTTAGGAAAATTTGGATTGCTATTAGTGTCATAAATAGGTTGGATTGTACCTTGAGCCGGTGTGAAACACTTCCAGGTGTTCTCTTCAAACTTGCTCTTTTTGCCCTGGTATGGTTTGGATCATCCCGTCCAAATCTTAATAACCCAGTTGGATCTTGGGTATTAGTATATGATTCATCAGAATCTTCTACCTATCAACAAACACAAGCATTATTTAATGTTTGGAAACAATTGGAACGAACCAATCTTTTTAATTTTCTATGTTATGCTTAATTATGCTTTAGTTAAGAAATGATGTAACTTTTGTGAACGAACCTGAAGCTTGTTGCTTCCTGTACAAATAGGGAAACCAAGGTCCAATTTTGATCATCATTTCAATCCATTAGAATAGATACTAGACTATCTCATCCACTTATTCATATCAACAAAGCTCATGTTATGTATGTTTATATTTTGAGCAATATAATGGAGTAGATACATTATAACTCATAATCCATCTTTAGTGTTCAATTGCTTTGTCGATTTGCATGCTTATTTATTGCTTTGTTGTCTCCAAAGTGGTCTTTTCAAGTTGTTTAAATCTGCAAGATTTATCAGGGCACATTTGTTGTTGTTGTTTGGTCCAATTTGAGGTGCAATTGTAAAGATTTGTATTTTTAATTATACTTTCTGACATTTGTCTTGATACAAATTGTTACTTTAGAATTATGGTATTCCTATGGATGAAATTTTTCCATTGTAATTATTGTAGGAAGGAGTTAACGCTAGCAAGTAGAGGAATGTGTTTTAAATTCTTAAAGGACTTGAAGCATTGATGAAGGTATTGTTGGTGGCGTTGGACATATGTTCAACATTAATGGTGAGGGTTGGCAATAGGATGTATTTTAAAGAGACACAAGGAATTTCATTTGATGCTTCTCAGTTTGTGGTGGCAAGGAATGTAATAGATCTGCAAGGTGAGGTAGTTTGGAAGCTAGCATACTAGAGAAGAAATGGAGGCCAATTTCACTCTACATTTGAGGAGAAAATTGGACCCTTTTGTTGGCAAAGCAATTGTGAAGAGGCTGAGAGGATTGTTCCTCTCCAACGATGTGAAGGTGGCGCAATCTGTGCAAAAAATATTGGGTACTAGATTCAAATATTTGAAGCACAAATATCGTACTAATATGGATATTTACTCATTGATCATGGCATGGGGGCTAGGCTTAGGAGAGTTGGTGGAGGAAGTGAGGAAAGTAATGAAGGAGTTGGTATGCAAGGATTTCTAAGTGAATATAGAAAGTATCCTGGAATGGGCTATACTAGGAGAAGGCTTTGATGTGAGCGAAGGCATGGAAGATCATATGGACCCTGAAGTATCAGAGATAAACCATCCCTTCATTAGGTGGCTAGAAGGAATCACCAAAGCTATGTGGAGAGGACGAGCAGAGCTAGGATGGAAAGCCCTGAAATTTTATGTAGAAATAATGGAGGTCAAGAAGGTCATTGAGGGACTCAAAGATGTCGCCAGAGAGGAGCTACGAGAGAAGAAAGGTTTCTGCCCAAGGAAGAAGATGAACCCAATCAAGGAAATATTCCCAATGCAACTGGGTAGCACGTTGGGCACTTCCGTGTAAGTTGAAGCTCAATTTTGGTTAAAATACAGTTCATATCTTAGTTTTTTTGTACATTTTCTGGGGTTAAGCACTGTTCTTGTTTGAAAATGTAAACAGTATGGGGTATGGGTAATAGTAGATAGGGTTGTTTACAGGTGGATTCAATAGTTTTTTTCTGGTTTGTTGGGAACTATGGTGGTTAAACAGACATATTTTAGAAGCTGTTGGATGGACTTAATTTTTGAAGTTGATGTAAATTCTACATTATTATTAATAAAATCAAATATCATCACCGATAAAAAAAAAAAAGTAGGTTGCATGTTAAATTTCAAACATTTTCTTTGCATTTTTTTGTATATATTATTTTCTCAATGCATCATCCTGTAACAACAATTTCAATTCTGAGATATACAATAAAAATAAATGAAAGCACATGTTTTCTTTGTCAAGGGAAATGTATGGTGAATACCCTATGTCTTTCAGATAAGTGTGCAAGTGAAATAAGACATAACTGATTGAATCTGATTTTCTACTGTACAACTATTTTTTTATGTGCTTTTTACTTTTTGCATGTGGATTATCCTCAGAAAGAGACTACTTATCTTTTCTTCTAAGAAGCCTTTACATTTCCTGTCTATGAAAGGAATTTACTACTTGACAACAGGTTTGTGAACTTCATACAAATTAAGATTGGTGTAAAAGGCCATCCCCACAAATGTTGTTTGGTCTAGAATTATAATGGAAAATAAAAAAGCTTGCTAGAAGAATAAAACAGGTTTTCATGTAAGGAAAAGAAAAGGTGCGAAAACGCTTTCATAATGCTAAAACCATAAAGGAGAGGTGCAAAGACTAGTCCTAAAACATTAAAACACTTAAGATGAACTCATGCAGGGTAACAAGAGTAAGAGAAATAAAAATATTATAGAGATAACACCCGATTTACGTGGGAAAACCCTTTTGAGAAAAAAACCCACCACACCAAGAGAAAGACACTTTGTATTACAGTAAGCAAACGATTACATACAAAGTTACAGTCCTCACTTTTCGATAGTTAGCTCATAGTAGCACTTAAGTTTTGATGCACTCATTGTTACAATGCTATTCTAGCATACAACGAATACAAAAAACTTGACCACAACCTCTTTTTCAGTATTCTACTTTTTCTGAGATTGTTCGACTTAAGTCAAGATCGACTATTACAAGTCTTCATACAACCACCAATTAGGGTGTATTAATTTTGGTTCTTCATTGACACACCAAATCGATCTTGGATCAGATCCACCTGCAATCTTGCATCGAGCTAACCCCACAATAAATTCATTGGAGAGGAAGTACAATTCGGGCTCTACCAATTGCCAAAATTTGATCACAAAAGATTGCATAATAATTCGCTTTTCACCAACCCAGCTTCTGGCAATAAATGTTGTTTTGCAACAATGATGCAAAAAAACCAATGAGAAATCACCAAGTGTCGCACTGCTATTCATTCCACCACTTGACCGAGCCATGATCGGTCAACAGTCATGGGGCTCTGAAAACCCTTCACCATCGCTAACAGTTGCATCACATTTCGGGCTGACAATAATCCGCTATTGCCAAAAAACTGATGGCCAAAATATTGGGTACCACAAGCCACGTGTCTGCCTCTCAGGATGTTTTAGGGAATCTAGGAGGGAATCTCCAAGATTCCCATGAGCCCACCTGTAACGAGCTTCTGACACTTCCACGTGTCTATCGCTCGCACACTCCGCTTGGCCTACGTGGAAGTCGTTGGAGCTCCTTCAGGGAATCTCTAGCGACATCCACTAGATTCCCCAGGGAACTCCTAAGGCATAGACAAGAGTCCATGGCTGAACTACCCTTCACATAAAGCAGCTCGGGGCCCACCATTTTTTTATTGCGCTCACCACTTTGACAAGCCGCCCCGCGTCATGCACACAGGCAATTCCACTCAGTGAAAAGGTAAACAATGGTACTTGCCTTCAGATGTCATGGAAAACAACCAACACCATCAGATGAAACTAATAGCAGCCATTGATGCAAGGCATTGAAACATCAATGAGACTTAGCATTTCCTTCCGTCGATAAACGACTACTATGCCGATAAAGTCGAGGCCAACTAACAATCTTCCAACTCCGCACTCATCGGTCCATCGGTATGACAACCCTCAGAGTCTCGCCGATCAAACTAATTCTCAGCGATTGAAGGGTCAAGTCGACCAAATGAGAACTCTAAGGTAAACCAATAAGGCATAAATTTTCCAAGCCCATGAGTTGAGGCAAATTTTCCAGCAAGCTCCCACTTGATGAACACTTCCTGGCTTCCTCCAGACTTTGAATTCATTTGCGATCATAGGCCCCAAGGCCCACTGAACTTGCACACCATCTGAACTTATCCGTGCTTACTGGCTTTGTCAATGCATCAACAACATTTTTCAGAGTATCCACCTTTTCTAAAGAAACCTTTCCATCCTCCACCATATCTCTCACGAAGTGATACTACACGTCAATATGCTTCGTCTTAGTATGGAAAGTAGTATTTTTTTCCAAACAAATGGTACTCTGACTATCATAGAAAATAGTGATTTGCCCTGCATTAAAACCAATATTAGAACATAAGCGACTGAGCCAAACAACTTCTTTGTAGGCGTGATCACTACCATGTATTCTGCCTTTGTCATGGATAAAGCGACTACAACCTATCACTTGCTCATCCAATTGAATGCACCACCATTTAACATGAAATTATATCCATTGGTGTATCTTCTATTGTCAATGTCCCCTACCCAATCAGAGTCCACATACCCACGAATGCTGAGAGTTCTTTGTGATGCAACCAAATTTCCATGGTAACATAGAGCACATTTTGAGGTACCTCTCAAATATCTTAACACTCTCTTTATAGCATCCCAATGCGTCCTTCCTAGATTTTCCATAAAACGGCTGAGTACTCCCATTGCTTGGGCAATGTCTGGCCTTGTATAGACCATAGCATACATTAAATTACCGACAACACTCGAATAAGGCACTTTGGTTATGTCCTCCATCTTAGTAGTAGATTTTGGACAATCTTCAACAGATAGTTTTATTCCCTACGTAATTGGAACAACTAGCTACTTGCAATCACTCATATCAAATCTCTCCAGAATAGTGTTGATGTACTTACTCTGGCTGACCTAGAGCTTTCTGCCATTTCTATCCCTAGTTATTTGCATCCCCAAAATATACCTTGTTGCACCCAAATCTTTCATTTCGAATTTTGCAGATAGCTGAGATTTAAGAACAAAAATCATAGACATACTATTTCCTATGAACAACATATTGTCCACGTACAGGGTAATAATAAGCACACAATCATTTTCAGTTTTAAAATACACACAATGATCAAATTTTGATCTCATAAATCCTATAGACAAAAAAAATGTGTCAAACTTCTGGTACCACATTCTAGGAGATTGCTTCAAACCATACAAAGATTTCTTTAATTTGCAGACTAGGCTTTCTTTACCTTTTTCAACAAAATGCTCAGGCTGGCACATGTAAATTTCTTCTTCTAGCTCACCATGGACAAACATTGTTTTCACATCCATCTGCTCGATCTCTAAGTCATATGCAGCTGCAAGTGACAATAGAAATTTGATAGATGTTAGCTTAGCTACAGGGGAAAAAATTTCTCCATAATCAATTCCCTCTACTTAGGAATACCCCTTTGCAACCAACCTTGCTTTATACTTCTCAGCACTGCCCTCAAGACTAGTCTTCTTCTTAAATACCCATTTACAGCCAACAAAATTTCTTCCTTCAGGCAAAGGTACCAAATCCCAAGTTTCATTCTTTTCCAATGATTCCATTTCTTCATTCACGGCTTCCAACCAAGAATTTTCATTGGGCATATTAATTGCCTCTTTAACAGTCCTAGGCTCCTCAGTACTATTAATTAAAGCATAGGCATAGTTTGAATCCAAAATGGAGAAACCATACATGTTAAGTAGTTTTTGACGTGTAGACCTTCTCACTAGCCGAGGTTGTGGTTCTTCATCTTCGAAACTCTCAGAGCTACTAGAGCTCTCCTTAGTTTCAGGTACACCATGCAGTTCTCCCTTTTCTGGAGTTTGGGGAATCTCAATTGCATCATTCTTCTTTTCTCTTTGATATGTCTCTAGCTATGGATCATATGTAGAAGGTTTCAACTCATGAAATATTACACTTCTGCTATACAAAACCTTCTTAGTATCAGGATTCCAAAGCTTGTATCCCTTCACACCAACACCATAGCCGATGAAGATACATTTAACATATTTGTTCTCCAACTTAGATATTTTCTTATTGGCATATATGCATATGCCTCACAGCCAAAGAAACGAACATGTCTCAGAGAGCGATTCTTACCAGACCATGCTTCCAAAGGTGTCTTATCAAAAAGAGTAGATCAAGGAGAACGATTTACTAGGTAACATGCTGTAGCCATGACCTCAGCCCAAAACATCTTATCCAGACTAGCACTGCTCAACATAATCCTTTCCTTTTCCATCAACGTCCTGTTCAACCTTTCAACAACTCCATTCTGTTGTGGAGTATAAGGTGTAGTTTTATGCCTTTTAATCCAGTGGTCTTTACACTATCTATCAAAATTAGCAGAACAAAACTCACTGCCATTATTCATCCTCAAAAAAATTATTTTCCTTCTAGTGTGATTCCCAACCAAGTTTTTAAACTCTTTAAAATGACTGAACACTTCTGATTTACTTTTAAGAAAGTATATAAATGTCCTTCTCAAATAGTCATCAATAAAAAAAATATAATATCTGAACTTCGATAACGAAGGAACATTCACAAGACCAAACACATCAGAATGAACATAGTCCAGTACACCAAAAGATTATGAGAACTCGAGGAAAAGGAAACACATTGTTGCTTTCCATAAATGCAGTGTTTGCAGAAATCAAACTCAAGATTACAATCTATAAGCCCTTCAACAACATTTTTATTTTTCAAGGTTTTTAAACCTTTCTCACCTATGTGACCGATTCTATGATGCCACAACATGGTCTTCTCTACTGAGAGTTTCACCTCCATCGCATTTGCAACCAGAGAAGCATCTTCATCTTTCTCTACAGGAACAACTTTTCTTGACTTTACAGAGGTGATATTACACTGAACAGGACGTGTATCCAGCTTTACAGAGTGCTAGTATGTACACCCTTAGCCAACACCATTACAACTCTAGCCATCTTACATCCTTTAATCGAGAAAGAAACTTCTACACCAACATCATTTAGCTTACTGACATAAAGTAAATTTCGAGCCAAAATTGGTATATGCAATACACCACCAATACCTTTGACTCTCCCATCAGGAAATTGAATTTTGACTCTACCTCAGCCAACAATCTCCAATGTTGAATCATTTGCCAGGTACACCTTTCCACCATCATACTTCTCGTACTTGGTGAACCATTCTCTATGAGATGTCATGTGAAAGGATGCACCCGAGTTAACCAACCAAACATCATCTGATACCTGAGTTGCCAAAGATGCAATGAAGGCATCTGCATTACTTTGAGAAGAGTCATAGTCTGAAGAGTTACTCTTCTTCTTCTTCTTCTCCTTGCAATCCTTTCGGATATGACCAGGCTGCCCACAATTCCAGAATTTCACCTTGGACTTTTTAGAAGGAGACTTTGATCTCCCTACAAATTTAGATTTGGAATTCTTGTCCTTATTCTTGCCTTTCTCCTTCGATCTACCTCAAACAACAAGGGCCTCTTTGGCCATCTCAGAAGACTTCCTCCACATCTCTTCAGATAATAGTGAAGCAACCACATCTTCCATCTTGAAAGTAGCAGTCATACTTCCAATAGCCATCACCAGATGATCCCAAGTGTCAGGTAACGAACATAACAGGAGCATGCAACGATCCTCCTCCTCAATACTTACACCCATAGACACCAACTGAGCAACACTCATATTAAATGAGTTTAGATGGTCTACAACAAATTCACCTTCTTCCATCTTCAAGGAGTACAACTTCTTCCTTAGGAATAACTTATTTACCATAGACTTTCCCTGATAAATATCGCCAAGCTTCTTCCATAACGAAGCTGTAGACTTCTCCTCATGGAAATTCAAGAGTACATAATCGACCAGAAAAAGTCTTATCAGACCTCTCGCCTTTCTATCTATGAGGTCCCATTCTTCTTGCTTCATACCTTGTGGCATAATTCCAGACATGGCTACCCCGAGGTCTCTATCCACTAACAGGTCTTCCACTTTGAGTTTCCACAACTCAAAGTTTCTGCCATTGAATTTCTCAATATCAACTCTTCCTGATGTACTCGCCATCTTAGATAGAATTAAGTTCTAACTTTGCAAGACTCCCACTACAATAGTATTATCACAAAAAACCATCCCTACTAACAAGGATAACACAACTAGCAAGGCTTTGATACCACTTGTAAGGAAAATCAAAGGTGCATAAACGCTTTCCTAACTTTAAAACCATAGAGGAGACGTGCAAAGACCAGTCTTCAAACATTAAAACACTTAAGATGAACACATGTGGGGTAACAAGAGTAAGAGAAATAAAAATATTACAGAGATAACACCCGATTTATGTGGGAAAACCCTTTCAGGAAAAAATCCCACCACACCAAGAGAAAGACACTTTGTATTACATTAAGAAAATGATTACATACAAAGTTACAGTCCTCACTTTCCAATAGTTAGCTCACAACAACACTTGAGTTTTCATGCACTCACTGTTACAATGTTATTCTAGCATACAACAAATACAAAAAACTCGACCACAACCTCTTTTTCAGTATTATACTTTTTCTGAGATTGTTCGACTTAAGTCAAGACCAGCTATTAAAGTCTTCATACAACCACCAATTAGGGTGTATTAATTTCAGTTCTTCACTGACACGCCAAATCGATCTTGGATCGAATCCACCTACAATCCTGCATCAAGCCAACCTCGTAATAAATTCATTGCAGAGGAAGTACAATTCGGGCTCTAACAATCGCCAAAATCTGATCACAAAAGACTGCATAATAATTTGCTTTTCACCAACCCAGCTTCTGATAATAAATGTTGTTTTACAAAAATGATGCAAAAACAACTGATGAGAAATCACCACATGTCGCACTACTATTTTTTCTGCTACTTGACCGAGCAGTGATCGGTCAATAGTCATCAGGCTCCGAAAACCCTTCGCCATCACAAAAAGTTGCATCACATTTCGGTCCGACAATAATCCGCTATCGCCAAAACACCAACCACCAAAACTATCGGGTCCCACAAACCATGTGTCTGCCACTCAGGAGGTTTCAAGGCATCCAGGAGGGAATCTCCAAGATTCCCATGAGCCCGCCTGGAATGAGCTTTCAAGAATTCCATGTGTCCACCACTCGTGCACTTCGCTTGGCCTATGTGGAAGCTGCAGGAGCTCCTTCGGGGAATCTCTAGTGGCATCTGCTAGATTTCCTAGGGAACTCCTAAGGCACATACAAGAGTCCACGGTTGGACAACCCTTCACATAAAGCAGCTCAAGGCCCACCATTTGTTTGCTACGCTGATGACTTTGACAAGCCGCCACACGTCATGCACATAGGTGATTCTGCTTGGCGAAAAGGTAAACAACGGTACTTGCCTTTGGATGTCGCGGAAAGCAGCCAACATTGTCGGATGAAACTAATAGCAGTCGTTGATGCAAGGCATCGACACATCGGTGAGACTTAGCATTTCCTTCCACCAATAGACAATTGCTCTGCCGATAAAGTTGAGGCCAACTAGCAATCTTCCAACTACACGCCCATCGGCCCATCGCTATGACAACCCTTGGAGTCTCGCCGATTAGACTAAGTCTCAGCGACTGAAGGGTGAAGCTGACCAAATGAGAACTCCGCGATAAAGCAATAAGGAATAAATTCGCCAAGCCTTTGTTTGAGGTCCAAGCTGGTAAGTTGAGGCAAATTTTCCAACATTTTAATTGTCCAAGTACAAACTAATATTACAGAAGCATTTCAAAGTTTAGGACATAAGAATCATCCTTTTTTAAACACAAATTTCAAATAATTCTGAAAATTTAGAAGTCTTCGTCATTAACATTATTGTCTGCTACAATGTCAACCCACTTTCCTCTCAGGAATTTAGTATTTCTACACCGTCCACGTCCTCTCTCCATGGCCTCCTCTGTGAATAAAAATTCTACCACAGAACTTTCACCGCACTACCACCGAGAAGTAAGAAGCAACTTGTGGGACCGCGGTAAAAGCCGCTCTACCGCACTGAGTTAATGAAGGAGTCGTGGGATAGTGGTGGTCATCGCACTACTGCACGCCATTGGTAGAAGACTTGTGTGAGTCACCGCAAAACTACCAAATCCTTAAGGAGGAGGACCAACAGGAGGACGAGGATATGTTTATGCCTTAGTATTTCATGGATTTGATGGAATTGTGATTTATTTTTGTTGCAACGGATTGACAGAGGTTCAATTTTTTTGAACAATGAACTTTTGTGCTTCAAAATAAGGTCTGTGGTGCTCATCTTGGTTCACAATTTAATTTTGTTTTTTATTTTCTTTTGTATTATATTGCAATGCCCTCTGTTTGTTTGTAGAAAGTGTTTAGTGCAGAGCCTAGTCTGTTGAAGCCCTGAAAGGCTTTGCATATATATGTTTTAACTTGATTCTCCTTTTTAAGAAGGCTTTAGTAATAGTTGGGGTTTCAATGAAAGCGTTTGTTTTTGATCTTCCATTAAGTTTATGAGGATTTGTTAAAGAAAGAAAAAAAATGCAAGACAAGGTAGTGAAAATGAAATAACCTCCACGAGTCTCAATCTCTTGACCTCTGGACACAAATATGTGGTCGAATACTTTTGTTCCAGAAGCTTAAAATTTATGTGATTCTTTTTTTCTTTTTCTCCTTGGGTTTTAGAGGAGCTTGATCTTAATTTTGGTGTTTGAGTATTTTGTGTTTTTAATTTATATCCATTTTGACTATTGAGAATCTGGGGTTTTGTCTGTGAAGGATTCATTCTTTTTGTGATTGTAAGGGAAGGAGGAGGAGGGGGTCTTAGAAACAAGAAACCTAGACGAATTGTAATGAATATGATATTTTTTTTTTTGCAAGAGCAGCTTGAGGTGAGACTGGTGGTCATATAAATGAAGAGAGGAGAGCTACATGGGAGGTGCTCAAGTGAAGTGCCCTTCTACATCTAGAGGTGAATCGTAAGTTCTTGTCCTTATCCTTGTTAATTCAAAGCTAATTGTTTTATCATCGTATGCTTTTGAGAGAACTATTAAGGGAATGTAATCCCTGGTTACTATGTATGCATGTATTTTAGTGGGGATACTATATCTTTATTTTGTTTTTTGAATGCCTTAAAATGAGTGCATGCATTATGGATAGCACGATCTTATTTGCGGGATATAATCAGTCTACAATTTTAGTATCTTTCCTTTTTTACATGTTTTGTGTTTCTGCAGTCCATGATTATATCATCTAATCTTTTAGATGAGGCTGCTCCCATAGCTCTCTTACATGTTTTGTGTTTATGCAGTCATGTCCCTCTCTTGTTTTTCTTCCTCAATTTCATCAGGATCATCCATTGACCTTCTTGCCCCTCCTAAAGTTTGGACCACATCCATTACCTCTACATAAAACTGGACTTCCTTGGTCTTCTTGGTTCCCATGCCATGATATGGTTATGCAAATGAAAATGAAGCAAAGTAATCATCTCCTTCTTCGCTGGCTGGAAGAATGCATGCTTAATGTTTTTATACGTGATATCAACTCTCTCTTCTACTCTCATGGTTGAATACCAAAATATTTTAGATGAGGCTTCTCCCATAGCTCTCTTACTCGCTTGAAAAATCCTTAAGGAGGAGCAGTGATAGGAGGATGAGGATATGTTTATGCCTTAGTATTTCATGGATTTGATGGAATTGTGATTGATTTTCATTGTAGCAGATCGGTGGAGGTTCAAATTTTTTTGAACAACAGATTTATGTGCTTCAAAACAAGGTCTGTGGTGCTAATCTTGGTTCACAATTTACTTTTTTTATTTTTTATTTCTTTTGTATTATATTGCAATGCCCTCTATTTGTTTGTGGAAACTGTTTAGTGAAGAGGCTAGTCCATTTAAGCCCTGAAAGGCCTTGCATGTATATTTTTTAAATTGATGCTCCTTTTTAAGAAGGATTTAGTAATAGTTGGGGTTTCAATGAAAGCATTTATTTTTAATCTGCCATTAAGCTTGTGAGGATCTATTAAAGAAAGAAAAAAATGTGAGAGAAGGTATTGAAAATGAAATAAGCTCCGCGAGTCTCAATCTCTTGAATTTTGGACACAAATATGTGGTCGAATACTTTTGTTCCAAAAGCTTAAATTTTATGTGATTCCTTTTTGCTTTTTCTTCTTGGGTTTTAGAGGAGCCTGATCTTAATTTTGGTGTTTGAGTAATTTGTGTTTTAATTTATATCCATTTTGACTCTTGATAATTTGGGGTTTTGTCTATGAAGGATTCATGCTTTTTGTGATTGTAAGGGAAGGAGGAGGATGGGGTTGTAGAAACAAGAAACCTAGACTAATTGTAATGAATATGATATTTTATTTTTTTGCAAGAGTAGCTTGAGGTGAGACTGGTGGTCATATAAATGAAGAGAGGAAGGGAGGAGAGCTACATGGGGGGTGCTCAAGTGAAGGACCCTTCTACATCTAGAGGTGAATCGTAAGTTCTTTTCCTTATCCTTGTTAATTCAAAGCTAATTTTTTTATCATCGTATGTTTTTGAGAGAACTGTTAAAGCAATTTAATCCCTGGTTACTATGTATGCATGTATTTTAGTGGGGAGACTATATCTCTATTTTGTTTTTTGAATGCCTTAAAATGAGTGCATGCATTATGGATAGCATGATCTTATTTGCAGGATATAATCAGTCTGTGGTTTTAGAATCTTTCCTTTTTTACATGTTTTGTGTTTCTGCAGTCCTATCCCTCTCTTGTTGTTCTTCCTCAATTTCATCAGGATCATGCATTGACCTTCTTGCCCCTCCTAAATTTTGGACCACATCCATTACCTCCACATAAAACTGGACATCCTTGGTCTTCTTGGTTCCCATGCCATGATATGGTTATGCAAATGAAAATGAAGAAAATTAATCATCTCCTTCTTCGTTGGCTGTAAGAATGCATGCTTAATGTTTTGATACGTGATATTAGCTCTCTCTTCTACTCTCATGGTTGAATACTGAAATTTTTTAGATGAGGCTACTCCCATAGCTATCTTACTCACTTGAAAAATCCTTAAGGAGGAGGAGCGGTAGGAGGATGAGGATATGTTTATTCCTTAGTATTTCATGGATTTGATGGAATTGTGATTGATTTACATTGCAGTAGATTGCTGGAGGTTCAATTTTTTTTGAACAATAAATTTATGTGCTTCAAAACAAGGTCTGTGGTGCTCATCTTGGTTCACAATTTACTTTTGTTTTTTATTTTCTTTTGTATTATATTACAATGCCCTCTATTTTTTTGTGGAAAGTGTTTAGTGCAGAGGCTAGTCTATTTAAGCCCTGAAAGCATGTATATGTTTTAAATTGATGCTCCTTTTTAAGAAGGATTTAGTAATAGTTGGGGTTTCAATGAAAGCATTTACTTTTAATCTGCCATTAAGCTTGTGAGGATCTGTTAAAGAAAGGAAAAACTGTGAGACATGGTAGTGAAAATGAAATAAGCTCCACAAGTCTCGATCTCTTGACCTCTGGACACAAATATGTGGTCGAATACTTTTGTTCCAGAAGCTTAAATTTTATGTGATTCTTTTTTCCTTTCTCTTCTTGGGTTTTAGAGGAGCTTGATCTTAATTTTGGTGTTTGAGTATTTTGTGTTTTTAATTTATATCCATTTTGATTGTTGATAATTTGGGGTTTTTTCTGTGAAGGATTCATGCTTTTTGTGATTTTAAGGGAAGGAGGAGGAGGGGGTTGAAGAAACAAGAAACCTAGACTAATTGTAATGAATATGATATTTTTTTTTTTGCAAGAGCAACTTGAGGTGAGACTGGTGATCATATAAATGAAGAGAGGAAGGGGGGAGAGCTACATGGGGGGTGCTCAAGTAAAGCATCCTTCTACATCTAGAGGTGAATCGTAAGTTCTTTTCCTTATCCTTGTTAATTCAAAGCTAATTGTTTTATCATCATATGTTTTTGAGAGAACTGTTAAAGGAATTTAATCCCTAGTTACTATGTATGCTTATATTTTAGTGGGGAGACTATATAGATCTACTTTTACATGTTTTGTGTTTCTATAGTCCATGATTATGTAATCTAATCTCTTAGATGAGGCTGCTCCCATAGCTCTCTTACATGTTTTGTGTTTCTATAGTCATGTCCCTCTCTTGTTGTTCTTCCTCAGTTTCATCAGGATCATACATTGACCTTCTTGCCCCTCCTAAAGTTTGGACCGCATCCATTACCTCCACATAAAACTTGATATCCTTGGTCTTCTTGGTTCCCACGCCATGATATGGTTAAGCAAATGAAAACGAAGCAAAGTAATCATCTCCTTCTCCGCTAGCTAGAAGAATGCATGCTTAATGTTTTGATACATGATATCAGCTCTCTCTTCTGCTCTCATGGTTGAATACCAAAATCCATTATGGTGGGCCTCCATAGTTCCAATCGTCTTTTTTCCTCTTCCACCAAATGCTGGCCTAATCCACACGTCTGCAAGCCTAATTGGATTTGTTTTTGAAAGATAAAGTTTCTCTTGAGTCACCAGTGTAGCTCTCTCTGCCTTTTTAGACTCTTTCATTGATACAGATCATCTTTGGGATTTAATCATTTGTACCACATGGTTGATGTTCTTTGAATCCTTTTCTGCAGTCATGTCCCTCTCTTATTGTTCTTCCTCAATTTCATCAGGATCATACATTGACCTTCTTTTCCCTCCTAAATTTTGGACCACATCCATTACCTCCACATAAAACTGGACATCCTTGGTCTTCTTGGTTCCCACACCATGATATGGTTATGCAAATGAAAATTAAGCAAAGTAATCATCTCCTTCTCCGCTGGTTGGAAGAATGCATGCTTAATGTTTTGATACATGATATAAGCTCTCTCTTCTGCTCTCATGGTTGAATACTGAAATGCACTATGGTGGACCTATAGAGTTTCATTCATCTTTCTTCCTCTTCCACCAAATGTTGGCCTGATCCACAAGTCTGCCAACCTAATTGGCTTTGTTTTTGAAAGCTGAAGTTTCTCCTGACTCACTAGTATTAGCTGCAACTTTTTTAAAATTTTATTATGGTAAGTGCACATTGATATGATGTAATATGATTATGGTTTCATCTCATATGTTCTAATATTAGATATATAACAGAAAAATAAATTATTGCATGAAATAAATAATAACTTTTCATTTTAATTTTATTTTTTTTGCAGAACACGGGTCTTTGAGAAGATCAAGATGATCCTCAACATGATATAGATCCACAAAATATTGGTTTTGCTGGTACATATCACATGGCAGAGGATGATGATGATATAGATACGAAAGACACCTAGGTCGATGATAATGATGATGATGAGACGGTTGGTGATAGTAACCAGTGACATTCATGATCATATAGACTACATCATGGATCATTGTTGATATATTGTGATGATGACTCTTTTTGTGGTTACTATCATATGTATCATTTTCACGGCCTACAGTACTATATTGTGAGTTGTATCATATTGACATGTATCATTTTCACTATATTATTTGGACATGTATCATCTTGACTTGTATCAATTTGAGTTACATAATTTATCAATTTTATTTATATCATTTGTACATATACCATTTTCACTTATGTTGACTATTGGACATGTATCATTTTGACATGTTTCTAATGTACTGAAATATTTGACTTTCACTTGTTTTAGTTATATATGGTGATGATCTTATCGTATTGACTTGTCAATTTATATATACTAAAAGTGCTCGATGATTTTTGGATGGATATTTATTAAGTATGATGAATTTGATTTACTGCTTAGGATGGATGTTGTCAAATTCAATTAAATTATAGATATTTGACTCACTTGTTTTAATTATAGATGATGATCATGTTACAATAATTATATTGTTATTTAATCATATGAGTTATTTAAGAGGCACAACATATTTAACTAATCAAATTAAAATAAAACATATTAAATTAAGAAATGGAAGCAAAAAAAGAAGCATTTTTAGAAGCAAAAAAGGAAGCAACAATGGAAGCCAAACTAGAAGCAATCTTGAAAGAAAAATTGGAAGCAAAATCGGAAGCAAAATTGGAAGAAAAATTGAAAGAAAACCTCGAAGTAAACATGGGAGCAAAATTGAAAGCAAACATGGAAGCAAAACTGGAAGCAAACTTGGAAGAAAAACTAGAAGCAAAAATAGAAGCAAAACCGGAAGCAAAACCAGAAGAAAACTTGGAAGCAAACTTGGAAGCAAAACTGGAAGGAAAATCAGAAGAAAAATTGGAAGAAAAACTAGAAGCAAAATTGGAAGCAAACCTAGAGGCAAAACTGGATGTCAAATTGGAAGCAAAACTAGAAGAAAAAATGGGAGCAGATATGGAAGTAAAATCGGAAGCCAAATTGGGTGCCCATTTCGGCGCAATTTTTGACGTTGCTACCTGACAGAATTTTAGGAGCCAATAGAGGTGCTATGATGTCCCAATGCTAAATATGGCACTACATATGGTGCTAAATCTAGCACAAAAGTCAGTGCAAAATTCGGTGTTGAACTCACCTTGCCTGTTTGTGCTAAGTTGGGTGCCAACCAAAATTTTCAATTCATGCACTCAAAATACACTAAATTTTGGCACCAAAGTCGGTGCTAATTACCTGTTGTGCTATTGTGCATGTTTTTGATTGACTTTTGGTAAATTGGGGATGATGCAAATCATCAGGAGCATTTAGGCCTCCTTCCATGTTGACTCGATTTTTATTTTTCTTTGTCTTTCATGCATTATCCCTGATATGGTTGGGGATTGATGATCTTTCGCCTCTTACCGTAGTTACCTACATATATATAAATAAAGGAAGATTTGACCCCGCATAACTAGATCCCCATGTGCCCTCTGTGCGTGATCTATTTTTTTTTACTTTTCACTTTATCTTTCTCTCGTCTTTGCTTGAGTTGTCCTTTTGTTGTGTGACAACACACCTTCTACATTACTTATTCTTTAGAAAATGCATTTGTTTCCAAATGAATCTTTTCTCGAAGACCCTTCACACACTTCCTTGTTAAAATGGCATTCTCAACTTAGAACCCTAATGGAACATGTTTGCTTCATCAGGGGTTCGTAAAGAAAGGACTTGGAAATCCTCCTCTGAAGTGGGAACGGTCTTAGTCTTCCCCTTGCATGAGCACATCTCCTTCCTTTTGAATTCCTTGATGAAGTGAACATCTTTCAAAAGGATTCCTTGATGACGAATTGATTCAAAAAGGAAGACATTAATATTTTTGAACAGAGTGTCCCTTGAGTGGACCCCGCCTCTTCACGTCAAGTTCCCAAGGGACACCTTCAAAAATTTTCAACAAAGTTCTATGGCATCTAGCTTGGGGGCAGCCCGACTAGACTGGCTTCACATCTCGATGTCTAGTCTGGGGGCAACCTGACTAGACCATCTTTGCATCTTAACATCTAGCTTGGGGGCAACTCGACTAGACCCTACCTTTCAAACAACACGTCCCTTGAGTGGACCCTCCTTCCATTTGAAGGGTTCCTGAGGGACCCCTTTGAAAGTCTTACAACTTAGCAATGGTCTGTGTGATTTTCCAATCACTAGCTTGCATGGCCTCTTCCTGATGTGTTCTATTTACGGGTAAACATGTCGCCATCTCTGACTCTGTAGAGTCTCCTTTTCTCGGCTTCCTCCATGTGAGAGTTCTTGAGGGATACCTTCCTTGCAGATCTATGGGTCTGTGAGGTGCTTTTCTTGGTCTCCCTCATGTGAGAGTTCTTGAGGGATACCTTCCTTGCAGATCTGCGAGTTTGTGAGGTGCTTTTCTCGGTCTCCCGCATGTGAGAGTTCTTGAGGGATAACATCCTCGCAGGTCTACGGGTTGTAGGGTGCTTGTCCTAGTTTCCTTCATGTGAGAGTTCTTGAAGGATACCACCCTTGCAGGACCGTGAACCTGTAAGGTACTTTCGTGATTCAACTTTGTAGTTCCGCGAAACTAAGAAGTCCTTTCTTGCACTTCCAGGTTCGCTAGATGGTGCTTTACTTCCTCGTCAGTTCAGGTATACATCTCTTACACTATTACTTCTTTACTACTCTACTTTACGAAAGCACTCATCAATACTCATGCTTGCTAAAGTGGGGGAAAAATGTATCAACATGAATTTTCACCCCTAACACAAAATCCCTTTTGACCCTTAACACTATGGAAAATCAAAGGCGGAGGTTTAATTCCACTTAATCCTGGTTCGCGTGTTACTGGGGGATTTTCTATTGGGGACTCCCTCGCAATGCACAAATGTCCACACAGTGCGCTTACATCCCTGGAAGATTCCTACAGCTGGAGACTACATAGGCGTTACATTTTCAATTGGAAGTCGAAGAGTAACATCCCTCTTTAGCTTGCTGACCCGAATATGGCCATTTTTCATCCATCTCTTCATAATATTCACTCTTCCATCCATAGCATTTTTTCAAGAAGAAGTTTGAGAGAAGTTTTGCAAGATCATTTGAGCATATTTCTCCACCGTTTGCATTCATTTCCAAGTTTTGTAGCAACACCATTCACTCCATTGCAACAATCCACTACTTTGTCACTCCAACAGGGTGAGCACATGATAGACACCATGGAAATAGAGGCTTGAGTGCCTCTCGCTCACTCCTCCACTAGCCTTGAGTGCTTTGGATGAAGGCGATAAGCTCCTACAATCTCTCCTTTTGCTTTTGATTGAGTAAGCACATACTACTTGTAGTTTTTTTGTGTTGACGTAGCTTGTAGTTTCTTTTCTTTATCACTTATATATATTATTCCAAACTTGGTTTCTCGTGGAGGTGGAAACACCAAGATGGGGGTGTGACTGAGGCAGGCCCCTATACAGCCCCAATAATTTCTCCCTTTATTGTGTGCAGGTGGAGAGAACTTGGAGAAAGTTGGCAAGGAGAGCATTGTACAAGATCATCTTGGTCACCTTGGTGGTAATACATTTCCTTTATCATATTCGTATCTGCGTTTCTCTATACTTAATCTTGTTTTATCACTTCAAACATCTCTAGACTAGATTGATAGTCTCCCTTTCGGAGTTAGTTTTCCTGTCTTTTTGATTCCATGGCCGTATGGATGCCAGCACACCTGTGAGACGCCAATGCATCGCACTATCATCCTGGAAATGTACTTTCATCCTCAGACAAAGAGCTTCCTGAGACACGAATCTAAATCTAAAGGCTGACTCATCTAGTCTCCTTCCAACATTCAGGATTACAGAGTGATCAAAGGATGCAGAATCCTGATCATTCTCATACTCGTCATCCTAATTTCCCCTTAGACTGAGGTGGGTTAGGGCAGCCTTTCCACTCTTGGCCTTTCGTGACTTGGGGCCTTGCAATGGGTGGTCCCCCTCTCTCACACAAATTTGAAGAATGGAAATGAATGGTTGCTACAAGAGGTAAGGCATGTTCGAAATTTGAGAAGGAATTTAATTTTTGTGGGACAATTGGGTAGTAAAGGTTGCATGGTTATCTTTTTAGACAAAGTTTGGAAGGTCACTAAAGGTGCATTAGTAGTAGCTAAAGGTGAAAATGTAGGCACATTGTATTTGTGTACTGGTAATACTTACTCTACCTTAGCTTCTACTGAGACAGTTATAGTACTTGCTAAAGGGACAAAAATAAAATTGTGGCACCATAGACTTGGGCACGTGAGTGAGAAAGGGATGAAGATCCTTCACTCCAAAAAATTGCTACCATGTCTGAAGTAGATTGACTTGGAGTTTTGCGAAAATTGTGTTTATGGAAAACATAAAAGATTTCGATTTCTCAAAGTTGGGAAAGAGAAGAAGAGTGAGAAATTAAAGCTTGTGCATTCAGATGTATGGGGACTAGCTCAGGTATCTTCACTTGGTGGCTCTTTTTATTATGTTACTTTTATTGATGATGCAACTAGGAAAACATGAATGTATTTCCTAAAAAAAAAATTAGAAGTATTTTAAACTTTTAAAAAGTGGAAAGCTTTGGTTGAGAATGAGACAAGAAAAAATTTGAAGTGTCTCAAATTTGATAATGGAGGTGAGTATTGTAGTAGATAATTTGAAAATTGTTGTTCATACAATAGAATCCCTAGGTAGAAAACGGTTCCTAGAACCCCACAAGAAAATGGTGTTTTTGAGAGGATGAATAGGACCATTATGAAGCGTGCAAGGAGCATGAGATTGCATGCTAGTCCACACTTACAATTTTAGGCAGATATTGTACATACCACTATTTATTTAATAAATAGGGGACCTTCAAATCCTTTGGATGGTTGAATTCCATAGGAGGCATGGAAGGGTAAAAAGGTAAACTATTCATTTTTGAAAAACCTTTGGTTGTGAAGCTTTTGTCCATGTTGATATTGAAAATATAATCAAGCTTGAGGCTAAGTCTAAAAAATGTACCTTCATTGGATATGGAATGGATGAATTTGGTTATCGATTATGGGATTATGAAAATCATAAAATTATTAGGAGTGTAGATGTTATATTCAATGAGAAGGTCATGTATAAGGATCAAGAGTAGGAAAAGAAGCATGAATAGGCCCAAAAGGAATATGTGGTGCTGGATGAGATCCCAAAAAATAAAATGCCAGTGGCACCTGATGCTCAACAACAAATTATCCAACATACTCCTACAAGTGTTAGACGTTCTACAAGGATAACTAGACCTCCAGAAAGATTTTCTCCATCATTATATTATATATTATTAACTGATTTTGGTGAACTTGAAGGTCATGAAGAAGCAATGCAAGTAGATACCAAAAAGCAATGGGAGCTAGGCATGAAAGAGGAAATGGATTCCTTGCTGCAAAATCACACTTGGGACTTAGTCCAATTGCCTGCAGGTAAAAGAAATTTCCAAATAAATGGGTTTATAGGTTGAAGGAAGAAGATGGAGAAAAGAAAATATATAAGGCCAAACTCGTGGTAAAAGGTTTTTCACAAATAAATGTATAGATTTTGATGAAATATTTTCTCTGGTTGTAAATATGACTTCTATTAGAACTTTTCTAAGTCTTGTGTCTACAGAAGACTTGCATCTTGAATAGGTAGATGTGAAAACAATATTTCTCTATGTGGATTTGGAAGAGGAAATATACATGCAACAACCACAGGGATATGAGGTCAAGGGTAAGGAGGAATTTATGTGCATGTTAAACAAGAGTTTGCATGGATTGAAGCAAGCACCTCAATAATGCTATTTGAAATTTGATAGTTTTATGGTAGAACAAGGTTACAAAAGATGTCATTCTAATTATTGTGTTTATTTTAAGAAATTGGATAAGGGAAACTATATTATCCTGTTTCTTTATGTTGATGACATGCTTGTTGTTGGGTCTAACATGTAGCATATTAATGAATTAAGAAGAAATTATAAAATTCATTTTCTATGAAGGATTTGGGTGAAACAAAACAAATCGTTGGTATGAGGATCACACGGGATAGGACAAACAAAAAATTATTTTTATCTCAAAATGAGTATGTAGAGAAGGTGTTGAAAAGGTTTAATATGTAGAATGCAAAAGCAGTTAGTACACCTCTTCCTAGTCATTTTAAGTTGACTAAGGAGATGTGTCCAAAGACACAAGAGGAGGAAGACAAAATTTCTAAGATACCATATGCATCAATAGTTGGTAGCTTGATGTATGAAATGGTATGTACATGGCCAAATATTGCACATGCAGTGGGAGTTGTGAGCAGGTATATGAAAAATCTGGGAATGGAACATTGGAATGTGGTAAAATGGATTCTCCAATATTTGAGAGGGACTACTTAAAAGAAACTATGTTTTGGAGGAAAAAAAATTGCTCTAGAAGGATATGTTGACTTTGATTTTACAGGTGATATTGATAGAAGGAGTACTACAGTGTATGTTTTTATTGTAGGAGGTATTACAGTTAGTTGGATTTCAAGGCTACAAAAGGTTTTTGCACTTTCAACCACTAAAGCTGAGTATGTTGTTGCTATGAAAGCTAGCAAGGAGATGATTTGGTTACAACGTTTTCTGGAGGAATTGGGACAGTGACAAGAAGATAGACCTTTGTACATTGATAGCTATAGTTCCATTCATCTTTCTAAGAATTCAGCTTTGCATTAAAAAACTAAGCACATATAGCTCAGATACCACTTCATCCGATCAGTTTTGGAGGACGGATAGTTGAAGCTAGAGAAAATTCACACAAGTGAGAATCCTATAGATATGTTCGCAAAGGAAATTACACAGGAGAAACTAATTTCCTCATCAATTTTTGTTGGACTTCATGAATGATAATGGTAGACATAATAAACCAGCCAGACCTGTAATCCAATGGGAGCTGCAAGTGTAGCGGTCTCGTCTAGGATCGGTCTCCAAGTGGGACATTGTTTGGTGTGGAGCTTGATCAGTCTCCAAGTGGGATATTATTGGTATGTGGTGACTTCTCATGCAAATACTGTACACTTTTAACGTATTCTTTTTGAGGTTTGGGGTTGGGTCAGGCCTCGAGTGGGCGTTCGGGGGTAGCAGCCCCCGACAGTGGGGGTTTAGGGGTGGCAGCCCCCAAATTATTATTTTTCCCTATTTTTCCCATCAGGGGGTCAATAGTTAATTTTTTCTCTCACAAATGAAAAATGACTTTGTAAAACCCTAATTCTAGAAGCTTCCAAAAACCTTGTTATAAGCAGTTCGGATGTAAGTTGTGGGGTGTGATTCTTGAGATTTTAATATGTTTTGTAATGGATAATAAAATCATTGGATGGCTGAGTTTTTGTGGATGTATCCCATATTAGGTGAACCATGTTAAAATTTTGTGTTGATCTCTTTTGTGTTATTCTTCATTGTTATTTTTGGGTTATTTAATCTGCATATAGTTGTTAATGTTTATTGCTTAGATCTGTGTGAACCCTAACACAATATTTGTTGCACCCATGGAGATAGTATACGTTGGGCTATCAATTTGATAATCTCCCATGGATAATTTGATGTTATAGAATTTTCTAGAACAACTAACAATACCACCATCTACAATCAATACCTAAAAATTTGGAGGTGGATACATAAAGAAATTCAGACAAGTAGACAACTTTTTGTTGATGAAATTATGAGTAATACTTGAATCAATCAATAGTGTTACTTTTTGCTTCTTTAAGAAACCCACTACCTTGAGAGTTTTTAGGGCGCTAACACTTGAGAGTGCATGAAAAAAAATGATTAATTTGGAATCATGTGATTCCTCATTTGACTCCCTAACACCCTCTAATATTGGTTCCTCCTCTTCTTCTTCACTCAGACCTTCAATATAGAATAATTTATTTTCATTTCATTTATGTCCTAGACTATATTTTCTATCACAATTGAAACACAATCCTTTTGCTCTCTTCTCCTTATTTTTTTGTGGAGCCAACATAGTAGGTTGAGGAAGAGAAGGTGTTGAATATTCTTTCTCTCCTATCTCATTAGTACCTTGCTTACTACAAATAAAATACTTCTCAACTTGTCTTGCCATTATTATTGCTTGCTATAAGGAGTGTGGTTGGAACAACCATCATATTTTATGTGATCCTTCAAACTCCCAAGAAATAGTTTCTTCAAATTTTCTTCTATCACATTCTCCACTCTTAGATAAGGGTGATCCCACAATACTGGTTTACAATTTTTGGCCAAATTGGACACTGAACTGATTTTTTCTAAATAAATCTTCACTTTTGGGCACCTATAGTGGCTAAACCATGAGGAATTTGAAGATGATGCAAACTAGTGATTTGTGACATTTTGTTTGCAGATTCTAAATATATTTTTTTCAAAAAAATTGGAATCTGATTGCACTTGTTTTTCCATCTCCTTCAAAAACTATTTTTTTCAGTAAACACCATTTTTAAGGAGTGATGCTCACCATATACAACATAATTTTTTTTCCATGAAGGATAAAATTCTATTTTTTTAAATTTAGATTTGCAACTACAATATCTAGTGCTTTCATTTTTTTTCATAGTGTTTTATTGAATATTTTTTCCTTAATCAAGTTTCGAAGTCAAACCAATTACAATTCAGACATAGGTGGACCGTATACAACATAAATTTTTTTGTATGTATCAATTTATTTATTTTTGTTGGATCAAGGATTTCAATATCTAGTGCACTGATAAAAGAAAGAAAAAGGAAGATCGGCTGACACAGATGAGGTAAGAGAAATGGCAGAGTAATGGTAGGTTTACAGTAAATGGTAGAGATAGTGGTCCTTGGCATCATAGATTTGTAAGGCCTAATTGGAAACCTCTCAGATTGGGGAGGCAGTTGGACACATGCAGTCATCTAACTTTTTATTTGGGTGTGAATGCTTTCATCCCAACATATGGTGGGCATAACCCATTGGGAAATAGTAGTGGGGATGTTGGGGGAGGTCCAATCATTCCAAAGGTGAAAGCTAGTTCTGGAGGAGAGTCTTTACAAATATACCAAAATGAGGATTGTATGGAAGTATTTAAAGCATTTCTTCATGATCAGAAAGTGTTGTTTTGTCCTAGGCAGAAAATTAAAGAATTGTCTGAGCAGTTTAGGTCAAATACAAGCTGTCAAAAGAGATATGCAAATCAGGCATCGTTTGAGTGGAAAAGAGAAGGCAAAGAAGGAAAATAGGGTTTTCAGAAATATGATTTTAACTATCAGGCTAGCAAGGGTTTCTTGACTAAAGAAGGAGTGTAGGGTCTTCCACATCAAGATGCCAAGAAGAAAGAACAAGTGCATTGGGAGAAAGGTTGGTTTCACCATAATTCGCCCAGTCCATCAATGTAGTATTTTTAGCGTCATGCCCGATCTACAAGATACAGGAGGTTTCCCGATAGTTTGATACAAGAAGTTTCGATCCCATTTGAAATTTGGGAAGATGGTAGTCAATGGTCAGTTGGGACGGCTCCCCATGGAAATGATGATGTTCTAAATAGTCATGTGCAAAACCCTAGTGAGTCAGCTGGTAGGAAATCACATAAAACTACACATAGCGTAACTAGGATTTTCACTCAAAATGATGTGGAGCAGTGTTTTTAAGCTTTTCTAGGAGCTTCCTTCAAACCAAAGAACTTAGATGCTTCTCATCCACAACCTAATGGCATAGATCTTGGAGGCTGGCTAGTGGATGGACAAGAGAAAATTTCCACACCAACTTAGAGAAAAGGCATGAATAAGACACAAGCAGCTAACAAGAGGGCTTGAAAGAAAGCCAAGAGGTGAAATGCATATCAAAGATGGAGAAGGATGAAGAAAAGGGAAAATAAAGAAATACCAATCATGGTCTCTTCAAACCATAACCCTGAGAATGTAAACTGTAAGCCTATTCAAAGCGGGTTTGTTAATATTTTGCTCTCAGAGGAATTTTGAATCTGCAGGTGTTGAATTTGTGTTACACGACATTGGTCTGTAAATTTTGGAACCTTAATTTAGATATACAAGAATTATAATATTTTTTTTTTGTTGAATGTGCTGGGGTTAAACAAATTTTCTACTTAGATAGGTCCAAAGGAATCTTCATTGTTATCTTTAAAGATAAGCCTTATAGAGATGTCATTTATAAAGTTAAATCCTGGATATATAATGGGTCTGGTCTATTTCTCCAACCCTAATAGCCAAATTTTAAGGCCTCTGATCTTGCAATTAAGTTTGTTCCATTATGGATACAATTGCAAGGTCTGCCTTTAGAGTATAGGTAACTAAGCCTAATTGAGATCATGGCTAATCGGTTAGGTATTTTCTTGAAGCATGATCCTTCATCTGTCAAAGAGCCATCTAAGGTGGTAAGGGTTTGTTTATTAATGGATACAACCAAGAATCTACCTAAGCATCTGCACATAATTTCTAAGTATGGTATGTGGATTCAAGAAATCTTAGTGGAGGATGCAAGATTTTGTAATGATTTTCGTACTATTGATCACTTAACAAGTGAATGTCCTTTTATGGGAAAGTCAAATGGGGTTGGGCCATCGCTTGATAAGCAATTGGTAGGTTCCAATTCTAATTAGGTTTTCAACTCTGATCATGCTACTTTAGATCTCATAAGGGTAATAAATCAAGACCTTAATGTTTGTCAATTGGAGAGGTCATTGGTTAAAGGGGTTAGGCCACCGCTTGATAAGAAAAAAGTAGGTGCCAATTCTCTTTGGGATGTCGACTTTGATCAGGTTGTTTTAGATGTTATAAGGATAGTGAATCAAGACTTTAATGTTGGCCATTTGGATATTTCATTGGTAAGAGAGTTTAACCTATATAGAAAGAAGGGTTAGCTCATTTCAGTTGTAAACAAGGAACAAAGACAACTTCCTTTCTGGCCAAATTGCCAACAGTGCAACATAGTCGTTCAACTTTCACCTGGTTTTCAGTCTTAATTCAAGAATGTACAAAGTTAGTTTCTTCATCTATATGTTCCTCGGGAAATTATCATTTTAGAACAACATCTAGATGTTATTACAAGAAGATTTATGTTTGAAGGAACATCGGTGATTTCTTCTCCCTCGGATACATTGCAGATTTCTCACTCTCAGCTTGAGGGAAAGGATTATTTAGAGTTGTTAGCTGAAAGGTGGTTGGTCTCATTAGCCTCTAACATAATTGATGAGACTGGTGTTGAGGAAGGTATTCTTCCTTCTCTGTCAGTAGTGAAGTCTGGTGTGCATTTAGAGGAACTTAGAAAAGAGGAGGTTTCTAATGTAGATTCTTTTGAAGATTTTAATCTGGGAGAGGAGGAATTTGATTATGGTCAAACTTTGTCTTTGTCACAAACTTCGGTGCAAGTGACTATTTCAAAGTCTCCAAAGAATTGTGGTAGGAAGTCTAAGGTAGAAAAATTGCAAAAGGAGATCAATGTAGGGGTTCAAAAGACTATTATGAAATCGATGTCAGGATCTACACAAAAGAGACCGAGGAGAGCCTATTGCTCTCATCGAGAAAAATGAGGATCCTTACATGGAATTTCAGGGGCATTAATTCTCCTGACAAAAATCCTTGCATCAAGCAAAAAATTGATGCTTGTGGGGCACATGTCATTTTACAGGAGACTAAAACTTCTGTCCAAACTTTTGAAGATACCATTAAAAAATGTTCAATGTAGGAATCCATACATTCTGCAGCCCAAGGTGCATCAGGTGGTATCATTAATTTATGGAATCCAAAGATGGTTTCCATTCGTTCACATCAGAATCACCCAAACTAGCAATTATTAGAAGTGTCAAAATTTGACACATGGTTCTGCTTGTTCAACATTTATGGTCCTTCAGGTACCATGGAGAAAAAATGATTGTGGGATGAAATTACAGCTGTCTTGCATTCTTTGGGAGATGTAAAAGTAATAATTGTAGGAGATTTTAATGCGATCACTAAGTTGCAATAAAAGCAGGGAGGAATCATTCCTCCTAATAAAGTTATGGAGGATTTTAATAACTTCATTTTGAACAATGCATTAAAAGATGTCATACAAATTTCAGGGAAATTCACTTGGACAAATAGAAGGCCAGATTTTTGTCAAATTGCAGAGTGCTTGGACAAATTTCTTGTTAACCTAAATTGGCTGCAATATGGTATGGAAGTTGAAATTCTACCATTCTTGGGCTCTGATCATTATGCGGTGGTAATGGATGTTGTAGAAATTGCACCGTCAAAGCCAAAATATTCATTCAAATTTGAGTCCATGTGGTTTAGAAATCCCTAATTTGTGGATTTTCTACATGATAGTGGCAAGCTTCTCCATATTAAGAAGGAAGAAAAATGTATGAGTTTTGTAAGAAATTTTTGTATGTAAAAAAGGAAATTAAATTTTGGAATAAGGAGGTATTCAAGAATATCTTCAAACAAAAGGAGCTTGTACAAAAAGGGTTATTAGAATTTCATAATTTAATTATTTGTAATGGGATGGATGCTAGTTCGTATGAGAGGCAGATAAGTCTTCAAGCAGAGTGGGAAGAGCTATGTGCTAGAGAAGAAATTTATTGGTGGCAGAAATCCCGTGATATGTGGCTCAAGGAAGGTGACAAAAATACAAAGTTTTTTCACATGTCAACAAAAATTAAGAAGGCCGCAAAGTCTATCTTTTCAATTAATAAAGTCTCTACACGTAAATAGCTAACTAATGAAGAGGACATACAAAGAGAAGGTGTGGATTTCTATACCACTTTGTTATCAGCTCCAACTCATAAGACTACTCAGGCATTGACAGATGAGAAAGAGATCTTAGAAGCGATCCCTAAGTTAATTGGCAAGGAAGATAATGATAAACTTCTTAAACCATTTTCCCTGGAAGAAGTTAAGCAAGTGGTTTTTTTTATGGCTTCTAAAAAAGCTTCAGGTCTAGATGGATTCACGGGTATCTTTTACCAAAAATGTTGGGATTTCATTTGTTTTGATCTTATATGGGTTTTAGAAGAATCAAGAAGGACAGGGACAAAGCTTAAATAGTTTAATACTACAAATATTGCTATTTTGCTGAAGGTAAAAGATCTAGAGTCTTTTGGGGATTTTAGGTCAATATCGTTGTGTAATACAATATACAAGATTTTTATTAAAGCCATTTACCTGAGGTTGCAGCCTATTATTGCCAAAATTATTTCATGTGAACAAGGAGGTATTGTTCCAGGAAGGGAAACTTTTGAGGGGCCTTTGGTTGCCCATGAAACTCTTCATTCTATTCATTCTTCACAGATATCATCTTTTGTTGTGAACCTTGACATGATAAAGGCTTATGATAGGGTGGACTGGGATTTTTTAAATAAAGTCTTAGCTAAGTTTGGATTCAATAGTAAGTGGTGACATTGGATAAGATCATGTTTAGCAGGAGCCAAGTTTTCAGTAATCATCAATGGTTCTCTCTCTAGTTATTTCAGTGCCTCTTAAGGTGTTCGGCAAGGTGATCCATTGTCACCCTTCTTATTCATTATTATGGATGAATCTTTGAGTAGGTTTATTTCAAAGTCTCAAAGGGAGGGCCTTTGGCAAGGAATAACTATTCCTTCTATTGGTATCGCGGAAATACATTCTTTATTTGTCAATGACACTTTACTTTTTAGTCTTGCTACTCTCCGTGCTTCCACTTTCATTAAAAAGGTTCTTGAAAAATACACATCAGCTTCTGGGCAGAAGGTTAATGAGGCAAAATAAAAATATATATGTTTTCAACATGGAGAAGAAGGTATCTCAGAAAATTATAAAAGTTCTCGGATTTCAACCTGCTAATATGCCTTGTAAATATCTGGGAATACTATTTTTTATGGGTTCGCCAAGATCTGCATACTGGAATAAGGTAATTGAAAGATTGAAATCGGTTATCCTTATGTGGAAAGCTAGATGGCTTGCTTTATCAGGTAGAATTCTCCTTGTAAAAACAGTCCTAGCTTCTATTCCTAGTTATTTCTTGGTTGTTTTAAAGGCACCTCAACCTGTCATTCTGGAGATAGAAAAAATAATCAGGTCTTTCATTTGGAAAGGTAACATGGATGATCAAAATAAAATCCCGCTCATTTCACTAGATTCTATGGCGAAAGACAAATCTCATGGGGGGCAGGTATTCACAATTTGTCTATTCGTAATAAAGCATTTGGGGCAAAGTTGGTTTGGTAGTTATTTGCTAAGCCTAAGGCTAGATGGTGTAAGATCATGCAAGCGAAATACCTGGATTCACCATGCTCGTCGAGGATTCTTACAGTGCTTAATCCTCCATGGGGATTAGCAATGTGGAATTTTATCATTTCATGTAGGAATGTAATTACTGATTATGTTACTTCGGAAGTTCATAATGGATAGTCGGTGAACTTTTGGGCTGACTCGTGGAATGGATACCCTCCTTTGCAGAATGTGCTGAAATTGCAAGAGGTAAGCCAGATTTTAATTGATGCTTGGGATGTTTATCTTTCCAGATATGTTCAGGGTGTGGATGATCTCATAGGGAGAGTCCACTGGAAGGATAATACAACCTCTATTGTGTTGTCTAATAAGAAATGCCAGCCTTTATTTGCTATTATAAAAGATAGAGTTGTATTTTTTAAGGGAAATATGGAAAAAGTAGTCTGGGAACCAACCAAAAATGGTTCTTATTCTGTGAAGTTGGGTTATAAAGCCTTAGTGCAAATAAAAGACAATAGTGTGCCTAAAAGATAATTCTCCTTTTGTTGGAATGATAAGACTCTACCTAAAGTGGGCAATTTCTCATGGCTTGCCCTGAGGAAAAGAATCCTAATGAGTGAAAGACTGACTCAAATGAAAATTGCAAAGCCATTCAAGTGTCATTTGTGTCATTCTAAGTTGGAAACGGTAGATCATTTATTTATGCAATGTTCCTTTGCTCAGGCATGTTGGGAATTCGTCAAGAATAAATTGGACTTAGCTCTGCCATTACCAAAGACATTCTGGGACCTCTTTCAAAGTTGTTCCATATTGTATGAATCTACATTTTTTGCTTGCATCTGGTGGGTTATTCTATCCATGGTGGTGTGGAATATCTAGTGAGCAATAAATCTCCACATCTTTAGGAAAACAACTTCATTAGAGTGGGTGGTAACTATTATGATTGAAAAGGAAATTCCGGAAGTGGTGAATGCTTATGTTATGAGACACAAGAGTGTAGGATTTGGGTTTAATAGTTGGGTTGCTTTCATCTTGAAGGGGTAGAAAAACATTGTGTTCCCATTTCCATGAAGTCTACACAAACCCAATAAGAAAAAAGTAGATAGAGCATCAGTAAAATGGAACCCCCCACGAGATGATTGCATTAAATTGAACTTTGATGGTGCTTCCAAGGGAAATATGGGTTTGTCAGGGGCTGGTGTATGCCTAAGGGATAACTATGTGTCCATTTTTGTGCTTGTTTCTTCTCATCTCTCATGGGGGGTGAATAATATAGCAGAAGCTAAAGCAATTATGTTGGGTCTTGAGGAGGCTTTAAGGAGAGGAATTTCCAGGATTCATATTGAAGGAGATTCAACAATAATTGTCAATGCATGTAAAAGCATAATCATTCATAATAGAGAGGTTAAGTATGTCTTACAAAATTTCTGGAGATTATTGGACAAATTTTGAAGTTTTGTAATTATCCACACGTATAGAGAAGGGAATAATTTAGCAGATTGTTTGGAAAATTTGGGTTGTGATTTGATTGAATTGAATATTGATAATAAATTGGATCAGCTTATCCCATACCCACAATTGTTGAGGTTGATAAGACAGAAGGTGTGTGAGGCGACAGAGTAAAACAAGTATTGTTGAGTTAGCAAGGAAAAAAGTAAGGGTGAGTTAGAAGGGTAAGCAAGGCAGCGTAAGTGTAGGGCTGGTGTGTTACCAATGGTATGATGACTAGGCAATCTATGATGTTAGGGTGGATTATTAATAAGTATATTATATTCCACCTGATGATGTTGGCAATATACCAATTCGATCACATCAGTTCATTACAATTAGTCACCGTGTTGCTAGTTCAAAGGGCCTTGGACCCAAGAATCACAGTAGTTCCTTAATGTTCTGGAGGTGAAAAAATTTCTTCGTCAAATGGGAGTTTGTTGGTAACATGTGCTTCAATATTATAACTTGAACCTCCTGAAAGAGAAAAATTGGTGAGTCACCTGGGATGTCTTTTTGACTGGCAGTTTATCTCTAAAGGCTTGAAGTGGTCAGATCGGTGAGACATGTGGTCGGTCTTGTCGACGATAGCTGTCGGTGTGACCTGAATTATCGATGTGAGTTTTCTAACTCATATCAATGATTGAAGTTTGGCCAAGAATTTCCATCAGGGAAAGTCTTACCAATCTTAGTGGCATTGGGGTAACATTGGCCTTCGGTTGGACCTGAGAATGTTATACCAATTTTGGTGGTTTTTTGATGGCTATTGAATGTCGGTGTAACCTGAAGATGTTTAGTGAGACATGTGGTCGGTCTTGCCGATGACAACTATCAGTGTGACTTGAATTATTAATGTGAGTTTTCTAACTCATGTCGAGGCAAGAAGTCTGACCGAGAAATACTGTCGAGGAGAGTCTTACTGATCTCAGTGGCATCAGGGTAATGTTGGCCTTCGGTTGGACCTGAGAATGTTATATTGATTTTGGTGGTTTTGTTGATGGCTATGGAATGTCAGTGTAACCCAAAGATGTTACACTGATAGAGAGTTCAATTGACATATTGATATGATTGATCAGTTCAATGTAACCTAACCATAGTTATGTCCATGAGTGTTCTATCGATGTGACTTAGACTGTCAAAATGATCTCTATTTTTTGCATCAATGAAGGAAGTTATCCCGACGATCTTTGTATCAATGGTTCTATCCTAATGAGGTTTATATTGGTGTAGCTTAGCAAGTTGGAAGAATGTGGAAATACTATGCCGAATAAGGGACCTATGTCGATGGGTTTTCATATCGGTGGAGCTATGTCGATGGATGTATTGAGGTCGTGAATGTTTGAATGGGTTCCAGTGCAAGCTCAAGTTCAATCGGCTCAGATTCCAATGCATGCTCAAGTTCAATTGGCTCAGGCTCCAATTCATGGATGCTTCCTCCTAAAAGAGAAAAATCAGTGAGACACCTAGGATGTCTTTCCGACCGAAAATTTATTTCTAAAGGCTTGAAGTGGTCAGATTGATGAGACATGTGGTTAGTCTAATCAACGACAGCTTTCGGTGTGACCTGAATTATCGATGTGAGTTTTGTAACTCATATCAATGATTGAAGTCTAGCCATGAAATTTCGTAGGGGAGAGTCTTACCAATCTTAGTGTCATCGGGTTAACATTGGCCTTCGATTGGACTTGAGAATGTTATACCGATTTTGGTGGTTTTTCCAATGGCTATTGAACGTTAGTGTAACCTAAAGATGTTCGGTGAGACATGTGGTCACTCTTGCCGATGACAGCTATTGGGGTGACCTGAATTATCGATGTCAGTTTTCTAACTCATGTTGATGCAAGAAGTCTAGCTGAGAAGTTCCATTGGGGAGAGTCTTACTGATCTCAGTGGCATTGAGGTAACATTGGCCTTCGATTGGACCTAAGAATGTTATACCAATTTTCATGGTTTGGTCGATGGCTATTGAACATTGGTGTAACCCAAAGATGTTACATTGAAAGAGAGTTCAATTTCCATATCGATATGATTGATCAGTTTGGTGTAACCTAACTATAGTTATGTCGATGAGTGTTTTATCGGTGTGACTTAGACTATTAGAATGATCTCTATTTTCTGCACCGATGAAGGAAGTTATCCCGATGAGATTTGTATCGGTGGTGCTACCCTAATGAGGGTCATATCGATGTAACTTAGCAAGTCAAAAGAATGTGGAAATACTATGCCAAAGAAGGGATCTATGCCGATGGGTTTTCATATTAATGGAGCTATGTCAAAGGGTGTATTGAGGCCAAAAATGTTCGAATGGGTTCCAATGCAAGCTTAGGTTCAATTGACACATATTTCAATGCATGCTCAGGTTCAATCGACTAGGGCTCCAAGTCATGGATGCTTCCTCTTGAAAGATAAAATTTGGTGAGACACCTGGGATGTCTTTCCGACTGATAGTTTATCTCTAAATGCTTGAAGTGGTCAGATCGGTGAGACATGTGGCCGGTCTTTCCAATGGAATATTGTAAAGGGTATGTATTTTGGTCATGCAATGGGGTTGTCTTTTGACAATGTAAAGGGTTACTTAAGGGGATTTGATACTCAAATGGTGATGGGGTTGTATTTTGGAAATGTCAAGGGGGTTGTTTTTATAAGATGTAAAAGCGGTATGTTGTCTGTCAATGTAAAGAGGTCGATATTAGGGAAGAGTCAGTCATGGAATATAATTAGGATTCTTAAGTACTTACTTGAGCTATAACTGGGGGTTTGCTTCTTGGTTCTTTCCCGCTGGTATGCTCGCATGAACCAAGTTTTTGTAATATCTATATTTTAATATGAATATAATTATAGTGGCTTGCCACTTTTGATTATATATATATATATATCTAGTGCACTGATATTTTTCAAATTTTTTTTGATATCTGCTATTTTCCACATGCAGGAGTTGAATGTGAACTCACAACACCCAAGATCAACTACCCAACCAAAATATCTTTCACAAGAGAGAAATAGAAATAATATCTTTTGAATATGATTAAGGATTCAAGATTGATTGATTAAATACATAAATGTACATATGATGTCTTTCTTATAAAGGCAAGGTTGTGAGGTACAATTAGACAAGATCATGACATGTGTTTTAATCCTATACATTGAGACAACTACCTCAACATTTTTAAATGACTTAGGACAAAAGTATTAAATTCCATGATAATATAAGATAATATCACTTGACACCTAATACTTCTAGAAATATTCCTAGGATGTAAGTAAACTGAACATGTAAATAGGACCCACTAGTGAACTAGTTAGGTGAAATACCTATTTACACCAACACCCCTCCTAAGTGTAACTTAGCGAGTAGATTATTATGCAAATTCTGAAAAGGTGCAAGTAAGGGTCCCACTATAAGGCCATGATAGGTACCCATGTAAAAATGTAATCTCTCAAAAATGGAGAAAAGGAGAAAACCCAGTGGGACAAAAATCCTCTCCAAAAGAGAGAAAAGATACAATAATACTCTCTATGAAAAACAAGAAGGTTAAAAACCCATGAAAGGAAAAATACCCCCATAAGAGAGAAGAAAAGAGACCATGTAGCCCCTCCTCAAAGAGATAACCTATTGCAAAGAAACATTGGAAGTACACTAGTGGAGTAACTCTCAAACCTTAATCTAAGAAACAAAGGACAAGATGAATTTGATTCCTAAAACAAAAGAAACTCTTGATTGTTGGAGTAACTCTAGAATAATAATAATATAACAAAAAGAAAAAACTGGTTGTCTCAATTATAAGGAACAATGGAGAACTCTTGATATTGAGCAACCCTAAAATCTAATTGAAGCAATAGGAGATAGAACATTGTTCTAAAACTAAAATGAAGTACGAGGATCAAAACAAAACCTTCCCCCAAGTCACATGATGTCCAAGTGATCAACCAAAATATGAATATACATAAATCTAAATAAAAGATATCTAGGGTTGAATTTGGAAAAAGAGCATGGATGGCTTAATAGAGCTCCTTAATATCTTTCCAATGTTGTAAGAATCCTAAAAAACCAGAGATCATGAAAAAATTATGAGCTTAGGAGCCAAAAAACCAAATCCAACTTCAGTTTACAATTATAGGTACCAAATAGAAGAATCTAGAAAAATAACCTTCACCATTACAAAGGACATTAAGCCATATTTTTGATGAAAACTCATTTTTGAAAATTTGATACCGTGGATAAAAGTTATGTCCATTTGAAAAATTTACTCAATTCTGGCATTAGGGAGCCAAATTTGGGCCCCTAGGAATTCATCCCCTGAGCACCCATAAGACCATGTGTCAATGTGCAGGTTGCAAAATAATAATGTTGCCACCATCTTGATGCCAATGAAGTGGTGGACGAAAACTAGCCTAGTGGTGACGAGCCTAAGTTGCATCTCCCAAGGCTTAAATCCCCCCATTTTGCAAGAACCACAAGTTGAAGCCATCATTTATCTTAAACAAAACTTAACCAAAATGACCACAGTGATGACTATAAACTTTAAATCATTTTTTTATTAACTAAAACCTATTAGAAACATACCCTTCATACCGACTAACAGCAGCGGAGTACAATACTATCAACCAAGTACGTAGAAGATTGGGAATATTCCAAGTAGTACAATGAATATTCTATTGATATACCGATTGTACTTGACCCACAAACAAAAACTAATATCCATATAGTACGCTCGAGTACAAAGCCATACAACCATGGAAATGACGACTGGATGAAATTTTTCCTGATGCCCCAAGATAAAGTGTCCAATTTTGATAAGTTGACATGCGATCTTTAGGTTTTTGGGTCTTCCAAACACTATGGCAAGGTTAGTTTTGGTCCAAAATGCTCCAAAAATTGAAGTACCTCCAAGATCTAGTAATCTTCACCCAACTTGAAACCCTTGTAGAGCTATCCCTATATGTTTGATTTCAACAAAATACAATCCAATATTTTTTTTCTTTGATGCCCCAGATTAACCTATGAGGTCATTAAAACCCCAAATTATATCCATCAAATTCTTTGAGTCAAAATATGTCCCTCAAATATGGGAAGGATCCTACAACATTGGGGCTCTATTAGCATTTAAGAGTTGAATGCGAACTCCCAACACCCCAAGATTAGCTACCAAAAAAAAAAATCTTCCACAAGAGAGAAATTGAAAGAATTTTTTCTTATGATTAAGGATGCAAGATTAATTGATTGAATATGTAAAAGTACATATGATTCCTTGCTTATAAAGGTAAGGTTGTGAAATAGGATTATACAAAATCATGACATGTGTCTTAATCTTGTACAATGAGACAACTACCTCAAAATTATTAAATGATTAGGAAACAATTATTAAATTCCATGATAAGATAAGATAATATAATATTACATGACACCTAAGACTTCTAAAAATATTCTTAAGACCTAAGTAAAATTAACATGTAAATAAGACTCACTAGTGAACTAGTTAGGTAAAATACATATTTACACTAATATGCATCACATTCATTTAACTAATTAAAAAAATAATTAAATATTATCTAGTGAATAAACCACCACAACATTCATCAATTGATTAAAAAGTTAGTAAGGTTTCTCTTTCCCAAAAAAAAAAAGACTAATCCTACCCAAGGGGGATTATTTCCTCCTAAATGTTAATTAAGGATACTAATCTTTTAGGGTAACTCAAAGAAAATCCTAAAACTAAAATTTAAAGGAATGCTCTCCCTCACAACTTCATCATTCATCTCAAGGGGTAATTGGAGGGAGACACAAAAGGAGAAAGAAAGGGAGCCGAGAAAACCCCAAGGTAAAATAATTTTTCCTTTATTTTTTGTTCAATTAAATTTATATCTTCGTTTTTTTATTTTTCTCATCTTCTCCTTGTTAGTGTGAAAAGAGTCTTTATGCATCTAGTTATCTTTTATCTAGTTCCTACACCTAGTAGCCCTATTCACACTAGCTTAAGTTCACTTAGTGGTTTAATTGTCTCAGCTCATAAATAATTGGCACATGCCTTCACACTTGTCCCAAGTGTTCTACATGTGCCATATCACTAGGAGGGTTAGTCATTATTTTTGTTTTACCTTCCTATATACACCTAAAATTGATCCGGAGAATTCTGATTAATTAAATACAAATTATTTGATTAATTATCCTAATTCCCTCTACTATGGAATAAATAGAAACATTTATTTATATAGTTCACATTTAATATCTCATCTTAATTAAATGGACAAAATTAAATACTTTGTTCAATTTAATTATGAAATCCCTATTTCATTCTATCACATCATTTCTAAATTAATTAAATAAAGATCAAAACACTTTATTGATTAATTGCCACATTCTTCTGATTAATTTAATAAACAACTATCCTATAGTTCATTTTATTAAATTATTTATCTCCCTTTTCCTAATTTAAATAAATCAAAAATATTTGAATTAGAGCATAAGGAATATTCCAATCTACATTTCCTCAAAAATGAATTAGATTTCCTATGTCTAAATCATGTCTAAAATATGTCAAAATTAATTGATTGAAACTTCACGGGAATTTTTAGAGACAAATTGGAGACAAATTTGGTGATCTCTCAATCCTCCTCCATCAATCTTTCCTCTTCTCTTGCCTGGTGTTTTCATGGGTGGAGACAATCTCCATCTTTCTCTCAATCTTCTCCATCTCTCAACATTCAATTCTCCAGATTGAATCCAAGCCTCTCAAAGCTTTCCCTGTACATTTCTATAGCTAGGAAATCTATAAATATAGCCTCATTGAACCAAGAAAATGATCCAGATAATCAAGCTTTTGCACTCTTACTCTACAGGAATCCAGACTTCAAGCATCAAGCATTCACACATCAAGCATCAAGCAATCAAGCTTTCACATCAATGGTCACCTCCTGTAGCTGCAATTATCTATTTCACATCAATATCATGCTAGTTTAAATTGATTTATCATTTAGCATTGCATTATCATTATCTCGTTCTTCAAATAGTCATTTTAACAGTCTTATTTGCTTACACAATCTGAGAGCAATTTAGATTTAATAAATCTTTGAGGATAGAGAACAATATGACACTTTCAATTGATTATTGTTTTGAATTGATTCAATTTGAGTTATCTTTGATATAATGTCTTATTAAGAAGTGTTTTAACCTTATTCACATATTCACCACTTACAATTGGGCACCCACCATGGGGCATTGACCCCAATTTTATCAAAAATTATCAATTTTCTAGAAAGTGTCACGCAGGTTTTCGACGTGTTTGAGTTCTAGCGCTTTTGTTAAAAGTTTTAGTGCTTCTAGTTGTTGTTTTAGCGCTTTCGGTTTTTAGCGCTTCCAGTCATTGTTCTAGTGCTTACGGTCACTATTTTAGCGCATCGAGTAATTTAGCGCTTCCATGGCAAACTTTGACGCTTCGGTACCCTATTTCGGTGCTTTCGGGTTTTAGCGTTTTAGGTAACTGTTTTAGCGCTTCAGTGCAATATTCCAGCGCTTTTGTAAAATCAGGCTGGATCCGACGCATCCACGGCCATATTTTGATTTTTTTCATAGTTGGACTAAAATGTATCAATCTAGGATAGTCACTTCAAAGTTATCTAAAATTGATCAATCTAGGATAGCCACTTCAAAGTTTCTAAAATTGATCAATCATAGGATAGTCACTTTCTTATTTTTCTTAAAGCAAATCTATCAATCCTAGGATAGTCACCGCATTTTTACAGTTGAAGTTAAAAAGAACATCATGATTGCTGTGAAGCAACATCTTCACATAGATTAGAAAATTTCTTTTTGGGCTTTTAAAATAGAACAAAATTATATGTTGTGTTTGTGGTGATTAAGCTTATGCTCTCCCCTTAACTAGGTGACCAAAGTGCTAGATTCACTTTTATTTCATGTCATTTACGTTTTATTAAATCTTTTAGCAGGCCTGTCGTAGTGGGAAAAAGTACTCACCCTACGAGAACGACCTAAGTGGGAACAACCAAAGCCAGGTTTTCCAACCCAGTGTAATAAAAATGCAAGTTGTTGATGAAAGTCCAACTTGACTGTAGTAGGCAAGATAACCATCCCCAAAATCTTTGTTCTAAAGATTGGGAGGTCTCCTAAGGGAGTTTATCTATTTGCCACACCAAACGGAACCCTATCTATGAACCATAGAGTAGTTGCTCACTGAGTTAGTATCCATACATTGTCATACTCATGGTGTAAGGGGAGGGGAGAATCTACCCCCAAGACACTCACCATATAATTACCAAGGACCGCTTGCTCAAGGGATTCGGTATCTACTTCTATCACTTTGAGTACGCACCTGGCAACGACAAAAATACGGGCACCCTTTAGGGGGTGACACTGCTGTGTGAGTCAACGTAATTCAAGATGTGGGCTATGAGTATAATGATGACCTACTTGTCCTTAAGTGTGAGTCTGTTTGATTTGTGTACAAATGTTAAAACAACCCGTCAAAATCAATAAAAATCATTCATGATTTTTGAACATACACAATCTTTTCAGTTTTAAAACAATTATTCAAAATTTCTTGTCGTGTTTTCACAAATTCATTTAAATCAGATTTAAAGATCATCCTGAAAACGTCAAGTCAAAACAATCAAAAAATCCATGCTGCAAAAGTGGAAGTCCACCATGTTTCTCAAAAGAAAAATCAAAGTCACGAAACCCACAAGACCTCTCGGTTATAGAAACAAATTGAGGAAACAACATTTTCTATATCAAAATCAGAAAATCCTTTTGCAACATAGAACTTTCATGCATCGATATCATGATTTTTCTAGGGGTCACACATTAGATTATGCAGTAGAGTCAATCTACTCACGAGCCTTCTTCTAGAGGAGAGCTCTCACACAATTCCACAACCATAGTCAACGGATTCATCCTTCTTATCTTCCACAATCTCTAATACAGTATGCCACAAGACCAAATCAAATTTTGCAGTAGAAAGTCTTAAAAGGTCCTATTTTTAGTGTTCTAGAAAACCTATTTCAGCGCTTTGGGTCATTGTTCTAGCGCTTTCATGAAACAACACTTTTAGGCTCTGTTTTAGCACATACAGTCATTATTTTGGCGCTTCTGGCAAAATAGCGCTTCTGGGTTCTGTTTCCGCACTTTTGGGAAGTAGCGCTTCAATCATTTTCTCTAGCGCTTTCAGGCACTGTTTCAGCGCTTTTGTCCAAATAGCACTTCGGTCACCTATTTTAGCACTTCTGGACTTTGTTCTAGTGCTTCTGGGAAATAGCGCTTCTCGTCTCTGTTTTAGCACTTTTAAAATAGGGAGTTCAAAATTTTTACCAATCCACCAGTTTGTCATTTTATCCACATTTTCATCAGAATCAGATTTCTTCTTATCAAAATCACTATCTAGGAACCAAAGTTAGAAAGGTTTATACAAATTTCCAAACTTATCAACTGAAACAAGATCTTGCAAATCACAAGTGTCAAAAATCAAATACACAATCAATTACTACACTGAAGTTTCATTATTAGGATACTATCATCCTTCATCATGAAACGAAGTATAGTAATTAACTTTTTAAATATTGTCTCATCAATAAGATCAGTCATCTGATTCGACTTTGTTTAAAAAGGTTCAATTGACACTATCCTGCACATAAGATCAACATTTCAGAAGAAAGGGAAAAAAATTGTATGCCAATCTTAACTAGGTACCAAAAATAGAGACTCTTAGAGCAAGAAATTTTAAACTCACAAGAAATGGCAGAAGAAAATCCTTGGAACAATCTGAACCGCAATGATAAGAATGAAATAACTCTGGAAGATATCCAAGCGGCTCAACAAGATCCCAAGTTTCACATATTTATGGAAAAAATTCTAGAACAAGACATGGAAAAATATCTTTTAATGTTAGCCGAATCAGGGGCAAAACTTCCAAAAGATTTTGATGTAAACCGTTTGAAGGAAACACCAGAAATGCATGAGACTAAGATACTACAACCTACGCAAACAATAGATCCGGTTGCTACTTTAACATCACAGATGCAAATGTTACAGCAACAAATACAAGATATGATGAAAGGGACTACCAAGCAATATGCGATATAGGACATTTGTCCTTATCCTTTCGACACAACGATCGGCTTGATACCTTTTCCTAGACATTGTGAGATTCCAAAATACGATAAATATAATGGAAGAACAGATCCAATTGATCATATCAGAGAATTTAAAACAATGAGTTGAGTTTTCCCAAGAGGAAACTTATTTAATGAGATTATTCCCAAGGAGTTTGGGAGGATCATGCATGGAATGGTTTTCGAAGTTAAAACTAGGTATCAAAACTTTTGAGGAACTCGTCAACATATTTATCTCTCAGTACTCATTCAACATCCAACACGATGTTACTATCAAAGATATTTACAATCTAAAACAAAACAAGGGAGAAACATTCTTATCTTTTCTCTAAAGATGGCGATGCTTGTTCGCTAGATATCCTAGATCCATTCCTGAAGAGGAAAAGATGGAATTGTTCATTGAAAACTTGACAGAAGAAATGAGTTATAGATTGGAACTACAATGTCCTCCAACATTTGAGAAAGTGATAGAAAATGGTCTTAAGATCGAAGAGGCATTAGTCAAGAGAGGAGTTATCAAGAATTTTAATGACAAAACAAACAACACAGGTAACTCCTCAAATCAATATTTAAGTGGTGAGAAGCCAAAATTTTGGCAAAAGAACCGAAATACAAATGAGACAACAAATGATCCCCAAAACGTCAAACCGGTTTTTAATTTGACTGCGTCCACATCAAAGAATCAGAACAATGAGCAAAATGTCAAATCAAATACCATACAAAGCAATGAAATCATAAAACCACAGTCATATCAAAAACCATCAAATCGGCAAAGGTTCACACCTTTGGGTCAAACAATGGAATCAACAATGAAGGAACCAGAGGTCTTCTCACTGCACGAGAGGCTAGATTTTGGGATCCAAAAGTCAAACCATCATGGTGGAATGACGTTGATTATTGCAACTATCATAATAACAAGGGTCATAAAAAAAATGACTATATGGAATTGAAACATGCAGTACAGGATTTGGTGGACAACAACAAAGTGTATGTGGAAGGACCTCAAAATAACAATGATCATTCGGCCTTCAAAGATACTTTGCTAAATTATAACAAAGGTGCATCATCCTCAAATAGAAAAGGAAAGAACGCCAATCATGTCTATGAAACAACAATCCTATGTCTATCTGAAGTCAAACATGATCATGCAGTTAGTGATAACATTGGTGAAAATGAAACCAACAACATTACCTCTTTGGATTTACTCCCAAATGTGCAAAACTTTGATAATCAAATAAATGTCTTAAAAAATAGAGAAAATCAAGAACATCAACCCTCCAATGTGCTAACTAGGGGACAATCCAAGGTAATGTTAAAGGGAATTGGCTCCACACATGCAGTTCCACCTCCATCGAATTATGATGTTATCAATCAGATGCAAAACACCCCTCAAGAGAATCAAGAACGCCAACCGGCAAATTTCATGACTAGGGGGCAAGCCAAGGTAGTATTAAAAGGAGTGGGATCTCAACATGTAGTTATGCCTCAATCTCATTATAATATTTTCGATCAATTGCAAAACATCCACGTAGAAATATCAATACTGGAACTCCTTAAGTTGTCACCATCACATAAAGAAGTTCTTGAACAAGCATTAATTGCCACAATTGTACCAAATAATCTGGATGTTTGTCAATTCCAAGCTATGGTGGGACATCTAACTACCCTGCATTGTTTGTCATTCTCTCAACAAGATGATGCCTCATTAAACCATCCACATAACATAGCTTTGCATATCGAAGTATGTATCCACAATCATCGTGTTAAGAGAGTTCTAATAGATGGGGGAGTTGGTCTGAACATTTTCACCCTCAAATTAGTTCGTGCACTAGGATATTCCGAAGATGCTATTGATGCTCGATGGAAAATGACCATCAAAGCATATGATGAGGAGGAAAGATCGTCCAAAGGTTTAATTGTATTACCCATTCAAGTGGGACCCATGATGAAGCATATAGCATGTCAAGTATTAGAAAGAGAATTGACATACAACATTGTCTTAGGATGACCCTGGATTCATGAAATGTAGGTCATACCTTCTACATACCATCAATGCCTAAAGTTTCCAGTAAATGGAAAAGAGGTGACTATAGCTACTGATTATAATCATCCACAACATTGTGACACATTAAGAATATCTCAAGACACCTTTGTCCCTCACAACAGGGAAGCTTCAAGTTCATCATCATCCAAGAGCGAACAAAGTCCAAGCATCACTACCAATTGGGTACAAAAGAAAGGTAAAGAAAAAGAAACAAGTCATGTTGAAACAAACAATCTGGATACACAAACTTCTCTATCAGAAAAATTTCAAAAGCAAGTTCAGTTGACAAATAAAGGAATGGGACAATACTCAATGGAGCAATCACTTAACTTATCACAGTTAATGCCATCTCCTAGGAAATATGGTCAACCATCAATGATCAAACCTCCAACATCTTTACCTAGCATAGTTCTTCAAGAAAAATTTATAAAATCCGGAACCATAGCAGAAGAAACAGACAATAAAGCAATCCTAGATTGGCTTTACAAGGATGAAGAAACATCAACATCAGAGATTGGTATCAAAAATGCTAGCATCAACACAGACAAATATGGAAAAGGAAAGGTTGTTCTTGAAAAGATGGGTTATGAAGGACAAGGATCTGTGGGATTAAGAAAGGAGGGAATCTCAGAACCTATCACACCTCTCACTCTCCACACAAAAGAAAAACCAAGACTAGGATATTCTGAAGAAGAGAAGCAGGAGCTAACAAAGACAACTATGGAAAATATCCTTCACTTTAGAGATGGATCTGAAATAGACTCAAATGAATATGAATGGGAATTACCTTGTGATCTACTTTTCATTGATATTCTAGTCGATGTGATTCAAAAATATACACCTACACGTGAGGAGGGCCAAGGCTCTGGGTCTAGACCATTCATTGCGGGATCACTAAATATCGATGACTCTAGTGAGGATGAAAAAAATTTGAGTGAACTAGATGATTTCGAAGAGGGTACCATCATGGATCTCGATATCCCAAATAACAATTATGACAATATTGTTGTCCTCACCCTTACTTCCATTGATTTAAATCAATCTGATGATACCATGCCATTAATCCATCCAGAACTTATTGATTGGGAACCCATCGAACCTTTAACTGTACCAAAATTTTCAAATGATGATGCCATCGTGCATTTCCTATGTCATGCCGAACCTGATACAAATGATATCTATAATACTCATAACAATACGACTTAGCAGGAGGGTGTCAAATCTTCCAGTTGCAAAATTGACAATAGGGAAAATAGATCTAATGGTGAAAACCATTCTATGGCAGCATTAGATCTAGAAAAAGTAAAAATAAAGAACGCATCCAACGGTGAAAACCTTTCCGAGGCACTGAAGGATGGAAGATTTGACACTCTCCTAGAACACTATCATGAGCGATCATTAGTTCTAGTCAAACCTACACAATCAGTGGACATTGGCACATAAGAGAAGGCAAAAGTTCTACATCCAGCAAAATCAATGACTGATCAAGAAAGACTAGACTTTATCAATTTCTTTAAAGCAAGAAGCATCAGCTTCACTTGGTCATATTCTGATATGCCAGGCTTAGATCCAAATCTGCTTATGCATCATTTGTCTTTTCCAACAGGAATCAAGCCTGTTAAGCAAAAATTAAGAAAAATGCATCCTCACATCGCATTGATGGTAAAGTCAGAATTAAAGAAATTATTGGATGCTAAATTCATAAGGTCTATAGACTATGCTGAGTGGATATCAAACATAGTACCTGTTTCAAAGCTAGACAACAACATTAGAATCTGCACAGATTTTAGGGAACTCAATAAAGCATGCCCGAAGGATGATTTTCCACTGCCAAACATAGACATCATTGTGGACTTGACGACAGGGCATGCCATGTTATCAATCATGGACGGCTTCTCTGGGTACAATCAAATAAGAATAGCTCCAGAAGATCAGGAAAAGATGGCTTTTACATGTCCATGGGGAACCTTCTACTGGAACGTCATGTCGTTTGGTCTAAAGAATACAGGAGCCACTTATCAAAGAGCAATGATGACAATCTTCCATGATATGATGCACACTTTCATGGAGGATTATGTGGATGACATCTTGGCCAAATCTACTACAAGGGAAGGACATCTGCATATCCTAGATAAAATATTCACACGGATGGAGAAATTCAATGTCAGGTTAAACCCCAAGAAGTGTGTCTTTGGGGTTACATCAGCAAAATTAATAGGATACATTTTTTTGGAAAAGGGCATTGAGGTGGATCCAGCAAAAGTTAAAGCAATTATGGAAATGCGGCCTCCTAAGAATATCAGCTAGCTCAGATCACTACAAGGATAGCTTCAATCAATCAGAAGATTCATCTCCCAACTGGTAGATAAAAGTCATCCTTTTAATCATCTATTGCATAAAAATATAGTTTTCAGGTGGGATGAAGGGTTTGAAACAACATTCAATCAAATCAAGCAATATCTGATGTCACCATCCATTCTAATGCCACCAATAGAAGGAAGGCCTCTCATTTTGTACATTGCCACGACATATATCTCTTTGGGGGCACTATTAGCACAAGAGGACTATGAAGGGAAAGAGAGAGCCATCTACTACATCAGTAGAACTTTAAATGGCTATGAAATAAACTATACATTCATAGAAAAGTCCTACTTAGCAGTGGTGTTTGCTACTCAACAGCTGAGACACTACATGCTGACTCATACAATCAGATTAATTGCAAAGATCGACCCTTTGAAGTATCTACTAAGTAAAGCTGCCTTAATAGGTAGACTGGCAAAATGGGTTATGCTCCTAAGTGAATTCAACATTCAATATGTCGAGAGAAAGGCAATCAAAGGACAAGAAATCACTGAACAGCTAGCTGAAGCTCCTCTACCAGATGATCGCCCAATGACAATGGAATTTCCAGATGCAGATATTATGACAACAATGCCCCAACAATGGGTACTATATTTTGATGGATCGTATACACAATGAGGATTAGGAGCAGGGATCTTGTTCATCTCTCCCCAAGGACACACAATTCTGAAATCATATAGACTCATGTTTCAATGTACAAATAATGTGGCAGAATATGAAGCATTAATTATTGGGGTCAAGATAGCAATTCAATGGAAAATCATGAATTTACAGGTATATGGGGACTCTCAACTGGTTATTTATCAAGTCAATGATGAGTATCAAAAAAAAGATGACAAATTGATGCCCTACAAGCAACAAATAGATAATCTGAAAGATTCCTTTGTCAATATCAAGTTTGATCAAATTCCAAGGGTGGAGAACAAAGTTGCAGACACTATGGCTACAATTGCTTCATTACTACAATTGCCTAAGAAGCATGTTTGTTATGAGTTTATGGTAGAGCAAGTATCATGTCCTTCCCATTATCAATCAGAATTTGCTACCATATGCCATCTAGAAACCACTAAAACCTCCATATACGAAAAAACTTATGCTTACCTGAAAGATGATATTCTTCCTCCCGATCTTTCCAGGAACCAAAAACAAAACTTTATCCATCAATCCACCAGACATACTTTAATCACAGATGTGCTTTATCATCGAGGTCTTGATGGTACCCTACTCCAATGTCTAGAACGCAATGAATCTGAAACGACCCTATGAGAAGTTCACGAGGGTATTTGTGGTACTCGCTCGAGTGGAATAACTCTAGCTAAGAAAGTCCTTCGTTTGGGATATTATTGGTCGTACATGGAGAAAGAATCATATCAATTTGTCAAGAAATGTCAAAAATGTTAGGTTCACAACAATCTAGGTCATGCACCAGCATAGGAACTGCATCCCTTCACATCGACATGGCCTTTTTGTCAATGGGGCCTGGATCTGGTAGGAAAAATAAATCCATCTTCATCTAATGGACACAAGTTCATTATTACAGCTATAGATTATTTCACGAAATGGATAGAGGCAGTACCTCTTACTACCATCACTGGGAAGCAGATTTCCTCTTTCATCTTAAACTACATAATATGTCGGTATGGAATCCCTCAATCCATTATCACTGATAATGGATGACCTTTCAAGAATCAAGATGTCCAAGAGCTATGTGATAAGTTCCACATCCAACATCATTTTTCAACACCGTACTATCCTCAAACGAATGGCCAAGCAGAGGCCTCAAACAAAACCATACTCAAAATTCTCAAAAAGACGGTTAACGATGTTGGACGTGATTGGCATGTTCAACTCAACCCTGCACTATGGGCCTACAGAACAAGCATCAGAACACTGATGGGAGCTACATCATTTGCTTTAGTATATGGATCAGAAGCCATATTGCCCATTGAAGTTGAAATTCCATCCCTTTGTGTATCACTCAGAGGAATCATTTCAGATGAAGACTATAGGGTATCTAGACTACAGGAACTAGAATTGCTAGATGAGCGTCATCAACAAGCTGTTAATCATCTAATAGCTTATCAACAGAGGATGTCAAGGAGTTACAATCATAGGGTAAAACCATGGGTCTTTCAGGTTGGTGACTTGGTACTAAAGGAGAACCCTAGGAATCAATAGGACAGGGAGAAGAAAGGAAAATTTGAGCCTAACTGGCTTGGTCCCTTTTTCATCATATCAGTGTATGGATTAGGAGCATATCAGTTATCAACATCAGAAGGGGATCTGTTTGATGAACCTATCAACAGTATTCATCTCAGAAAATTCTATGCTTGAACCTCCTAGTGCATGGGGCAAACTTTTGAAAATTGTTTCCTTGGTGAAAACCTGGCAAACAGAATCTTGGCAAACACAAAAATACAAAAAAATAGAAGATAAAAAGAAAAGAAAGAAAAATAGAAAAATAAGAAAAATACAAAAACACAAAGGGTGTAATCAAAGCATACGATGAAAACCTGGAAACAGGCATCGTATGTGATTCTAAGATCAACTTTCCCATCTATTATGAATATGTCAGGATCATTCGTCTGAAAGTCAATATCAATTCATATCATATCATTTGTCTGGCCATCATTACATCCATTATCAAAATCATGTCACAAGGTCAACATATCACTCCATAGCTTGGGGGAAACATCTGGATATCATTAGGGGCAATACAAACGTATCGATGTCACCAAAGGGCAACACAACAGTATGGCAGCAAAACCGAAAACAAAGATCAAAGCGCAATATCAATCATCGTCAGAAGGCATCAACCATCCATATCATATCAAAAATCCAAAAACATGTCAAAAAGGTAAGTCTGAAAAAGCAACATTCCAAAAAGATAGGTCTATGTCAGTCGAACGACGTGGTCTCTGTGTGTGTAACGTAGGCAAGGCTAATCTTAAATCAGCCCCCAAGACCCCTAAGATAGGTTACTAGGTTAGGTCTTTAGTCAAAATCTCTAAAATCCAAAAACATGTCAAAATCAGGATGGATGATCTAAAATCTGAATAATGAATGGAACACTCTAAGTAAACAATGGATAAATTGTACTTTTTGATTATCATTTCTTTGGAGTAACTCAGTGATTTATTGAACTAGAGGAACAAGGAAAAAGAATGATATTTTTATTGTCTGCTGTCTGTACGTTAATCATATAAATGTGTGAATTGTTGGGGGATGCGCTATGCAAATGTATCACCGATGACATTCAAAATTCACACATTGAAATGATTAATCACTACTTGTTTACGCAATGAATGCTCAGTTCATCTCGGTTCAATTATACCTCAATGCTTGTGTTCGATTGCAATATCAAAAATCATGAAAGTAGTACTCAGGTCGTCATTGGATTAACACAACCATCGACGCTTGTATTCACTTTCAACATTCAATAAAGCTCTATGATGATACCAAGCACAAAAAGACTATTAAAATGACATCTATTTTGCATATCATTGCATGATTAAATTAGATTGCATACATCATCATTCATTATATGCAGAGTATTTGTTGCATAAAGGATTCCAATCAATGATTATCTAATCTACAAATAAGATTGAGTATACTTGACATAAAATCCAAAATCATCATCATTTACTATATAGTTACAAATCATCATCTCATCATTTCATCATCCATACACATTTTTGCATCATAATAGACATACATTTATCAAATACATCGTGCATTTACATCATCACTTTCATTCATCTTTTATCATCTACATCATAAAAAATCATTATATCATCATTATTATTATGATTTTGATACAATCATGTATCCATACATTTAATAAATAAAATCACATCATTACACCCATCTAAGATCATCCATCATAAGATCATTCCATAAAATAAAAAACATTTATCCATCCATCCATACATATTATCACATTTTGATCACATCATATATCCATATATCATATATTCTACACATGCATTTATCATTGCATCATTGCATTAAAATAAATAATCATTCATATACATCATCACATTTAAAATTAGATCATCATAAATTCATATAATGAAAGCATCCATCACATAGAAATCATAAAGCCATCGTCATATCACATCAACTGCATCTCATATATTTATCACAAATGTCAAGTATACAATGAAGTTTGGTCTACAAAATACATCATCATACAATGAGCTACATCATAAATACATCATAGAGGATCACAATGGCATCTACGACCTGCTACTGCCAGAGTGAGCAGGCCTAACAAGACCTATACCACCACCACCCCTAGAAGGACCTAGATCTCTGGAATCTCTATGTGGAGGTTGTGTCACCCCCTCACTGACTGTCCGCGTGTGAGTTTTCCCAGATCTCGATGGAGCATAACTGACTCGGTGCTTGGTAGGCACTACATCATGATACCGGCCTCTGTAGAACTTGACCTCTCGGCCAACCCGCATAACCTCTCTCATATAATCACCTATGGAGGTGCCATCGGCCAATCTCTGGAGACTCTCAGCTGTCTCCTGTGCCCTCTCGGCAATCTACTGAGCACTATCTTGCTCCGCTGTCAGGGTATCAACCTGTGTCTGCATAGCGGCTAACTTACCTTGTACCTGTACGTGAGCCTGTGCCTATGCCTACATCTAGGTCTAAGTCTGCACAAGCATACCCTGAGCCTGTACCAACTGCCCCTATAAAGTCTGAACCTGTGCCTAGAGCCCAGCTATCTGTCTCTACTGCCCGACTGCTAGCACTGTCACTACTTGCCTCTTACGAGGCCTACTAGAAGGAGCACTACTGATGCCTGGCCCTGCCACTCTGCCTCCTCCACTACCGCCATCACTATCATCACTGCTGCTATTAGAGCTCCCACTGCTCTCTGAGCCACTGCTAGATGAAGAATCATCTCCACCCCTACTATCTATAGAACCCTCTCCCACACCTCCTCTACAGGTAAAGGTGTCGACTGATCGGGGATAGTAATGCGAGGATGGGGGACCAAAGCCAAAAATGTTGCGTAATCCTCTATCACAGTTGCCTCTGAGATGTATCTCTGCATGTCCCAAGGAGATGGCTGTAATGACCTGTATCCCTCTACAATAATGTCATAGGATAGTGTGGGACCCCAATCAGGAATATCCATCCGTCGCCGTGCATAATGGGCTACTCCCTGTCGCATGCACTGAACAATGTCATACTGTCTGTATACCTCACGAAGCAAGAATCTCTCTAGTACGAATGGAGTCCGACCAATGAGGTACATAGAATCACAAAGATATCCCAATACTACACCATCCTCATCCCACTCCTCGCAGTCAAGGTATGGACGCTAGATAACTATCTCAGTGTCATCAAACACTCATCTCCAGTGCTCTAACTTTCCCATCCGGGCTTGTGTGAACCGACCGCTATATCTAAAAACATACGGTTTGCCAGCTGGTCTATTTGCAACTGGAAACGACCGACAAATAGCGAAATACTCCCAAGCCCACACCTGTAGCAAGGTCATCCCTGTTGATAAACTACGTGCACCTAGGTACACAACCGAGTGTAGATCATGATAAAGATGTGCTAGCATGCACATCCCCCATGCATATCTAGTACCATGTACCATCATGCTCTCAAGAGTCCATCCCCAGCCAATGAGGAATCCCTTTGACCTGTGATCAGGGCAAAGGAAACCTCTGATGAATCCAGCTAGCACTGCTGGTAGTGTTGCATAAGAATCCACGATCCTCTGCCATTGAACGCTCGGACCCTCTATGTCCTAATCCTGAAAAAATCTACGAAGAGCATCTCTATTGCTGGTCCCATGAGAATCATAAGTAATAATCTCCCCCATGAATGGAATGTGCAATATACGCTACACATCCTGTAGTGTGACTATCATCTCGTCGATGGGTAGGTGAAAGGTGTTGTGGTCACTATGCCACCTTTCAGCCAACGTGGTCAACAAACCCCGATTAATCCTAATCTGAGGCATATCAAACAAGCTCGTAAGACCACAATGGCCTATCACTTGAAGCTCATCTAGTGTCAGATGAGGTATCAAATATGTAGTCTAAGGAAACCTCTCTCACGTCTGGAGAGTACCCAAATCCTCCTATTATCATAACGAAAAATTCACAATCAGTGAACTATGCCAAGAATCAAACGTCATTCTACTATCAAGTCTATTTCAAAAGCTTTGGTATGAATTTTTGATCAAAATTCATAGGCGAACATCCAACCTCACCTATCATGAGGTTCATCAAAACATTATCTAGATCTCGCCTATCATGAGATTTATCAGATATTGAATGATTTCCTCACCTATCATGAGGTTCATCAAACCATTATCTAGATCTCACCTATCATGAGATTTATCAGATATTGAATCATTTCCTCGCCTATCATGAGGTCCATCAAACCATTATCTAGATCTCGCCTATCATGAGATTTACTAGATATTGAATCATTTCCTTGTCTATCATGAGGATCATCAAGAAATAGGATTTCTTCTCGCCTATCATGAGAGTTAGTCTTATTTACATCAATCCAAATCCATCATCAAGAATTTGGATTATCAATCATACCAATCAGAAGAATGGACATGATCAAAATTAACGAAATCAAAGTTCACTAAGTCAAAATCTTCAATTCTGATCGGAAGCACTAAAATAGGCTTCCAAAGTGCTAAATCCCAAAAGTGCTACTTTATCAGCTAAAAGTGCTAAATCAGGGACCCAAAGCGCTAAAACCATGAAAGTGCTATTTCAGCACTCCGAAGCACTAAAACAGGCTTCTGAAGCGCTAAAAGTCCCAAAGCGCTACTTTTTTCGCATCAAAGTGCTAAAATAGGCCGTCAATGCCCTGCTTCACCAGAAGTGCTGGAACAGACCTTGAAAGCACTAATCCACCGACTCAAAGCACTGAAAGTCTCAAAGTGCTAAAATCTGGCTTCAAAGCGCTAATTCTTGACTCCTAAGCGCTAAATCACTGAAAACGCTACTTTACCGACTGGAAGCACCAGAGTTTTAAATGCAAGCACTAAAAATCAAAGCACTAGACTACCTACTGGAAGTGCTACATCGAAATGTAAGCACTACAGTGTAGCTTGAAAGCGCTGAAACAAACCTAGACATGCCTAGACACTAAAAAACATAAAAAAATAGAAATGCACGAATTACAAGGAGGTCGAGGGGTACATAGCGGAGGTCCATACGCAGGAGGCCATCGATGATGTCGAATGCGCTCGAATCGGTGAGTGTGGTGGGGGATAGGCATCTCGCTCCAGCTAGCAAAAAAGTCTTTATCACTATGAATTTTTGAACTCAAAATGCAAATATGACTTTGAAAATGACCTTTTAGCACTATTTATAATTTTTGAAAGGTATTTTTGGTGGATTTTATTAAATTTTGATTAATTTTATCCATGAAATTAATTATAACTCATCTGAGGGCTCTATTTCTTCATCATTTTGTCAAGAGATAAATTATTTTATTATCGAAACATCATAAAAATATTGAAAAATCATCAAATTTTTGAAAAATTCTAAAAATCATCACATCATTAATTTATCTCCCGAGGGGGCATATTGTCATTTAAATCATCTGAAAATCAATGTATGGGGCATGTCTAGGGCACACAATTTTTTTAATTTTTTTTATATCATTAATCCTAGCAGTAGCAGCAAAATATTTCTTCGAAGCAATGCGTAAACACATCACTTCAAAGAGGGGCAAAATGTATACACCTAAAATTGGTCTGGAGAATTCTGATTAATTAAATACAAATTATTTGATTAATTATCCTAATTTCCTCTACTATGGAATAAATAGAAATATTTATTTATATAGTTCACATTTAATATCTCATCTTAATTAAATGGACAAAATTAAATACTTTGTTCAATTTAATTATGAAATCCCTATTTCATTCTATCACATCATTTCTAAATTAATTAAATAAAGATCAAAACACTTTATTGATTAATTTCCACTTTCTTCTGATTAATTTAATAAACAACTATCCTATAGTTCATTTTATTAAATTATTTATCTCCCTTTTCCTAATTTAAATAAATAAAAAATATTTGAATTAGAGCATAAGGAATATTCCAATCTACATTTCCTCAAAAATGAATTAGATTTCCTATGTCTAAATCATGTCTAAAATATGTCAAAATTAATTGATTGAAACTTCACAGGAAGTTTTGGAGGCAAATTGGAGACAAATTTGGAATTCGATCTCTCAATCCTCCTCCATCAATCTTTCCTCTTCTCTTTCCTGGTGTTTTCATGGGTAGAAACAATCTCCATATTTCTCTCAATCTTCTCCATCTCTCACCATTCAATTCTCTAGATTGAATCCAAGCCTCTCAAAGCTTTCCCTGTGCATTTCTACAACCAGGAAATCTATAAATATAGCCTCATTGAACCAAGAAAATGATCCAGATAATCAAGCTTTTGCACTCTTACTCTGCAGGAATCCATACTTCAAGCATCAAGCAATCAAGCTTTCACATCAATGGCTACCTCCTGTAGCTACAATTATCTGTTTCACATCAATATCATGCTAGTTTAAATCGATTTATCATTTAGCATTGCATTATCATTATCTCGTTATTCAGATAGTCATTTTAACAGTCTTATTTGCTTACACAATCTAAGAGCAATTTAGATTTAATAAATCTTTGAGGATAGAGAACAATATGACGCTTGATTATTGTTTTGAATTAATTCAATTTGAGTTATCTTTGATATAATGTCTTATTAATAAGTGTTTTAACCTTATTCACATATTCACCACTTACACTTCCTACCTCCTCCTTGGTTGATATTGGCTTTTTCATTTTGCTTGATTCATTTTATGGTATTTTGAATATTGCATTCATTATTTTTTTCTCCTACATGTATTAGAGCTTTGAATTGCAAGCTTCTTCTCATTTGTTTGGTGCATCAATATTTCAGCCCTATCAACAAAATGTTGTAGAGCTAAATTGATACCACCATTATGTTTGGAAGGCCCAAGAAATGAAGAAATACTTTTCACTTTATTAAATTTGATATTTGTCAATTTTTGCAAATTTTTGTCTATCGTACAAAAAATTGTAATTCTTTTTTTTTTAAATAGCAAAGGGAAAATTTCCCATCTCCCCATTTTTTACTAAATATTGTATTTTATAATTTAAAAAACAAAAATGGCCTATATGACCTCTTTTTAGGTATTTCATGGAATTCTTTTGGTGTTTGTAGATTGATTATTAAGGCATTATTGCTCAATAGTTTCAACATTGTTGAATCCATCATATCATAACATCATTGGATAAAATATATTTTTACTAATTATGTGTTCTTGTTGGGTATAATAGAAGCTTGTTATGATGCCACAAATTTGAGTGTATAAAAATTCATGAGCTTTTCTCTTATCAAATTTCCAAAATTGCATGTGAAGAGGCGTATGCTTTTCTACAATTTTTGAAGACTCGATCTACATTTTCAATGCATGTTTAACCTACAATTATGAGGTAGATATTTGTGATAGGCCTTTGTGTCTTTTCTTGTAGGTTGTGAATCCTAAATTCTCATCTAGAAAATCTATTTGCAGAAAATGTGATATCCCTTTGGGATTGTGTGGTCTTCTTTTCACAACCTGCAATCTACAACATAGCTTCCAGCCCACATACCTCTGGATGTGGCTCTCATTTGAATAACCTCTATCACATTTTATTGCATCCATCAAATCCATTGTAGACTCCTCAATATGTATGATTTTTGTATACACCTAAAATTGGTCTGGAGAATCCAATTAATTAAATACGAATTATTTGATTAATTATCCTAATTCCTCTACTATTTGAATAAATAGAAATATTTATTTATATAGTTCACATTCACATTCACATTTAAATTCTTCTAATATTAATTAAATAAAAAAAATTAAATACTTTGTTTGATTTAATTATCATTTCCCTATTTTATTCTATCACATCAATCTTAAATTAATTAAATAAAGATTAAACACTTTATTGATTGATTGCCATTGTTCTTCTGTTTAATTTAATACACAACTTCTATAGTTTGTTTTATTAAATTATTTATCCCTCTTTTGCTAATTTAAATAAATCAAAAAGTATTTAAATGAAGGCATAAGGAATATTCCTCTATATTTCCTCAAAATCAAATTAGATATCCTATGTCTAATTTATGTCAAAATTAATTGATTGAAACTTCATGGGAAGAATTGGAGACAAATTGAAAATTTATCTCTCAATCCTCCTCCATCAATCTTTCCTCTTCTCTTGCCTAGTGTTTTCATGGGTAGAGACAATATCCAAAATCTTCTCAATCTCCTCCATCTCTCACCATTCAATCCTCCAGATTGAATCCAATTCTCTCTTTGTCATCCCTGTGCATTTCTACAACCAAGAAATCTATAAATAAAGCTTCATTCAACCAAGAAAAAAGATCCTAGGTTATCAAGTTTACTCTATAGAAATTCATCAAGCATCAAGCATCAAGTATCAAGCATGCAACATCCAACATTCAAGCTTTCACAATCATGGTTGCTTCCTGTAGCTGCATTTATCAGTTTTTATGTCAATTCATGTCATCTTAGTTTCTTTTATCATTTAGTATTATCATATTAGCTTCACATCATTTGCATCAACATCATTTTGTTCTTTAGATTGTCATTTTAATAGTTATAGTGTTATTTAAATCTAAGAGCACATAACTTAATAAATCTTTGAAGATAGGAGACAATGAGACGCTTTCAATTGATTAATTAGCTTAATCTTTGATACAATGTTTCATTAAGAAGTGTTTTATTGCTTTATACCTTATTCACACTTACACTTTCAACTATCAAGCAACTTCTATATGCACAATTTTAATTTCTTAGGCTTCAGAGAATGCATTATCCCTATTACCACTAGTCCAACACGCATCTATCATAACAATGGAGCGACATCAAATTTCAACAACCTTCTCTGATTCTGTGACCATCATTTGTTACTCCCAACATGGAATTTGTAGACATGGAAAATGTACAAGTTCGTTTTGGCACACCTGATCCTGATTACTAACAACATTTCCTCTTAAATCATATTCTCAACATTTCATCACATCCTATCTCTTAATTTAATAAATCACTATCTATTGGATTATGTCTTCCTCTTTCAATGATTAAATTAATCAATTAATTTAATTAACCATTGCATTTCTGTTTAATTAAATAAATCATTTTATTTAATTAAAATCTCTAAAGTCCTCCTATTAGATTAAATAAATCAAAACCTTATTTAATTTAATCTAACATATTCCTTCTTAATTAAATAAATCAAATCATTTATTTAACAAATCATTTCCTTTCAATTCTTGACTTAAATTAATTCATAAATCTAAGTCTAAATTTTCAAATCATCTAATTCTTCATTAAATTAATCAAAACCATGATTAACTTAATCCATTTCATTAAACTTCTCTAGAGAATGCAAGTTGCACAATAAATCAAATACTTTGATTTATTAATTCTTTTATTTTCCCTCACAAAGCATCAAAAGGGAATATTCCCTCATTTGAATTCAAAAAGGCCAAGTGGACTTGGTCCTTCCAACAAGGCATTCAATGCCTCTTAGATGTCCTTGACCTTGAGCCAAGTGACATTAAATTCATTCCCTTTCCCTCTTCAACATGTCATTTCTCAAATTTGAAATGCCACCTAATTGCATTTATTGGCACTTTGGCCAAAATGTGCTCATTCCTCCTCCAATCACATGTGGACAAGTGGCACAATGCCATTGGATTATCTTTTATCCCACATTGCTTATTTCCACTATCTCTTCCAAGATTTGAATCTATAAATTGGAGCCTCTTCTCCTCAATCTTCATCCACAATTCATATGCAAAGTTACTCTCTACAATTGAGAATTAGTTTTGCTCATTTCATCCATACATTCCTCATATTTTCACATTTGCACCAAGGTTATGCTCAAATCTCTTGCTACTTAGGAATTGGGAAAAGGCCAATTGCAACACATCATTGGAGATTTGACCATTTCAAAAGTTCACATATCATTGCTACTTAGGAATTGGGAAAAGACCAATTGCAACACATCATTGGCACCAATTCCCCCATAAAATCATCATTCTATTGGGTAGATTAGGATTTATCTTGATATTATCTAAGTTTTGTTCTTCATTTCCTAATACTAGTTTAAATAGGTGGATTTTATGGGGAATCCCTCACTCTTTGCATGCATTTTGATCTAACACTAACAATGTTTGTCGTCTTTGTGCATTTGCAGGTTTAGGGGTTCACAAAATTTGACCAGATTTTTCTAACATCCAACCATTGATTTATGAGTACTCACAAGATATCTACTGATCATGGAGTAGACATTAAAGGACTTCTACCAAGCATGTGTGGCTTAACACACAATGTTTTCATCAAGAACACCTCAATGAAAGGAGTTCTCCCACAAAAATTCATCACAAACTTGGCCAAAACTCTAGTACATGGTATTTTTGGTTGTTTCTTGCATCACGATTCTTTACAACATGGTGTCATGGCCTGCTAGTTGAACATAGTAAAGTAAGAGGCATTTTTTGGCATTTGCAATGACCACCTCCATTTGACTTAGGCTTCTTATTGTGCCAACTGGCCTTCATTATCATCCTCAATGATAAATAATGTTTGGTTTCTTTTTAAGTTCTCCACTCCTCATGACTACTCTTTCATAATATTAGTTTGGTCAAGAATAACAACCCTCTACTAGCACTATTATCGCTTTCCATTTGTTGTTTTTTTGGTTAACATTTATTGTTAACTAAATCATGTTTGTATTAGACTTGAATGTTAGCATTTACTAACCACATGACGCTCCATACCATAACAAGTTATTTTTGCCTTTAATATACCCATTATGGTTAGAAAATTACTAAAGTTATCATTTTAGGTAACCAACAACTTTTGCATGGTGTTTTTTAAAAGGGGGGCCTTTTCTTTTCACCATAACTAGCAAATGGAAGGGTGATTTTTTTTGTGTAAATAGTCACCAGAAAGATCTTTCCATGCAAATAAAGTAGCATTGAGACTATTTTTAAATTGTACATTTTAATATGCTATTTTGACCTCTAAAATTAATGTAATTTATGCAATTTTTGATGGGGCATAACTTTCACCCCATTTGTCAAAATTTGACAAAAAAAACTAAAATTCATCAAAATTTTGTAAGGATTCTATATTTGTAATCAAAATAAAGTTTATAAAATCCTATTATTTTCATTATTGTAAAAATATTTGTGAGTTATAAATGGATGATTTGGTTTCCAAACTTGACACAAGCTTATAATTCTTATTTTGCATCTTTCTAGGGGGTCAACATTCAGATATAATACAAATTTGGGGGATTTTTTCAAGACATAATTAAAGTGTATTGTTGTATGTGCATCATGGATCCCAATATTGACTTGTTAACTCCACATAATTTCCACACATGAAAATTCAAAGTACAATGACTACTTCAATCTAAGGGATTATGAAAAATGGTCAATGGACAAAAAATGCAATTTACTAGGGAGTTTGAGAAATTTACTTATCAAAATAAGATCGATGAAGCAATGAGAATAATAGGTATTATTTTTTCCAATAATTTACAATTTCAAATTTTTAGTTGTACAACTCTTAAGAAAATGTGCGATAAATTTGACATGATCTCTTTCATAAAGCTAACGAGCTCAATATTCTACATTTGCATGTTGTATTAAAAACATTGTCTCTTGATGCCTTCTCTTCTATTGAATATTTCTTGGTTCAATTTAAGTCTTTTCTTTCTAGACTTTAGGTTTTTGGTAAAATAAAATAGACAAAGAGTGTGTCTTCTTGATTTTGTCAAAGTTAAAAGGTCCTTATCAAATATTTTCTTCTTCCTTTTACTCTACCATGGATTTTCTTGGAAAAACACATGTAATTCCTTCTTTTGAATAGTTTTGTGATAGAATCACAAGAGAACAATCTAAATTAATCTCTATGGATGCTATCACCTCTTCAAAAAAATAGGAACAAGTTGTCCAATCATCTAAGGGAAAAGGAAATAATCCTTCTAATAAACCTAAGGTATAATTGACTTTAAGAAATGAGAAGTCATCTAAGAAAAATAATAAAGTCGACATACAAGCCACATCCTCCACACAATTAGGAAAGAATACTTAAAAGTCTAAAATCCATTATACTTTTTGTGGATTAAAAAATCATGGTAGAAAAATTTGTCATAAGAGGATTGCAACTTTGGAAGAGGCCATGCAGAGACACATCATTGATCTTCCTAAACCTACTAAGGTACATTCCCTTACAACTAGAGTTTTAGATTCATCTAAGGATAGTTGGATAGTTGACTCAAGAGCTTCACACCATATGACACTCATAGGATCTTCTAGAATCTATTTTTAATAGCACTACTCAAGTTTCAATGGGAAACTCTTCATAGATTCTAGTTATGAGGTTACGTACAATATAGTTGACAAAAGGTAGCATTGAGTATGTTCTCTATGTTCTTGAGATTTTAGCTAATATTCTTTCATTTTATCAGATTTTCCATATTGGTAATGGAAATATAGTTGAGTTTTCACCATATGATGTAGTTATTAGACAACTACACCATCTAAAGAGGATTCTTTCTTCAAGAAGAGAAAATAATGGGTCTTGGTTGTGCAAGTTTCATAGTTTTGAGTCATCTTGTGGAGAATCACATATTGCAGCTCATGTTGTCTCTTTCAGAAAATTTTAGCATGAGAGGTTTGGACACCTCAATTACATGCATCTTTAGTCATTGAGTACTAAGAATATGGTACTTGGACTCCCTAAGGCATCTTGCATAGAGGGTTTTTTCTCAAGGTTGTGTACTTGGAAAAAATCATCATAAACCCTTTTCAAATGGTAAGGTTCATTGTGCTACCACCTTACATGAGTTGGTTCATAGTGACATCATGCCATTTTCAACTCCATTTTAAAGAGCTAATTATGTACTCACTTTCACTAATGATTACTCTAGTTTGACTTGGGTGTACTTTATTAAGTATAAAATTGATGTCTTCAAAACTTTTAGGACCTTCAAAGTGTTCATGGAGAAGCAATCAGGTTCCTCTATTTGATAGATATAAATAGATAATAGGGGGAATATGTGAACCAAGTATTTATGGATTATTATGTTGATAATGATATTCACTAGCATTATTTGATTCCCTAAATTCCTTAGTAGAATGATGTTACTGAAAGAAATAATAGATCATTAAAGGAGATGGTAAATTTTATGCTTCACTCTTGATCTATGGCCCCATCATTTTGGTTGGAAGTTCTCAATTGTGCCAACTGTATTCAAAACCACAATCCTCACAAGGAAGTTTATAATCTTACTCTAGAGGAAGCTTGGTCTAGAATCAAGCCTAATATTTCCTTCTTCAGAGTATTTGGTAATGAAGGTTGGGTATTCATACTAGACAGTTGGTGTTAGGTAATAGAGAAGAAGAGTCAACAATACATATTTATTGGTTATTGTGAGGATGTGAAAGATTATAGGTTATTTTATCCTATCACTAGAGATGTCCACTTTTATAGAGATTTCCAATTTGATGATTCTTTCACACAAACAAATCCTCCATCATCTTCGTCATCCTCACTACCTACTATGCCTTATTCATGTCTTGATGATACTTTAGTACTTCAGGATACTTTAGATGATGGTCCCAATCCACCACCACCACCTACTACCACTTTTTTTCCCAAGTAGGCTAAACGTGTTGTTGAGGAGGATATTTCTTTAACTAGAGATCCTACATCATCTAGACACACTTGTTCATAGACTTCTAACACTAGTCTTTTGAGTTATGTTATATCTCTAGATCCACAAAGTTTTTCAAATTATTTTTATATTATAAAATGGGTCAATTCTATGGTGGAGGATTATTCTTCATTGATGAAAAATAATACATTGGATTTAGTTATTGTTCCTAAGGGAAGAGAGATGGTTCAGTGCAAGTGGTTGTACCACACCAAATATGCAGTTGATGATTCTATCAAAAGATACAAGGCACGTCTTGTAGCTAAGTTTTTATCACAAGTTGAGGGTATTGACTAATCTAAGAAATTTTCCCTATAGCCAATATGGATTCAGTTTTCTATTGTTGCATCACAAAATGGAAATTTTATTAGACGAATGTGAAGAGTGCCTTTTTACATGGTAATCTTCATGAGGAGATCTATATGGATCAACCTACAAGTTTTTCTAAGACTTTTTACTTGTTTGCATATTTTTTCATTCTTTGTATGGTCTCAAGCAAGCCCCTAGGGCTTGATATGAGAAGATTAATAGTTTCTTTCTTACATCTGGTTTTACTCATTGCCACTTGAATCACAAAATATACATATAGAGATATGGAGATGAACTTTTGATACTAGTCAAGTATATGTTGATGACTTGATCCATAATATTAGTTCCTCATCCATGATTTAAGATATTTATCATAGTTTGATGGCACACTTTGACATGATAAATCTTGGGCTTCTATATTTGTCCTTCATCTTCAAGTTCTTAAAACTACTAAGGGTATTTCCATATACCAAAAATATTCCATTTACTTGCTTCATCCATTTCATATGAGTGATTGTAACCCCACACCTACACCATTCTAGTATGGTGTAACATTGGCTACCACTTGCACTAAACCTAGTGTTGATGCTACTTTGTATAGACAGTTAGTTGGTAGTATTTTATATTTGACACACACATTTCCATGTATTACCTTCATTGTTGGGATTGTATCTAATTTTTCATATGACCCTCATGAGATTCATTGGAAGGTGCCAAGTGTATTTTAAGGTATATTAGTGGCACCACTCATTTTGGCATTCAGTACACATTAGGGGCTTCACACATAGTATGCTACACTGACTCAGATTTGGTAGAAGATTTTGATTCTCAGAAGTCCACTTTTGTTTTTGTTTTTTATTTTGATTATGGTTCAATTGCATGGTCTTACAAGAAGTAAATTGCTATTACATTATCATCTATTAAGATTGAGTATCGAGGAGTAGTTCTTGTTAGCCAGGAGGTACTATGGCTTTGACAACTTATGATGGATTTTGGTCTCCCACTTGATCATCTTCCTATACTTTTATGTGATAAGAAAATTTCCATCCACATTTCACACAACCCAATTGGGAATTAATGGACAAAGAACATTGATATTTATATGCACTTCATTCAAAAACTTATATAGGATAGTGTTCTATCCTTAGAGTATTTGCATATTGACAATCAAGTTGCAGACATCTTCACTAAACCTTTAGCATCACCTCACTATATTTCATTACACTAGTTTCTTGGGATGAAGGAAGTTGTCCTTGGGGTTCTTGAGTCCTTCATTTGTATATAGTTCTCTTTTTTGGAGAAGAGTTTTTTCCATTTGGTTTTCTCCTTTACTCCATTTGTGAGAGACTTTTATTTTGTACATGAGTACCTCACCATGACTTATTTTCGGGACTCATATTTTAGTGAGTTACTCCCTAAGTATCACTTAAGGGGGTTGTTAGTGTGAAAATATTATTTATGCATCTAGTTATCTTTTATCTAGTTCCTACACCTAATAGCCCTATTCACACTAGCTTAAGTATACTTAGTGGTTTAGCTGGCTCACCTCATAGATTCTTAACAAATACCTTCACACTTATCCCAAGTTTCCTACATGTGTCACATCACTTGGAGGGTTAATTATTATTTTTATGCCAACTTCCTATCTCCTCCTTTTCCTATATAAACAAGGAGTGATCATTGTATTGTACACATTCTATGATAGCTATTTGGCTTTGAAATTATGCTCGATTTATTTTATGGTAGTTTTAATATTTCATTCAGGGATGTGAGAATTCTTGGCTTTACTGGATATTTTAGGATATTGAAGGTAATTCCAACACGAAAGGTTAAAGAAAAACTATGAGGGACTTAAGAATAATGTGGAAATGTGAAGATCTTTGGGATATATCTCGAATATGATGAAAGTCCCACAAAAAGGAAATCTTGAAGGTAACTTGAAGATATAAGGAAGTGAGGTGGCTGTTGGGAGCCCTGCAACATGAGCATGAAGTATGGATGGTTTGTGTTGGTTTTTCCCATGTTGTCATTTTCAATATTGTGATAACTATATGGGAAGTTTACTTGGTTTAACAGATGTTGTTATCTGTCGTAATAACCTCTTGTGATGGATCAGTGTATTGGTATTTGAGTCTGGAATTTACTGCAAGATCTGATATGACTCTATTCTCTTAACCATGTTTTCTTGACTCATTCAGACTACTATATCTTGGATCTTGAGACATCTTTTGTTGTGAGCATAAATTTATCTCTAACAAAGTTCAAGTCTATATTCTACTATTGTTCCTTCCTTGGCATACTGTGTGGGAGACTCCACATTCTATTAAGGTGAACATTTGTATGATGCATTTTTGTTGATAGTCTTTATGTTGGTAGTATGATGGGAAATTAATGTGTTCTCAGATTCAGAAGGTGTTTTCTTTGAGGATTATTTGTTGGTTTGGAGAATTATGTTCTAGTATTGTCTGACTCAGTGTATGCAATACTTTATGAAGACTAGTTATGATCTATGGATGTTAGCTGACTTGGTATAATGCACTACATGGATAAAATGCTTAAATCATATATGGTGCCGACAAAGGAAACTTTGATTTTATTTTTTTCATCTAATTAGGCCAACCTAATTGATGATTAAGATATGCTTGTATATATATAAGATGTTTTGAGGAATGAGAGAAAAATAGAGAGGAGGAGTAGTGGATATGAAATGTGGAGTAAGTGTGAATTTGAAAAATATTAAGAGGTGTGCAAAGATTGAGCCTAAATGCTTTATCAGCTATGGATCAGTTCAATTTTGTTGAACAACTATTGTGTGAGGTAGTACATCATATTATGAGCTTCATCAGAACTGAACCCTACACATTGAAGGTGTATCCTATTAGTTTAATTTGTTGGCAGCGAGCCACTATCATTGTATCTTGGCGGTTAGCCATCTTTTGTACTTAGGTTGTGATCCTTTTAAGGACAGTGAGTCCTGGTAGTGAGCCCCATAATATTTTCTATCTGGATATAATATTGTGAGTTAACCCTCACCGTAGTTTTTACCTCATTCGATTTTCCATGTTAAAATACTAGTGTTCATGTGTATAGTTATATTGATTTGTTTTTATGTTCCTTCTTGTTTATTCAATAAAAATTGAGATAATGTTTAAATGGATATTTAATATGGTTTTATGGAATATTGATTCACACCCCTCTCAGTATTCCAGATGTTTAACAATTGGTATCATAGCTTGGTTCCTTGGAAGAAGACCAACAACTTGAGGAAGATCCTAGAATTTGAGCATAAGAATTTTTTCCTCCAGAAGTAGTCTTTGTCAAATATTCAGAAGAAATGGAAGATCTGAAGGACAAGTTGATAAAAGTGAATGAGTACATTGAAAAGTTGCAAAGTAAAAGTATTGAAGCATGTGATCTATTGGTTGAGGGAGAAGAAATTATCTCTAGCCTACTGCAACAATTGGAGGAGGAGAAAATAAGCTAAATAATATTAGGAAATTAAAATTCAAAGGAAGATGGATGAATGCATAAAGCTTGAAGAAGAAGAAAAAATCTTGAGGTCTGATTTGGAAAAGGCAAGAAGTTTTGAAGAAAAATTTAAGATAAGATCGGTGATGCTTGAAAGATTGATTACTTGTCAAAGATTGGAAATGGATAAGAGTGGTTTAGGGTTTGAGGAAGGTTAGAATTCTAAAGCAAATCAATCCACTGGCAAGAAGACTCGGTACAAAAATGGAAAAATCAAAGATCTAAGAAGGAATCCTGGAAAAACTCTTGTCAAGTAGAATGATGATAAAAGGTGTTTATCTTTCAATGGTGTTTGTTATTCATGTGAGAAATTTGGTCATAAGGCAAAGGAATGCAAAAGTAAAATGAATGATTCTTTGTCATTCTCAAGAAAATTTTCTAAGAGCAAGAAGAATGGATATAAAGTTGGTTTGGTGAATAAAAAGGAAAACAAAAAGAAGAATGTTGTTTTTTGTAAGTGTAACAATTCATAACACCCTAGTAATAATTATAGAAGAAAGAAATTAATTATCCGATGAAGAAGAATGAACAAATAATTGATCCAGAAGAAGAAAGAAAGGAAATGAAAAGGATTTGGAGAAATGAATCAAAATTATCAGTCATATTTGTACTGACCTCCGGTATAAATACTCTTGTACAATTCTAAGTAAGCAGCGGCTAAGGGGGAGCAATTATCAAAAAATATAATAAACCCCCTCATCAGTACTTGTGTCCTATCATGACAAAAGTATATTTAATGTAGTAGCAAGATTAAGGTATTTTTCTCCTTCGCATGTGTGAAGGTTGAAGTTTGCAAAATTTGAATAATGGATGCATACAAAATTTTCAAGGTAATCTACTTGCAAGTTGAAGCATTTATTTAAAAATCATTCAGAATGGGAGGAATAAATTCAAATAATTCGAAAGGCTTATGTATTTTTGGAGAAGTGTGCAAAGGAAGCTTAAAAGGAAATTCAGAGTTTCGGAGTTTGAAGAAGAAATCAAGTGGATTCAAAGTGATCTCCAGAAGCAAGATATCTATACATTTCTTGTTGGCATTTATAGAGTTATTCCTATTTGCACAATCTTTCATTTTTATAGCTATGGATAATTCAAAGGTTCTGAGTAGTGCAGATAAAAGTGCAAGTTAGTTTGAAGAGATATTTGCAGAATGTGTCAGAAGAGTCTATTGGTGTGTTCTCCTGCATCCCTCTGAAAGTGTTTCCCACATAAGATATCTATGCATTTGTTTACAATAAGGTAGAAGAGATCTTTCCAGTTCAGTTGAGCATGCTTTGGGAAGGTGAATTGAAAGAGATCCATGATGCTTGCAAAGTGTTAGTCAAGAAGAAGTTGGATGTTTGGAGGAAAGTTCCCTTGTTTGAGTTTGAGAAGAAGTATATTTGAATAATGTTGAGCAGAATTCATGATGAATCTCTATGGATTGATGAATAACATTTGATTACCAGAGAAGCTATTAAAGATGTAACTGGTTTGTGTTCCTCTAGACCAATTCCCAAACTGAAGTCTATGGATGATAAAGAGATAATTGAGGTTATCGGTATGAATTTTGAAGGGAAAGAGATTGATTTGAGGTCAATAGTTGATTCAGTAATAAGGTATGCTGCTATGGTCATCAGTCATAAATTTTATATCCGTAGCACTGACCTTACAGTCTCTACTATTGTAGTACATACTGTTGGTGATATGGTTAAAAGAGTTATGGATTATGACTTGTTTGAATTACTTCGTATACATCTTTTAAAAAATTTAAAGGAAATAAAGAAGAGTAAGAAGAATACATTCTGGTATGGAAATTTGGTTGTCTATTTTCTCTTTTAGTTTTTGAGAGAGTTATCGGTAATAGGAAGGATAGAATGGTCAGATTCAGTGCCTATTGCCCATCAAATCAGGAATTTCATGATAAATCTTGGTATTTAGGATTCACAAGAGACTACCCTTGCTACATTCTTTGGAACATTTTAGATGAGGATGAATAGAAGGGCTAGGATTCCAGTAAGTGTTGTTGAAAGGTACTCTAGAAGCATAAATTTTCTTGTGTCTACAGATTTTTGTCACATGGAAGTAGTTGAATCAAGGTTAGTTTGGATATTTGAATTGGATTATCAAGTGTTAGAGGCTAAAGTTGATAATTATACTAAAATTATTTTGGAAAGCCCTAAGAATCTCAATGTAGAAGGTACCTCTGGTAGCATGACTAGAATAGGGAAGAAAAGGAAGAGTGTTGTTAAGCAAGAAGTTGCAAAAGAAAGTGAGCTTGAACATGAGCATGAAAGGATAAATATTCAAAGAGATTTGGAAGAATTATAGAAGGTTATTCCCAATGCTAATTTTGATTCATCTTATTTTTTTATGGTGAATCTTTGTGGCATGATTGATTCTTTGAAGGTCTACATCTCTAGACTTGAAGTGCCTACTAGAATCAGTTCTAATAAAGGAAATTTAGAGGATATCAAAGGAAAATGTGTGAATACACATAGTCGAGTGATGAAGGAGTTAGAGAGTGTACAAATTTGTGAAGAAGAGGCACAAGAACTACATTCTTTTTTCCTAGATTGGTCTGGCAATATACTGGATATAAGAAATGAAATAAGGATGAGTGAGTCCCAGATGAGCACTCAGGAAGATACTTACAGGTTAGCAGAAGATAAAGATAATCAGAGGTGGTCCTATATTATGCGGCTTCAAGACAAATTATTTTCTCTATAGGATCAAAGGACACATTTTATCAAGAATTATGTGGCACTCAGAAACATGATTAAACTCAGACATACTTTTGTTTCTAGTGCTCTTTGTATTTGTGAATTATCATAAATTAATATTTGTCCCAATACTTTAGCAGATGGTGTAGAGTCCTTAAGTAATCTTGAGATATTTTTCAATACTCTTGTAAGTGCAAAAGGTTCTTGGGAAGAAGGAAAAGCATCATGGAAGGCTATCTTGGAGAGTCTCAAAGGTTCTTCTTCAGGTTAATTCAATTTTGTGTTCATATCTTTTGGTTACACTTTGATGCATATATACATATATATTGGACCCCTTCCTTTGTCATTGATGTCAAAGGGGGAGAGATAAAGAGATAGAGAGATGGAGAGATAGAGAGACAGAGGAAAAATATTTTTGTGAAGAATAATTTTGATAGGGGGAGTAATCAGAGTATTCAATTGTTGGAAAATATTTTTGTCATGCATGTTGCCATCAATGCAAAAGGGGGACATTGTTGGGATCCTTGCAACATGATAATGAAGTATGGATGGTTTATGTTGGTTTTTCCTATGTTGTCATTGATTTAAACATGGTGATAACTATATGGGAAGTTTACTTGTTCTACTAGATGTTATTCTTTGCTGGTAATACCCTCTTGTGATGGATCAGTGTATTGGTATTTGAGTCCAAAATTTATAGCAAGATCCGATATGACTCTATTCTCTTAACAATGTTTTCTTGACTCATTAAGACTATTATATCCTATATATTGAGTCATCTTTTGTTTTGAGCAAAAAATTATCTCTAAAAGAGTTCAACTCTGTATTCTACTTTTGTTCCTTGCTTGGCATACTGTGTGGGAGACTGCGCATTCTATTAAGGTGAACATTCGTATGTTTTAGTTTTGTTGATAGTCTCTATGTTGGTACTGTGATGGGAAACTAATGTGTTCTAAGATCTAAAAGGTGTTTTCTTTGAGGATTATTTTTTGGTTTGGAGAATTGTGTTCTAGTCTTGGCCGACTCAGCGTGTGCAATACCTTATGCAGACTAGTTATGATTTATGGATGTTATCCAACTTGGTATAATGAACTACATGGATAAAATGCTTAAATCATATATGGTACCAAAAAAGGAAGTTTTAATTATTTTGTATTCATCTAATTAGGCTGACCTAATTGATGATTAAGATATGCTTGTATATATATAATATGTTTTGAGGAATGAGAGAAAAAGAGAGAGGAGGAGTAGCGGATATGAAATATGGAGTAAGTGTGAATTCAAAAAGGATTAAGAGGTGTGCGAAGATCTGAGCCTAAATGCTTTATCAATTTTGGATCAATGCAGTTTTGTTGAGTGACTAATGTGTGAGGCAGTACATTATATTCTGAGCTTCATTGCAATTGAACCTTGCACATTGAAGGTGTATCCTATTAGTTCAATCTGTTGATAGTGAGCCACTATCATTGTATCTTGGTGGTTAGCCATCTTTTGTACTCAGGTTGTGAGCCTTTTAAGGACATTGATTCTTGGCAGTGAGCCCTATAATATTTTTTATTTGGATATAATATATTATGAGTTAACCCTCATTGTGGTTTTTCCCTAATTGGGATTTCCATGTGAAAACCCTGGTGTTCATGTGTATGGTTTCATTTATTTGTTTTTATGTTCCTTCTTGTTGATTCAGTCTGAATTGAGATAATGTTTAAATGTATGTTAATATGGTTTTATGTGATACTGATTCACCCCCCTCTCACAATTTTAGATGTTCAACATTGGGTTGGCAAAGGTGAAAATAATATATCCATATCCTAACCATACTCATATAAATTCTTTAAAAAACTATAGCACATGATCTAAACTTTAAATGGAGCCAACAAAGGTTGAAGATGAAAAAATTTGACAGATCCCAATCTTGGTCAAAAACTCGCATGATGAATATATAAAATCTGCAAAGTGAAAATGGGAACATAAAACCTACAAGGTATAAAATAGCATCGCACCCACATGAATCTAAAATCCCCACATCTGGACAAGGGTAAAATTTCCACAATTTTATTAAATTCAAAGACCAATTCAAAGGCTAACTAGAGATTTTCAATTTTAGGACCTCAATTATCAAACTCATTTTAACTATAAGAGTCCAAACTTCCAAAAAACCTTTCCCTAGGAAAAATTGCCAACTATGAGAAAATGATTAGGAAACAAGACTCAAACTGATCAAAACGAAGGACAAAAAAGGGGGTACACATTTTAAACAAGATTTATTTGCAAGGCACAACAAATGGTGGCTTTACTATGGAAATGCTCTAGAGAATTTAAAAAATAAACAATAGTCAAGAACCTAAAATCTCCAATTTTAGCCTCCACATTGGGTCAAATGAACCTAAATACTTGATCAAGGAATCAAAATCTAAATTTGGCATAACTATTCATGCTCTAAAGATCCAAGTGTGTTCAAATGCATTAATTCCCATTCTTAAGCAACTGAGAGAATCTAAGCTCCTTTGTATTAAGCTACATAGGTGATTCTTATCTCATAAGAAATCTAGGCATTGCATCACTATCAGTCAAGCATCTATAGCCCTGATGAGGTTGTCACTATGATCTCACTCAAAGCATAACTCTACTACCACCTAGGCATCTATAGTCTCAATAGAGATACTTTAATCATCCAACTAGTTGATTCATATGATTGGATTACTATAAAGTACCACTTATTATTTCATTTTATCTTTTCTCTTGTTTTTCTTGTACACTTATTTATGCTTCATTTCAACTTAGTTGTGTTGGGGATCATAGTGGTGGCTAAGGTGGAAACTAATTTTTTTTTTCTTACTATATTATCACAAAAAATCCTTTAGCAACTTTCAGATCCTTAAAATACAAAAGGATAATAGTTTTCATAATACTTCAAGCTATAAAAAACTATGAATTTATCTCCCTAAAACAAGTACTCCTACCATCCAAGACTAATAAGGAAATTTTTTATCTACTCATTGGATAATGACCAATGTTTCTCAAATAAATACTCAAGTGATTTCCCTAAAAAAAAATTATTACTATACTAACAAACACACTCAAAAGAAAAGAGGACCCTAGATCGAATAGAAAAATAAACCAAATGAAATCAAACTTAAAGCTAACTATGTACAAGACACCCTTCTAGATAAATAAATTTCATGAAAACACAAATCAATACTTGTGTTTATGTTTTTGATAAAGTAAGTTGCATTTACAAGGTGCAGTACCCTTTACACATAGAGCCCAAGGGGCCAAAAAGAGACCAAGTCTAAAGTTACAGCATTAAGCCCAGACCAGAAACAACAAAAGAAACCATAAAACATACAGGCACAATGGACTGACAACAAAGGAAATATCCATCCACCCAAAACATAGACCCACCCACTACTTGGCTAATCCCTCTCACTTATCAATGAGACAGTTCAAGACATCATGACCAACCCATTTAGGTCCCTCACCCTCAGTCTTCTTCTCCACTTCCTCTTTGAGTACCTTCTAAAGAGTGACAACATACCTATGGATGATTTTTATCGTGAAGCACGTCATCCGAGTAAAATTTTATTCAATTTTGTCCACTCGGACTAGAAATTTGTTGAAATATTCATCCTTTTCATTTTCCCCCTTAGTCATCTCCTCCTTTGTAGCCATGTGATCCGAAGACTGAGTTGTGGAATCCTCATTAATCATTTTTCTCAATTCTAGGAAATGATCGGGGCCTTCAAAAAACTCCTCCATTTCCTCAACAGTATCCTGTTTACACTCATTTTTGTTGATGATTTTCTCTGAGCTGCTAGATATCTCATCAACAGGAACCTCTTTCTTATTTTTTTCTAACCTGTGAGACCTTCTAACACTGGTTTTATTTGTCCCAATGTCCACACTCATTGCCACCATAGTATCACCTTTAGAATCTTTGTTTGTGACTGAAATACCCACATGACATAGGGTGTCCTTTTTTCCCTTTATCTTGGTTGTCAATTTGTTGTCCTTCTTGGTGGGGGTATTTTTTAACTCATAAAGCCTGACTGTCACCTTAGACTAGGCTAAACCCACCCCGTCCCCTTATCCTTTTTGACTAGGGGTTTGGATTTAGGAATGTCTTTGGCTTCACAATCCACAGGGGGGTCTTCCTTTTTGGTTCGATAGAAGTAGCATGGGAGGGTTTTTCTGGGGTTGTGTTTATGTTATTTCTCAATATGTGCAAAAGTATCAAGGTGTTGGTCATGGTTTTGAGCTTGGAAAATTTATCTATATACTCAAAAAAATACAATTCAATTATATTACTCTCATATTCAATAGAATGATCATTAAAAATTAGTATTTGATATAGTTCATTATTCCCATGATTAATGAAAGTCATAATCATAAAAAAAATATTGGGAAAAGGAGAGACACGACCTAATTTGTCATTTATTCAAATGGAAACATTTGTTCACTATCAACTGATCTATCATCTAATAACTTCATATCTTCATCTTAAGGAGGATGTAATTCATGATGTTTCATTCTTCTTTTTTGAGTCCTTATGTGGTAGAGACAATATATATATGTCTTTTCTCAAATAAATATACAAAATCATAAGCATCCTCAACTGGATTTTCTTCAAATTCTATTTTCATGTAAGTATGCTTATAATCTTCATTTTGTATGGTTGTTTGGCCTTTGTCCTCAAGAAGTATCCCAATGTCTTCTTTAATTTCATACACATCAATAGTAAAATTAGGTGAGAATTTTAATCATTGAATTGTGATAGACATTAATCTTTCCTACTTAATTGATTTGATTGCAATGGAGAAATATTATTAGTGGATGAAAAAATTCCCTTCTTCAACTTGTTGGCATTGCATTGATTTTTCTATCATGGATAACAACAAAGTATTTTGAATATTCTATATTTTGTATCCTTTTATCCTCATCAACAATTTCTCCTATTTTCACTATTTGAGGCTCAATTTATTTATTTATTTAAATTGACTAGAAAAGTGTCCCAAAGATAGTTGATAGTGTGATATGAATGGTTATTTGGTTGCATTGAGTTGTAATATTATTACTCAACCATTACTTCATTTACTATATTTATTGTAAATTCCTTTGTTATTTTTCTAGAATCTCCTTCAATGTATATTTGTTGATTTCTCTTAGTGCAACCTATTGATGGTGTTTTCTACACAACAACAACTCAGGCAGAATATAATATCCTATCTCTCTTGAAAGGTAAATCTCTATCATCAAGCCTCAAGAGATAACCTCAAGGTCTCTAATGTCAGGTCTTGATAATGCAATAAAACAACCCAGTGATAATGTGAAAATGTTGGTAATCACAAAGGGACCTTAGAAAACAAATTTTGGAATCTTCAGACACATCGGATCTTGCAATATATTGATGCTTTCAATCCTAAAGCTAACCCAAATTTCAAAGTAATAGCAAAAGAAAGGGTTGAGAGAGATTTTTTTTTGAAAAGTAAATTAAACCTAAGACCAACAATGTAGATGATTGAACACCCAAAGTGGACCAGTCCTTCAAAGCTAATTCTTGCTAAACCCAAAATAAACCTGTAATCTTCTAAGGAATTAAATATTTTTAGATTATGAAGCATTCACCCAAATCATCATTATTCAACAATTGAAATGAATAAATACCCACAATTGAACTTAGCACATAAATTCAAGGCCCAGGTTAACTTTACACAACTTACAATCAGGAAGCTGCTAAAAGTATGGACCAAGGATTGCTCAAATACTTCAAATATTAAACCATAAACACCATTGCATCACATTTAAATCTAAGATCTAACATGCAACTATTAATCTTAAAGCAATCTTAAATATTTGGAACAACAAGAACCATGCAAAGTGAAACAACACAAGAAAGACCACCAAAGAACAATGTCTTTACTTATATTGAATCACCCAAGTTTGCAACAATTCAAGTATTCTCAATGTTTCAGCACTTTCTCTCAGAAAATGCCAACTCCTATCTCAATTCTATCTTTGGCAACTATGTCTAACTGATTCTAACCCCTCCAAATGAAGTTGGAGCCTCAATTTATAGAAAACAACATTAGGTCAGCCCAAAATTAGGGTTTACATGTTGAGGTCGGCCCATTAGGTCAGCCTAGAGAGTTTTTGAATAATAGAATTACATTAAATGCTTAAAAATACATCATCTAGGTCGACCTAGACTCTTCCAAAATATTTATTTTATGGCACAAAATTTGAGGTCACACACCAATTGTACTATCACATGATTGGCATAAAATCTTAAGCGGTTGCAAGCTAGCTATTTTCTCCCCCTTTATTGGTTTGCAACTTATTGGACAACTCTTTGAATTTCTCCAAAATCTCCTTCATATCAGTTGGATTTGGAACTGGAATAAATTTAACCCTTGTCTTATGATTTTTATATTCTTCTAAATATTGGGGCATCACCTTATTCCATTCAACATGTAACTCCTGATATTTATCCAGTTTCAAAATATAGATTGTTGCATCTTCTAAATTATCCTTAGTGATGGGAGAAGTATTAGAAGGAGCATTAATTTCGTGCCACCATGACTGTAACCTATTAGCATTCATGTTCTTTTGTCCAAATTCCCTCCTCCCAATCATGATCTCTAGAAAACTAATACAAGTATCATATATTTCTTTCATTTTTCCTTGCAACTTAGTGATTTTCTTCAAAAAATCATAAATGAGTTCTTTCCTGTAGTTCTAGTCCTCTATCCACTTCTTCACCTTACCGATTTAATCTAAGCAGAAGATATTCATTTTGGTCAATTCGTCTTTGGGAACCTGTAGTATTTTCTTCAACTCATCAATAGTTGATTCATCAATCCTTTTGTAATCTGCAACAAATTGGGAGGTGTCTTCAAGGAATTTAGTAGCCTTGGAATAAATGCCAAAGATCTACTCAATTGATTCATCACCCCTTTTGATAGCCTCCTACAGCCATTCATGGGTGTTGTGAGCAGTGGATTTCAATCTTTCAATCTCTCAAACTGCCTCTTTGGGTAGCAATCCCTCAGGCATAGTACCTTCACTCCCACTAGTTTGTAGAGCCTTCATAAGATGTTGGAAATATTTATAAATATCACTTAGTTGCTTCTGAAACTTTTCCTTTTCCTTAATTTGTCTGTCCTTTCTCCTCAAAATAGCCTGAGAAGATTCTTGATGTTCTTCTTTTTCCTGTTCCCTGGTGGTTCACCCTAAATTAATAGTTTGCACTTTGTAATTTGAAGGTCTAACCTCATCCCTAAACTTTTCACCTGCAAGCACCGTGACATGAATAACTCTGTTATTAGATTCATCTCTCAAAATTTTAGAGACAATCTTGGCTCTTTTCGTCTACTTAGGTTGCCCCCACTATTCTAGCAATTTATCCCAGCTAGGATTTTCCTCTTATACAATTATTGGCTTCTTGCTAAGCCTTTTATCTAGCCATTTAGGGACAGTGGATTTTCTATAGCCACCTCCTTATTTGGACTGTTAACCACATTCTCCCCAACATCCTTTTCTATTTTTGGTTGGTCTTTTTGGTCCTCTTTGTCCTGGTGAGGACTGTCAGTAACTTCCTCCCTATTCTCTTCTTCCTCTGGATGATCTTCCAATTCCTCAATTACCACCTTCTCTGGAGACTTAGGTGACCTTTCTTGCACCACGTCAGACTCCAAATTCTTTCTCTCTGCTCTAGAGGTAGATTGGTTCATCTCTTACACGAATTTCCTCCATTCTCCACTATTAGGAGTAGAAATTTCTTCATCTTCAGCTTCATGATGTCCAAGATCGTTGGATATATTTCCTTCCTTAGGAGCATCTTCCTCTGAAATTTGCACATGAGGAGAAAAAGGAGGAGAATTATTTCCTGTAGTTGCCCTCTCCTCGACATCATCAGTAGGTGCCTCTTCATTTTGTACCATTTCTTCTACAATTCTCATTTATTTTATAGGAGGGTCCTTGTGTTTAGGAGAGCTTCTCCTAACATAAACTTGAGGCTTTTCCCCAAAAATATCCACATCAACAACCTTTATCGAAGAAGGGGCATTAGTGGTTGCCTCACCTTTCCTTGCCTTGGCAGGCTTTTGTCTTTTTGTGACCAACTTTATCTTCTTAGTTGGTTGTGAGGTCTCCCCTCCTTCAGCTATAACACCATATCTTGGAGCCTTCTTTTCCTTGGGAGATAGCTTCTCAGTAGGCTTGGTTTGTGCCTCACTCCTAGGTCTTCTCTTTATCTTGAGGGGGCTACCCTCCTCTTGATTATCCTCTTTTTGAGGCTCAACAGTGTCATCCTTTTCAATCTCTGCCTCCTCTTTAGATTGGGATTCTAGATCCCCCATCAAGTCATAGGTGAGCTTGGTCTCATTAGCCTCTAGCTCCAATACCTTATGCTTCACCCATAGCATGGATTACTTCTTGACCAGTGCAGTAACTTGATCCAGGTTTGTTAGCTCCTCCTCTAACCAATTGATCAGAGGTAAGGGCGTGTTCTTGTATGGATTGAAATCATGGTGTTGGAGCATGTATGAATCATCCTCTTGCACCTGATTAGGCACCTTTGCAATTTTGTACAATTTGATTGATTTCAGGGGCAACCTAGAGAATCTTATCCTTATTGCTTCAAACTCATCTCGACAGTTGGCCCAATAATCTTCAATGTGATCCTTGTGATTGAATGTTCTATTTTCCTGCTCATAGCCCCACCATATGGATCAAAACTGCTTCTTTTTTTATGGGAATATAGCTCAAACTATGCCATCTCCTTTTGTGAATGATAGGCACTTTGAATAGAAGGACATGCCTCCAAAGTTCCAATTCTCAAGGGAAACTCAGCTCCCAACCCTTTCTTTTTCATCTCCTATTGTAGGATCTCCTTAGAGCCCACCATTTGTCTTGTCACTTCCAACATCAGGAGCTTATTGGTCGGATACGTCAGCATTCTAAGTGGAACAACAGGGGATCCTTGTATCTGGATGTATGTGAATCTCTAAAATTGAATGAACCATTGAACATATTGTTTGATCAAATCCATGGCCTAAGAGGAAATCCTGATGTGAAGAGCATCCTGCAATAGCTTGGGAATATACATGAAGAATGCATCATTGGCTCTTCTGTAGTTGATTGTTTTGTGTTGCAATTGTGCGTATATGTCCCATATTCTATCTTTCCCAACAGTCCCTTTTCAACTAAGACCCCTATACTTAGTCTTGTGTGCCAACATATAGACAAGATATGAATTCATAGTAAATCTATTGGTTTCTTGCACACTTCTCTATTGGGCATCCAAGTTGTTGCTTATGATTATATCCCAATGATAATGCTTGTTAGCCACTATCTGTGTGATGGGGTAAAACATCCATGTATGGAAGATATGGCCCTCTTCAACTCCCATGACCCTACCCAAAAGAGTTATAATATCATGATATTCCTGCTTGAAATCACTCATGTACAACTGTTTAGGAAACTTTCAATAGTGGGGCTTAGGCATCAATATCCAAGAGTTGTTTATGTTGAAAATTGAGGATTTTTCTTAGCTTAATACTTACTAAAACTTTAATATTGCTGATCTAAATATGCTTTTCCTTTGTTACAAATTCTTTGTGGTGATTATCTGATTAATCTATTTTATTGTTTGTAGAATGTAGACAAAAGTTGATAGAAGAAGTCAATAGGATATTAGAAAGATTACACAAGCATATACCGTGGAGAAACCCTTTTGGGAAAAAATTCCACCAAGAATTAATCTATTATTCAATCTTTGAAGTAGATTACAATAGCTCCAATTCTTGCTTGAGAATGCCTCTTTTACCTTCACCAAAACTTCTTCGTAACCTGCAATAAAACTGATAAAAACTCTCTTCAACTTTCTTGAGATAAATAGGATTTTATCAACTTTGTAAACTCCAATTGAGTTACAATTACAATTATCAATCCCTATCCCTAAAAAGTATGCCTATCTCTTGAAAGTAAAGTTATGTCATGAAGAACAATTTCAAATCCTCATCTTCATGCATTTGGGTGTCCCAAACTAAAGTGCCAACTCAACCTTTATTCTGAAAATATCTTCAAGGCTTCATCCTCAAAGTAGGCGCCCAAAAGAGGGCCCACTTAACTCAACCTTTTGAAATATCTCAACATGCAAAGGCGTTAATTCCAAGAAGCCAACTTGGGTGCCCAAGTTGGGTCCAAGTCATTTCGTGTTAACTGAAAAATTTCTCAACACCATTCATACAAGAATGGTCATCCCCTACTAACTGAAGGTAGTCCATGTTATTTGTCATGCAACTCAAGTCATTAGCCATGCATTCCAAGTTAACTGAAGTCAATTAGCATTCAAATAAAACTAACTAAAGATAACTAAAACATAACTAAACTAAACTAAACTAAACCTCGTACAAATCACCCCCTATTTTATAGGACCTCAACATGCATAAATACAAATCCCTATTTTGTAGGAACCTAGGATGCATTTCTGAACTGTACTCAATTCACTAACCAGTTAATTGAACCAAGGTGGATCCCATCTCCCATGTGTGCGCCCATGTACTCCTATTTTGTAGGAGCTAACTCCAAGGCGTTGCCACATGCTCCTAACACTTAGAATTAATTACAAATGTCAATTAACATGATTATTTTATCAAATATTATTCTCTTCCTAATCATAGTGTTTTTGAACACATTCCAAGGACTTAGGAGATACATGAAATAAATAATGTTTAGGATTGCAATTAAATGGCATCCTATTTCCAAAATTCTCCCACTTGACATTATCATTGCAATTATTCTAAATAAGGAATCATTTAAACAAGTACAGGACTCAAGGCCAATGGCCTTCTTGCACCACAAGAACTTCTCTGCAACATTGATTAAAGTGTCAACTTTCTCAATCAATACCTTTCCCAAATCTTTGTAGTATCCATGATCACCCACCAATCAATCCATGCCAACTTCAAATGCTACCTGCATAATCATGAAGCTCCAAGAAAATGATTAATACTCAAAACCAAAGATAACTACATCCTCTTCCATTTTCATGAAGATAACCATATCCTACCAAAGCTCCCACTGAACCATGATACCGAGCTATACATGGAAACAAGATAAACATCAAATCATCACTGTCAAAAAACTCCCACTTAAACATGTAACCAAGCTATCCATGGCCTCAACACAATCAAAGAATTTGTTGTTAATGATATAACTCCCAAAAGGTCAAGTAAAACCATAATCTTTAAACCAAGAATATCAAACTCAAGGTAACCATCCCCATAACTAGAAATCAGCCCTTAAACCCTGTCATAACATCCCTCAAAATGAATCCTCCAAAACTAACTATCCATAGCTTAAGATCCATATCTATGAAAGATAAAACATATAAATTCATGATAAACCGTCCTTAAATGAGTATCCATAATCAACCATGAATCAACTCAATCCCATGAGAAATCAAAGCATGAAACATAACACATCTTGAAAGATATAATGGGAAAATACCTCTCAAATAAAGAACTGCCAAGTGTGTTGAACTCACGTCCAACCAAGGTGTAGAATTCTTGGTCATTACTATTGAAAAAACTTTTCTTACAAGTAACCATTCAAACATATATCTCTTACCATAAGAGAACCCAAGCCTCACCTAATTCTCTAAGTATCAGTGAGGACCTGTAACCAATCAATCCATGCTAAACTCCAAATGCAACACAACACCATCATGAAGTAATCAAGCAAATGATTAATGTACCCAATACAAAGAGAACTACTACCATCAATTTCAAAGCTCCAATAATGAATTAGAAACATAAACATGACATCCATGATCTAATCATCTCCTCCAAGGAGATGAAATGCATCATAACATACATAAACATCTTTCTCTCAAGAGAATAAGTACCATGTCAAACTCTAAATGCAACAAGAGTAAACCATGACATAACCACTCTAAACCAAGAAAACATATCTCCATATCACCTGAAGATAACCATACCAATGATGCATCCACATCACTTCCAACAACTCCCACTGAAACGTGGTACTGAGTCACACATGGCATCGTGACTACCATCATTTCCATGAAGATCACTTTATAACATCAAGAAAAGAGTTATCACAAACTATATTAGTTGAAATAACCAATGCATCATTACTGTCATCTGAGGATTCCTCTGTAGAAGAATCAGAACTCCTTTTCTTGTTCTTAAAATCCTTCTTCACATGCCCCGATTTCCCATAGTTCCAACACTTTACCTTACTTTTACAAGGGGTTTTAGACCATCTTTTATGTCCAACAAAAACTGTCGATGCCTTTGCAGTTTTTTATTTACCTTCGCGGCTGCGCCTTATTTTTCAAATGCTCACTGACCTCGAAGCACTCCACGTGGCTCTCTCTCGAGGCTTTCTGCTAGGCATCTTTTCAAATTTTTGTCGGGCTCCATCTGAGCGACACATGGCAATTTCTTCTACACCAATTACCTTGGAATTGTCGTCGGACCTTTTTGTACTCGCCTATTGCCGCTTGTCCTCTCTTGTTGTTGCGTGGTTTTCCATTCTATGTTGTGGCCTCGCTGACATGCTGCTGGTTGGTCGATGTGTGCTGTGGCTGGTCGATGTTTGCTATGACGGCTCAAGTTGATCTGGGCCATCGGTCTCTACACATGGGTTGCCCTTCTCTTGATGCATCTTCAAGCGGTGGACTGGCCAATAAATATGGCCATGTTTTCTTTTATTAGGTTGTTGGTTAAGTTTTACAAAAACTCCTGAGCAATGGGAAGAAGGCCTTTGTAATTGCTTTATTAAATTTGAAGACTCCAGACTGTGCCAAATAATTTTGGCCTTTCTGTTTATTCATGCATTTAATGAAACTATTGTCTGTGCCGTCATCTGGTTTTATTTCATGAATGCCTGTTCTTCAGCTTTCTGTGATTTTTCCATAACTCAATAAATACAGACCATGTTTATTTCAACTCTTCTGTGTTAGCTCAGGGTTATGTGGAGATTATGTTATGCAAAAGTGGAAGGTATTCTTGCGATTTAAGTGCTTTTGAGAAAATTATCTTAATTAACAGCAATTTAGTGGTTCGGGCCTTTGCATTCTGCATTGTGCTCTAGTAAAGTTGTTTAAAGACTTTGGCGCATCGCTTGTAGTGTAAATTTTACATTTTTGCAATCTCCCTTACCTTTTACTTCACCCACTAAACAAAGAGTCGGCTTCGGTAAAATCTCGGAGGTCACTTAGTTAGCGCACAATGTCCCCCATTAGCTAAGTTTTCCATAAGACTGTTGCTACATGCAAAATACTGTGTCAACAGTTCTTTTTTTGGCATGCCCGATGGGACTGCGAACTAGCACGTTCACCTTATCTTTATAAGTGTGTATGAGCCATCGACCTGTAACCAGGTCACATAATGCAAGAGTCCCTAGCCAGCTTGTACTGCCTTTAGTTTCTGTGCACCCAAGAGGTCACTGAGGTATCCCTTCATCTCCTCCATCTCCTCCTTCTCTGACATCACCTAATCCACCCACACCTATGGCTGCTAGAAATTACGTAGTTTGGGACTCTGACAGTCCATTAGTAGCACCTGTGCCTCCTGTAGTATGGGCCCCCATCCTTTTTTTTGCTCTAAAAGCTATTCCTAAATATTTTGGGGATGAATCAAAGACACCAATGGAGCATCTGCAAGATGTAGCAGACGTATGTCTAGTACATGGTGTATCGAACGAAAATGTAGCCCTCAGATTATTGGCTGCCTCCTTTCGAGGAAAGGCATTAAACTGGTATAGGAATTTACAAGCTAGTACTATTGATACTTGGGACAAGCTCAGAACCCCATGTTATGAGCGTTTTTCAAATGCTGGTGAAAAATCTTCGTTGTACCATCAACTGGAAAACATAAACCGAGCCCCTCATGAAGCTCTACCTGATTTCAATGTGAGGTTCCATTTGACCTGGCAGAGAGTGCCTGTGGGCAGTCGACCACCTCCGGATCTAGCATTCATGTTCTACCTAAAGTCGATCAATGTTGATATCTCCATGATGTTACAAGCTCTAGGTGGAGACACTCTTTCTAATGCTTATGCCTTGGCCATCACCAAAGAAAATAGTCTGATCACTACAGGAAAGTTAGTACTAAGACCCATCATTCCATTGTTCCCCTAGTGCAACGCTGTAGAGGCTGAAGTTCCTTCCACCAGCGCGCCTGTGGCTCCTCCCCAATCTATGTACGTCTATCCCAGAAGTGTTCTAAGCTTGACCCCGATGGAAACCCCGATGACAACCTCGACGATAGCTCTTGTACCTAATCCCATGGCTGTCGAGATGAATGAAATGAGGGAACAAATGCGGGCTATGACTAATGAATTGACCACCTTAAAGCGACAGCAATACAGCTATCAAAAGCCTACATATCAAAATTACCAAGGTGGAAAACCTCCGTACAAATCAAATTAGTGGTAGGATAGGTCACGTGGGAATACCTCAGCTCAGTCAAGTAACCAGATGGTTCCGATAACCCTTCCTATGCAGACTATCCATCCTAGTTTGAATAAGGAGCTGGTGGCAGGACAGAACAATTTAGCCGAAGATGCCAATTCATGGTGTTTTCCTTGCAATGATGCACATATGCCACAAAACTGTCCGTGGGGAAATTTGCAACAACAAATCATAGATCAACGTAGCCAAGGCAGCGCATCCGTTTCTAGCAACCCACCATATGCCTTTCAGCAAATGGACAATGTAGTCCTCGCCGCTCAAATGCAGGGGATGTCCATCCAGCAAGAATCAGACATTATTCCGGACTAGACTCTCTTTTCTTGGATGGAAAGAGAAGAGTCAGCGTTTCCAAACGATATCCCTATAGATAAAGTACCCCAAGTGCAATCTGACTATAATACGTGTTCTAAGCATAGGTTCACCAGAGAGTTTATAGCCTCACCTACCAATGCTATATCACAACCAATGCCTAACCAGGTAATAGGCCTATTATCAATCCCTCCACAGCCACAGACGGCTATTCTTAGCTCTTTGAATCCACTTCCTCTGAAGGAAAAGGCTCCACCGATCACTTCTGTTGTTGCTAAACTATCAGACGTACCGACCACAAGACCTAAAGAGCAAGCAATCGTGACTCACCAGTCGAAAACACAATTCAATGTGGTGGAACAACTAAAAAAGTCAACTGCCAATGCTCCTATGTGGGACGTCCTGGCTATTTCAGAGCAAAAGGTGCTGCTACAAAAGGCATCGGATGAAGAGAATGCAAAGATTCCTACTCACTCTAATGAAGAGAATGTATCCAAGCCGGACTTGCATAAAGTACTAACAATTCAACCAGAAGAGAAGCTTGAATCCAGAAAGGAAAGTAAGCCTAAACCTAAGCCTTTCTTTCTAACACTGATTATTGGTGACAAGCTACTGCATAATTGTATGATCGACTCTGGTGCTAGCACCATTGTCATGCCAAAGCAAGTAGCTGATGCTTTTGGTCTAAAATATGAGCCTCTGAATAAAGGAGTCATGCAGCTTGATGGAAATAAGGTTGATACTATCGAGATAATCAAGGGATTACCTATGACTTTGTTTGCCTACCCTAGTATCACTGTAAATTAGGATACCATACTCATCGATATCCCTCCTTTGTTTGGGATCTATTTTTCCTGAGAGTTCACTGCAAATGTAGGAGGATATTTGGCGCTAGACTGGTCGCACTTGATTCTAAGGACTAAGCATGGGGCTAAGATGAAACTATTATCAGAAACTCTGCATTCCAAACATGTTGCTGATGAAGCTCTACTTAATTTTGAAGCAGCACACACTTCAATCTCTCAAGAGGAAAGGTTCAATGTGGAAATTCTTGAGGAAGAGGAGGCTACTAGCTCCTGGACAGAAGACGAATAAAATTTGTTGAATGAATTTATTGATATAGACCCTTTTGGGAATTACCATGCAACTGACCTCAGAACCTATGTTATACATGAAGAAGGGTAGATCATGCCCAAAGTTACTAAAGAGCCTGAAGATGAAGAATCCTCAGAAATATGGATGTTATACTTTGATGGAGCCAGATGTAGATTCAGAGCTGGAGCGGGGATTTGTTTGATATCCCCGACCGACGAAAAAACTTTGAGGTCTTACCATTTTCAATTTGTGTGTTTGAAAAATGAAGTTGAGTATGAAGGTCTCATCCATGGTTTAAACTTTGCAGAACAATTGGGTGCAAAGCAGATAAGTGTCTTTGGAGATTCAGAGCTAGTGGTCAACCAGGTCCGTAGAAATTCTGCTACAAAGAATTTTCGTATGCGATCCTACCGACATAGAGTCTAGGATCTGATTGATAACTTTGAGGCCTTCAATATTCAGGCTATTCCTAGGGAGATGAATTCTAAAGCTGACAAGATGGCAACTATAGGGGCTCAGTTCGAGCCAGCCTCTGAATTATTAAAAAATGAGTATGCAGTGAGGGTAGTTGTAAGACCTGCTATCCCCGATAACAATCAAGATTGGAAAGTGATTGATAGCGATGCTCATATTGCATCACTCCTCCAGTCATCTGGAGAATTCGCTGATCAGCTGCAACCGAAGATCACCGAAGCTTATGGAGATCAAATCATCAAGTTGAAATCCAACAAGCTCCCGAGAGGCCTGATCACTTTAGAAAGCTTGTTCGATTTTGATGATGCAACAAGAGACAAAAGGAAGCTTGTGGCTGACAGAGGCGATTACACCAATTTGCATATCAGGGAAGATAAAAAGCTCAAGGTCAGAAAATAAGTTTCTCAGAAGAATAAGGACAGGCTAAGGAATTTTTTCAAAGAATATCCGAGCATAGTTTCCTGGTCATATGATGATCTTAAAGGATATGATCCCAGAATCATCGAGCATACAATTGAGTTGTTGGAAGGGGCGAAGCCAGTTCACTAGAAGCAAAGACCTGTGAACCAAAAGATAGAATCCCTCATGTCACAGGAGTTAAATAAGTTGATCGCATCCCGGATAGTGTTTCCGATCAAGCACAGCACTTGGGTGTCAAACCCGATACCAGTCTGGAAGAAAAATGGGGATATACGCCTATGCATAGACTTCCAAGATTTAAATAGAGCATCCTTAAAGGATCATTACCCCCTCCCTTCAATGGAGGTAATTCTACAAACTATTGCTGGCTCTGAAATGTTTTCAATGGTGGATGGTTTTTCGGGCTATAACCAGATTCGGGTAAAGGAAGAGGACCAATACAAAACAATGTTCACCACAAAGTGGGGAACGTATGCATATGCTAAAATGCCTTTCGGGCTCTCAAACACTGAAGCCACCTTGTAGAGAGCTATGGACATTGCTTTTAAAGATATGATCCATAAGATTATACTCATCTATCTTGATGACTTAATGGTATTCTCAAAATCTATTGATGATCATTTTGATCATTTGGAGCTTGTTTTCCAGAAGTGTCAAGAATTCAAGATTTCTTTAAACCTGAAGAAGTGTGTATTCGAAGCTCCCCAAGGAAAGTTATTAGGGTATGTTGTCTTCAAGGAAGGCATTTCCATTGATCCAAAAAGAGTGGATATGATCCAGGAACTCTCGTTACCTGTCAACAAAAAGAGGGTGCAGTCTTTCCTGGGTAAGGTCAATTTTATTAGCCGATTTATTGCAGATTTTGCAGGTATTGTTCGACCTATTACCTTAATGCTCAAGAAGGATCAAATTTTCAAATGGACAATGAAAGCTAGAAAAGCTTTCGAGCTAATAAAGGAGGCTATTTCTTCCGCTCCTATGTTGGTGAACCCCGACCTATCAAAAGATTTCATTATGTATGTTTTTGGTGGTGGCAATAGTATTGCCACGGTGCTTATGCAGAAGGATGATGAATATACAAGGGAATCTCCCGTTGCCTTTTACTCACGAACTTTAAAAGAGTACGAAGTAAAGCATAACTTTGTAGAAAAGTAGGCCTTTTCCATTGTTAAAGGGCTTAGGAAGTTTTGGCATTTGATATCATGTAATAAGGTGATTGTTTGTGTGCCACATCCTAGTGTGCGAGAGTATATCATGGAGGGACAAATCACTGAGAAGAGAGCTGATTGGATCACCAAGATCCTAGAATACGATATTGAAGTCAGACCTATCAAGACTATCAAGGGAAAAGGACTGTGCGAGTATATCACTGAAAACAATGAAACAACAGCAGAGCTTGGAGCTCCGAAGCCTATGTTAATAAATGAAGAGAATTCTAAGAGCAACTAGCTTGACGACAGAATAAATTTTATGTAGGCGAGAAGGTATCCGATTGATCTCCCATCATTTAAAAGACGTTTCTATTGCCTACAAAATAGCAATTATGTTCTTTTGGAGGGTGTCCTATTTAAAAGAAATTTTAATGGCATCCTGCTAAGATGTGTGAATGAGGAGCAAGCCAAGAAGATTTTAGATCAATACCATAATAGCCCTATCGGAGGACCTTTTTCTGCAAGAACCACGGAAATTAAAATTATATGTGCTGGTTATTTTTGGCCAACACTTTTTAATGATGCATTTTCATTGATTAAGTCTTGCAAGGAATGTCAGTTTTATGTTGGAAGGAGACAGAATGTTGCTATACCTTTAAGGCCTATAGTGGTAGAAGAACCTTTTGCTCAATGGGGTTTAGATTTCATTCAGATGATTAACCCTTTCTCTTCAGCTGGGCATAGATGGATACTAACAGCAACTGACTATTTTACCAGGTGGGCAGAAGCAGTGCCTTTAAAAAATGCAACAGAATTGGAGATTGTTAATTTATTTGAAGAACTGGTGGCTAGATTCGGCCCGCCTAAAACAATCATCTCTGATAATGCAAGGGTTTTTCTCGACTCAAAGATGAGCCAATTCGTACTAAAATATGGAGTGTTCCTGAAGACCTCCTCTAACTACTATCCCTAGGGAAATGGTCTCGCGGAGTCTACTAACAAAAACCTCATCAGGTTGATCAAAAGGATAGGCTCAAAACATCAAAAAGAGTGGCATAGGAACCTCCGGACAGCACTCTGGGCATATCGAATTATTCCCAAGTAGATACTGAAGACATCTCCTTACGAGATGGTGTATGAGAAAGAGGCATTGCTGCATATTGCCATAGAAATTCCTGCCCTACAATTGCTCAAGTCCCTGAAAATTGAACAAAACGGAGCGATGGAGGTGCAGTTTTCTGAGTTGCTCGAGGTGTAAGAGAAAAGAGAACACGCCTTGGAAATGATGAATAGCCACCAACAGGTGGTAAATAAATGGTTCGACAAAAGGGCTTTTGATCAAGGGTTGCAATGCGAAGATTTGGTTCTTAAATTCAATGAGTGTGGAGTAAAGCCCAGACAACACGAAAAATTTGATAGTCTTTGGGAGGGGCCATTCAAAATTGTCTAGTGTAAACAGTTCAACTCTTTCGAGTTGGAAGACAAGTAAGGAAATGCCCTAAGTATTCCAGTCAATGGAATACATCTTAAAAGATTTCATTAATTCTGCCCATGTGTTGTTTTTGTACATTTGTATATATGTAATTACTTTTCCCTGCTTAAAGTTTTGGATTCCCTCAGTGCAAGAAATGAAATGAAATGACAACAGTAATGCTAGAAATGAAAATATTGTAAATGGGCTAAGTCTTCTAAAAAAGATATATATTATATTTATATAACCAAAAATTTACATTATAATTTTGGAGGCCAGAGGCCTAGTATCAACATTTACATATATCCGTTGTAGAGCGGAGCTTGAAGCATAGAAAGGAAAAATTTGGGATCATCTTCATTCTCAATTCAATAGTGGGAAGGACCAGCACTCATGGCAGTAGGCAGCGCGAGATTAGGAAAAACCATTCTTTCAAAATCTTCGTACCACTGAAGATTTTGGAATGGTTCAATATAATGCACACGCATGAGAAAGTAGTAGCCTGCACGGACCTTGGCATGATGCTCCTCATGAGTCTCCAACTCAAACTCGAATAGGAAGGGTCTGGTTGGAACAATGTCTCCATGCAGTTGTTGCAGGTGAATGTTGCGAACCGATTGAATCCCACAGTCAAATTGGGCCACGTGCACAATCTGCTCCAAGCCTCTGAGGTAGCGCCGAGGGAAGACTCGCTTTGTCAGCTTTAGAATTTTTCATTTGAAAATGCTAATGTCCAGCAACAAGGCAACAAAGTGGGAGAAAATGCTAGTATTCACCCGATACTACTCTTCATACTCCATGCAGTCTTTGCCAAGGACCCACTTGATCGCCTTCACATACAACAGGTTCTTCACACCTGTCATGCGTTTTAGATGCCAAAATCTAATTTTTCCAAGGAAGGCAGCCTATGTCTTTTTGCAGACAAGCCTTACTGGTGTTTCCATGTTGTTTGCTTTTCTAGCTAGAATAAAATTTGCTAAGTCCTAAAAGAAAGCTTGCTAAGCTAAGAGTGCTAGAAAATTTCATGATTTGCTATGCTGCCAAGGGTCTTATTTATAGACTGGTTTAGGCTCGCCAGCCAAGGAAAATCATGATTATTGACTGAGCCCAAGTGTGTCGCATTGCCTTGATTTTCAGTGTTGCAGCATGCAAGGTGATGGGAAAGTGCAGGTACAGGTTGCAACCGGCTCTGCTAAGTTGCCACATTCATTCAAAGATAGGCCAGATGTCGACACAAAGCGTCGTTGTCCCATCCGAATCACCACAAAATCTTAGGGAAATAACTACTGGGCGATGTGCCCTATATGTACAATGAGATCAGTTCATGCGAATAGTCCGCACAGGGGTGTTTGCAAGGTTGCCTTGGTTCATCTTTCAAGAAAAATCAGGTTCCGTCACATGCAAGAGGCTATCCATTAAATGCTCGAGCATTTTGGCTAGTTGGCGATCCTTTCACACGAATGAAGGCTAGCGATGCATAATAGCAACTTAGTATGAATGACTGGCACATACTCTTTTTGGCCACCTTTTTCAAGAAATCGAAAAGGAAAGTTATTACATGCAGAGAAACATATTTATTGCAAAAGTTACTAAGGATTGAACAACTAAGGCATTCGCAAGAAGAAAAAGTTTTCAGAAAAGCTAAGTTGTTTGCCAAAGGTTTGCAAAAAGGTTCTTGCGAATATAAAAATGGCCGAAATTGCAGCGAACCCTTCATAGATCTTGGCTCCAGTAAAACTAAGCGAGCAAATGAAGAATGCACCCCGTGTGCAACTTTACGACGGGGAGTCTTATGCCACTCCAGGCATACCTACGAAGCCTAACTCGCCTTTCACTCACCTAGTGAACCAAAAGATATTGAGCATGCATGGTTCCTCACAGAGATCAGGCAGTGGTCTTGGAGGATTGGGATAACGTCTTTGATCTTGAGTTATCTTGTAATCTTAAGAGCTTTAGGGAGGCCGCATGCGAAAAAATAAAGCATATGACAAACCAATTTCACAAATGGCTATGGTTTTGTGGGCTTGCACAGTACATGGTTCCTTTAGTCCACCCTTTCCCAGAGGTTGTGGCAGCATGCACGACACGTTTCCACCCGAACTCAGGGGTTATCAACGGCAACGATTTTAGGGTAGTCATTAGCCCTGAGGCTATGCAGGATATATTGTGCATCCCGCTTCCCTTGACCCGTGAGGTTGAGATTTTTGAAGTGGAAAGAATGTAACAAAAGTGGGGAGAGCTCTAGTCAGGGCCACAGTTTTATCGCTCTGAGCTCAATCAGCAAATGAGTAGTTCAACACTGCCCAAATTCCCTTTCAATTTGGAGGCTTTGAAAACTGGGTCTTCCTCTATTGCTTCTATGCTGGCGATGGTGTGTGGCTTGGACTTGGACAAGAGCGTTTTTCAGTTTCAGATGTGCCTCTGCTTTATGCTGAAAAGGAATCATGAGCCTCCACTCCTAGACTTTGCAAGAGTTGTTAGTGATGGAATTTGGCAACAATTACAGGAGTTTGGGGTTGGCTCTAAGTTCAGGTATTTGTCTTTCCTGGCTTACTTAATCTTGCACCAGAACCCGGATTACTTTTCGATGTCCATGTTCCTGTCTATTTTTTATGAGGGTGGTTTAAGGAAACCGGTTTTGACATGGACCCCTGTCATGTCAAAAACCTTTTATTATTATGTGTTTTCAAATTCATTCATAGCCCCAGCTATAAGGGCTTTGGATAAGGCTAGCCTAAATATGACCAAACGCATATCGCTCTGATAGAGGTCCTGGTTGGGGAAGCTAACTCCGCCTTGTAACTGGTTCTTTGGTTTGGATTTCACCATGCTTCACATGCCAGGTTTCATCTGGGAGCCTTTTCGACTTCCCCATCTTCTTTTCGATAGAGTGTTGGCCCTGGAGGCAATGAGGTAGCTATGTACCCATGACGATGATTACTGGGGAGGAAAGCACTTAACCTCCTATTTGTTGCTGCCAATCATGTTTGGTTTCGTGTCGCTGATTAAAAAGAGGACCTCGAAGATTGATACCTCGTTGATTCTACTTTCAAAGTTGGGTCACCTCGGGTTGGTATTAATAGACGATACTTGGAATTACAACCCTGACAATAATTTATCGGGAGTCGGTATCAAGATCTTGCATTCGCCTCGACCATTATGGGACCTCTGGAGGAATGCCGAGGAGGGAAATTTAAGTAGATATGTTGGCCTTGAGCATTTTCCTATAGTGGATGGTCGACCGCCATGGCTGAATTTTTACCACATCGTGGGGAGGGTCAGCCCATAGCTGAAAATCAACCCCTCCCTAGTCACCCGATTGAGTAAGCTCAGTTGGATGCCCGAGAAGATGCAGGCCTTCTAGGTATACCAGTAGGAGATTCTAGTAGTTGGAAAGCTTCATGACAAATTAGCCCTTGATGAAAGATTTGATGACATCTGGGAAAATAAACATTCAGATGTTGAAAGGTCTCCGAATCGCTCAACATCCATGCACCAATATAGAAGAGAGGAGCCTACCGCAGAATCTGAGGAGGAAGTAACTCAGAATCCCCATACCATTCTCAAGAGACCAATGCATGAGAAGGATACTGGTAAGCAGCCTGTGTAGGAGGAAGAGTCGTACGCACAAATGTCGGAGCCAGCCGCCTCCTCTAAATCAACACTGAGGCGGGCAAGGACTACTAGTGGTAAGAGATGGGTCATTCTTGACCTTGATAATTTTCTGGAAGAGAAGTGACAATGAACCATAGAATCTGGTGCGAAGGAGAAATAGTTGATGAAGGAAGCAATTGACATGACTACGGCTCTGTTTGAGCCTCAGGTAACTTTTCCTCCCTCTTCTCTCTCATCTATGTCTCTGGTCTCTCCTTCGTCTGGCCCTACTTTTTCTTTTGCGCCAGTTCTCTCCGCCACTAGATTTGTCGAGCATTCTAGTCTCGCACCCCCTATTTTCCCACCTTTATCCTCCGCTTTCCAAATCTTGCCAAGAATGCAATTTGGTGTAGGTACTGGGCTCGTGGGCCAACAATTTTTATCTCTAAGGCCCAGCCCTGCGATTGGTGCATATCTAGTCTTCCCTTATACTTCACTATCATCCCCTTCGAGCAACCAATTCATCCTGCCATTCTCCCCAGCTATTATAACATGACCCAACAAGACTTTTGATGAGTCGAATACACTGTCTTTCCCGCTGGTCATCCCTCAAGAGTATCCTTTTGCTGGCAAACTGGGTATTCCGGCCCAAGAATATTTCTCGCAGGTTGATGTAAATAAAAGTGCCCATGCCAACTGAATCAACAAAAGAAGACAGAAAGACACAACTAGGCAGGCGGAGCCCCACTTGCAAACCATTTTCAATGAAAGTCAGAATTCCTTGATGTTTGCGAAGATCACTCCTAATGTGGTCAAGGTGGTAGGCGAAATGTTGTCGGGTGATTATTCCATGAATGTTGTCGGGTTGGACTTGCAGCAGGCCCGTCCGCGATATAAAGTTGAGCTAATAAAGGAGACCCAAAAATAGTGACCACTGATTTTCTCAAGCTCAGCCGGCAGGCAAAGAAGAAGGATGACCAGATTGTGGAGCTCAAAGGCAAAGTCGACATCTGGGTGAACAAATTTAAGGCCTAGGAGAACGAAATAAGTCGGCTGGAGAAGGAAAGGGGTACCTTCAAAATTAAAATCAAGGAATTGTGAGAGTTGAGTGAAGAGGTCATTCCGACTCTCGAGCAAAAGGTTGAGCAGAGCCGAGCAAATGAGGAGAAACTCCACACTAAGTCTAACCTGCTAATTGAGGGAATGAAAGAGCTCTAGCAGAACACCATTGTCGAAATTACTGAAGTGAATGCCAACTTGGAGTTGGAAATTCAAAAAAATAAGCAGGTCGAATTGGCCTTGTTAGAAAAGGAAAAGGAGGTTCTCACTCTGAAAGATCAGCTGGCGGTGCTGGACAGAAGCTTGTTCGAGGTAAAGGCAAGTTTGAGCAGCAGAGAGGCAGAATTGGCTACTTTAAAGACCCAACCCCTTGCACCTCGAATGAGCTCGTTGGAAATTTCCAAAGAGTTGTACACATCATACTAGGACAAGGTGAAGGATTTGTGCCTTACTCTTCAACCCACCTTGAATTTTATGGCACAAGCGGCTAGCCTCTGTGGAATAGTGAGTGAATCGATACAATAGGTTCAGGAGTTAACTTCTGAAAATGTTCCAAAGGCTAGAATTTTATTGGGTAAGTTGTATACTGCTTCAGATGAAGCATTGAGTGGCATGGGCATCAATGACCGAACAACAGTAACTTTGGGTGTGAATAGCCTCATCTCCATGCATGAGTTTGTTCAATAGGTGGCGGATTCCAGAGCTCAGTTAAACCAAGTTACCAGTGACATGCGGGCGAAGTTTTTCTGGTTGACTCAGAGAGGCCTCCCTTCACCTTTCATTATGGCCAGGCAGTAGTGGGCATGGAGCATATTGTTGCAATGATCGAAGAGAAGAAGCAAGACCTTTCTGTCTTCTAGACCTTTGATCAATCTCTAACTGCTGAAGAAATCAAGGGAATTGTGCATCAACTGGCGCAACTTTTCTTCCAATTGGAATTGGAAACAAAAGCATCACAGGGATTGCCCTTCAAAGCAATTATTGATGTTAGGCTGGCTCATGAGCATCTATGAACTCTCTCTGCACCATCGAACGAAGTATGGACCAATCTGTAGGCCGACCTTTTGAGGTTGTGAGCATTTTTGAAGCTGAACCAAAGTTTCTGGGCTTCTCCTTTCCGTGAGCGAAAAGCCCCTATGAGTCGCCAAACTATCCAACAAAAACTATTGATGCCTTTGCAATTTTTTATTTACCTTCGTAGTTGCACCTTATTTTTCAAATGCTCACTAACCTCGGAGTGCTCCACATGGCTCTCTCTCGAGGCTTTCTGTTGGGCATCTTTTTGAATTTCTATTGGGCTCCGTCTGAGCGACACGTGGCAATTTATTCTGCTCTAGTTACCTTGGAATTGCCATCGGACCTTTTTGTACTCGCCTGTGCCGCTTGTCCTCTCCTGTTGCTATGTGGTTTTTTGTTCTATGTCATGGCCTCACTGGCATGCTGTTGGCTGGTCGATGTTTTCTATGACTGCTTGAGCTGATCTGGGTAATCGGTCTTTGCGCGTGGGTTGCCCTTCTCTTGATGCATCTTCAGGCGGTGGATTGGCCAATAAATATGGCCATGTTTTCTTTTATTAGTTTGTTGGTTAAGTTTTACAAAAACTCCTGAGCATTGGGAAGAAGGCCTTTGTAATTGCTTTATTGAATTTGAAGACTCCAAACTGTGCCAAACAATTTTGACCTTTTTGTTTATTCATGCATTTAATGAAACTGTTGTTTTGTGCCGTTATCTGGTTTTATTTCATGAATGCATGTTCTTCAACTTTTTGTGATTTTTCCATAACTCAATAAATACAGACCATGTTTATTTCAACTCTTTTGTGTTAGCTCAAGGTTATGTGGAGATTCTGTTATGCAAAAGTGGAAGGTATTCTTGTGATTTAAGTGCTTTTGAAAAAATTATGTTAATTAATAGCAATTTAGTGGTTCGGGCCTTTGCATTCTACATTGTGCTCTAGTAAAGTTGTCTAAAGACTTTGGCACATCACCTGTAGTGTAAATTTTACATTCTTGCAATCTCCCTTACCTTTTACTTCACCCACTAAACGAAGAGCCGGCTTTGGTAAAATCCCAGAGGTCACTTACCTAGCGCACAACATCCCCTATTAGCTAAGTTTCCCATAAGACTGCTACTACATGCAAAATACTGTGTCAATATTTTAGACTTACCTTTTCCTTCCTTGTCTCGCTTAGGTTCCTTTTTCTCAGGCCTACCTCTTACAAACAAGGCATCTTGGGATTCCTCTTTAGACTTCCTCCTCATCTCCTCTGATAGGAGAGTAGGAATTATATTGTCCATCTTCGGATCTGCACCACTACCACTGGTAGCAACAATTAAATTTTCCCAAGAATCTGGTAAAGAACAAAGTAACAAAATGAATTTATCTTCATCTTCTAGCTTTACATCTAAAAATTCCAATTGACTCAGAATCAAATTAAAAATATTTAAATGATGTGCAATTGAATCACCATCTTTCATCTTTAAATAATATAAGTGTCTTTTTATATATAGTTTATTAGTAAGGATTTTAGTTTGATAGATATCATCACCTATCCTATTCCACAAATCAAATGTAGTCTTTTCATCTAAAACATTCAAGAGAACAACATCAACAAGACATAATCTTATGGTTCCTCTTACCTTCTTATCAAGATTAGCCCAATCCTCATCTAACATAGATGAAGGTGTCTTTGTCTTATTACCTACAGCTAACCACTGATCTCTCTCTTCAAGGAGATCTTCCATTTTTAATTTCCACATCTCATACCCAGATCCATTGAACCTTTCAATATCTAAACAAGAAGTAGAACCCATTGTAACAAAACTTATTTCCAAAATCAGAAAATAACCAAAATAATAAAAGCTCCCACTAAGCCAATAAATCCTTCAATCTTAAGAGAAAGGAATCCCAATACTCTACCCAACCTCAGTTCTGATACCAATTGTTGAAAATTGAGGAGTTTTCTTAGCTTAATACTTTGTAAAACTTTAATATTGTTGATCTAAATATGTGTTTCCTTTGTTATAGATTCTTTTTGGGTGATTATCTGATTAATCCATTTTACTGTTTGTAGAATGTAGATAGAAGTTGATAGAAGAAGTAGACAGGATATTAGAAAGATTACACAAGAATATACCATGAAGAAACCCTTTCGGGGAAAAAACTCCACCAAGAATTAATCTATTATTCAATCTCTGAAGTAGATTACAATAGCTCCAATTCTTGCTTGAGAATGCCTCTTTTTCCTTCGCCAAAACTTCTTCATAGCCTGCAATAAAACTGATAATAACTATCTTCAAATTTCTTGAGATAAATAGGCTTTGATCGACTTTTTAAAGTCCAAGTGAGTTACAATTATAATTCTCAAGCCCTATCCCTAAAAATTATGCCTATCTCTTGCAAGTAAATTTATGTCGTGAAGAACAATGTCAAATCCTCATCTTCATGCATTTGGTCATCCCAAATTGAAGTGCCAACTCAACCTTTATTCTGTAAATATCTTCAAGGCTTCATCCTCAAAGTAGGCACCCAAAAGAGGGCCCACTTAACTCAGCCTTCTGAAATATCTCAACATGCAAAGGATTTAATTCCAAGAAGCCAACATGGGCGCCCAAGTTGGGTCCAAGTCATTTCTTATTAGCTAAAACATTTCTCAACACCATTCATGCAAGAATGGTCATCCCCTGTTAAATGAAGGTATTCCCTATTATCTGTCATGCAACTCAAGTCATTAGCCATGCATTCCAAGTTAACTGAAGTCAACTAGCATTCAACTAAAACTAACTGAAGATAACTGAACCATAAATGAACTAAACTAAACTAAACTACACTAAATCTCATACACATCACCCCCTATTTTATAGAACCTCAACATGCATAAATCAAAATCCCTATTTTGTAGGATCCTAGGATACATTTTTGAATTGTACTCAATTCACCAAGCAGTTAACTGAACCAAGGTGGATCCCACCTCCCATGTGTGTGCCCATGTGATCCTATTTTGTAGGAGATAACTCCAAGGCATCCCCACATGCTCCTAACACTTATAATTAATTACAAATGCCAATTAACATGATTATCTCATCAAATACTATTCTCTTCCTAATCCTAGTGTTGTTGAACACATTCTAAGGACTTAGGAGATATATGAAATAAATAATGTTTAGGATTGCAATTAAATGGCATCCTATTTCCAACAGTTCATGATCTCCAAAGCCCTATTGGGGTCTTGATCATAGAAATGTATTGCTTCCCCAATGTTAATCTCCTCAATAATCTTGTGATGTGAGGCAATATTGAACACCTCAGCAATAGATTCTTTAGTAAGATTTTCCATGACTCTTCCTTGTGGGCCAATTATAATTCTTGTTCTGGAGTCATAGTGCCTTGCACATTCCAGGACCAACTCCGGACAAAGTTGTGTCGGTGGGAATCCTGCTGCTTCACCAAATCCAGTGTGAGTGATAACCTATGCCAACTGGATGGGTGCATTTCCATACATCCTCTGTTGGAATTCATCATAATCTATGTATCCCATATATGTATCTGCGATCTTTGACCAAGAAGAATCAATCTTGGACTTTTTCCATATTCCCTTGAAGTCATACTTCATCCTTTATGATCTTTTCTTAACCTCCTCCACCAAAGCAACTTTTGTCTTGGATGCCTTATCGAGACTCAGCTCTACCTACATCTGTTAGAAAGGACAAAGATCACCAAGATGGAAACAACAATATAATGCATTATTCCAATTCCATGAATCATCAATGTGAGCAATAATATTTTCATAAAATCAAAATGATAATCATTTAAGTGGCAATGACAACATAAGGCAAGCAATTCATTTTGATAGATCTCAATAACATATGATGCATAAAATTCACTTGAATCAATCAATATCCCATGCAAAGATCCTAGAACCACATTATGCTAGCCTTCTGGTGATTATCATGGAAATTTTGAGACATCATGAAAGAGCTCGAGTAATCCAAGTAGGCTCAGATTCCTTGGCCGGACTAGATCTCGAATAATCCGAGCAAGCTCAGATTCTCCTGAAGTCATAACACTGGTCTCGTTTAGATTTGTGATTACTTAGAATCTTCAATAGATGAGGCTCATATAATCAAACACCTCTAAGCATTAATCATCTCAAAAAAATACCTCAAACTGCCCTCATTCAAAGTTAGATTCAGTTCATGCATTGGGAATTCAAATTCACAAGGCTCAGGTACTTCAAGGTTCCTTGGATTATCTAGGTGAACTAACATTTGGTAATCCAAGGTGGGTCGGAATTACCGAACATAAGATGCGAGCTCGATATTTGCTAAGTGTTCACCTTTTGACCTCGAGTCTTCAGACACACATAAGATTTGGATAATCTAAGGGGGCTCGGATTCTTCGAGCGGATTAGAGCTCAAAAAATCTGAGCTACCTTGGAATTATCGAGTTTTAGCTCATACGTCAAAATTTTCTAAGTGTCAAATCCTCCTACCTTCAAAATGATGAATGAAAATGAATTTATCCTTCAAAAGATTAAATCATGACTAACTTCAGAAGCAATTCAATGACTCGTACAAGAATCCCTAACGCCAATCATCATTCATCAAATTCGCAAGTACAAAACTAGGGTTTTTTGAGTTATCATTCCAAACAGGGAAAAACTCTGAAATCTTGACACCAATCATGAATATGCAATGAAACCTAAGAATGTTCAACTAATATTATTCATTGAATGCATTTGAATTGAAGCCCTATTTTAACCTTTAGGAATAAAACACTTCAAAGAACGAAAAAACCCTAGGTGGTGGAACAAAACCAAAAGTCAAAACTCGACAAATGACCTACCATTCAAAGAATCACCAATAAAGCATGAAATAAATCAAAACCACTCGAGAAAAAACCAAGAGCATACCTTGGAATTACGTACAGCAAAGAAGATACAATGGCAAGCCGACAATGGATGATCTTGAATCCTAGAATGATCACACAAAGAGAAAGAATCCTCACTTCAGGATGAATCAGAGGCTGGATTGAAGCAACCTTTCTCAGCTTGAAATTTACACAAATGCAAAATGAGAAAATGAATCCAAACCTCTCATTATATATTCAAATTAACCCCTAAAACTCATTAGTGCAAGCAATAAATGCTCACCCACATGTTTGGAGAAGTTCAAAAATCTGATGAGAGCTCAGACTCAGTAATCTGAGGTAGCTCGAATTACCCGATTGGATTAAGGTTCGGGTAATCTGACGTACCTCGAAATTACTGAACCTATCCAGTACTTAGTCAATTTTTCCCTCAATTCCAAAATTTTGAGTGTTGATCAATTTCCCAAGAGAAAATACATCATTCAAATGTTGCAAAAGGCATCTCAAATGCAGATTTATCATTGAGCATATGAGTGAAACAAAACCAAACCTGAGAGAATTATCTCTTAAGGGGATAAATTCAAGACCCTACGACAATAAAAAAAAGGAAAAGCATGAAAAGAGGGTCCCTACTTCTAATGGGGCGGGTGTGCAAAAAATGCACAACAAATGGTGACTCCATTGGGGAAATGCTCCAAATAATTTTGATGACAAATCGGAATCAAGAACCCAAAATCTTGGGTTTTACTCCTCGCATCAGGTCAACCATTGATAGAGTTTTAAAGTCTACATATAGGCAGATCTTTCCTATGCCAAAGTCCAAGTGTGTGTGAATGTATTCATTTCCCTCCCTCAGTCACCTCAAGGTGACCAAGGTCAATCTAGTCAAGCTACATAAAGATTCTAACTCCAAAAGCAACCTAGATAGAGCCTCACTACTAGTCAAACATCCATAGCCTTGACGAGGTTATCGCTTTGGTTCTCTCGAACATAGCTCTATTGCTAGTCGGGCATCCATAGCCCCCATAGAGATATTTGGATGCCCCTGATAAGGTGAATATTCACTTTTGATTTCTAATATTCCCCTTTTCCTTTTATTTTGATATTATTTTAAGATCATTTAAACTTTCCTTTTCAACTTGTAAGCAATGAAGCTCACACTTAGGGTTGAGAACCACAATGGCACTGAAGCAGAAATAGGATTTTTCACTTGACCAAACTTCACAAGGAACCTTCAACAACCCAAGGACTCTTAAGATATGTATATAAGTGTAATACTAAAGCACATTCCAGAACTAACTTGATCCAAAGACTCATCTACTTATTTTGGAAGGATGATCAGAGTTTGTAAGAGAAATACTTAGAACAATCCTTGAGAACACAATAATTTCCATGCAAGTGCAACATGCCCAAAAGATAATAGGGGAACCCAAAACTAAAAGCAAAAAATAGAAGAAAACCCAAACCAAGGCAAAGTAGACCAAAATCAAGAGACTTATCCCTTAAGGGGATAAAGCCAGGACCCAAAAGTAGAAAACAAACAAACAAATCAAAGAAAAAGAACTCGAAACCGAAATCCAACCAAAAGAAAACAACCACTAAACTAACTATGTACAAGGAAGAGCTACAAACAGCTCACACCAGGAAGTAATTCTTCAAATACTACCCATTGATAGGAAATGGGACATCCTCTCCAGTGAGAGTTTTCAAGCGAAAAGTATTATCCCCTAATATCTCTGCAATCTGGAGGGGACCAAGCCAAATCTTATCAAATTTTCCATGTCCTCCCTTCTTATCATGTGCCTTGTCCCAATACAGGACCAGATCAGAGATTCTGAATGCTTTTAATTAGGCCTTTTGATCAAACCATCTCTTAACGACACCCTAATGTTTAGCAAAGTTCTCTAATGCTCCATCTCTCTTTTCTTCAAGGTGTAAAAGCTCATCTAGACGATCCTCACGCTTATCCTCTTCATCATAATAATCGTTAATGAACTGCAAGGTGCGGATCTTCAGCTGGATTGGAAACACTAGTTCCAGACCATACACAAGATGATAAGGATAAGTTACTAGAGAGGCCTTATGTCTAGTACGATCTGCCCAAAGAGAAAACCTGAGTTAGGTATGCCAATCTTTGGGGTTCCTCTCTAACAATTTATGGATGACTGCCAAAATTTTTTTGTTTGTGGACTCAACCAAACTGTTTCCTTGCGGGTAGTAATTAGAAGCAAACTTGAAAATGATACCATGATCAAACATCTAGCCAAAAAACTTAAGGGAGGAAAATGTAGGACCATTATCACAAACTAAAGCAAATGGGCAACCAAAATGATTGATAATACCTGATTCTAGAAAATTGATTACGACCTCAGAAGTGCATTATTTATAGGCAAGAGCTTCAGTCCATCTAGTAAATTAATCAGTTACGGTGAGAATGTACATGTGGCTCGTTGAGGAAGGTGGGTTGATTGGACCAATGAAGTCCAATCCCCATTGTGCTAATGGTTTTACCTCAATTACCGGTTGGAGTAGAAGTGTTGCATGCTTCTCCTTGTTTGTTGTAGTTTGTCATGCATGATAGGTTCTCACGTGATGGTGTGTATCCTTAAATAGATTTGGAAAATAATATCTTGCCCTTAAGATTTGGTTTGTAGTAGCTAGTCCCAAACCATGGCCTGTACCATACTTGTCCTAAAATTGTGTCATCACTCGAGTAGCATCCTCCTTTCCAAGATAGTGAAGATAAATTCCCTCATGATTCTTCTTATATAGGATAGCCCCTTTCAACATATAGCTATCACTCTTCAAGCACAAAACCCTGCTTTGCATTGTGTTGAGATGATCAGGACACCTTTGATTCAACAAATAATACACAATGTCGGCATACCATTCATCTGGAGAGACATCCTCTAGGTGGTATTGTTGGAATATAATATCAAGACCGATCTCAACCATAGTCTTGGTCAATCCTTTCCCTCTCACAAGTTTCATGGGTTGTATTTAAATTTCATACTCCTACAGCATCATGACCCATTTTGCTCTCCATTCTCCAAGCTCATTTTGCATCAACAGAAGCTTAACTTTAGGATCAGGCACTATTTCATAGACCTTATTTCTCAGGATGTAGTGTCTAAACTTCTTCACACACCTGACCAAAGCATAAGCTTGATTTTCTACACTAGGATATCTCAATTATGCATCATTTAATGGAGCACTCATGAAGGCTATAGGATGCTCGCCTCCTTGGTAAATTTTTTGAGTTAGCATACTAGAACAAGAATGATCGGATGCAAATGAATATATGTAGAAAGGCTTGGAATAATCAGGACTCACCAATATTGGGGCTTTAGCTATTGCCCTCTTTATTTCTACAAAATCCTCCTTTGCTTCAGCACTCCATTCAAATTTTGCATCCTGCTTCAACATGGCATTCAAAGGTTTAACTATTTCTACAAAGCCAGTAATAAACTTCCTAGGAAAGTTAATTTTTCAAAGAAGGACTTCATCTCCTTTTTACTGATGGGGGGTTGTATCTTCAGTATAACCTCTATTCATTCTAGACCAATATATATTCCTTCTTTTGTGATGACATGTCCCAATAATTTCCCCTTAGTGACTCCAAAGATGCATTTCTTAGGATTCAGTGAAATACCAAATTCTCTGCATCTTTGAAATACTCTACATAGGTTTGTAATATGATCCCCTTGTTTCTTGGAAAAGATAGTTAAATCATCCATATAGATAATGATGCACTTACCGATGATATCTTTGAAGGCTATGTCCATGGCCCTCTAAAAGGGTTCCCCTGCATTGATTAACCCAAAAGGAATTCTCCTATAAGCAAAGGTGCCCCACTTCGTTGTGAAAGTAGTTTTATGTCTATCTTCATACTGTACCATAACCTGGTTATATCTTGAGTATCCATCAAGTAAATACATCATCTGGGATCCGTTAACAATTTTCAATACTTCATCTAGTGATGGGGTGGGATAATTATCCTCTTTTGATGCCTGATTAAGATTTTTGAAATCGACACAAAGTCTGATTTCTCTATTCTTTTTCCTAACTAGAACCAGATTGGCAACCCAAGTAGAATGTCTAACTAGAAATATGATGTGGGCAGACAATAGATTTTGTACCTCTTTCTATATAATTGGTTCCAGCAAAGCATTCATCATTCTTTGTCTCTTTCTGAAAGGCTTAGCACCTAGTTTGAGAGGAATAGTGTGTGTAATGATCGAAGTATCATACATCTTCAAGTCCTCATAACTCCAGGCTATAACATCTTGGTATGTAAGAAGCACATCTATTATTCCTTTCTTTTCTTTTGGATAACACACCTTTCCAATGAAAACGTTCTTAACATTGTCTTGAGTTCCCATATTATACATATCACATTGACTGCTAATAGACTCCCTCTTAGCTTGTTGTTCCTGATCCTTTATTTTGTCCAGATAAAAGATCCTTTTCAATTGTACCATCCCTCTTGGAATGGTGTTAGCTTTTAGGTTAATGAATCCTTCCAAGTCCATTTCTACTTCCTGAGGCTCTACTTCATCAATTATCTAAGCAGTGAAAACATCAGAGCTTGTGATAAAATCTAGAATGTGCTTATCATCCTCAAACACCTAAAAATTGGTTACAGTATTAGGAACCGAGGGGAACTGGTGTAAGCTCCACAATAAAATTCTTCAATCCTGAAAGTGATAAGGGTTGCAAAGTGTCAGCAGCCTATGCTAGGGCATCTGCAATTTGGTTCTTACTCCTAGGTATCAACTAAATGTTGAAAGCATCGAACCCTTCAATTAAATCCCATACTCTATGCCTATAATTGGTCATCCTTATATCATGATAGGAATATTGTTTCCTTACTTTCCTAACCACCAACTCAGAATCTCCAAAAACTTGTAGAATTTTGACATTCTTTATTAGTTCCATCAGCAATCCATGAATTAAGACTTCATACTCAACAACTTTATTAGTGCAATGGAACTAAAGTCTATGAGCAACGAAGAAAGTTTTACCTTTAGGACTGATTAGCTCAAAACCAGCTCTAGCTCCTTGTTTTGACTTTGATCCATCAAATCTAAGCATCCAACAGCCAAAAGCAGCTGACATCTTTGATTTATCCTCATTACTTTGGCTACTGATAGGATACTCTTCCTGCATTTGCCTTTTACCTTTAAGGTCATCTTGAATGCTCTGCACAATAATCCTAACAATTGGAGGTGGATTAATGCAACTCTTTATTTTCTCCACTATTATTTGGCACAAACAAAATTCTAACTCAAGATGGGATGCGTTATGAACCTTGCACCAATTTGGAAGAAGCAACTCTTCAAAATTCATATTCCTAAGAAGCTGAATTTGATATTCTATGCACTTTTGAATGAACTCCTGGAAGTTGTCTAACAAGCTTAATTGACTATCCTCTTGGTCTTCACCCTCTTCTATTGATTCTATCAGTTCTCCAGTACCACTAGACTCCTGAGTGAGCTCCTTAGGTACACTATGCAAAATAAAAATTTCATCCATGTCTAGTTCCGGAGGAGGGGCTACCAATACATAATTCCCCAAACCGACTTCTGATACTAATACCTCATTTGAAGTATTCTGATATTCAGTGATCACATACTTCATCCTTGGTTCCCTTTCAATCCTGATATGATTTGGCACTCCTTTCTAGGGAAGCTACATGTGAGAATGATTAATTGACACATATCCATTCAATGAATTAGTAAAATCTCTACCTAATATCAGACCATATGTATTAGGAATATATGCCACTTGAATATTAATAACCTGTTGAATCCTAGGGTATGATGCAACTTGCATGGGAATCATATTCAATTCTCCCACCACATTCACCTATGTCTTATCCAGCTGAGCAACTTTATGTTGAGAAGCAATAGGTGTAATCCCTAAATCTTGACAAATGGTAAAAGGCATGACATTTGTGGAGGCTCCCAAATCTCAGAGACAGTTGTGCAAGTGTTTCCCAAAGATGCGAATAAAAATCATAAAAGGAGGATTTTTTGTCCTTTCTTGAAATAAACTCATAGGAGTATCAACCTGTGTGACTTGGCCTTTATCTTTTTCCTTCCCTTTGTCCTTAGATTGTCCCTGACTTTGGTATCTTGGTGGTTGTGAGCTAGAATTCTTCACAACTGCCTCACTAGCTACCCTATCTTGGGGGACTTCTTTGGCTTTAAAAGTTCCTAAGACAAAATTTCTAATAGCGGGAACCCTTAATAATTCAAAATTTGTAAGGCTTACCTTCATTTTCTTAAGTTCCTCAGCTACATACTCGCCCAACTATTTCATGCTCCATATCAGTAAGGGTTTCCTTAACATGGTCCATCTACATTTCCTTCCCTGCATCAACATTTCTTCATTTTGATGGATCAGATTGTCCTCCTTTTGAAAAATATTGGGTTGGTACATGAGGATAATATTGGTTTTTACTTGCATGAGGATCAAGCAGTGTAGTAAAATTATTTAGATGGATTGAAGTATTAAATGGACCTCCAACCTATGGACTTCTATTTGGATTGTTCCTTAGATCATACCTTCTTGTAAGCTGCTAGAACATCTGAAATTCTTCAACGCCCATTTCTTCTTTGTCCAAAGGACCATTATCATTTTCAATACCTTCTTGAAATAACTATGAAATTTCATCTCCATTGCATACTTTCTCTACCTTGTCATCTGATTTACTTAATTCTTGCTCTAGTCTGTTCTCTTCACTCCATGGGAAAGGAGCATGATTCAACACCAAGACTAGAGAATCATAAGGGATAGAAGGTACCAATTCTTGGTTACTGGAATTATTTTCAACCTCATACTGAAAGATGGATACAATAGTCTAGAACTCAGGGCAATCCAACTCAAAATTTTTATTGGTCTTGTGAAGTCTACACCATCCTCACAATGTTGCCTCCCCTAAATATACACCACTTGAAGATTTCTCTTGATTAGCGGGTTGATCTAATGGAGTGGGAACACCTCCATTATTAGGTCCTGTATTCCATGTTTTGTTTTTCCTTTGGGGTTGTCTTTTGTTGAATCCTTTTCCACTTATCTGTCCTCTATCAAAGTTTTACCCAGATGGCTATCCTTGATCAAATTTTTGTCCATACCCTTGTGCATAATCCCTATTTTCCCTGTTGTAGTTGGTCTACATATTCCTCTGAGTAGACTAAAGTTGACTATTCTAATTCCTTAGATAAGTTACTTCCATATTCAACTTCTTAACTTGTTCAGCCAGTTCATCCAACCTCTCTTTGTCAGGATTACTATACGGTACAAAACCCACATGTCTTGGATTGCTCTGATGAAATCCTGGTGGTACTCCTGAGCTCGAGGATTGGTTCAATACTTTAGAATTTTTTAGATAAGATGGGAAATTGGCTTTTTTTTGTGAATTAAGGGGATGATTGAAATTTTGTTGAGGATAACCAATCATTAGTGGGACCTGATTTAGTGGGGGACCTGGGTGTGGGACTAAAGGTAACTATGGTAAAGGATTCATGATGGGTGTATGATTGATCAAGGCCTAATTATGTGCTTGCACTTTTCCTAGGTGGACAACAGGTCCTAAAGATGGAAGGGGTCCTGACAAATGTTTCCTCAAATCTGTACTAACCTTAACCGTCTCGGTGTAAGCACCAAGTAAAGAATTGGGAGGATTTGGTCTCCATTTAAGGAAGGTGGTTGTAAGGTTGTCAAGAGCTTCATAATAAACTTCCAAGGTAGTAGCATCATCTACAACATAGAGTGTCTGGAGTCTAGTATATGCACAGAAAAATCTATTATTAAATGACCCTATGGGTTCATTGACCTCCCTCTTAACCTTAGTAAATTGAAGATACAACTCATTGGAACTAATGGGAATTTTGAACTTCTATAGAAAAGAATTTTCCAATTCAGTCCAATTGTGGATTGACCCAGTAGGAAAATGGTTATACCAATAAAAGGAATCCTCTCCTAAGGAATATAGGAAAATCCTACATGGAACATCTTCATGATTGATAACCCTATCCCTAAGACAAGTCTGGAAAATCTGAATGTGCTCCTCAACTGTTCTGTTAGGATCATTGGTGTAAAACTTAGAGCATAAATGCTCAAGGTTCTTTGGCATGACATTGTAGTTATTAAAGGATAGGGGTGAGGGGTTGTTTTCCAAGAAATTCATTGGTGGTGATGGATGTGGTTGTGGTTGATTAACAGCTGGTTGGGGCTGTTGGATTGGAATGTCCTTAGACTCAGATGACAAAGAACTGGATGAAGGTGAAGATGATGGAGAGGATGGAAAAGGTGGAGCAAATGATGATTATCCCCTTCTTCTGGTCCTTCTTGACTTGTTAGGGGCTTGTAACTCCTAAAAATCTTCATCCCCTGGTGTAGACTTGGTTCTTCTTTGAAATCTTTAAGGAGAAATTGCAGATATAAAACAATCTAGCTTGCTTATTTAGGCCCTCCTTCTAGCGCCAATCTATTCATGGTTTTTTCTGCACAGTAACAACTCAGATAGAATATAATATCCTATCTCTCTTGAAAGGTAAATATCTATCAGCAAGCCTCAAGAGATAACCCCAAGGTCTCTAATGTCAGGTCTTGACAATTAAAACAACCCAGTGATAATGTGAAAATGTTGGTAATCACAAAGGGACCTTACAAAAAAAATGTCGGAGTCTTCAGACACATCAGATCTTACAATATATTGATGCTTTAAATCCTAAAGTTAACCCAGATTTCAAAGAAATAGCAAAAGAAAGGGTTGAGAGAGATTTTTTTTTTTAAGTAAACTAAACCTAAGATCAACAATGTAGATGATTAAACACCCAAAGTGGACCAATCCTTCAAAACTAATTCCTGCTAAACCTAGAATAAACCTGCAATCTCACAAAAATAGTGCAATCTTCTAAGGAATTAAATATTTTTAGATTATGAATCATTCACCCAAATAATCCTTATTCAACAATTGAAATCAATAAATACCTGCAATTGAACTTATCACATAAATTCAAGGCCCAAGCTAACTTTACACAACAACTTACAATCAACAAGCTACTAAAAGTATGGACCAAGGATTGCTCAAACACTTCAAATATTAAACCATAAACACCATTGCATCACATTTAAATCTAAAATCTAAGATGCAACTAATAATCTCAAATCAATCTTAAAGATTTGGAACAACAAGAACCATGCAAAGTGAAACAACACAAGAAAGAGCACCAAAGAACAATGCCTACTTATATTGAATCAACCAAGTTTGCAACAATTCAAGTATTCTCAATGTTTTAGCACTTTCTCTTAGAAAATGCTAACTCCTATCTCAATTTTAGCTCTGGAAACTATGTCTAACCAATTCTAACCCCTCCAAATGAAGCTAGAGCCTCAATTTATAGAAAAAAAACAGTAGGTCAGCCCAAAATCAAGGTTTACATGTTGAGGTCGGCACATTAGGTCGGCCTAGAGAGTTTTTGAATAATAGAATTATATTAAATGCTTAAAAAGACATCATCTAGGTCAGCCTAGACTCTTCCAAAATATTTCTTTTATGGCACAAAATTTGAGGTCGCCCACCAATTGTATTGTCACATGATTGGCACAAACTCTTAGGTGGTTGCAAGCTGGCTATTTTCTCCCCCTTTGTTGGTTTGAAACTTATTGGACAACTCTTCGACTTTCTCCAAAATATCCTCATATCAGTTGGATCTGGAACTGGATAAATTTAACCCTTCTCTTATGATTTTTATATTCTTCTAAATATTGGGGCATCACCTTATTCCATTCAGCCTGTGACTCCTGATATTTATCCAGTTTCAAAATATAGATTGTTGCATCTTCTAAATTGTCCTTAATGATGGGAGCAGTATCAGAAGCAACATGAATTTCATGCCACCATGACTGTAACCTATTAACATTCATGTTCTTTTGTCCAAATTTCCTCCCAGTCATGATCTCCAGAAAACTGATACAACTATCTTATATTTCTTTCATTTTTCCTTGCAGCTTAGTGATTTTCTTCAAAACCTTGGAAAGGAGTTCTTTCCTATAGTTCCAAACCTCTATCCACTCTTTCACCTTACCAATTTCATTTGAGAAGAAGATATTCATTTTGGACAACTCATCCCTAGGAACCTTCGGTATTTTCTTCAACTCATCAGCAATTGATTCATCAATCATTTTGCAATATGCAGCAAATTGGAAGGTGTATTCAAGGAATTCAGCAGCCTTGGAATAAATTCCAAAGATCTCCTCAATTGATTCATCACCCCTTTTCCTAACCTCCTCCAGCCATTCATGGGTGTTGTGAGTAGTGGATTTCAATCTTTCATTCTCTGAAACTGCCTCTTTGGGTAGCAATCCCTCAGGCATAGTACCTTCACTCCCACCAATTTGTAGAGGCTTCATAAGATATTGGACATATTTATAAACATCACTTAGTTTCTTCTACAACTTTTCATTTTCCTGAGTTTCATTGTCCAATCTCCTAAGAATAGCTTGAGAAGATTCCTGAAATTCTTCTTTTTCTTGTTCCCTGGTGGTTGGCCCTAAATTAATAGTTTGCACTTTGTAATTTGAAGGCCTAACCAGATCCTTGAACTTTTCACATGCAGGCACCCACAACATGAATAGCTCTGTTATTAGATTCATCTCTCAAAATTTAGATAGTCTTGGCTCTTTTCCTCTGCTTAGGTTGCCCCCACTATTCTAGCAGTTTATCCCAACTAGTAGTTTCCTCTTGTAGAATTATTGGCTTCTTGCTAAGCCTTTTATCTAGCCATTAAGGGACAATGGATTGTTTTTCATGTACCTCCTTATTTGGAATGTTAACCACATTCTCCCCAACATCCTGTTCTGTTTCTGGTTGGTCTTTTTGGTCATCTTTGTCCTGGTGAGGACCGTCAACAACTTCCTCCCTATTCTCTTCTTCCTCTAAATGATCTTCTAATTCCTCAATTACCACCTTCTCTAGAGACTTAGGTGGCCTTTCTTGCACCACTTCATACTCCACATTCTTTCTCTCTTCTCTGGAGGTAGATTGGTTCATATCCTTCATGAATTTCCTCCATTATCCACTATCAGGAGTAGAAATTTCTTCGCCTTTAGCTTCATGATGTCTAGGATCATTGGATATGTTTCCTTCCTCGAGAGATGCTCCCTTTGAAATTTTTACATGAGGATAAAAAGGAGGAGAATTATTTCCTATAGTTTCCCTCTCCTCGACATCATCAGTAGGTGCCTCATCATTCTACACCTTTTCTTCTACAGTTCTCATTTCTTTTATAGGAGGGTCCTTGTGTTTAGGAGAGCTTCTCCTGACATAAACTTGGGGCTTTTCCTCAAAACTCTCCACATCAAAAAACTTTTCCAAAGAAGGGGCTTTAGTGGTGTCCTCACCCTTCCTTTCCTTGGCACCCTTCTTTCTTTATGTGACCAACTTTCTCTTCTTAGTTGATTCTAAGGTCTCCCCTCCTTCAATTGTAACACCAGCTCTTGGAGCCTTCTTTTCCTTGGGAGATAGCTTCTCAGTAGGCTTGGTTTGTGCATGGATCTTATTTCTTCTTTATCTTGAGGGGGCTACCCTCCTCTTGATTATCCTCATTTTGGGGCTCAACAGTGTCATCCTTTTCAATATCTACCTCCTCTTCAGATTGGGATTCTAGATCCCCCATCAAGTCATAGGTGAGCTTGGTCCCATTAGCCTATAGCTCCAATACTTTGTGCTTCACCCATAGCCTTGAGTACTTCTTGACTAGTTCAATAACTTGATCCAGGTCTGTTATATCCTCCTCTGACCAATTGATCGGAGGTAAGGTCCTGTTCTTGTATGGCTCAAAATCATGGTATTGGAGTAGGTCTACATCATCCTCTTGCACTTGATCAGGCACCTCTACAATTCTGTACAATCTAATTGATTTCAGGGGCAACCTAGAGAATATTCTCCTTATTGCTTCAAACTCATCTCGACAGTTGGCCCAGTAATCTTCAATGTGATCCTTGTGCCTGAATGTTCAATCTGCCTGCTTCATAGCCCTACCATATGGATCAAACCTACTTCTTTTGTATGGGAATATAGATCAAATTGTGCCATCTTCTTTTCTTAATGATAGGCACTCTGAAGAGAAGGGCATGCCTCCAAAGTTCCAATTCTCAAGGGAAACTCATCTCCTAGCCCTTTCTTTTGCATCCCCTATTGTAGGATGTCCTCAAAGTCCACCATTTGTCTTGTTACTTTTAGCATCAGGAGCTTATTGGTCAGATACCTTAGCAATTTGAGTGGAACAAAAGGGGATCCTTGTATCCGGATGTATGTGAATCTCTAGAATTGAATGAACCATTGACCATATCGTTTGATAAAATCCATGGACTCAGAGGAAATCTTGATGTGAAGAGCATCTTGCAAGAGCCTAGGAATATACATGAAGAATATGTCATTGGCTAGTTTGTAGTTGCTTGTTTTGTGTTGCAATTGTGCGTATATGTCCCATATTCTATCTTTCCCAACTGTCCCTTTGCAACTAAGACCCCTATACTTAGTCTTGTGTGCCAACATATAGACAAGATATGAAGTCGTAGTAAATCTATTGGTTTCATGCACACTTCTCAACTCAGCATCCAAGTTGTTGCGTATGATTCTAGCCCAATGATAATGCTTGTTACCCACTATCTGTGTGATGGGGTGAAACATCCATGTATTGAAGATATGGGCCTCTTCAGCTCCCATGACCCTACCCAAAAGAGTTATAATATCATGATATTCCTACTTGAAATCACTTTTGTGCAACTATTTAGGAAACTTTGAATAGTGGGGCTTAGGCTTCAATATCCAAGAGTTTTTCATGATCTCCAAAGCCCTATTGGGGTCTTGATCATAGAAATTTATTTCTTCCCCAACGTTAATCTCTTCAATAAGCTTATGATGTGAGGCAATATTTAACACCTCTGCAATAGATTCTTTGGTAAGATTTTCCATGACTCTTCCTTGTGGGCCAATTATGATTCTTGTTTTGGAGTCATAGTAACTTGCACATTCCAGGACCAACTCCAGACAAAGTTGTGTTGGTGGGAATCCTGGTGCTTGAGCCAATCCAGTGTGAGTGATAACCTATGCCAACTGGGTGGGTGCATTTCCATATATCCTCTGCTGGAAGTCATCATAATCTATGTGTCACATATTTGTATCTGTGATCTTTGAACAGGCATAACCAATCTTGGACTCCGACCATATGCCCTTGAAGTCATACTTCATCCTTTCTGATTTTTTCTTAACCTCCTCTTGCACCAAAGCATCTTTTGTCTTGGATGCCTTGTCAGGACTCAGCTCTGCCTACATCTATTAAAAAGAACCAAGATCACCAAGATGGAAACAACAATATAATGCATTATTCCAATTCCATGAAGCATCAATGTGAGAAATAATATTGTCATAAAATCAAAATGATAATCATTTAAGTCATAATGACAACATAAGGAAAGCAATTCATTTTAATAGATCTCATTAAGATATGATGCATAAAATTCACTTGAACCGATCAATATCCCATGCAAAGATCCTAGAACCTCATTATGCTAGCCTTCTGGTGATTATCATTAAAATTTTGAGACATCATGAAAGAGCTCAGGTAATCCGAGCAGGCTCGGATTCCCCAACTAGACTAGATCTCGAATAATCCGAGCAAGCTTAGATTCTCTGGAAGTCATAACACTAGTCTCATTTAGATTTGTGATTACTTAGAATCTTCAATAGATGAGGCTCATACAATAAAACACCTCCAAGCATTAATCATCTCAAAAACATACCTCAAACTACCCTCATTCAAAGTCCGATTCACTTCATGCATTGGGAATTCAAATTCACAAGGCTCGGGTACTTCAAGGTTCCTCAAATTACCCGAGTGAACTAACATTTGGGTAATCCAAGGTGGGTCGGAATTACTAAACATAAGATGTGAGCTCGATATTTTTTAAGTGTTCACCTTTCGACCTCGGGTCTTCAGACACACATAAGATTTGGATTCTCCGAGTGGATTAGAGCTCGAAAAATCTGAGCTACCTCAAAATTATTGAGTTTTAGCTCAGACGTTTAAATTTTCTAAGTGTCAAATCCTCCTACCTTCAAAATGATGAATGAAAATGAATTTATCCCTCTAAAGATTAAATCATGACTAACTTTAGAATCAATTCAATGACTCATATAAGAATCCCTAATGCCAATCATCATTCATCAAATTCACAAGCAAAAAACTACAGTTTTTCGAGTTATCATTCCAAACAGGGAAAAACTCTAAAATCTTGACACCAATCACGAATATGGAATGCAACCTTAGAATTTTCAACTAATCTTATTCATCGAATGTATTTGAATTGAATCCCTATTTTAACCTTTAGGAATAAAACTCTTGAAAGAACAGAAAAACCCTAGGTGGGGGGAGCAAAACCAAAAGTCAAAACTCGACAAACGACCCACCATTCAAAGAATCTCCAATAAAGCACGAAATAAATAAAAAACACTCAAGAAACACCCAAGAGCATACCTTGAAATGATGCACAAAAAAAAAGATGCAATGGCAAGCTGACAATGGATGCTCTTGAATCCCAGAACGATCATGCAAAGAGAAAGAATCCTTACTTCAGGATGAATCAGAGGCTAGATTGAAGCAACCTTTCTCAGCTTGAAATTTACACGAATGAAAAATGAGCAAATGACTCCAAACCTCTCATTATATATCCAAATTAACCCCTAAAACTCATTAGTGTGAGCAATAAATGCTCATGCACGCATCCGTAGAAGTTTGGAAATTCAATGAGAGCTCAGACTCGGGTAGTCCGAGGTAGCTTGGATTACTCAACCCGATTAAGGTTCGGGTAATCCGAGGTACCTCAGAATTACCGAACCTGGCCAGTACTTAGTCAATTTTTCCCTCAATTCCAAAATTTTGAGTGTGGATCCATTTCCCAAGAGCAAAGCCATCATTCAAATGTTGCAAAAGGCATCTCAAATGTAGATTTATCATTGAGCACATGGGTGAAACAAAACCAAAACTGAGAGACTTATCCCTTAAGGGGATAAAGTTAGGACTCTATGACAAAAAAAAAGAAGGCAAAGAAATAAAAGAGGGTCCCTACTTCTAGCGGGGCGGGTGTGCGAAAAATGAACAACACAACCTTTTGACGCTTGAATCTCTAGTGCTTGTAAGTTTTTAGTATGAGGGTTAGGAGACCGTTCAATGTCTATACTTGATTTATCTAAGAATTCCACATGACCTCTTAATTTATGGATTATATCCATACATATTGAACATGTGAATTTGGAGTGTACATCCTCATGAACCCTACACCAATTTGGAAACAACAAATCTACATTTTCCCCAAGACTCAATTGATATTTCATGAATTTTGATATGAAATCTATGAATTCTTCAAATATTCCTCTTTCATCGTCTAAAGAAGATTCATTATCTAATTCCACACATACTTTAGTACCATATACTTCTGAAAAATATATTATCCCTTTCAAAGACAAATCCAACCTTGTTAAAAAAGGTTAAATAATCAATTTCATCATGTTGGGTGATATCATGTACCCTACACTTTCTTGATAGAGAAAAATGAGATAAATTTTGAGGATATATTTGTACATTTAAACCTTCCTAAAAGAGGGGAATGCCAACTTGAAAAATCACTTCACAATTAGACTCATTCAACCATTGATTGTTTGTTTAAGTTCCAAAATTTCCTTTTAAAAAAAAATAAAAATCAACATATAAGAGATCAAACATATCTCAAATTAAAAAATTGAAAATTCATTACAACTCTTGTTCATTTAATCCCTCTTATCCACAATTTGTTGATGAGTGTTTTCGTACACAACTTAGATAAAATACCAAATACTTTATCTCTCTTGAAAGGAATCAAATCCCAACAAATTAGAAAATGACTACCCCAAGGCTTCAAATGTCAGGCCTTGACTTTGCAAGATAACTTAGTAGTTCAATATATTTTTATTTCAACAAAGGGGCCTTATATTTACAAACCAAAAATATAATGAGGGATTTGATATTATTTTCTATAAAGTATGAAAACGTTGAGTATTTTCTAGATTTGAGATTGAAAATTATTCTCATTTAATTTAGTAGCAAAATGATTATTTTCCTAACTAATTTTGATGTTTAAAAATGAAATTCAAAAGATATGTGAGATAGAAGGGTTTAGAAATCCTAAGGACAATCACAATGAAAATTCAATGCTTAAAATAGACACATCCCACATATAAACCAATTTCTTCTTAATTAGAGGGACTCATAGCACTACAAAAACAATGCAATCTTCAAAGGAAATAAAGATTTTTAAATTATAAAAAATCATCAAACACCTAGATTTGGTGTAGCTTAATTAAGTCTTCATAATCAAACTAAATTCAAAATATGTTTAGACTAACCATAAAAACTAACTTACAATCAAAAAATCACAAATGGTATGAACTATAGATCCCTCAAATATCAAAGAATTTCAACATTACTGCACCTGAAATTTATCTAATATTGAAAAAGAACCATGCAAACTATTTGAAACAATAAATGATAAAAATCATCAATGATTCTACTTGTATTAATTTCAAAATAACCAAGTTCAACAATTCCTGATCCAATCTAGACTAAAATTTACTAGAAAAAATAATTGACTTTTGTAGAAAAGGTAGGTAAACTTAGTATACAATGAAGAGTTTGGATTAATCTAACACCAAAGTTATGGATTACATTGGAATTTAATTCCTAAAGAAACATTAAATATCATGCATCTATCTCCAACTAATTTATGTTATACTTTTGTCTTTATGGAAAAAGAAAAATTACCTCCTTCCCGACTCCTTATAAAGATAAAACATGACTTAAATATTGTGGGCATAAAAAATAAATAAATTTGGGCACAATTCCCAAAGGTGAGATAATATGGCAAGACATCTTCCTTGAAATTGATGAAAACGACATGTTTTCCAAAGAAAATACTCTAAATGCAAGCCTCTTGAGATGATCTACTTCATAGACATTATAACTTACATGAAAATACCTAATAAATAATCTTATAAAACATTTATCATTCATGAGATAATCATTGTGAGAAATTAGCTCACTACACGATATCAACATTTAGAACCACTTGAATGCACTAACGTAGAAATTTATATAAAATAATTCATGCATAATCATCACTATTGTGATCCTTTCAATTCTAACATGATGCAAGAGATTTATGTGCTACCGAATCTAATCTTAGGCTTAACCAATTTATGTAGGAATTTCATCCTAAACAAGATACATGCAATTGCACCCCATTAGGATTAAAGTTATTCCATCAAAATTTTGTTCATACAATAATTTTCAACCTTTTGTAGAAATTTAAGGGAATACAAGATATTGTGGAAGTTTAGTGTTTTAATGGACCTTTGTAGAAAAATAGAGGGTTATTGGACCTTTATAAAAAAAAAAATACACTATGAGTCTTGTGGGTCATGAGGTTTAAAGTGAAATTTTGTGCGTATTTCACATGTTACTGATTTTGTAGGAATTTAAACTATAAGTGAACTTTTGTGGGGATTTCACTTGGTACTGACTTTGCATGAATTTGAATTGCAAGTGAACTTTGTGGTGAAGTAGGTTTAAACTAAATTTGTGGGGATTCCTCAAGGTTCTAGATAAATCATACTTATAGGATATAATTCTACCACAGTCAATGGAGTAAATAATTTATAGAGACTTTAGGTGTGGAAATTCCTAGCTTCGGTGAACATTTTGATATAGTAAAGGTCATGTGGATGCGAAACAATAAAGGATGAATGCGAGAAACTTAAGGATAATATGGAAATATGAAGATCTTCAAGATATATCTCAAATGTGATGAAAGTCCTACAAAAGGGAAATAATATTGAAGGTAACTCAAAGACATAAGGAAGTGAGGTGGGTTGGCAAAGGAGAAAAAGATGTATCAATATCCTAACCATACTCTTGAAAATTCCAAAAAAAACTTATAGCACGTGATCTAAACATTAATGGTGCTCACAAAGGTTGAATATGAAGGGGAAATTTGGTGGATCCCAAGCCCGATCGAAACCCCACATGATTAAAATTTAACATAGCTATGCCATAATTCATTTTGGAGGGCCATTTGAAGGTTTGAAGAAGGATAGGTATTTTAATGAAACCCTAAAATGGTCCTATTTCTATAAATTTCCTAATTTTTTTTTTCATGGAATCAAACTCCATCAGAACCTCATGCATGATTTAATGATCATAACAAAATCTAATGGTAGACACCAAAACTCTATAATATCAACTCTCCTAGTTATTTCCATCATGGGTCTATGAATTACAGACTACAAAATCTTTTTCTTGAAGGAATAAACCTAATTTATAACTAATTTAAAGAAAAAATTCCCAAAAAATTTAAGGGTTGACATGATTTCATTGATTTATCCCACAAACAACTATGGTGACAAGATAGGTTGACATACCTTGTTAATGAATGATGAAAATATTATAGATGATCTATTTATGTGGAAATTTTTGAGGGTGTGGGATATTTGATGCTTAAAAGATATGTCCAAGATGGGATCATACTTTTGCAATATCCTGATGGAATCATAAAACCTACAAAGTGCAAATAGGAACATAAAACCTATAAGGTATAAAATAGCATCACATCCACTTGCACTTGGGATCCCCGTATCTAGACAAGAGTAAATTTTCCATAATTTTATTAAAATTAAAGATTAATTTGGAGGCTAACTTAATACTGTCAAATTTAGGACCTTAATTATCAAACTCATTTTAACCATAAGATTCCAAACCTCTAAAAAACATTCCCTAGGAAAAATCATCAACTCTAAGGAAAGGATCAAGAAACAAGACTCGAACTGACCAAAACAAAAGACAAAAAAGGGGTTCCATGTTTAAATGAGGTGTGTGTCCAAGACACAACACACTCCTATTTCATGTCTTAAAATTTTGTAAAATAACCTTCTCAACAAGGCTAATTGAGGTGATCACCTCCTAGCTATTGGAATCTCTCATAAGTCCACCCTTGAGCTAGGAGGACCTCAAGGAAAATAGTTGACATCACACATAGGAAGAAAAACTCAAACTATCAAAACCCAACAATAACACATAAAACCCCTTAGCCATAGGTATGCACACAAATGAATCATATAAATGATCCATTAAAGGGGTAGAAGAGAGAACTCTCTCCAAAATTGGGAAAATTAGAACCATGAAAGACAAAAAAATCTTATACCATGTATAAAAATCCCCCATACGATATTCACCACTTACGTTTTCAACATAATCTCCATAAAAGACACATAAACAAGTCTTCCACAAAATAACTTAGAAAGAAAACAAGGGCATTCATACCCAGTCTTATCCTCCTCAAGGGAGGTAAACCATTCCCAATAGATATTTCTCACCTCTCTCAACCTGACACTTGGGTTGCCCACATTATTTAGGAGAGTCTAACCCATCACCACAACTATTCCACACAACATACAAGACCAAAGATCAATCAAACAAGAATACCAAAAAAAATCAATAAAAAACCACATCTAAACAAGAAAATACATAGATTCTAAGAAGACAAAGAGTCTACCTTCCCAAGATTTCCAAGAGTTAGTGAAGGTTTTTGATAAATATCTTGGAAGCATCCTCCAAGTCCTTCTCACATATGCTCCAAGCTCTCTCTTTCTCTCTTCCAAAACTAAAGGAGAGAAAAAAGAACCAACAACCAAATCAAAAAGTAACCCTTTCAAAATATCCAAGAGGGGTATATATAATGGGTTCCATGTCATTTATCATCTTCAAATGAGGAGCTAACACTTGGCTTCCAACTCACCCCATTTTTCCTCCACACTAAGGGTGATGTGTTCTCCACAAATATTCACACATGTGTGAGAATTCGGATGGGATGTGTACACCTACATCTTCTCAATGAGAGCTCATAGGGATGCTCTCACATATGTGAGGTAGTAGGAAGACCTACAAATGAACTTAGGAGAGTGGGTTTAGAAGTGAAAAGTCCTCTTACCTTCTCCCACAAGCTACAAATTTGTCACACTTCTCAAGAGACTTAGGAAGGGTCATATCTTGGATAAAATCCAAGGTTTAGGTCCCATAACTTACCTGACTCATAGAGAGACAAAAATAAGAGGGAAAATACTTTTAAAGATCATTTAAAAATCCTATCAAAGGAAAATATAAGTTTTTCCAACTAGGATCACACTCATTCCATATCCCAACTCACAAAAATCTTAGGAAAATAAGAATATATTTAACATCACAAAAGACACTTAAAAAACATTCAAAATTAAACATTTTAGTCATCATCATGGACTAAAGTCAGGGCATCATTAAGGATAGCATTATTATGGTTTATAGGGGACCTCTTGTTGATGGTGAAAATGACACAAACAACGTTTAATTAGAATATTTCTACTCTATTTCTCCTGAAAAAGAAAGACAACATATAGTAGCCTAACTCCGAAGGTCCTGGTAGTTGGTTCTCAACTGTCTGGTGTCACTCAATCGGTCCATGCAACTATAATGTTCAAGGGGCATGTGCTAGTAACAAATAATACAAGCAATGACTTATTCATCGAGTTATTTTAATAAAGAAAGGGGGTTTTAAATAAAAGAAAAAGATAGATCAGAGGGTAAATCAGTAACCATGAATCAAACTTATCTAACATCCAGACATATATCTTCAACAATGAATGTTTTCCAACAAATCAAGAAAACCAAAGCATGACACAATTTACAGAATAATCCATACTATTGCATGCATCTAAGGTGCTTATTTTAACATCACAATTCACATATCACAACTATTTCAAAGATTCCAAAAGAACACACATTCATTCATTGCCAAGATCATAGATCAACAGACTTCAATAAATTCAATTCACCGATAATCTAATGAGATAATCCTTAAATCCGGCTTCTTCTAATGACTTTCATCACATAAGAAACTCCCATGCTTCAGCACAATCACTAGCATACAAATAGATTATAACTCATCAACCTTATCAAGTAAAACTTAATTCTAACACCATATTGCGTAAAAACCTATAATTTTATTTAACTGTAAAAATGAAGTAACAATGTATCTCTGTAACAACTATGAAAAATTATATCTCCTAATATTAGGTGGCCAATTCTATTCTCTATCAGCCGACCCTTACAATATGATACCCCAAGGGTATTTATAGAAATACAAAATCTGAAGTCCTCTTCTATTTTAAGTCAACCCACCCTTTTAGGGATTACAATTATCTTGGAAACTCAGTTAAACTAGAAGAAAAAAATATAGGAAAGAAGAAAGCCATGCATTTCAAAAACTACCAGTCCTGCATGCAACATGCAAAGAAGAGAAGAAAGCCATGCATGCATGAGATTTATGCATGCAAATTTTGTTCCACAATGTATTCGTCATAGCTGGAGAAGACTTGTTGTAATATGTCTAATTTTGGCCCATCAACCCAGCTATCTTCAAACTTAACTATTTCCAACTCCGCTGCAGCAAACCCTCTCATATCCTTCAGCTTCCTCAACTCTCTCTTAGATGCCCTTATCTCTTCGTTGATGTCCATCAATCGATCTATCAAGATATCTTCACCATCATCTCCTCTCTGCATAACCTCTTTAAACCTTTCATTCCACTTCTCCTTTATTTGGCTTAAAGGTAGGCCTTCCTTTACTGGTACATCAATGTTTACTATAATAGCAATAATGGCCTTCAAATCCTCAAATTGTTCATTCAGATCCTTAATAGAATCTTGAACCTCATTTCTATGTTTATATAGAAAATCTGATCTAAACTGGAGTATACAAGAAATCTTTACTATCTTCTTCAAGTATCGAATGTTCCAGAAGAGTAGTTTTAGGCAATTTATTAACTTCTTTCAATTTCTGGTTGTATCCTTTGTACTCTTCCTCCTGTTCTTCCAATGTTTTAACATATTGATTCATTTCTTCTATCAGTTCCTCAGTCATTTTGTAAACCCCAAAACTGTCTTCTAGTACTTCACTTATTTCTTAATTCAATTTATTAACCCACTGATCCAACATTTTTGCCTTGCCCCTCACCTGTACCAAATCATCTACTTCCTTCTTATTCAACAAAATTGGGGTCTCAATAGTAGCAACCTATTGTGTCCTTGGAGTAGAAACACTTTTTAGGAAAACATGCAACTAATCTAACTGAGCCTTAAGCTCATCCTTCCTTTGTTTATCCTTCACCATCCTTGACTTGGTTGAGGATGCTACCACATCAATTAAATTCATTTGTTGATCTTTGGTAGGTCTCCCCAAATTAACAGTGCCTAGCTGATAATCTGTCAATTGCATGTCTCATGCCTCCTTGTCCATCATGGGTATAGCACATTCAACCATAATTTCTCCTTTGTCAGTTATCCTAGTAGAATTTAGGATCTTGGCCTTCTTTTTAGGCCTTTCTTTCTCAATTTCCTTCATCATATCCTCCCAATTGAGAGGTTGTCAAGGTGTCGATGATCTCTTTTGAAGATCTAATTTCAACCAAGTAGGAGCACCTGGAGTAACAGTCATCATAGTTGAAGAAGAGGAGGCAATAGTAGAGGGAGGTTGCACATTTATTTAAGGTTGAGAATCAACCCTCTGTTTCTCTTGTTGCTCTTGTTCCACACTTGTTTGTGCCAGATTTTCAGCTTCCTCCTTGTCCTTTTGTTCTTGTATTCTCTTATCTTCTTCCTCCTTCAACCTTTCTTCTTCTAATCTTCTTTTCTCTAATTCTTGTTTTCTTTCTTCCTCTAGTGCTTTAAGCTTTCTGCATCTTCCTTTTTCCTCTTGTTGCTTCTTGATCAGTTCTTTGGCATCTTTCTCCTTTTGCAATCGTTCTGCTTCCTCTTTCTCTTTGTGAGATTCTTCAGCAAGCTTTAACTTAGCCACCAAAACTTCTCTCTCTCTTCGATGTCTTTCCTTTTCCTCCTTAAGGTCATGAATTTTCTGTATCAATTCTAATTTATCATTCTCTTCCTTGACCTTGAGCTCATGCTCTTTTTGCCTCTACTGCTTCTCTATTTCATCAACTTTTGACTTAGCTTCTATGTGTTGCTATTGAAGTAAGGCATCAGCCTGTATCTTGGTATCAATTGCCTTTTGTTTCTCCACTGCTGTAGCATATGCTTGATCATCAACAGCCTTCTTGGCCTCTTCAAATAATGCCCACTGATCCTCCTCTGTCATCACTTGTTCAGTATCCTCCTCTAGAGGACTATTTTCTTGTACACCCTTCTCTGACAGAGTCTCATCAAAATCTATTCCAACATCATGGACCTCTACCTCTACTCCTTTTCCCTTCATAGATTCAACAATATTATGAAGAGTCCCTTCTTGTACTTCTTCACTTTGTTGTTTTACAAGTGGGACTTGAGTAGAGGACTCACCTAATGCAGGTGTTGAAACTACAAATCCTATTTGGGCATCTCCCTCTTGTGTCTCTGGTTCATCTTGAGCCGCTACTTCAAGCTCAATCTCTTCAATATCTAGAGGAAAAAACTCCAAGGGCTCCTTGGAAGGTAATTTCCTTTTAATTCTCTTGTACCCCTTCCCCTTCTTAGGAGCTAGTTCTTGAGGAGTTTTGGTTCTTAGGACCAGCCAATGAATACTTCTATCCAAAACTGTCCTCCCTATTTGCTTTATGTCAATTGTTTCCTTACTATCCCAGTCCAGCAGATTTAAGCTCTTAGTGCCAATGTTTAATGCCTCATATGATGGATCTAATACCACTCCATCATCTACTAATGAGTTAGGGATATCGTCTTTGATCCTAAGCTCTGCCATGAGTGAGATGGGTAACCTCTCATAATTATTCTTCCTGAGGTCATACTCATCCTATCGGTCACTCCAGAAATCTTCCAACAATTGAAATGCTTATCAAAAATAGAAGGCAGCAAGGCATTCATTTTCTTTTTCAGATCAAAGTACTTCCAAGCTATATACAAACCTAGTTTTAGATGTATTAACTCACTGCACACTACCTTTGCTCCCACCAGATGCTGACAGTTGTATTCACCCAACTGCATGGGGAACTTATGACATCCTATTTTATGTTTCAATCCAAACCAAGCATTAACCCCTAGAGCTTGATAAACAAATTCCATCAACACTATCCTATTATTGCAACATCTTGGTAGCAAATGTGGATGACCTTCAAATCTAGCTAGCCTAAAGTATGTGAACTTGGGGTATTGAATGTACCAACATCCCCATTCTGTGATAAATGCCATAGCTTCTTGGCTTAGTCTATACCCTGCATCTACGTTCAATTGGTTAATGATCACATATAGAAATGCATCATTAACCCTTCTAAGTTGTGTTTTAGATACCTGCAGAGATAATTGATCATAATGGTCCCACACTTTCTTTTGTCCATCTCTCTCTCCCAATATTCCCACTCTCCTTAAACCTAGAAATATACCTCCTCTAGCAGCTGCATAAACAATATAAGAAGTCATAAAGAAATATTTGGTTTCCCTTATCCTTGTCAACTAGTCATGTATAGCATCAGACACCACCATCGGCCAATCAAACTATTGTTTTCCATTCAAAATGGTCTGAATGAAAGGAAACATCCACTCCTTGAAGTGAAATGCATCCCTCTTCCCAAATACCCTAGACAACATCATGATCAAATCTGATACTTCTTTGTAGAAATCTACCCTCTTGGGTTGGTCTGAGAGCTTGGTTAGAGACTTCTTCACCGTTCTCAAACATTTCTTATTCAAGTGAGCCTTGTTGGATGCTTTATACTTGCTATATTTCTCCAAAGCTTCAGCCTCCTTTAACTGTAATAGGTTCCTTGGATCTGGGACACTAAACATAGTTTGAAACATTTGAGGAGTGAGATCAATAATCACATTGTCCTGTGAATCGACACACTGCCTAGTGGCTGGATTGTAAGCACTGGCTGCTATCATAATCAACTTTGGGCACTGGACAGACAGAGGGAATAAAGTGATAAGCCAAACCAAACTCAACAATTCTTTGTGTTCTCCCTGTTATATCTTCAGCAAACGTTTCTGAATATAGTCCTCAAAATTGTATGAGCCTAGATTCGTGTTGATGATGTCTAACCAATCTGACTCCACTTTGCTTGTTGTGACCACAGGACCCCTATGGCCTTAAGGTATAGGGTAACTGTTCCAACTTGATCTTCTTGGGCTTAGTTGCTACCTTTGATGTTCCTGCAGGTCGGCTCCTTTGGATAGCTTCTCCTGATGTTCTCGACATTCTTTAGCTTTCCTGCAACAAAACCTCTAGTTAGATCCTTGAATAAACATCACAAAATATGCCTTAAAATCATACCTTTCATACATACATCGGAGGTGAAACTAGGCAGAAAACATCCTAAATAGTCTTCTTTAAAACACTATCGGGCTTGGAGCCAAAACAAGCATTGAGATTATACTAACAAGAGACAGGACCGGAGTCGAGACGGGAATGGTAACTGAAACTGGAACCAGAATGGAAACGGATTTGGTTTCTTTCAGATTTTCTATTTTCATATTTCGTTTCGGTTTCGATTCCGCTTCCGCCTAGGTTATCGCTACTTTGAAAGAAGGCTTCTCACTATAAGCGGAGTCGGAGACGAGATAGAAAATGGAATTGACACTAATTATAAAATACGCCCAAAATCTAAATCAATTCCAATCCCGTTACCGCCTAGGTTGACTATGATGTCATACATGATTTTAACAATTTAATGCATAACTTCATGATTAAGGACTAGGTCATATTAAATGAAAAGGGGCTAACATATAACATGATAAGACCATCCCCATATGACCGGGGGCAACTGTACTTTTTAGGGCATCATATTTAAATTAAAACGTGAATATAGAAATGTATCTAAACCCTAATCTAAAACAAACTCGATATAAAAACTAGGGCACAAATTTAACCCTTCTAATTTAACCAGATCGAATATGCAACAAAAATTCCTAAGTAAAAACAAGATTTAACAAACCCTAACTCACTATAAAACCCTAAATTTAACCTAACTCACTGTAGAACCCTAATTTAATGTATGCATTTAAAATCTGAAGTAGCACGATGTGATCACGACTAAAACATGAAAATGATTGTGCCCTAAAACAAAGAAACCAGATATAAAAGCAAAAAACAAAGACAAGAACAACAAACAAACAAACGAAGAAAAACAAAACATGCAAACCTACTGAGAATCACAAACTTGCCCAAAGCAAAATGATCTAACACGAACAACAACAAAAAATGCAAAAGTAAATAAAGAAGAACAAAAATAGGAAACCCTACCTCGAATGCAAATAAATAGGCAAACCTCTTGAAGAAATCCGCAAGCAATTGTCTGTCCTTCAATTGATTTACTTGCACAAAAGCTTCACTGCAACTTCTGGTTTGCTCTTCAATCTCCTAAGAATAGTGATAATAACTATGCGTTAATCCCTAATTAAGGTAAAACTTGGAGTTTCACGCATGCCTGGCACCTATCATTAATGCATTAAATGCAGTAGAGCAAAGTCAGAACTGGAGAAGGAACGAGCACATCACTGCAGTGCTACTTCAGTAAAAGTCAACAACAAAAATTGGCGGGAGCAGAATCGGAATGAAAACTGATTTGGAAATTTGAGTAATTTCCCAACTTGGTTCCCATTCCAGGTCCGGTTCCCCCGAAAAAGCATAAAACAAAACCAAACACAAAAATAAAACAAAAAGACCACAATAAGAAAACTTAACATACAAAACTTAGTCTAAAACAAAAGACCAAAAAGTAGAGGCGAAGGTGGAATGGAATTTGATTTTGAAATTTTGAATAAATACCGACTTAACTTCCACTCTAGCTTCAAATCCAACAAAGACAAAACAAAAAGTTTTAAAAGAGAGATTGTTGAGATGGGAATCGGAACGAGTATTGAAAGAAGTTTCAGAACCCAATTCAGTTCCGGTTCTGGTTCCAACAGACTAAACCAAAGAAAAAAAAAGTGTTGGAAACAAAAGACTCCAAACTTTGTTTGAAAATTAACCAAGGATAAAAACATAAAGGGGGACCCATTTTGACCAAGGAAAAAGATGGGGTGGTTATGTAAGGCATAACACCTCTCATTTTTATTGGCCATGAAAATTACTTGGACATTTAATGAAAATGATTAATATGTCAAATAAAGTTGCTAAAGAAACTTGAAGTGAATTGTAGACATGATCATACACTATACAAAACCATAATCCAAATGGAAATATTATTTAATTTTACATTGTATTGCATATCAATTCAATTGTAAATTCATAAAAATATATAATAATATCTAACACACTATGCATGGATAACCTTTATTAATTCCAACTCAATTTGGGTCAACAAGAATAACTCAAAGCATACTTGAAACTATATTTCAATTTTAAATCATGTTAATTAGAATGAGAATAATTAGTGTACATTCATCACATAAAAATCAACATATACTTAATCATCAACTAATTAGATTATTACTAAAAGTACATAGAAATTAATTTATTCTACACATGATGCCAATATCTAATTTAGTCTATCATCGCTAACAATATTAACTCTTGACAAGAATGTGTAGTAGAAATATACTCTAATCTGGTAGTAGATAAAGCAACCATGAGATACCTCTTATTCATCAATTGATAGAAACACCAAATAGAGAAAATACATGGCCACCATTGGACCTCGAACTCTCCAATTCATGCACTCTATCTACATTAGCAAATCCCTATATGTCTAATATTTTTTTTACATCATTAGAACCATCATAATATAACCAATAATAAAAATTCTCTTGTAAATATATAAATACACTCTTAACATGATCCTAAGGCTCCTTGCCAAGGTTAAACATTAATTTACTAAGAAAACCCACTTTTTGGTAAATATATAGCATAGTATAAACCATTATATACATCAAGATATGATAAGGATCATTATACATATCCTCTACATCATCATCTAACTTAATTAATATATCTAATTAAATAGTATTGCCTATGGGTAAGAGAATACTCATTAGTTCATAATCATGCATAACAAATTATTGGAGCATTATTTTACTTTTAGATTTAATTTATTACTATATTTATTAATATGCACCTAGTTAGGATAACCTTACTTAATTAGTTGTGTCAATTAGTTGTATTTCCATGTCCTATCTACTTAATTTCCATATCTAATTTGTGATTCAATTAGTTGCATGCTCATGACTTGTGCACTTTATTGTTATTGTCACTTATCTAGTTCTAGTTGAGTTACACCCCTATGATTAATTATATTTAGTTAGCTCCATCTATTATTGGTGTTAAGACATAGTCAAGTTCCACCATTTATGCATTACCTTGCCCTATATAAGCATAGGTCTATTATGTATTTTTCTACTCACTTATTTAAATTTCTTGATTAAGATACAATTTATTCTATCATATTGAGTTGATATGTTATTGTACTTCTCTTTAGCTTTAATGTTATTGCGTTAATATTATTACATGATATTAGATTAGGGATAGTTCTAAGGGAGTTATTTTATAGATTATAGTAAACGAAATTCCATATTTATTCAACATTGAGTATGCTCATGTCTAACATCCTAGGATGATCTAGAGAAATAAAAAATGTGAAAGAGAATACCAAATTCTAGGGGGTTATTGTTGTATCTCTTCTTACGGGTACATTTAAGAAATTCATGGATCAAATTTCAGCTCATTATTAAGTCTAGAGTATCCAAAATAGTAAATATAGCTTATCATTTTTCCTAGTTGGATACCATAGGCTAGGTCTGTAGAGGTTTTACTTTGGAGGTGCTTGCAAAATCTAAATTTTTTAGGCACTTTGGGGGGGAATGAGCCCAAACATTACATATAGAAGGCCCAAAATCCCTAGATCCATATAAATCTTGTCAAATTCAGACATAAGAATTCTAAAAAAGAAATTGTAGGCCATACAACTATATGGGCATAAAATCTGAGAGAGAAAAATTCGCATAGAAATAGTTAACACTAGTGGTCACTACATGGCTAGTAAAACATCACTACATGTCCTACCATTGCACTACTCCTTCATCATCATCACACCACCACACTACTCCTCTATCACTACTACATTGCTCATTTTCCATTATAATTCCACTTCATATCCACACACATGTTGCCACTATGCCACCAAGGCTAATACCCCCTCTCCATTAAAGTTTTTTGTAAGGAAATCTAAGTTCAAATGGGCTTTTCTTGGTCGTACAAAGTCCTTTTTCGACACATTTTTTTAAAGGGGTAAATTTTCATGTAATTTTTAATGGTGAAATCTATTTTTTATTCTCCCTAATTTTATAAAATTTTAGTTTTTTTATATTATTTTGTAGTTACAAATTTTAGAATTAATGGTGTTTTTATTATACTTTGGATATTCTCTTATACATTATGTAGAATTTTTTATTTACATAACATGTACATTGTGGTGTTTCCATATCATGTTTTAATGAATAAGGTGTATCTATATTCCCTTTATGATATGGATATGTGTTGTGAATTTGGAATGGGGTGGTTAGATATTTGGCATATGGTTATGGATGCATATTTATGTGTAAAAAAGAAAATAATTTAATACGATAAACATTATTCTTGTAATTCTTACTTCCTAGTGCTTAACTTATCTATTTTTTTTCTTCAAGTCAAGTTGATGGTTGGAGAGGAAAGAAATTTCTTTTATGTGTGGGTTAATATACCTTCCCTATACACAATAGGACTTTGGAGGAAGTGTTAGTGTTTCAATAGAGTTGGAGATTATTGGTGTTGTTACATAGTGATTCTATATTTTATTTGGTTCAATATTGGACATATGATGGATTGACATGTAGCCTTTGTATATTGGTATTTTTATATCATGGGCCTAATGGTTATAATTGTGACTCAGTTTACTATTGGATCAAGTATTCATGGTTTGTTTGTATCAATGAATGTGATTTTTGAGCATATATTATAATAGAAGTCAATTAAATATATTGTGAGTTGATCTATGTAAATTATTTTGTGTGAATGACTAATTTTTCTTCTCAAAATTACTAATTCAAAATTACTTTCATTTTATACTTAAATGTAACTAGTTCTCTAATAAACTAGTGCAATATATTCTTTAATATATATCTAAACTACTCCCAACTTTAGTTGGTACGAGTTTTCCATAGTCCATGAAGTTAGAAAGTAAGCTTTTGGATTCAACTGTGTTTGTTTTTCTTTCGACATTTTGGATCACACTCAGTAATCCATCATCAAGAAGAGAAAAAATTGTGAAATAGGTGTGCAAACCAGTCTAATAAAGGGTGGGGGAGAGATGAGGTTCGAGAAAAAATTATAATAAATTTCAATAAATAAATATATTAACAACAACAAATGACCAAAAAAAAGTTTAATAAAAATAAGAGAATTGGCATATGCATTAAGACATAGTGAAATAATATATTAGTACGTAAATACTATATTATATTAAAGTTATATATAAAATGCAAAAATATATGTTTAATATACATATGTGTATTTACATATGCATGAAAGCAAATTTAAATATTATGTATATAAATATAATATTGTTATATTATATTTATATATAATATATAAATATATATGTAAATACACTTATAATATAAATATAATATTATTGTATGTTTGTAACACAATATAATATAATATATAATAATTATACATAATATGAAAATATATAAATATGCAAAGAAAGAATTATTCAAATATGCAAATATAATAAATAAATCTAATATGTACTACAAACATGCATGAGATTACATATATAGATAAACAATGAACTCATATAGTATATTTATATGATATATATAAATATACTATATTATACATGAAGACTTAATAAACATAAGATAATTGACATATACATGAAGGCATAGTGAAATAATATATTAAGTATGTAAATATAATATTATATTAAAGTTATATATAAAATGCAAAAATATATGTTTAATATACATAAGTGTATTTGCATATACATGAAAGCATATTTAAATATTATTTATATAAACATAATATTGTTATATTATATTGATATATAATATGTAAGTATATATGTAAATACACTTATAATATAAATATAATAGCATTGTATGTTTACACAATATAATATAATATATAATAATTATACATAATATGAAAATATATAAATATGTAAAGAAAGACTTATGCAAATATGCAAATATACAAATATGCAAATATAATAAATGAATATAATATGTACTACAAACATGCATAAGATTACATATATAGATAAAAAATGAATTCATATATCTAGTATATTATATATTATGATATTTATTATATTTGCATAAGTCTTTCTTTGCATTTTTTTTTTTTTTCATATTATATATAATTATTATATATTATATTATATTGTGTAAGCATACAATGCTATTATATTTATATTATAAATGTATTTATATATATTTACATATTATATATAAATATAATATAGCAATATTATATTTATATACATAATATTTAAATATGCTTTCATGCGTATGCAAATACACTTATGTATATTAAACATATATTTTTGTATTTTATATATAATTTTAATATAATATTATATTTACATACTAATATATTATTTCACTATGCCTTCATACATATGTCGATTATCTTATTTTTATTAAGCTTTCTTTTTGTCATTTGTTGTTGTTCATATATTTATTTCTTGGAATTTTTTATAATTTTTTCTCTCATCTCATCTCTCCCCCACTCTTTATTAGGCTGGTCTACACTCTTATTTCACAATTTTTCCTCTTTTTGATGATGGATCACTGAGTGTGATTCAAAACATTGAAAGAAAAATAGACACAGTTGAATCCAAAAGATTACTTTCTTACTCCCAACTTGTTTATCATATATCATGGATGCCGTGAAATTTTTACACTAAACCTTATTTTAAATTATTTTAATGCAATTCATGATGAATCTTAGAACATTGCATCTCATGGTAAATGTTTACATCATAATTTTTACAATGTTTATTATCATAATTACAAATAAAAGTGAATATTTTCCTACCTTTCACATTTTTCTTCTTCTTTCTTGTGGAGCACTACCACTTTGTTAATGCATGTAATATCTAGGAACCTTTTATCTATATTAAATATTAAGATCTTGGGTGCATGATTCATTAATTTCCTTTGTCTTGGACATTAATATTTATCTTTTTATATTTTTTAAAAGACCTTCAATGTTATTTTACAATAAGAACTCACTTTTTAACTTACCCTATACCATTAAAACATTGCTTGCCTCTTGAATTTAGTGGCATAATTTTTAGCACTTTAATCTTCACTTTCTCAATAAGGCATGTAAATAATAAAATAAAATAATAAATAGTTTTATTGATGAAAGGAGTATTCAATACATAGAATGAGAAAATTTAGCTAGAAGAAAAAATTGACCAAGTTCCCAACCAACCAACCACTTTATGTTAATAATAATAATGTGTTATTATTAAAATATATACTTGATTATGTATTATGTTTATTTATTCTAACAATACCTTCTTAGTACATCATTTTATCAAGAGTAAGAACTAAGGATTTGCAAAAAAAATAAAATTACATAGGTACAAGAGATTTGATAAAGATGTTAGCTCATATCTCTTAAGTGGAACAATACTAGAGATAAATATTCTAGTGGTACATACATACTTATGAATGTAGTGGAATCGAACCTAAATTTTCTTAACTTAACACTCATAAAAAAGGGATCACCAACAAGCTTCAATAATCCCCAGTTATCACAACATCAAATTCTAGGGTGTGGCTCAAGTACACCCATTCTTGTCAAGATGCAATGTAATTGTATCACTTTACAAATGACTCCACCTATAACATGATACTCTAATTTTATGGAATAATGATCAAGAGTGATTTTATTTCCCCTTCAATGATATTAGACTAGATACCAATAAGAAAACAAATCCTAAAGTGTAATTTTTGTCATCCAAAGATATTGCATAGCCCACATCCATGTATCCTTCCCAAAAAAAAAATTATATTTGTATTCTAGGTCATATCCCACTATATCACAAATGTATCTTAAAAATCACTTTGTTACTCTCCATTGTGACACCTTAGGTTCTTGCATAAATTTCAAAACATAATTGACATCATAGTTGACATCTAGTCTAGAGTGTAAGTAAAGTAAATAAGAATCCCAATTAATTGGTGATAAATATTAGTGTTCAATTGAGGTGATATATCATGTCTAGAGAGTTAGAATCCTATTTGTGTTGGTGTTAGAATGGGTTTGTAATCTTTGATCTTAAATTTCTCAAGCAATGTCTTGGAATATGTCATCTAAGATACGAAAATATAATTCTTATTTTGTCTCACTTCAAGTCCAAGACAATAATGTAGAATCCCAATACAATAATGTAGAATCCCAATATCTATTGTTTCAAATGATTATCTGAGATCATTCTTTGATACTATAATTATCCATAGAGAACTCCCAATGACGACTACATCATAGAAAAATACTATAGAAACCATAATCTCTCCACCCCATTTCTATTTAAGGTAGATATTGGGATCATAGGGATTCTTGAGTCCATGATGGAGGAAATTCTCATTCATAGATTAATGTACTAGGCTATAGGAGTCTATTTTCAATCATAGAGATATTTCACAAGTCTACACACTTTTTATTGCTACGTAGGTACAATATATCTCTAAGTTTGAGCCATATAAAATTCTTTGATATTTTCATTGAGAATTTATATCTTAACATCCATCTAATGAACTTGACAATCGAACTATGTTTCCATTGCCAAAACCATTTTGATAGTCTTAATCTTTATAGTGGGGAAATTTTAATTCATAGTCAATACCTTTTTAAGCATATTCCTTAGTCACAAGTTAGGATTTGTACTTGTTAATGTTATTGTTAGCTTGGTAATTAGTTTTGAAGACCCATTTACATCTAATATCCTTATTCCTTAGTGAAATATTAATAAGTTAGTGTTATACCTTAGAAACAACTGGTATTCTACATTAATGACATATTTCCAAGGTTGTGACTAAATAGCCCACTTTACTATTTCTTGTTTTGAATTATAAATGATTGTGCACATAAGAACTAAATTCACTTTCCCAAAAGAGTTAGTTACAAGTTTTTGTCTTGGATTTAGACATACCTTCAAATGCATTCACCATTATATATTTTATGTTTGTATAATACCACCTAGGTATTTTATGCATAGGAGATGAGGACTAAAATAGAGATAGAGTTGATTTTTTTTTAAATGAAACTTATTCTCATGTTTTTCACCTAATTTAGCTACATGGTGAGTGTCCTCAAGGTCCTAATATTAAATCTTAATTTAAATGTAGGTGTTTGTGACATAAATGATGGCAAGGAAGATGTGCTACTTAGTTTTTCCTCATCAAAAACTACATCCCTTCCAATTTACTTCTATTTAGCTAGATCTAGAAGTTGATATTGCTTTGATTGTAAACTATATCAAAGAAAAATACATTTCAAGTACTTTTCATCTAACTATTTCCTCTATGCCTTAGGACCATGCACAATTTTTTTACACCCAAACACTCTCAAATTTGAAATGGATGGATTCTTGATTTCCTTGCTTCTTTAGGAGTAATATTTTTTAGCACTTTGGTGTGTTCTTGATTCGAAAAATACACAGTTATATGAATTTCCTCAACCCAAAATGTAAGAACCAACTCTACATACTTTAAGATGTATTGTGCACCATTTTCATAGTAATATGATTATGCATCTCTATAACACCATTTTTCTAAAGAATTTATAATGTGTTAACTATCTTTTGATCCCATATTTTTTAAGGTATTTTAAAAATTCACTTCTTATTGATAAATTCCCCCTTTGATCCAATTGGATGTCCTTGAGGGAGTGGCCAAATAACCTTTCTACAAGGGCTCAAAATTATTTGAATTTTTTAAAGGATTGATTTTTGTGAGTTAAGCAATAGACCCATATTTTCAAGAATAATAATCCATAAAAATAAAAATAGTATCCATGATTATAATCTAGTAGCATGGGTTTACATAGATTAGTGTGCACTATAATATAAGGGACCAAATGATCATAGTTTTTGTAACAAGAAAAGGAGCTCAATGTTGTTTCCTAGCAAGTTAGTTGGAGCAAAGAAATTTTGTTTTCTTTTGTATACATTCAAAATTTACCACTAATTTCCTTCATTTTGACTTTTCACAAATTAATAAAATAATTCATTATTTTATTAATTATATATTCTTCATTATTCTTAATTCCCCTTTAGGTTAATTGATTAAATTAAAAAAACATTAGTTTATAACTAAATCAATTAACTAACACTTGTCTAATTAGTTGGTTTAAGATAATTAACCATCCGAAATTCCTCCAACTTAATCAATTGATTAATCCATGATTAGTTAAATGGTTAAGCTAATTAAATCCTTCGTTAACATATCCTTCGTTATTTAATTCCATATCATTATTTATCTTTAGGATTTTAATCCTAGTCATTAAATCCATCTACATGGATTAAAATCTTTATTGTTCTCTTCTTATCATGTGTCCTCAATATCCTTTGTGATCACACATGTGTGAGAATGCTAACTAACCCCACTTCTTGCTCACATGTGTGAGCATGTCATATTAAAGGCATCTTTGACATTCACCTCATACCTCAAATGATGTCTAAGTATCCCACTTTTTTCTCACACATGTGCAAGCATATCAACTTGGATGCATGCTAATCCTCCACCTCATCCCTTGACCTTTGACTCATCTCCACCTCAAATTCTCACACATGTGTGGACATATCTCTCATACATGCCACCTTGCTCACACATGTGTGAGCATCTTCAATCCATGCCTCTCAAATCTTAACCTACCATTTAATTTTGAATCTCAAGACCCTCTATTCTCCATGGGATAATTCTATTTAAAAGGAGGCTTACCCCTCTCATTTCATCAACTATTCACACTCTAACATCATGTTGTCCATTTTTTAAATCAATCATGTCAATGCTAATATAATGTTATTTTGTGTAGCAACTAGAACAAGAGAAATCACATACTACTTGGAGAACATCCTATATAATGAAGGCTTTATGAATGTTGTAATTTCATTCTGCATTATTATTTTACCTTCATTTTTTTCAATCAAAGTGTTATCTTTTATTTGATCCTTGGTTTATTTTATGTTACTAATCCATTGTGTTGAGATCATCTATAAGGTACACATTTTTATTGGGGGAATTCCTTGCATTGTTCTTATTTACTCAATGTAAGAAGATATCCTAAACTAAGATAACCAAAAAGATTATACTAAAGAGTAGTGAATTTACTAACACCTAAGACATAAGCAACAAATTCACCATTTCAATTCTCATTCCAAATGAAACATGGTGTATCACCATTATATCCATCAAATTCAATCTTTGAGTTGTGCTCTAGCAATTGACTTATTGATAAGTGGTTCTTTGTGAGCCTTGGAGCATATAAAAACTTTATAATTTGATAGTTGTGAGTCTTCAATGGTAAATAAATATCCCCAATACATTGAACTTCATAAGATGTATCATCATCAAGGGAAAAAATTGCATATGAAGTTGATGGAGTGAGGTTATAAAATCATTCTTTGTTCTCATGTCATGTAGGATGCACCAAAATCAACTTGTCAGAGTAGGCTTGAGCCTTTACAAGATACAAAATGTCTTCATCAAAATAACTAATTGAATCAATATTTCCATGTTGCTTCTTGTTCTTTTTTCCAACAAGGGCTTTTATTCTTGTTCCCCTGAGAATTTTCTTATGGTTTTTATTGGCTTGATATACCATTTGCAAAGAGATTGTACTAGCATTCCTAGAGATTATCTTCCATCTTTCCACAAGTGAGAGAATTCTTTTCCTATGTAGAGGAATCACATATTTGGATTTTGATGAATCTAATGGACCACTATACTATTCAAGTTTATTTCCCTTTATAGAGATGTGGGGGATTGATTGTCTAAAGAATATGACATCTCATTATAAATTGTATCTTCTTGTTGAAGAAAATTCACTAACTCATTAAATGATGGCTTCTTCCTAGCCACATTGAGAAGAGTGACAAACACATGAATGGTAGGGGAAATACCTCAAGATGATCGGTACAATAGATTCATATAATATTATTTCCCCTAATGCTTGTAGTGATGCCTTGATTTTTGTAACTCATTTTTTTAAAAAACCAAATTTTTACCATTTCGCATTTATAAATAATGTAATTGACAATGCAAATGGAGGATGCAATTATGATTATTGGATTCATATTCTATCTTGATATGATCTTAAGACTCTATGGTAGTTGTGGTTGTTTAGATGTGAAGTTAAACCTCATCTAAAACACCAAACAAGATTATTAATTTAACCTTTTGATTGACCTTACCATATTATTTCTACTCATCTCTAGCTTGTGTTGGTTTAGTAATGCACAATTAATAACATCTTAGATATCTTCAAACTTGAGTTGAGTTTGGACATTAGTTTTTTAGATGCATGATTGCCACCTCTCAACAACTACAAGTCAAAAAGCATTATTTTCAAGCATTAGAAGCCATTTTGCAAGATATGGGGATCCTTATCTCTCTAGAAAGAAATTTTCACCTTTATTTATCTCTAACGATTCACAAGATCAATTATATAGATTTCATTGTAGTAGCTACTTTGGACATGAGATGTATAAATTTGACATGACAATTTGAAACCCATAAATACAAATTAGAAACACTATTTATATCAAACACTATGAATTTTTTATCAAGAATACCAAAATAATAGTTTAAATGTTGATTTTTTTATGTTTATACATGACTCCAAAATAACTATTTATTAACTACAATCAGAAAAAATAATACCATTATTATTATTATTATTTAAACCAATCCACTTTTTCAAAATTTTATTTTAATTTCAAGCCTGAAAAAGCTAAATTCTTTTGATTCCTCCAACATGTCATCCAAAACAAAAAACAAATATCATGCATCTTTGACTTCCATGAGTATTTGTTTTTCTCATGAATAAAACACAAAAATGTCTCCATATGTTTATAGTCTTAAGGAGAAGGAATCCCATTAGAATACCACGACAAGTTAGACAGGTGATAGAGAAATTGGGTGTCTTTTGTTTTCTTTCTTCGCCATTGGCAGCCTTCTGTTCTCCTCTTCTATGCTGTTTTTTGGCACTTTCTTTAGATAAAACAATACCAAGTAGAGAGTTTTCATAAAAAAGTGTTCTCTTTTATTCGTCCCCACATGGAGTTTGTCCTGAGTGCAAAAAATAGGCCGTGGTAGACGGTCACATGGATGCTTTGACTAGGCACTTTCCTTCTTCACTTTCCCTCATGTTGATTAAAATCTCATTTTTTTTATCTCTGGTAAAGACTTTGTGGATTGAGCTTTCCTTTGGCAATGTTAGAAATTGCCTCTGCAAATTTCTTTTTGGCGTGTTTTCTTATCATAGGATAGCAATAAATTGGTATTTTATTATTGGAGTATTAAAATGGGAAAAGTTAGAAGAGGAATCTAATCATTTAATGGACCATCCAATCAATCATCTTAAAATGAATAAATAATAGTGAAATTATCATTTGATTGAATACTTTTTCTTATAATGAAAATGTTAAAAATTAATATTTTTTTCTTCAAATCAACTCATTTAATTATGAAAAGCGGTATCTCACAAAGATAAAAGAATCTATATAAATGATTTCTCACAAAGTGAAATCATGATTAGAAATATTTAAGTTATGTATTAAATTTGTTGTTCTTTAGTTATATTATGCAAGTTGAAATATAGCTTAAGTTTTGAAAATCAACATTTTTTTTGGGTGTTTCAAACTTCTTCTTTATAAGCTATAATGCCCATCTTATCTTCATGTTTAAATATTAGTTCGGTTAGAGTTTTGTAGGAATTTGCTTGGGATTGCTCATTTCCTTGGTATTTATGGATTGATTTTTCCCAATTATTTAAGATTGTTAATGAGTGACTTCGTAATTTTTTCAGCTTGTAAAGTCTTTCTCATTGATTTGGAGATACTTGTATCAATCGTCTTCATCTAGCTTTCTAAATCTCTCTTATTTGTCATCAAAATCTAGGGATTGTATGTTTACTATATCTTTTGCCATGTCTGCTCTAACTTGATGGTTCTATATCCTTGATAAAATATTGCCTAGCTACAATGGTAGTAAAATATGTTCACCTCTTATCTTTGTCAATATGGTTGAAAGAATCAATTTTAATATGTAAAATCAAAATTCACTCCAAGGGGAGGAGGGGGAGAGAGAGAGGAGGGGGTGAGCCAAAGGAGGTCAAAGGAATCAATTTTGATATGTAATTTACTCCAAGGTGAGGGAGCTAGGGGGAGAGAGAGGGGAAGTTGGGTGGGTCAAAGATCAAATGAATCAATTTTAATATGTAAAACCAAAACTCACATGTGTGTGTGTGTGTGTGTGTGTGTGTGTGAGAGAGAGAGAGAGAGAGAGAGAGTATGTACATATGGAAAGATACCATAATTAATTAGTATAAGTAGACTAGTGTTTGATTCACAACTTATTTAATCAATTATGTAGAGATTTAGTGCTAAACATACACACATTTTTCCTAGAGAGATCATATTGTATGAATTATATAAAATAAAGAGAATTGAATAGTACACATGAAAAAGAAGCAATGAACTACACATAAAAAGAATTAAACACAAACACATGGAGTTGAGTGTTCAATCTAGTATCAATATAAGAAATGCAATTTTACAAGCTTACAAGGTCATAATGAAATAGAAACAAATACACATCTCCTTATTGTTTATGATCTCCAAACTATGTTTTTAAATTATTATTGATTGTTCATATTTTTCCAAGGTGCTTTCTTGACCAAGGCATGCTCAAAGTCTAACATAGACAGCCCCAATCATAGTAGCAATCCAAAATACAACACACCATCCATCCTATATTCCATATTGCATGAGCAATCTCAATATCTATTTTATGTGGGATAAATTTTGTCTTGAACAAAATCTATAGATTAAAAAAAGTTTCTAGAAACATATATATGATAAGTTTAATCATTCTTGAACTCATTTCTATGTTTACTAGTTACAAAAATGAAGTTTGATTATAAATATCTTATCTCAAATTTTTCAAGATAGGTTTAGTCTAAAATAATTACATCTTTGATCATATTTTTTAGACATAAAACCAACTAAAACTTCTTTTTAATATTCTTAATCTTTTTTAATAACTCTAAAACTTGTGCACAACATTTTTAACACCATAATCTAATTGAAACTAATCTCTACTACTAAAAACTCATATAAATTAATATTATAATTAACTATAAAAAATAATAAACCACTATTATAACTACCATTATTACAATTTAAATATTCTTTAAAGTGTGCTTTGTCTAACTACCTTTGGCTACCTAGAGTAACTTCCACTAAGGCCTCCTCAATAACATGATATTCTCCTCTTTTTTAAAACTTTCAAAAGGAGGGAACAATGTTCTATGTAGCTTGGCATCCTTTCACTATGCGTAGGGCCAAATAAAGAGAGAAAAATGTGGATACCACAAGGCCACATATCTCTTGGTAGTCCATTACTTAGAATGTCATTTTACAAATGTCCTTTTTGGTGTATGTTTCCATAATTAGGGGTCATTTTCCTTTTCCCTTTTATTGAGGTTCTCCTTAGGGGAAAGTAATTCCACTTGTCTCTCTAATGATCGGTTCATTCATTTTATTCTATTGTCCTTTGGCAATATTGTTTTTGTACCCCACGACAATGTGATGTTATTGTGTACTAGGACATAATAGTTTTGGCTCTTCTAATAATGACACATGGTTTTGGCTCCTACACCAACAACAAATAAATATATAACATAATATAAAACATCTTATTTAATAATATAAAATTTAATTTTTGTTCTTTTAAAATAATTTTATATTAAGTTAAAGGATTCTTAGTTTTGAATGCATGTAGTTTTTGATTTAATTGTGTAAAATTTATTTTGTATCAATGTTTCAAATCATACTTTGTGGTCCATCATTATAATAGAGAGCTAGATAAAAAAAAATGGTTAGTTGCAGTCCAAGACAAGTTAAAAAGAGAGGGGGGAGGGGAGAAAAGTTGCACATTGTTCGAAACACAAGATATTATTTCTGAAAAAAAACTGTAAAAGTCAAAATTGAGAGATGTAAGAAAACCACATAACTACGTCATCAAAGTTGAATAGTTTTAAATAAAGTAAACATAGATGACTTGTTGAATACAAGACTTCCATACCATAACAGACGAAATCAAAGTCATATCTTTGATGGTTAGGTGCAGTGCAAGACAAGTTAAAAAGAGAAGGAGAGGGGAGAAAAATTGCACATGATTCGAAACAAAAGATATAAAACTGTAAAACATAAGAAAATCACATAGATACATTAGTAAAATTGAATATTTTCAAATAAAATAAACATAAATGACTTCTTGTTGAATACAAGATTCCCATACCATAACAGATGACATTAAAATCATACCTTTCATAACCTTCTGTCCTTTTAACGCTTAGCACAAAATTATACACATAATATGACTGTCCATGTAAACCAAGTAAACAGATAACTACTTGGGAAAACGACGTTCCAATATCTACCGTTGGTATCTGCAAATTGCTCTGATCATGTCCATGTCTATCATTCTGGAGAGTGGTAGTACAGTGTCTCTAAATGGTATACAAAGGGCTCAAGTTTTGTGGGGGTAGGACCCCATGAAAGTGACAGTAATTGAAGAGTAATGGGGAATGATTGCTCCATGAGCGGTTGGGATTGTAGCAGAAGTCAGAATCATGGTCATGCTGATGTTGATGGGAAAAGAGGGACGGACATTAAAATTTAATATATTTTTTATTTTTTAATTAGTCTTGTCGTGTCAACATCAGTATCAATAGCAATCAGGCAGGTAGGTGTTGAAAAAGTTGCTATGGTTAAGGTGGACATCATCATGGCATTTAGGGCCATGCCCACAGTCATTGGAAAAGCACTAGCCTGCACTTAAAAGGAATATTCCACACTCACCACCACCTTTCACATTTCAGAATCTTCACTAATAAATTACAGTTGGAAATTTTGAGATCTTCCCACCATTAGAAGTATGTCATGACTTCATTTTCTTGAAATGGAGCTCATGGTATTCAAACAAACAGAGCACCATTTTATTTTCTAAATTTATAGAATGCTTTTTGTGTTTACTGTATAATGTGTTGTTTTACAGGATCAGAAATAAGCCATACCTAAGCCATAAGTTTCAGGTGGGCTTAGTTGAATCAAGATTGCAATATGGACATCCAGAAAGCTTGGTTTTATAATGAATATGGACCAGCAGAAGTGTTGCAGTGTGGTGAATACCCTATTCCTGAATTGGGTGCTAATCAGGTTCTTGTCAGAGTCAAAGCTGCTGCACTGAATCCTTTGGACTTGAAAAGAAGAAATGGATTGCTCAAAGACATTGATTCAAAGTTGCCTGTAAGACCCAACTCTAATTCTTCTGAAGTTTGTATTACTTCTGAAATCATGAATTGAAGGATAGGCCATATTATGTGCTACAGAAAGGTTCTATTGGCCCTATGAGCCAGATTTGTTTATCGAAGAAGTATAGGATCTCCAAGACTTTTTACTTATAAAAAGTTAGATTATTTCTGACTTGAAAAATAGGTTACTGGTGATAAATCACTATGCAGGAAGGATGTTTAGAATAGGAAGACATGCAGTAAATCAACCATCTCTTACATATTTAGTATATTTTTCTAACATTGTCCTTTTTCTAAACTTAAAAGAGTATATCACCTGTAAGATTTGCGCCATTGCTGATGACTTTGCAAGCACCCATAACCTGTAACTTATTTTACCTTTCGAATTTGATCAAAATGTTCAGATGATTTCATTTGGCTAAATTCTAACCCCAAGTTTATTTATTTTATTTTTGAGGTCCATAAGGCATGAATTCCATTGGCATTCAACTGATATCTTGTGCCTTATATGGCCCTCTTTTGTCATTTTTTTGAGGTCCTTGTGCCCGATCTAATCACAATCAAAGGAATTATAACCTTCATGACCCTATTTGTAATGTTTTGTAGGCTGTCCCAGGTTGTGATATGGCAGGAGTTATAGTTGATCAAGGTGATGATGTCACAAAGTTTAGCAAGGGAGATGAAGTTTATGGCAGCATCCAGAACTTCACTACTGGCATTCCGAAACAGTGTGGCACTTTGGCACAATACACAGCGGTGGAAGATAGTCTTATTGCTTTGAAGCCAGGGAACATGTCCTTTGAAGAGGCAGCTAGCTTCCCTTTAGCTCTCCAAACTGCCCAAGAAGCTTTTGATAGAGTAAATTTTCGGAAGGGTCAGACTGTGCTAATTGTAGGTGGAGATGGTGTAGTGGGTAGTCTGGCCATTCAGGTAATGAAAAATGGGTTTTGGCCTTAAGGAAACATTGATTTTCTACAAATAAATCAGGCAATTAATTCGTAATACTGTTGGAGGTGCAGCTTGCCAAATACGTATATGGAGCTTCCAATATAGCAACAACTGCAAGCACTCCGAATATAAACTTTGTAAAAAAGTTAGGAGCTCATATGGTGATTGATTATACCAAGGAGAGCTGTGAGAAAATAGCAGAGAAGTTTGACTTCGTTTGTGACACCATTGGTAGGTTTCTGATTTCTCTTTTTTTCTATCAATCAATCCATCTATCCATATAGTATGGATTTTCTTCCTATAAAAAGTGATGATGGTGGTAAAAAGATTTGCACTACACCAAAGCAATAGGTCCGCAGATTTAGATTTGTAAATTTTCAAAGTAAAGTAGCAGAGATTATATTGTTGCTTGCATAGATTCTAGAGATCACTTTGGAAGACTGGCTTCCATTAAGAATAGCTTAGTCTTTGAACCCTAAGCCTCACCAGTTCAAAAAAATAGTAAACTATAGCACTTGAAAGTATTCTTCAAGAACTCTATTTTCCTATGCTCTAAGATTATTAGACATGCTATATCCATTATCAATACGGTAAAATTATTTAGATCTGAAATACATAATCAGTCATAGAAACAGGCTGCACCCATGGATGCAATGATCTAAAAGTCATGTATAACTACTTATGTTACTGTCTCAAACCAGTGTAAATAACTGTAAAACACTCCAAACCACCCAGACATCACCCAACAATTAATTGACAAAAGTGAGCAGGCAATGGACTTGCGCATAATTAACAAGCAAAAGAAAATCTGGTCTACAAACCTCTCGATAAAGCTTTTTGACTGTTGATGGCCTCTTCATAAGGTCAATCTCTTATCATATAAATTTAAATACATTACTTCAGTAATTCCAGATAACCTTTCTTTCAAGCATTACAAACTTTGGTAAGATTTAATTTGATGAATTACTCAAAGATGTTTAAGATCTTATTGTCAAAACTTTGGTTTTTTCAGAAAAATCTACTCTCCATTTTTTTATTATGTTGTGGAAACAATTGGTCCTTTCTCAGCCTTAGATCAACTTGAATTCATTGAAAATGAGTTTATTCTTTATTTTCTAGTTGACATCCACTTCGCAACAAATATGTCAAATAAAAAACTAGCAGGCACACACCATGACAAATTTATTGCAGACCTTGAACAACAAGGAATGTGGGTGCTTTGCTCAAGTCCTTATAGCCCATAATACATATCCACAAGCACAAAATTGTGAGTTCCATTAAACTGATTTAGGAAATAGCATTTGAGTTCAGTGGGAAAATCTCACCGATATCAATTACACTGTATCCAGTCAATATTTGATATAAGCTTCCCTTCTGAATGTTAACATTAACTTCATAATTGAAACCAGCCACATCTTTAGAACATCAAAATATTCTAGGTAATGGGTGACAATTACCACAACCACCCTCAGAACTTGGACCCAAACATGCCTTGAATCTGGTTCATCAAAACAATAATTACAGTAACATGGTCTGCTTAGCCAGATTTTTTATAACATTTTTATCATCATAGTTTTCAAAAAAAGTTGCAACTGTTTTGTATTATGACATGTTTCCTTTATTGTTCTAGAGAAGGAATGGAACCTTTTCCTAGAAGATAAGTGTCAGGATAATCCACAAACAAAAAAATTCACATGGCATACATTGGATTCACAAAATTTAACTAATAAGCGGCCTAAAACCTGACAATATATGTACATTGTTTTCAGGTACACTGCTAACTATAAATGTTACTGGATTGGAATTGCAGGAGACTCTCACAATTCTTATGTGCTTGCAAAAGACGAAGGACTAATTATAGATATTGTAAAAGGGTCATCTAATCCTATAGGACCCTTCTTTTTCCTCACACCCAGCGGGAACAAATTGGAGAGGCTAAGAGGCTACATAGAGTGCGAGAAGTTAAAGCCTGTCATTGATCCAGCAGGCCCATATGCATTTTCAAATGTTGTGGAGGCCTTCAAGCATCTTGAAAGTGGAAGAGCAAGAGGGACGGTTGTCATTTCTCCCATTGATTGACAGTGGCTTTAATTGTTCACTAATGGGAGATGCTGAAATCGTTTTGAAGGAAGTAGTGGATAGATTGTTTTTTATTAGATAAGCAGAGTTTTGAAAGGAAGTTTTTTGTTTCAGAGATTTTTAAGTAAATGAGTAAAATGATTCAGTCATAAAAATGTTCTTATGGGAAGGCAGGGATACTGCACTGGCAAGTAAATTATGCTAAAGAGTTTATACATTGCCCATGACACAAGCTGTTTAAGCTCATCTAGTTTTACTTTCCTACTCCCTAAATATAGGTCATGACATCCAGCAAACCTGTTAAACTTTAGCTATATATTGTAAATTGAGTTCGATTTGTTTTCATCATTCACTCACAACTGTAATACTGTAATATTTTTAAGACATACTTCCAATTTTCTTACTTCTTTATCCCTTCTCAGTCTTGTTCCCGTCCCCTTATCATCCCTATCCTCACTCTCATCACCACAAACTCATTTACGCACCCATCCTTGTCCCTTCCCACATTATGACAGTGACAACAATGCCTTCAGACGTGCCACCACTACCCAATGACTGGTGTTTCTCTATTCATAACCAGGAAACCAAGTTTTTCATCATTGGGACAAATTGCATTATCCAAGTTTCTTCTCAACCACCCGCTGGATTCTACTAAGCAATAGATGCCTGAGATTCATCGATTGGTGAGGTAAACGATTTGCAATTTGGGTTGTTTATAAGTACAATGATGACACTATCAGAGGGGACCCACAACTTAAAGCAGGTTTCAATATTTTATCATAACATTTGAAAAGAATTTTTTTTCAAATATTATATGTCATTTTTAAATATATATGGAAGGTTTGGGAAGTCAGCAAGTTATGGTTTATTTTGAATATAAATGATTCTAGGATTGGGGTCTTTATCAATTAGTCATTTTTTAAGTCTTCTATGATTATTGGTCAAGATTGATCTCTCGCCAAAGTTTTTCGGGTTTATGTATTAAATTTTTTTAAGTGAGTTTCATTTTATTTGAGACCACTTCTCTAGTGGCATTAAGAATCGACTATCTTGACTAGAACTAAAAGCTAAATATATGCTAGACAATCGAAAATTTTAATCTTTTCAAACCATTATGGAGTTTGTGCCTCTAAAAATGTTGCATAAGGTTAGGTTTTGATGTATTAAATCTTGGTGGAAAGATTGGAATTGGTATCCAAACACTCCTTTAAGGAATTGTAAATTGTTCAAAAGGATCATCGGCTTTCTGCTCACTTGCCCATGGTTTTGTGATGCTCTAAACCTACCTCACACCAAAAGTGATGATGTAGACTCAAAATATTGCATTTCATTCCACCCTTGCCTAATAACCTAAATCCAACTACTATTGCTCTTATAGAAAAATCTAATCAAGCAATGGAAAGTTGAAATAACTACCATTTTCTTGAACTTGGGATGTTTGGTGAGTAATAGTGTTGTCATTGATATGAATCACTCGGCTAGGCTCATTCACTTAATGAGGAAGGAGGGATAGATGTAGGATTATTGTGTTGATTTTTGTGATTGGATGTTCAACCATTGATATTATTTAACATTGTTTTGTGGCTTGTTGGAGTGTTATTACTATGAGATGGGTGTCAATAAGTCCAATGAACTCTTTCCAAAAGGAATTCTCTCTTAAGCAAGGCTCTTCCCTTATTTGAGAAGGGGTATATTTTCTTGTATTTCGTTCAAAGCCAACTCAATTAAATTTTCCTCAATCCTTGAAAACATTTGGTATGAAAAGCCAAGTGAGAGATAAGAGATAAATGAGATTGATGTTTGATGAGTGTATTTTCTTTGTTTGAATGCTCACTTGTTTGATTTGAATATTTGTTAGGTGCCTTGTGATGATATTGAGAATATTTTTATCTTTCTCCTTTTCTTTTCTAAATGTTTTGAATGATTCTAACTAAACACATTCTTCTGAAATGCACAAAAGAGAGCTTTTACCTACTTTTTCATTTTTAGTATTTTTCCAATTTGCAATGTGAATTAATTAGCTCCTTGCAAATAACAACTTCTATCAGATAGTATAGCATAGATAGTAGCTCTATTAGATAGTATTGAAGGGATGATCAATGGTGCATTTTCGACAGAAAATTGGTGATTCATGGGCAGATGTTGTTGAAGAGGAGTGACCACCTGTACATGTCGGTCAGAGGGTGTCAGATCCGCGATGATGGTTGGACAATATTTTTTAATCATCATAATAGGAGGAGGAGCAATATTTTCACTAACCACGGTGGAGGTGACCGTTGAAACCCTAACTCTAATTTTTAGAGAAAGGCCTCAACAAGCTAGGGCTTGCAAAAGACCTAACCCTACATATTTTCCTAGACGAAGGTTATCTTTTGGTGACAGAGCTCAAAATCCTTTTTCCTCTTCGAAGGCCTATAAATTAGGGGTTTTGAAGGCTTGCAAATCAGGGGTTTCGAAAGCTAGAGGTTAATCATCTTCACAGGAACCAACAACACCATTTTCCTCCAAGGAATAGTTTTATGCCACCTAGAGGTGAAAGGAGGGCTACTGGATCTTAACAATATGGAAGAAATAAGGAGAACAAAGATTCGGTGAGGCATCAGCTTGGCTCTTGGAGATGGGAAGATCGAGGTAAAACATTGGAGACCCAAGGATCCAAAGGTGTCCTTTCGAAAGAAAAATTTAAGATCAATGGTTAGGAGATCGCCAAGCCTGCTTCAACAAATCAAAATGGGGATGGGAAAAAGGCTTCGTGGGTTAATCCTACCCCAAAGGTAAGCCTTACTAATGCCCAGATGCTTAAATGGTTTTCAGATCTTGAAGAGAATGCCTTTGTAGGTCAAGTTTGGGGAGAAAAATTAGATTGTTATCTCAGATCAATGACAAGGTTATTTTAAATTGCTGCGATTTATTTTATTTGTATATGTTGTCGAGGAATTCCTTTATAATCATTTTTTATAATTTTGAGAGGAAAGAAAAGGTTCTTAATGAGGGTCCTTATTGGTTGGGAAAGTCTTTTTTTTCTTTTCAATGTTGAAAACCAAACTTCTTGGAGGGGGTTTTTTTGGGTGTCAAAAAACCAGTTTGTTTCACTTTGCCTAATCTTCCTTTTAAATTTTTTGACGAAATCACTATGAAGGCAATGGGTATTGCTTTGGGGGAGTTTGTTAGAGTAGATTGCTTCATGGAGTTGGGTTTCCCTACAACCTCGATTTGGGTGTTTCTAAATGACCCTAAAGATATTCCTACTGAGGTTTGTATTCTTTCAAAATTTGGGATCTGGAATCAACCCCTTTCATTCAGAGTATATCTCAATTGTAAAAGGGATATTGAGATAGGTTGTGATATGGCTTTCCTTCACAAAGGATCTAGGATGGAAAATATGGTTTCCCCTCATAAGGAAGTCGGCAATTCCTTGGCTTTTTCCAATGATATTAATAAGGGTTCTAAGTTGGGTCTTGAGGAGGTTTTTTCATCTCCTACATGCACTCTGAGGTTAGCTCTTGTGCCTCTAGAGGTGCCTCAAAATCAGGAGATGGAGATGCATCCCTTGGAAGATGTAACTCCCCCTCGCAAGAATCTAAATGTGCCCTCCCCAATTAAAGAGATGTTTGAAGCACGTCTTTTAGGCATGGTGAATGAGATTATAGAGAAGGTTGCAAATGATATAATAAATGAGATTATGGACTAGGTGACATGTGAAGAAGATGTAGAGTTGGTTTCATCCTCATTACCTATCTCTCAAACTGAAGCAGATAAGCCTAAATCCACCTCACCAAAAGTAAAGACTAGGGGGAGAAAGCCTAACAGTCAGAAACCACAAGTAGAAATTATTGTTGGCATTCAGAAAATGCTAGAAAGAACCTTAAGTTCTTCTAGTAAAAGGGTCCTCTTTAGTGATGTGGGCCCTTTTGAGGATCAAGTTTCAGTTTGAGGAGGCTTTCAGGGATTAGAAAAGCATAGAAACCAACCTTTAAAATAGGAGAGAGGATCTCTCTCCTCAGGAGGCATGAAGATCCTATCATGGAATGTTAGGGGCTTAAATGCCCCTAACAAAAGATGCTTGATTAAGTGTCAATTTGATATTCTACAGCCGGATGTGGTTATGTTGCAAGAAACAAAACTATCAGAATCTTTGGCTAATGATGTTTTTGGTTCCTGGACTAAGTGGATTTTTTGGTCCATTGCTGCTAGAGGTGCTTCTAGGGGTCTTTCCATTCTTTGGGATCCTAGAACAATAGATGTGGTATATTTTCATCTTTCAGATAATTGGATGGGTGTTCAGGTATCTTGTATCTCTTCTGGAAATGATTTATGGTTGATTAACTTGTATGAGTCGTGTAGTGATTTTTTTAGTGGCTAATATTCGCCAATTAGCTAATAGTTGAAATTTGGGAATCAAAATTTGGCTAATAGTTCAAGCTATAATGTGACCTAAATCACCATATTTTTACAAAATTTTATTTTAGTCTTATTTAAATCATCGTCATTTATTTTATTCAAAATTTTAACTCAAAAATTCACCACAGTATTCGATACATGATTAGATTAGATTTGCCTAAATTTTATAAGTTATAGCAAAAATATAAATGAATTTTCTAATAGTATATCATAATTATTAGTTTCTTTAGGGCCATATTTCCAATATTCAGTTGCCACCATTGATTTAAAATATAATCTAATAGCCCTCATTGTATTATGTGAGGTAAAATGTACCCACGATCTTTAATGCTCATGGGGCCCAAAATTTCTTTTGGAATATAATGAGGGTTGTTAGATTATATTTTAAATCATTGGTGACAACTAAATATTATAGAGTCTACCCCTTAAACCTATTGATCATTTCCACCCTTGGGCCCCTACTTTTCCATAAGAATTATTATTTTTAAATGGAAGGATTCACCATCATAATTAATGAATTTTCCTATTATTTTCCAAGATTCACCAAGATTTCCTACAAAATTTCAATGATGTAAAAATCGCTAATAAAAATAATATTTATTTCGTAAAAGGGAAAGATTCACCAATAAAAAAAAAATTCTAAAAGAATGAAAGGTTCGCTAGGATTTTATTTATTTTCCTAAGGGGGGTTTCTTAAAGTTATCACTAGGGTCATGTTCTACCTCCTTTAAAAAATGTCTTTAGGAGGAGTTATCTTTGGTTCCTTCAATGATTCCTAAAGAGTTGGTGATGTTTGGAGGAGATTTTAATGCAATCTTGATTGTGTGAAAAAAAAGGGAGGAATCATCCCCTCTGTTAGGGTGATGGAAGATTTCAAAGCTTTTGTTGTGTCTAATAAATTAGTTGATTGTGTGTCAAAGAATTGAATGTTTACATGGTCTAATAGATGGAGGGATTTATGTAAAATTGTGAAAAGGTTGGAAAGATTTTTGTTATCTGATAATTGGCTTTCCTCTTCTCATGATTTTTCTTCTTTGATCCATCCAATTTTCAGATTTGATCACTTTCCAATCTCTCTCTCAATCTTTCAGGAGAAGCCCAAGGTAAAGATTCCATTTAAATTTGAGGCAATGTGGTTTAGGGACCCTATGTTCTTACCCCTTTTGAGAGATTGGTGGGTTTTGGGCCCTTATGTTGAGGGATCTAGAATGTTCCAGCTAGCTATAAAACTAAGGTTCCCATGGGATAGGATTAAGGCTGGAATATTAATCATTTCAAGAATATATTTGAAGAAAAAATTCGCATCGAGGAGTTATCAGAATTTTATGAACAGGTTATTCAAATGGGCATGAATAAGGAATCATTTGATAAAGAAAAGTCCTTCAGGGCTGAGTTGGATGAAATCCTTTCTAGGGAAGAGGTTTACTGGTGTCAAAAATCAAGGGAATTATGGTTGAAGGATGGGGATGGGAGTACCAAGTTCTTCCACATGTCAACGAAGTTTTGGCATCAAATGAATAGTATTGTATCCATTCAGGGGGAGGGTGAGATTACCTTATCCTCTCCTAAGGAAATTGAAGAAGAGGCTGTCAGATTTTTTAAGGGATTTCTTGCCCCATCTCACTCTATATCAAATTTTGACCTTGCTAGTTAGGACTATATTCTAAAGTTGACTTCAAATGAGCATAACAGATTACTCATGAGTGAATTCACTCTTTTAGAAGTTAGAAAGGTGGTCTTCTTAATGGCAACAAAAAAGGCTCCAAGTCTTGATAGATATACTGCACTCTTTTTTCAAAAATGTTGGGATTTTGTGGGGAAGGATGTCTTGCTCGCCCTAGAAGAATCTAGGAAACATGGTAACATCTTGAAGGAATTGAATAATACATTCATAGCATTGATTCTAAAGAAACCATGCCCAATTTCCTTTGCATATTTCAGACCTGTTTCACTTTGTAGCACCCTATACAAATCTTTACTAAATCAATTTCCATTAGACTTGCAACATTGATCCCTCTAATTATTTCAGATGAGCAGTGGGGCTTTGTTCTTAGTAGAGAAACTATAGATGGTGCAATCCTAACCCATGAAATTCATCATTCCCTCATGGAGGATAAAAAACCCACGGTCATTCTGAAACTTGATATGATGAAAGCGTACGATAGGGTAAACTTGTAGTTTTTGATGAACGTACTACCTAATTTTGGTTTTTCTTATAAATGGTGTAAGTGGATTTTCTCTTGTATCTCTCGGGAAATATTTTTTGTATTGGTCAATGGTTCTCCCTATGGTCACTTTAATGCCACCTAGGGGGTGAGACAAGGGAACCCTCTCTCCCCCTTTCTGTTCATTTTAATGGTTGAAGGCATTAGTTGTGTCATTTGGGCGGCTAATAGTAAGAATCTTTGAAGGGGAATAAGGTTAAAAAATGTGTCTTGTCCAATCACTCACTTCTTTTTGCAGATAATACATGGCTTTTTGGGTAGGCTAGTCTCTCAAAGGAAAAGGCTATGCAAAGCATCTTATCTTTATACTCAAAATGTCTTGGTCAACATGTTAACAGGGAGAAATTGAAAATCTTCTTCTTAAATGTTAACCCTTTGGTGAAAGGAAGGATTTTAAGATTCTGAGGCTTTAAATAGGGCATCCTTCCTTGTAGGTATTTGGGAATCCCCTTCTTCTTCGGTAAAGAAAATCATGATTATTGGGACAAGGTCATTTCAGCAGTCTCAAACAGAATCATGACCTAGAAATCTAAATGGTTATGATTAAATCAATTTTGCAGTCTCTTCCAATTTATTTAATGCATGTCTTCAAAATCCCCAAGGGGAGATCTAAGGAGGTGCAAAAGGTCTTAAAGGAGTTCTTGTGGGTTGAGAATGTGAATTAGAAAAAAAAAAAGTTGCCTTCGGTTGTTTGGGAGAAGGTATGTCTTCCCAAGGATTTGGGAGGATTTGGGCTAAGAGATATGATTCTTCAAAAAAGGGTTCTGGGAGCTAAAATTTTGTGGAAAAATTATAAGGATCCTAATGCCAAATGGTTTCAAGTCATGAGGCATAAATATCTTGACTCTTGGAACAAATAATGAATTTTTACTCTCATAAATCCTCCTCGAGGCTCTAAGATTTGGAATTTTATTATGTCCTTGTTGGCTGAAAATTAAGTAATCACCTTTTCAATAGATTACACAACCTAGATTTCAACCACAGTTGTGTGAGATATAATCTCTCCTCTCAGAAAGGGGAGGCACCCTTCTTACTGCTTACAAAAGTTAAGTAAAACTAACTAAATATTCACAAAATATACACTAAAACTATGAGATGGGGGGTATGTGTCACTTTCATGCTTCTCTCTTTTTTAGAGAAGATGTTTTACAATGCTTCACAGTTGATAGTTCTAATTCATAATAACTTTAAACTATAAACAAGCAGTAATGCCAATACCTCTATCTTGTCAAAGCAAAGCATACAGAGACCAGGTATGATAATAATAAAAATAAAATGGGAAAGGAAATCTCACGAAGGCACAAAGTCATTCCGTAGATTTTTCATTGATGGATCTGTGAGAAATGTATTGTTTGTCGTATTAGAAGCACAAAGTCTTCTAAATACAGAAATTCCATGAACAACATGAATAATTACAAGCACAAATTCTTGTAGATCATTCAACAATAGTTACTCAAACATAAACATAAATTCAAATAAATAATGTAACACAAATTTTACATAAATTTATTCGAAGCCCTTTAAATCTCATCTACTAATCACCACTAATATAATCAATCCACAAGATTATCGATTCCAACACAATGTCTGGTATGCAATTCTCTTCTTTATTGATCAAATTTTCATTCACAAACATGAATACAAAGTTTCACAAATCTGCTTCAAAAATGGCAGCACTTCATTGCAAAATACTAAAGGTAAAGATTACAATAGAAATCCATCTTATTTATAGAAGAGAGGGAAGAGAAAATCTAGGAAATCAATTCAGTAAAATCAGGAAAGTTAGGTGAGCTAATTTAGGAAAATCTCTCCTAACTTTGACTGAGTCAAAATGTAATCCATCTTTGTGAAACTACATCTCATATTTTTAGTGTAATTACATTTTCTAAAAAGACATTTAAGATGTCAACAACTATTTACGAGATGCATAAAGGGAAGCATCAAAAATTTCAACACTGGAGATCAAGAGTCTTCATGGTTCCTTGCTTTGGGCACGTAAGTCTTCATACTTCTTCTTGGTCTCCTGTATGAACACATAATCTGGGTTGACTGTGTAATCTAAAAGGGTGTGAACTCTTGTGATCGACCTTTTGGTAGATGAATGTATTTTCATGCACCTGTGAAGATGCATGTTGAGATTATCAATGTTTAGTTGTGTATCACAAATGACTTGCATTGAGGCTTTGGAAAAGCTGGCATCCTCAACTTGTTGCATGACGACTTCTTCGTAGATCTTGGAAATTTCACTAAACGGGAGGAAAATATGATTTTCTTCGAGAAGCTTGCCTAGAAACTCCTTGATTCCCTTCTCCAGGATAGCACGATGTCCTTCGACATCTTCTTGAACATGATGAAGATCTCTAATAAGAGATTTGATCACATTGATCAGACTCTTGTTCACCTGCTTGATCACCTTCATGATCTTCAAACTCTTATTCACCTGGGAAATCTTCTTCCTCATCAAAGTCTTCTTATTGAGAATCATCTTCTTCAGCAAATTCCTCGCTTGAATTTTCTTCTTCTTCAGAATCTATCTCTTCAGAAATGGGCCCTTTTCCTTTTGAGAGAGATGTTTTAGATTTTGTGGCTTCTTCTTCTTGAACTTCCTGTGTATCCTTCTTGCCAACAATAAATTTTATTCTAGGGCCTCTTTGGGAAGAAGAGGGAATAGCCGCCTACTTATCTTTTGTGTGAAGTTCTTGTTGTTGGTTGACTTTTGCTTTGGGTATTTCTCCTTTTGAATCTATCTTGAATACTTTCATCTAGAAACCATGTTTGTGTAACCACTCTACAGTGTTAGCCAATATGGGAGCAAGCCTCTCCCTGATGGAGACACATTCCTTCTTAGACCACTATACTGCAGGCAAGGGTTTCTTAGAAATCTCATTTTCATCATAGGCAACATTCATGATGTCACTAGTTTTGTGAAACCCTCTAGTAGGTTAGGAACACCAAGATCCCTGATTCATGATGTAATGGGATGTAACTTGGAAGACAAATTTTGTATTGTGTGTAGAATTCGGGAATGTGGACACCATATGTAGATTGTTTTGAATAATGGCTCTCAAGGATTCTTCAAGATGCTTTGGCTTAGTCCTTTTCATGAAGTCTTCAAGGTCCTGATGACTGGCCTTGGTGTCCTTTATTTCATCTACCTTGGAGATCACCACTATAGGTGGAAAAACACCTTGATACTTATATTTCATCTTGCACTCTTTTTTAGAAGATGATGGAGGCCTCTCGGCTATCATCTAGAAGCAACTAGATCAAAGATGTCACTTGACGATATCTGGAAAGAAACTGCAAGGATGGTGAATCAACAAGCGCTAGAAGAAAAAGTAGGATTGGGAAGTGTGAAGTGAGCAAATAATGTTGATCAAGCATGAAAAGAGCATCTAGTAATGGAAAATGATGCGGGAGCGAAGAAACGTGGTCTGGAGTGAAAATGGAGCAGTTTGGAAATGTTTAAAGCCAAAACTGCCAAATGTGTAGGAGCGTTGAAAATAAACGGTCCTACACTTAGAGAGATGATTTTAGATGTAAGGGTGTTGAAAATCAGTGCCCTTACATGTCCTTCATGAATTTTTGCAAAATGTGTCAAGGCGTTGAAAATCAGCACCTTGACACTTGGTCTTACAATTAGGAAAATAGTGAAGTGTAGAGGTGAGCTTTTTAAGTGCTTTTGCATCAAGGTGAAAAGTCACTCCATGTAGGAGCGGTGATTTTCACCGCTTCTACACTTGGAGTTGATGAAAATCACTTAAGTGTAATGGAAGAAAATTTTACCGCTTTAACATGTCAAGGGTTAGGATGATTGATGTTCAAGCGGTGAAAATCACCGCTCGAACATTTGAGGATGGTTTTCAAACATGTATACTTTCCTTCATCGAATGTGTGCACTCAAATTTTCAACGCCTTTGTGACTAAAATTCTGAATAAAGTTGAAGATGACAAGGAAACACAAGAGATGGCGAAAAGAGAAGGTGAAGAAAAAAATGCCTAAGGAAAGAAGGAGGATGTAAACAAAACTAGGGCACAAATGAAATGCTCAAAACAAAAATAGAGAGCAAGCCGCAATTACAAGAAGAGGAAAACAATTTGATGTAAAAAGAGATTCAAATCTAAAAACAAAAACGCATACACAAGATGAATCGAAATTTACAAAGCTTCTCAAAAGCAAAGAGGAAGAGATAAAATGATGAAGGAGAGAAAAAATAATGGAATACTTGAGAAAACTTGAAACCCTAACTCAAATGCAAGCTTGAAGAAATATTCAAAAATGTGAGTTTGTAGGAGGTTGGTGATTGCCTAGCATGATGAGGAGGAGAGAATGACGAATGGAATGAAGAGTGATTAACTTAAAATCACTTTTAAAAGTCATTTAAAAGTATAATAAATGAACTTAATTTGTGCATTAATGAAGGCACACTAAGTGGCGAGAACTAGGAAAAGTGCACTAGAGATCAAAATCACCGCCCATGCCTTAATTTGATTAAGTATGGAGAAAAGTGCACTAGCACTAAAAATTAGCGCTTGTGCACCAAAAATTGACTTTGACAAAAATACACAAGCATTGATTTTTAGCACTTGTCCACTTCAAGACTAAGAAGAATTTGAAATGTCAACATATAGGAGCGTTGAAAATCAACGCTCCTACACCTTTGCCAATTTTCACAAATCTTAAAAGCTGGAGGTGGACAAAGATGCTCATTTCGAAGCTCTTCGAAAGACGGATAGGGAAGGACGCTCAAACAAATTGTTTGAGATTTCATAATGCACTTTAAGGTGGATTGAAAATCACCTTGTTTTGTGTGCTTGAACAACACGAACCTATGAAACGAACAAGTTTCATAAGGGGGTTATCCATGGATCGAGCACTGCTAGATTCCATGATAACAACTGGCTCCTACTAGGGATCTTCCTTCAACCATTCTTTGAAATGAATGAAGGGAGAAGAAATCGAGAATTCAAGTACCTTTATCCATCCATTGGGCTTGGAGTCAGGTGACGATGAAAAAAAGAATTAAAAAAAAAAGACACAAGGACTAAAAGTAAAAATATTTACATTTGAATACCTATCACTTTACTGTGCAAAGTTCTTGAGATGTTTCTCGCTGTGAGGAAGGTAAAATGGCGTTCCATCTTCGTATGACAACAAGAAACTATTTTCATCATGTATTTGATGAACCTTGAAAGGTCCTGTCCACAATGAATCAAATTTTCCATGTATGCCTTTTGGTTCTCTTTGCTTGTCCCATAGGAGAACAAGATCACCAATTTGAAAATCTTGAGACTTGGCCTTCTTGTCGAAAAGCTTCTTGACCTGGTCTTGATGTTCCACGATATAGTTAGCCACCTAAACTTGATTTTCTTCCAATTCAGAGAGATACATAATGTGCTTATCAACAAAGTTATTAAAAGTCTCATCCTCAATGGCCTTAGCCAATTTGAGGGTTGGAAGTTCCAAGGTTATGGGAATCTCGATATTCAACCCGTACAAGAGTTGAAAAGGAGACATACCAATCACCTGATTTGGAGTTATTATGTTTGTCCACAAAGCATTGTATAGAGCTTTGTGCCACAAACGTTGATTCTCGTCCACCAGCTTGCAGATGATAGTTACCAAATTCTTGTTACTTGATTTGGCCTAACCATTACCTTGCGGGTAATAGTCAGAAGAGTGTGGCAAGGTTATTCCATGTTCAAAATAGAACTCGGTGATCTTTCTTAATGAGAAGACAAAAGTGTTGTTAGCAAAAAAATTGTTCTGCATGCCAAACCTATAAATGATATTTTCTTTTAAGGAACTGCACACCACTTCAAAAGTAGCATGCTTAGTGGGAATTGCTTCCACCCACTTGGTGAAATAATCAGTTATAGTTAGGACATAAATGTGTCCTGCACTTGACAATGAATTTACTGCACCGATGAATTCAATTCCCCACTGCTGGAAGGGCTCTTCAATAACAATTGGTTTTAAAGGTAGAGCCGCCAACTTTGGCTTACCTACAAACTGTTGACACAACTCTCTCTTATGCACCCAAGAGTATAATCCTAAAAAAGTGTGGGCCAGTATAATCTTCTCTCAATATCTTGTGAGCAATCACTGGTGCTGAAAAAATTCCTCCACATGCTAAGTCATGATACGAATTTAGCAATATTTCTTGTTGTTCTTGATCAACACATCACAAAAAGGTTCCATCCAAGGCACGCTTGTAGAAACCATTGTCCCATCAGACAAATTTTGTTGATTTGAGCTTGATGGTTCTTTTTTCCTTTGAGGTCAAATACTTAGGATACTCCCCATATGTGAGGAAATGGGTGATGTTGGAATACCATTCATTGGTGGTTCTGATGAACAACACCATGGGAAGTTCGCTTGAATCTACCTCTTCAGTTTTTGAAACTTCTTCATTTTCTGAAATTTCTTCATCAGGATTATTTTCAGTGATAAGTTGACACAGTCTGTGCCCACGTATCAACTTGGTAGGTTTAATTTCCATGTCATATTCCTAAATCTTAGCAATCCAATTTCCTCTTTTAGTTATGAACTCCTATGTGTTAAGATAGACTTAATAGTTGAATTTGGGACTAGAACTTTGACATGGCTATTAAGAATATAGAGCTGAAAATGTTTAATAACTTTGACCATAGAGAAAGCATGTGTTTCCATCTGGGAGTATTTCAGCTCATAACTCTGTAGAGGGTAGCTCATGAATTCAATTGGATATTCAAAACCCTCATTGTTTTCTTACACCAGAATCGTCGAAAGTGTATGCTCGGAAGCATAACTATACATGATGAATTCCTTGGTGTAGTTAGGACAGAATAACATTGGTGCATGAGCAATAGCCTCCTTGATGTCATCGAACACATCTTTCCCTTTTGTTGTCCAATGAAAAGTGGTATTTCCTTTCATCATATTAACAATATGACAAGTCTTCTCTGCAAAGTCTAGAAGGAACCTTCGCAAAAAGTTTACCTTGCCAAAGAAGTAATGGACAACCTTCTTGCTTGATGGTAGGGTAGGTGATTTGATATTGTTGACTCTTTTTGATTCAATCTTCATTCCTTTTTGGACACTACGTGGCCAAGAATTTTGCCTTTTGTAACCCCAAAAATTAACTTTTTTCGATTCAAAGAAATATCACGTTGTCGGCATCTCTCCAAGATTTGCCTTAGGTGGTAGCAGTGTTCATGAAAATTTTAGAGAACACTGTGAGATCATCAAGATACACCACAATAAACTTACCCATCACATCACAAAACACTAAGTCCATAGCTCGTTGGAACGTGGCGCCAACATTTATTAGGCCAAAAGGAATTTTGTGATATGCAAAGGTACCCCATGGCGTTGTGAAAGTCATCTTGTGTTGATCACTTGAATTAACTTCAATCTGGTTGTAACCGGAGAAACCATCCAACATGGAGAGCATCTCAGATCCAGATATGTTTTGTAGAACTTGGTCCATCACTGGAAGAGGATAATTATCCTTGAGTGAAGGTTAATCTTTCTAAAATCCACATAGATACGGATCTCACTATTTCTCTTATGAACAGGAATGATATTTCTTATCCATGTTGAATGATGGCTAGGGAATATTATTCGTGTGTTCAACATTTTTTGAACTTCTGCAAGGATTGTTCCAAAAATCAATGGGTTGTATTTCCTTTGTTTGTGCTTATAAGGCAATGCTCCAACCTTAAGGGGAATATCGTGTTGCACCTCCATTGGCTGGAAAGATTTCAAATCTTCATATGAATATGCTGACATCCATATACTCTTGTAACAACTGGGAAAATTGTTTCCTTTCTTCGATCATGCAACATTTCCCAATGTTTACCATCTTAGGATCATTTTTAGTTCCCAAGTTGACTTTTTCAACCTCATTAGATGAATCAGAGTCTGAGAGTTGCTTCTTGACATAGTGGTCATGCTTATCAAAAAAAATCTCTAGAGATACCAACCCTTTGGGAATTTTATTCCCTCTGAGTTGCAAGAATTCTTCACCCGTAACTAGATCCACGTTAGACACAAATTCTCCTAGTGGAGAATCTCTTCCTTCAAAGTACAATTCATTCAAATTTTTTGCCTTCTCTAAGAAGGCAACAATTTGATGATCGTTGTTGAAAATTTTCCAGTTCTCTGAATTATCAAGAAAACTCGGGCGGAAAACCAACTCGATGGTATAGGTGGCACCTTGAAAGTCTTTATGTGGTATTAGGAGCGTGGCTGAGACTACTAAGGAATCAGCCCTATCATTATATTCCCTTGGAACTACAAATATATCAAAAGCTTCAAATTCTTCTATGCAATCCCAAACAAGATTGTGATAATGCCTAAGCCTTTCATTTTTGGTCTAATACAAGTTCCTTACCTGACACACTATTAGCTCAGCATCACCTTGTGCATGAATATTTTTGATACCCTTCTTGTGTGCAACTTGCATTCCTAACAACAATGATTGACACTCAATAGTGTTATTAGTGTTGTCAAACTATAACTTAAAAGAGAAGGGGAAAAAAATTCCTTTAGGGGAAATAAAAACCATTCCTGCTCCAGAACCAATGGAAGAACAACTGCCATCAAACTCTAGTAATCAAACGTTGTTTGGATCACCAAGGCTGACGGTGTCAAAATCTATAACCTCATCATCCGATGAAGTTTCAGGATTTGATGTTGATGAATCATTTGGTGATGACTCATTTTTTATTGAAAAATATTCAACAATATCCAACTCCTGTCTCATCGAAGATTCACCAACCTCTTCTATTTTTAGATAGTAAGTTCCCACACCTAAAGACTCAAACAGGATCTGAGCTCTTGGGTCGTCTGATTGGGTTACTGAAAACTTTGACTCCTTTTCAAGAATAAATTTTTGCATCACGCCTTTCACCAGTATTCTGGCTTTAGACATGTCCATGCCTAGTTCTTCTCCAACATCCTTACAAAAATTGTGTTTGAGGAGGATTCTAGAAGATGCTAGTACATCGACTACTAGAACTATCATCTTTATCTTTTTCTCTGGGTACACAACAAATGCATATTATGCATCCTTAATCTGGTCAATCAAGGGCACTTGTTTGTTCTCCATGGAGAAACAATGGCTAAAGTTTTTGGTCAGATCTAAGCCTAAGGTAGTAGTTACCTTGGCAGGCATCACATTGTGAGATGTAATAGAATGTATAACATAATTACTTAGTTTAAAGCCATTGAAAAGTAGGGAGATGAAAAATGGATCAATGCATTTGGAGGTTGTTGGAGGGTTGGACACAAGGTTACTTTGTGGTGTTTTGGGCTTAGGAGCAATAGGAACATCAGGAGGTGGATCCTGACTTGGGGTAATTCTTGTGTCTTTGATGCACTTGAAAAGCTTGTCAAATTGGTTGGGATTGGCTTTAAGGTACTCAACCTCGAACATCTGGACCTTGGTTTTCTTGGCATGGTCGATAATGTCGAAAGCCTGGAAATAATTTTATAAACTAGAAGTAGTAACTTCACTGATTGGTTTGATAAAAGGCACGCTGGTCTTTGGAACTAGAGGATTGGCTTTAGGAATAGCAAGAGTTGATGAAGAGGGAAGAGGTGCACCTACTTGTGGGTTTGCTTCTTTGTTGGGTTGCCAAGGGAAAGGAGACCCTCTTTTGGCAATTGTAATTGGCAGCTTCTCCTTTGCTGGTGGAGCAGCAGCTTGAGCTTTATCAAGCTGATTTTGTTAGTGCTGTGTAAAAACAACATATGTATCTGTCACTAAGTCATCTTCATCATCTTCGTCTGCCATTTGCAAGTAGTTAATCTTGGAGTCGCTAGCTGATTCCATTTCTTCGTCTTGGAAGAGATCAATATTTTTTTCTTCAAGATAATCTGGTTGTGCATAGTCCTCTTGTTTAACCTCATAGTATCCTATGGAAGTATTATTAGGTGGAGCTTCAAGTGCAAGTCTCCCTTGTGGTGCTGGAAGGTGGTTTTGATTCTTGTTTCTAGCATAGTTGGGAAAATTCCTTTTGGGGACATCCTTGTATATGTTGTTTTTGTTAGAAACTTTATTTCTCAAAGCTAAGATTTCATTCGCCAGCCTTTAGACCATGAGATCAAAAAATTTGGAACTAGCATTAGGAGAACTAGCGCTAGATGTTGAAGATCTTGATGCTTGCATCCTTTTGTTGTTGTTGGTGTTCAGCCTTATTTCTCCAGCAAGGATCATATCATCTTCAAGACTAGTAGCTAGTTGTTGTGTTGCTTCAATGTTGGCAATATTTTCCCTGCATAAGAAGAAAATTACTTTGGGAAATTTTGTGTTGATGAAAAAGCACTTCAAATTATGATCTTTCGGTTTTTCCTCATGTGGGATCTGCATCACCAACTTGTTGAACTTAGCCATGAACTTGCACATGGGTTCATGGGCCTCTTTTCGCATGGTTGTGAGTTGCGCCAACAAAGTGTGTGCATCCTTGGCAGGTTTGAATCTTTCTTCAAATTTTGTACAAAGAGTGGCCCAGTTGGTGATTGAGGCATTCAGAAGAGTATAGAACCATTCGGCAGCAACCCTTGGAGGGATTCGATGAACAATCTTATAGAAACGTATTCATGCTATATGGTGAGAACACAACAAATGATGTAGAAGGCAGTGATGTGTTCATCAAGATGTTGTTTACCATCACCTAGAAACTTTAGGAGATTCTTTCTCAAAACATGTGGAAGCTCAGGTAGAGGTGCGGCCAAACAAAGGGGACCAAAAGCATTTCCCCATAGTCCTCCAGGTGGTGTGGCCATGACTGGTTGCACAATAGGTACCTGAACTGGACGCCTATGGTAAACTAACTGAAAAATTGGAAGAGGAGATATTTGTTTTTGTGGAGGGTAGCTCGTAGTACGTTGCAAAGGTGACCTTACTTGTGGAGGAGTAAATGGAAAATTACATTGCAACAACTCTTCAAAAAGTGGATTTTATACTCCTTGAGCCCTCAATCCTCGTGTATATCTTCGGTTTGCCATAATGTGGATCTAAATAGGATGAAGATTTAAAAATAACAATATACAAGAGTACAATAAGATACTAGAAAACTTATCTACTTCAATCAAAGCATGAGGCTTCAATTGTGTGTGTTGTTCCCCAGTGGAGTCGCCAAAAAACTATTGGGTGAAAATTATGTAATCACCTTTTCAATAGATTACACAACCTCGATTTCAACCACAGTTGTGTGAGATATAATCTCTCCTCTCAGAAAGGGGAGGCACCCTTCTTACTAATTACAGAAGTTAAGTAAAACTAACTAAATACTCACAAAATGTACACTACAACTACGAGATTGGGTGTGTGTGTCACATTCATGCTTCTCTCATTTTTTAGAGAAGATGTTTTACAATGCTTCACAATTGATAGTTCTAATTCAAAATAACATTAAACTAAAAACAAGAAGTAATTCCAATACCTCTATCTTGTCAAAGAAAAGTGTAGAGATACCAGGTATGATAATAATAATAATAAAATGGGAAAGGAAATCTCACGAAGGCACAAATTTGTTTCGTAACTTTTTCATTGATGGATCTGTGAGAGATGTATCGTTTGTCATATTAGAAGCACAAAGTCTTCTAGATACAACAATTCCACGGACAACATGAACAATTACAACCAAAAATTCTTGTAGATCATTCAACAATAGTTACTCAAACATAAACGTAAATTCAAATAAAGAATGTAACACAAAGTTTACATAAATTTACTTGAAGCCCTTTAGATTTCATCTACTAATCACCACCAATATAATCAATCCACAAGATTATTGATTCCAACACAAAGTATGGTATGTAATTATCTTCTTTATTGATCAAATTTTCATTCAAAACACATGAATACAAAGTTTCACAAATATTCTTCAAAAAGGGAAACACTTCGTTGCAAAATACTAAAGGTAAAGATTACAATAGAAATCCCTCTTATTTATAGAAGAGAGGGAAGAGAAAATCTAGGTAATCAGCTGAGTAAAATTAGGAAAGTTAGGTGAGCTAATTTAGGAAAATCTCACCTAACTTTAACTAAGTCAAAATGTAATCCATCTTTGTGAAACTACATCTCAGATTTTTAGTGTAATTATATTTGCTAAAAAGACATTTAAGATGTTAACAACTATTTACAAGATGCATAAAAGTAAAAATCAAAAAATTCAACACTAGAGATCAAGAGTCTTCATGGTTCCTTGCTTTGGGCGTGGAAGTCTTCATACTTCTTCTTGGTCTCCTATATAAACGCATCATTTGGGTCAACTATGTAATCTACAAGGGTGTGAACTCTTGTGATTAACCTTCTGGCAGATGAACGAATTTTCTTACACTTGTGAAGATGCATGTTGAGATTATCAATGGTCAGTCGTGTATCACAAATGACATGCATTGAGGCTTTGGAAAAGCTAGCATCCTCAACTTTTTGCATGACATCATCTTTGTAGATCTTGGAAAGTTCATTGTACAAGAGGAAAATCTGATTTTCTTTGAGAAGCTTGCCTGGAAACTCCTTGATTCCCTTCTCCAGGATAGCATGATGTCCTTCAACATGGTGAATATCTTCGATAATAGATTTGATCACATTGATCAGACTCCTATTCACCTTCTTGATCTTCAGACTCTTGTTCACCTGGGAAATCTTCTTCCTCCTCAGAGTCTTCTTCTTGAGAATCTTCTTCTTCAGTAGATTCCCCGCTTGAATTTTCTTCTTCTTTGAAATCTATCACTTTAGAAACGAGTCATTTTCCTTTTGAGTGAGATGTTTCAGATTTCGTGGCTTCTTCTTCTTGAATTGCTATCGTATCCTTCTTGCCAACGGTGAATTTTATTCTAGGGCCTCTTTGGGAAGAAGAGGGAATAGCCGCCTGCATATGTTTTGTGTAGAGTTCCTATTGTTGGTTGACTTATTCTCTAGGTATTTCTCCTTTCAACTTTGTCTTGAAGGCTTTCATCTAGAAACCATGTTTGTGTAACCACTCTATAGTGTTAGCCAATATGGGAGCAAGCCTCTCCCTGACGGAGACACATTCCTTCTTAGACCACTATACTGCAGGCAAGGGTTTCATAGAAATCTCATTTTCATCAAAGGTTGCATCCATGATGTCACCAGGGTCTATGAAACCCTCTGGTAAGTCAGCAACACTAAGATTCATGATATGTTGTACGGTTAGCCTACAGTAATCCATTTTACGGATAACCTCTTCATCTCTGCAATCAGCCCAAAAGTCTTCAAAGTGGTACTTGTGGTTGTGATCCTTTTTCAACTTCCTATTAACATTCCATAAATCAAAGTCAAATATGGATTTATAGGTCCTTATTTTCATGATCTACATTTCTGCATAGACTTTTTTGGCTTTTTGTACACTATTGATGGTATATCTACCAATCGTCAATGGAAACTTGAATCTCGATTTGTTAATCCTAATTCATTCTTTATGAATTGAAATTAGCTATCTACACAACTCCATGAGTACCTACTTGTTTGAGGGATATCTAGGCAGCATGTAAGGGCACCCAGTGTAGCATCCTACCCTCATGTAAGTGAAAGTTGGAAATTGTAAGAATATGCACCCAACCTTGCTTACCACTTTATAGGCCTCGTCTGATAATCTCTTGTTTTCGAGATTTGGATCAAATATGTATACAAGAGGTGTGAATAAGGCATTCGTGGCCCTTCTGAAATGGTGAAAACTCTCCTTCATCTCCAATTGATAGAAATACTTGTACATTGGTATAGAGTGTCGGTTCCCTTTTGTAGAAAGTCTTGGGAATTTTCTCATCATGGTTGTGACATAAACCAAATAAGAAGTCATATAGAACTTCAACGTGGGTGGCACATTAATCAGCTTCTCATGGATCTCATTACTGATTTGAGTTCCCTAGTCAATATGAGCCTTCTTTCTATGTATGATCTAAATGTAATCATACATCCAGTCATGAAAAATGAGATGATTCAGGTAAGCCTTTGACCTTGCTCAGGAGAGTGATCATGTCCCTGACATCCTCTTTGAATTCACTTCCTTCAAGCCCTTTCAACCATATTGAAATAGTATGCCTAGGTTCTTTCAACTACTGACTATTTATCAAGTTCTTAGCCTTATTGGGATCTGAGTCATAGACTTCCTATGTCTACTGAACAAAAATCTCTATGTATTGTTCCATGAGTGGAACTCTGAAAACAATATCAAAGAATTCAAGATCAAGTCTCATTATCACCTGTCTAGAGGAGTATATCACACTTCTACTTTCCCTGATGTAATGGGATGCAACTTGGATGATGAATCATGTATTGTCTACAAAAGTTGGGAATGTGGAAACCAGATGTAGATTTCTATGTATAATGGCTCTCAGGGAGTCTTCAAGAGGCTTTTTCTTTGTCCTTTTTATTAAGTCTTCAAGGTCCTCATGACTGACCTCGATGTCCTTCATTTCATCTACCTTGGAGATCACCACTGAAGGTGGGAAAACACCTTGATAATTATATTTCATCTTGCACTCTTTTTTAGAAGATGATGGAGGCCTCTTAGCTATCATCTAGAAGCAACTAGATCAAATATGTCACCATGAGGATCACTTATGATATCTGGAAAGAAACTGCAAGGATGGTGAATCAACATGCGCTAGTAGAAAAATCAATATTGGGAAATGTGAAGTGAGCAAACGATGTTGAGCAAGCATGAAAAGAGCAACTAGGCATGAAAAATGATGTGAGAGCAAAGAAACATGGTTTGAGGCAAAAACGGAGCGGTTTAGAAGAGTTTAAGGCAAAAACGGAGCGGTTTAGAAGAGTTTAAGGCAAAAACTGCCAAATGTGTAGGAGCGTTGAAAATCAGCGCTCCTACACTTAGAGAGATGATTTTAGATGTAAGGGCGCTGAAAATCGGTGCCCTTACATGTCCTTCATGAAGTTTTGCAAAATGTGTCAAGGTGCTGAAAATAAATTCATTGACACTTGGTCTCACACTTAGGAAAATAGTGAAGTGTAGAGGCGGGATTTTTAAGCACTTTCGTATCAAGGTGAAAAGTCACTACATGTAGGAGCGGTGATTTTCACCGCTCCTACACTTGGAGTTGATGAAAATCACTAAGTGTAATGGAAGAAAATTTTAGCGCTTTAACATGTCAAGGGTTAGGATGATTGATGTTCGAGTGGTGAAAATCATCGCTCGAACATTTGAGTGATGGTTTTCAAACATGAAGACTTTCCTTCATCTAATGCATGCACTCAAATTTTCAACGCCTTTGTGACTGAAATTCTAAAGAAAGTTGAAGATGACAAGGAAACACAAGAGATGGCAAAAAGATAAGGTGAAGAAAAAAATGCCTAAGGAAAGGAGGATGTAAACAAAACTAGGGCACAAATGAAATTCTCAAAATGAAAATAGAGAGTAGGGTGCAATTACAGGAATAGGAAAACAATTCGATGTACAAAGAGATTCAAATCTAAAAACAAAAATGAATATACAAGATGAATCAAAATTTACAAAGCTTCTCAAAAGCAAAGAGGAAGAGATAAAATGTCGAAGGAGAGAAAAACTAATGGCATACTTGAGAAAACTTGAAACCCTAACTCGAATGCAAGCTTGAAGAAATCTTCAAAAACGTGAGTTTGCAGGAGGTTGGTGATCGCCCAGCACAGTGAGGAGGAGAGAATGGTGAATGGAATGAAGAGTGATTAACTTAAGATCAGTTTTAAAAGTCATTTGAAAGTATAATAAATGAACTTAAGTCGTGCATTAATGAAGGCGCACTAAGTGGCGAGAACTGGGAAAAGTGCACTAGAGATCAAAATCACCGCCCATGCCTTAATTTGACTAAGTATGGAGAAAAAGTGCACTAGCACTAAAAATCAGTGCTTATGCACCAAAAATTGACTTTGAAAAAAATGCACAAGTGCTGATTTTTAGCGCTCATTCACTTCAAGACTTAGAAGAATTTGAAACCTCAACATGTAGGAGTGTTGAAAATCAGCGTTCCTACACCTTTGCCAATTTTTGCAAATCTTAAAAGCTAGAGGCTAACGAAGATGCTCGTTTCAAAGCTCTTCGAAAGACGAACAGGGAAGGACAATCAAATAAATTGTTTGATATTTTAGAACACCCTTTTTGGTGGATTAAAAATCACCTCGTTTTGCATGCTTGAACATCACAAACCTATGAAACAAACAAGTTTCATAGGGGGTTATCTGTGGACCGAGTGTTGTGATGGTCTCCTCGACATCGGTTGTCATGAAATGGTTGTGGTGACTGGCTCTGAAAATTCTTTGTGGTGATCCCCTCAACACCTACAGTTTTGGTAATATTATGATGCCTTTGTTGGTTCCTTCTAGACGGTCCCCATGACATCTTTGTTTGACATTTGGACGGTCTCCTTGATATCTAGCTTGAAGGTTCAAATTCTCAAGATATTTTCTATGTAATGGTTGTGATATCATCTTGCTTTTCCTTATCAACAAGCCAAGATGGCCCTCGCGACATCTTTTGGGCTTGGTGGGGGGAGTCAGGTGGCATTCTTTCTGATTTTTGTTTCACCTTTATGACAGTATTTTTGACATTCATTGACTCTTGTTGGTTTGAAAGATTTTACATGTGCCTTGTGTACTTTTCGATCGATTTGGGTCTTTCACATGGATGGGAGTGATTTGGGTAAGATTGGCTCATTTAAGGAAATATTTCTGGCAGCGGGTTGGAAAACTGTGACCTCACTCCTAGTTCTTTTCATTGTCAACACTTTGGGTGGTGGCTTTCTTTATGTTCAACACCTGTGTTGAGCTTTCATGACAATTCCTTGATACATGTTTTGCTGGCTACGGGCCTGGTGCAAGTTCTTTGGTGTTTGTGTGATAGGTACATTGGCTATGATCACACATGCATGAGCCTTTATTATCTAATATCCGCCTTCAAGGTGGTGCTTTTTTTAGGTCTTTAAGACGTTCCAGATGGTAAATTTTGTATTGGTTGGTTGGCTGGTTTGTATTACTTTTATAGTCCACTGCCCATAGGTTGAAGAAGAAATTGTATGTGTTTTGAACAAAGTGGCTTGAGATGCATCTCATGTCTCTGCCACATGAATTAGCTTCCTTGTTCATGTCCAACCTCATGGAAATCTTGTGGTGTAATGAGACAATAACATTTATAGTGGGTAGCTTCCTTCTACCCCATGTTTGTCTAATGTATTTGTTGGAACCCTCATTGGTAAATTAAAACCTTCGTGTGTGGTTAAACTTGGTTGGTGGTATTGTTTGCAGAGAGGCGCCCATGTCTTCCTCAGCTCTGCATGCTCTTTTGGGTGATATGGTGAACGATCTTTTGGCCTCCCGCTCTGGTATGTTTAGGTCACACCTCCATTCTCTGATGTCATCACTGGGTTGTTGTTTTACAACCAAATTGAAGAGTATTTTTTAAGGCAATGTAGTTCCTATGTAGACATTCTATAAAAGACCCTCTATATGCTCCATATTTTTCTCTGTCTGCTAATTTGGCTTCTATAGAAGAAAGTAGAATTTGTTAGGGTTTTTCAGTTCTTTTGGCAGTTGCTTCGACTCTCCTTGTATATCTATAACCGTTTTTTCTTCAATCTTGTATTTGGTCAGTTAGTTTGTTTGGGTCTACCTTGTTTTGGGTAGCGTATGTAATGGATTCGGGGGCTAATATGATTTTTGGTTGATGAAAATTATAGATCTTTTTTTCTCTTTTGAATGTATGTAATATTTTTCTAAAAATCAATGAAAAATTTCTTACAGTGGCTTGGCCACTTTTACCCCAAAAAAAATTCTATATGACTTTTAAAATGCAATATATAATATACTTTTAATTTGGTGTTTTTGGTAGAGATTTTTTATGAATCTAATCTATTTACAATTTAAGTAAAGAAATTAATCTAGAAATCTAATCTATCTATGAAAATAACAATGAATTTAAACTAAACTAAGAAACAATAACAAAGTGCTATAATTCTTTTGCAAGAGTATGTGATTTGATTACTAAGAAATATTATTTGTATAAAGATATTTATTTTTCAAATAAATGAAATTGAAAGAAGCTTTTGAAGTTTCTTGTGCAACCATCATAAGTGTCTCCTCAAAGGATCTAAATTGTATCTGCAATATCTTCTACTTCTCTAGCCTTCAAATATTCTACTTGATGGAAGATTGGGATTGATGAAGAAGATAACATTGGCTTCTTAGAGACAAGGATTTGGGATTGGAATTTATAGAGAGGTTTAAAATATTCTAAAGTGATTCAACGCTTGGGGAAGGGATGTAAATATTTTAGCAAAGAATTGCAAAGTTAGCTTATCAATATTTCTATCCTATGAGGAGAAAAAAATATTTAAATTTGCTTAAATCTTGTGTATGTAAAATTCTCTACTTTGATTTTGTCTCTTAAGAATAAGTGGGGTTTCATATAAGAAAAGAGGGGAGGAAATATCAAGCCATAGAGGGAAAAAATAATCATCTTTAAAGAAAGAAAGAAAACATGCCATCTTCTACTAAAAACTATGTTTTGAGAAGGGAAATAGAGAAAAGCAAGAAATTTTGAATCAATTATGGCCATGCCAAATGATGACAAAGTTATTTTTATTAGGGTATGGATTACTCATAATAATAGTGTTGATTGTCTAGGTGATCCTAAAACTTAATATGTTTCACTTAGGTGACCTTGAGGTCTCCTAAGTGCTCCTATAACCTGTGGTATAAATCAAGACTTTTAGGAGGAAAAAATGTTAGGCAAGCTAGAAATATGAAGAATTAAGGGGAAGAACACTTGAGGAAGGGTATAAGAGCACTATGAGGGATTCAATAAACATAGAAAAGGATGTGAGAAGAAACAAGCAGGGAACAAGGGTCATGTTTTGGACCACCAAATCATCATTGAACATGTTAAGCACAAAGAAAAGTTGAGAGGGGGGTGAATCAACTTACATTAAAATTAGAACATTCCCATATGTAGATAACACATCACATCATATGAAATGAAAGAATATTCGAAAGTAAAACATGCACCACACCATAATACTAGGATTTTTACGTGGAAAACCCAATGATGGAGAAACCACGGTGAGAGCTAACTCACAATATAAAAGCTCACTACTTAAAAGGTTTTACAATGTAGTTTAAGGCTCACTACCTATAGACTTGCACACACTGAAGTAGAGAAAACTTTAGGGGTAAGATACAAAGGACTTGATGAGACTCACTATCTCAGAGAAGGGTACATAAAAGTATGATAAGAGAACTAAGACTTGAACTATTATAGATGAAGCATATGACTTATGTTGATATTGTAGTTCATTTTTCACACATTTACATCTTCGTATAGATTTCACACACTTTATGTTTAACATTCTGCTTAATTCATATTCGCCACTCAACATAAGACTTCAATTTTTTTTTGATATTTTATATATATCCTCCAATGAAGTCGACTTCAAGATGGATGTTAGATGAAAAAAATGATATTGCAAGGGTCGTTTCCAAAACATATACAAAGAGAAAGAACTTTCATTATGGATCAACATACACTATGTTGAGGTCTTTAGAGCACTTCCACACATTCTCCAAAATAGTATTAACTGATCAAGATCAACCACAAATTAATAAAGCAAGTCATGCTGACACAATTAGTACAAGTATCATCAATATTGTTACTGCATGACTTCACACCATTGGGAAGATGTCAAAAACATCATACGGGTCAAGATATGAACAATGTAGGTAGTCTGCAATATCCCTGCAACCTCTTGTCGAAAGATTTGATCATTAAATGCTGGCACAACTAAAGAATCCTATTGAAAATACATAAAAAAATCATTTTGAAACAACTATAACACACTTTTGATTGGAAAAAGGAGCTTGCAGAACTCCAACACTCTTGATACTATTAGATAATATGTATTAATTGCTACGATCAAGTTTTGGAAGCCACAAGACTAAACCTGCATCTCCAGAGGAACGCAAAGCATTTCAACCAACCTTTATTATAATATTACACTATTAGGGCACAAACTGGAACACTATCAACTATAGATTTGATTATGGAAGGTGTGAAGACTTGATTTCTTGGATATAATATCTTCATAGCATGGCCATCATATCATTTGAACTGCAAGACAGAACCTTGCATAGAAAATGGATGTGGACCAAAAGAATATGATACAACCTTGAGGTATACACAATTAGTGCCTTAGCCAAACTTCTGCAACCTATCTCAACATGCAATACATGAATCCAAAATGATATCAAGGTAGACATATTTTAGACATGTTAGGACATGATTATCATCCTCTGCAGCATACTTAGATCTCCATTCTTCCTTATACTATCCTGGAAACATGCCTCAACTTATATCTACTTATGCGCTAACTCTAAAGTATGTACATACTTCAATAACACATCTTTGATATCAGTGACCACCCCAATAGGGTTGACATCAACGAAAACACTTATTTCCAACAATCTCCCCCTTTTTCATTGATGACAACACACATACACTTCTCTCCCCCTTTGACATCAATGAAAAAGGCATGACATCTTTTGTTTACAACATCCCAAAACTCAATAGATTCCCCCTTACTATATACTCCCCCTTAGATGGAGATTACTCAAAATTACTTTCGACACAAGGACTATTATCTTCTGCAAAGAAAAAAACTTTACAAGAGAAAAAATATCTTACTTACACCTTTGCAAAACCCTTAGAAGGTAAGATTTTCTTGTGATTTTATATGAGTTGTGCCAGATTTGTAATCTCGTTTTCTTTTGCAAAGACAAGGATGTGATTCTGACATTCCAATTTTATGCACAAATCCTGTGCTTCATTTATACTACATGGAGCCTTCATCATTTCCACACTCTTTTTTGCTTTCACAAGTATCTATTGCAAGTATGAATAGTTGGTGTTGTCATTGATGTCAACAAGCTTGGGGGAGATTTTTTGTGTTGTAATTAATGTCAATTGGTGATTCTTTGATTAGTTGCATTATGTTGACATTAGTAAGTGTTACTTGTGTAAACCTCTTGTGTTCCTTTGATAATATTTTTTGTGGATGTTATTGGTTTAGTGATGATGAGGAAGTGTTGAAGATGATGAGTATGTTTCTCTTGTGCTTGGTTTCCAAGTGCTTTTGAGAAAATTTAAATAAAAGAGGAAATAGTGTGTTGTACAGGTGTTATGGTATACATAGTGGTTTTTTGGTTTCGCTCCATATTTCTTCTATGTTAAAGATCTGCTTATGTAGTTCGTTTATGTTTTTCAGAGGTGTTTAGAGATTCTATATCCAATTTTTTTTGGTTTGGATCATTGCATAGATAGTTGTGTTCACTAGTGTGTGAACTGTATGTTGTAGAGGTGTCTGGGAGAAATGGTTTTTCTCTGCATTTCTTTATAGTTTTGTTTCTAGTTTTGTGATTTTTGACGTGTGTTGATAACGATCATATCTACCTATAGTCAAAAAAATTCATGGTTTTGTTCTTTGGAAGTTGGTTTCTTGAGTAACAAATTATGGAAGGTTGTTAGAGTGTATTGGGTGTGTACATTCTTCAAGTGAAAGTTGTTGCGAAGGAATTTTTTGGATTTCAGGGTGTTTGTGGAATATTCTAGATTGCGTTCAAGTTATTTTTGGTGTTCGCGAGTCATCTTTGGATTTGAGGAAGTGTGTACTTAAATGCTAATGGTTTTTATAGAGGTTCGGTCAACCTTGGGTGTTTATACTAATTGTGGATTTGCTTTGATGATTGTGTAAGCATTGTGTGACATGTATGAATGGATGTAGGTCTGAGTTAAGGTGTGATATGGTCAACCTTCATTCCTTTCCATCATGGGAATTCTTACTATTGACCTAACTTGAATTTACACAGTTGAGGTGCATAGTCGACCTTGGAGAATGTTTTCAAGGTTGAAGAAAGTATAAATAAGTGATGAGTTGATGGAGAATTATGTCGTGTGTTGTGTGATGTGAATTGTAGAGTTATGAAGTGTGAATTTGTGAAGAGCAGTGCAAACATCAATGAGTTAGACTACTAGAAGTAGTGAGTAGAAGGCTTCTACAATATTCAGAGAGACTACGAATGTGTTGGTGATGCTATGTTAGATCTTTCTATTGCATTGACATGGATTTCTCACTATAACATTCTTCTTTCTTCTTTTATATAATCTAGCAGTGAGCCCTTCTTTCTTTTGGTCAGTGAGCCTTTTGTATTCAGTGTTGCAATTACTTTATATTGTGAGCTAACCCTCACCGTGTTTTTTCCCTTCTTGAGTTTTCCATGTAAATTTGGTGTTCTATTATGCATGGTGTTGATGTGTTTTAGTTTCTGTTATTTTTTCAAGCTAAATCATTCTAACAAATTAAGGGTTAACTAAGTTGATGTGGATTTGAATGCTTATGAGGTATTTTAATGTTTTAATGTACAACTAATTCACTCCCCTCTCTTAGTTGTCTTGTGTGCATTCAAAAATTGGTATCAGAGCAAGGTTCCTTGAAAGAAAGCTTAATTGTTTAAGGTAGATATAGGATGGAACACAAAAGGGATGATCCTTTGTTTGATGAAATAGACTATGGCTTCTTGAAGACAAGGATGGAAGGTTTCTTGGTATCTCTTGGATTTGGATTTTGGAAGTCTATTGAGATTGGATATACTATGACTACTAGTGGTCTAAGTATCGATGATGAGATCAAGGCCTATGAGAATAATGGTAAAGAAATGTATGATATTTTAAGTGATCTTTCTAACACTAAAACTTGTGAAATTTATGCATTTTAAATCTACTCAAGCTATTTGGGAAAAGTTGGAAATTGTTTATGAAGGAGATGTTAAGGTCAAGTAAATTAAGATGCAGAATTTAAAGATCACATTTGATAACTTGAGGATGTTTGAAGATGAAAATATTACAAAGTTCTACATGTAGAATGTGGATGAAGTTTTCAATTCCTTCAAAGGTCTTGGTGGAAATCTTGAAGAAGAGGAAGTGGTAAAGAAGGTATTAAGAACTCAACCCAAATCTTATAGTTAGAGAGTTTATGCTATTGAGGAAATTCAAGATTTAAGAAAATATTCTAGAGATCAATTGTATGGTGCTATATCTTCTTTTGAAATGAGAGAATTTGGTACAAGTGCAAAATTTGCGACTACTTTTAAGGCTGGAAAATTAGAAAAGACCGAGAAATCAGACTAGGAGGATCTTGATGATGTAGAAGCAAACTTTGTGAGGAAAATGAAAATGGGAACTGATATATACAAAGGTAATTTTCTTTTCAAATGTTTTAGTTGTGGTAAGATAGGTCATTATGCTTCAATATGTCCAAATAGAGCTTTGAATGACAAGAACAAAGTAAACAAAAGTAAAGAAATTAAGAAAATTTGTTAGTTAGAGAAGATTCAAGTATATTTGATGATGAATCTAATTATGTAGATGATGAATACAGTGAATGCTTGTTCATGGCTATTAAAGATGGAACTAGTTTTGCTAACTCTGAGAGATGTGTGAAGGAAAGTGCTCTAGAAGTAGGTAATAACACTAAAGGAACTATGGTGATTTATTTTCATGCCAGAGAGGAGAAGAAATACTCGATGATTGATAGTGGATGCTCAAATCATATGATAGGTGAAAAAATTAAGTCTGTTAAACTTGAGAAATATGAAGGAGGTCTAGTAAAGTTTGGTGATGATACATCTTCTAAGATATGTGGAAAAGGTTCAATTAGTTTTGATGGAAAGCATAATACAGATGGTGTTATTTATGTTAAGGGTTTGAGACATAACCTTTTGACTATTGGACAAATGTGTAGCAAAGGATATAATCTTATGTTTTAGGATGATGGATGTAAGATTAGAAAAGGCTCCAAAATTGTGGTTTTTGCTGGAAGAAGGACATATGGAAATTTTTATCAGCTTAATGTATGGTCACTTCTCTGTGACTCAGATTGATGAAAGTGTAGGCACATAAAAATGACCTAGACCCACAGGCTCTTCTTCTAACCCTAATTAGGACATTTTAATTATGTCCCTAACTCACTTCCAATTATTAATTAGATACTTATTAATTAGATAATTCTTAATTATTTAATTAATTCATGTCCCTTTCTATTCTTCTTGATTATTAAATAGATAAGTTTTATTTATTTATCTAATACGTCACTAATTGTCTAAATATCCTCTTATAATTAAATAAATTTCTTAATTTATTTACCCCTTTATGTCTTCCTAATTATTAAATAAATAACTTGTTATTTATTTTATTATATCACTAATTAAGTCCTCTTCTTCCTAAAATTAAATAAATTCTTATTTATTTAATCCACCTTCCACTATAATTAAATAATTATATTTAATTATCTAATTATTCATTAACCTCTTCTCTTTAAATTAAATAAATTTCATTTATTTAATTTGGTCCTCTCCTAAACTTTAAATTAAATCATTTTATTTAATTTAAAAGGTCCCCTTTGTCACATTCCTCTAAATTAAATAATATCTTTATTATTTAATTCTCACTTAAATTAAATAACCTTTTATTATTTAATTTCTTCTAAATCTTATTTATTTAAAATAAGTCCCAAGCACATAAATTAAATAATTTTATTATTTAATTCCCCCTCTTTTATTGTGCTCATTTTAAATAAATTTATTTATTTAAAATAAGTCTTATTTAAAATTCCCTTCTTTTGTAAATAATTTAATTTAAATTATTTACTGTCACATGACCCCACACTTTTGAATTAAAATAGTTTTTAATTCGAAAAGTCAACATTCCCTCTTGATTTAAATAATTTTAAATAAATTATTTAATTCCCCAACGACTCCGTTTTTCGTGCCCGGAATCTGTTGTCACATGCATTGTTAGCCATTGATTTGATTCTCAATCTTGACCCTTCATTTCGAATTTGACCTAATGTTGCCCTAACCCTAATTGTGGGTTGCTTTATTGAATCTCGTCCATTGATTCTAGGGCATTTACTAACTTTCAATCTTGGCCATTCACACAAAATTGCCTTTTCTATAAAAGAGCAATTTTGGTCTCATTTTGAACATCTTGCATTTTCATATTTTATCATCTCACTTAGGAATTATTATCATCTTGCACTTTCATACTTTTAGCATTGTTAAGTTTCATTTGGCATAACATTTTAGATTTAATTTTACATAGCTTAGACATTAAAGATGCTTACTAGTTGCAGTAGGGCATAGTATTGCATTTAGGTCATTTCAAATCCTTCAATATTTGCTTAGGGCTTGTCATTTCTATTGGCTTGCTCTTCACAAATCTGAGGGAAAACAAATCATATTTAGCAAATTAAGAAGGTGTAATGGAGGTTAGTCATGGAGGATGAAGACAATCTATAAGATTGTTCATCTATTCCTTTGCACTCCATTACCAACTAATGGGTTTTTAGGTTTCATTGCATATTATAGTTTGCTAACCTAAATAGGAATTTCCCATTGTTACAAAAAGTTGGCTATGGCATAGAAGGATGTGTCACATTAATTTTGATAACCTAGTGAGGATCAATTTAGTACAAGTTGTGAGAGATCTACCAAGGATTACAAATCCCATCAATGTTTTTTGCAAGGAATGCCAAATTGGGAAGCAAGCAAGAAGAAGTTTCAAATTCAAAGAACAATCAACTACCAGACTATTGGAGTTGGTTCATACAAAAATTTATGTCCTACTAGAGTAAGAATTTTTTAAGGTGATAGGCATTTCATGTTATTGATTGATGATTATTCTAGAATGACATGGGTTACTTTTCTCAAAGAAAAATCAGAAGCTCTAGATAAGTTTAAAGCATTCAAAGTTATGATTGAAAATGAAATGGATATTAAAATCAAATTTTTGAGGTCTAGAAAATGTGGAGAGTTCACCTTCAATGAGTTTAATAGTTTTTGTGAGAATCATGGGATAAAAAGGGGTAGATCATGGGATAAAAAGGCATTTATCTACCCCTAGGACTCCTCAACAAAATGGAGTGGTTGAATGAAAGAATAGGATTGTCCAAGAAGCTACAAGAACAATAATGAAAGAGGAAAACCTATTGGAAGTCTATTGGAGAGAATAAATTCATACTGCTATCTACATTCTTAACAGAGTTCAAGCAAGAGAAAATAGTACAAATAATCCTTATGAGTTGTGGTATGGAAGGATTCCAAATACTTTAGAGTGTTTGGAAGCAAGTGCTATATCATAAGAGATGAAGAGAACTTAGGAAATTTTGATACGAGATCTAATGAAGTTATCTTTCTTAGATATTCTACAAGAAGCAAAGCTTATCGATGCTACAAAAAGAGGTTGAAGAAGATTATTGAAAGTGAAAATATCAAAGTGGATGAAGATTTACAAAAGAATTATATGGTGATAAATGGATATGAATCAAATGAGTCCTCTTGTAGATAAAATGATAGAGATGAAGGTAAGGAAAAGGAAGTTCAGATTGAAGAAGAAGAAGCTTCAAAAAAGATCCTTAAGACTCCTAAGTATGTCCAAAAGAATCATTCTAAAGATCAAATCATTGCTGACAATAGAAAAGGTGTTTTGACAAGAACAAAATCTGCTATGGCTAAAGAATAGGTAAAATTATGTTTACTCTCCAAAGTTGAAGATCTACTTATGTGGTTTGGATATGTTTTTCAAAGGTGTTTATAGATTCTATATCCATAATATCTTGGTTTGGATCATTGTGCAAATAGAGTTGTGTTCACTAGTGTGTGAACTACATGTTGCAAAGGTGTCTAGGAGAAATGATTTTGCTCCACATTTCTCTGCAGTTTGGTTTTTGGTTTTGCAATTTTGGAAGTGTGTTGATAATGATCATATCTACCTACAATCAATTTTTTTCACGGTTTGGTGCTTTGGAAGTTGGTTTCTTGAGTAAAAGAGTATGGAAGGTTGTTGGAGTGTATTTGGTGTGTACATTCTTCAGGTGAAAGTTGTTGCAAAGAAATTTGTTAGATTTTAGGGTGTTTGTGGAATATTGCAAATTGTGTTCAAGTGATTTTTGGGGTTTGTGAGTCATCTTTTGATTTGAGGAAGTGTGTACTTAAATTTTAATGGTTCTTACACAGGTTCAACTGACCTTAGGTTTTTATACTAATTGTATATTTGCTTCAATGATTGTGGAAGTGTCGCATGGTGTGTATGAATAGACCTAGCTTTGAGTTAAGGTGTGATGTGATCCACCTTCATTCATTTCCATCACAAGAATTCTTAGTTCTAACCTAATTTGAATTTTCATGGTTGAGGTGCATAGTCAAACTTAGAGAATTTTTTAAAGGTTGAAGAAGGTATGAATAAGTGATGAGTTGATGGACAATTGTGTCATGTGTTGTGTGATGTGAATTACAGAGTTGTGAAGTGTGAATTTGTGAAGATCAATGCAAACTTCAATGAGTTAGACTACTGGAAGGAGTGAGTAGAAGGTGTCTACAATATTTAGAGATACTGCGAATGTGTTGGTGATATTGTGGTAGATTTTTATGTTGCATTGAGATGGATTTCTCTCTCTAACATTCTTCTTACTTCTTTTGGTAATCTGGCAGTGAGCCCTTCTTTCTTTTGGGAAATGAGCCTTTTGTATTTCATGTTGCAATTACTTTATATTGTGAGTTAATCCTCACTATTTTTTTCCCTTCGTGGGTTTTCCATATAAATTTGGTGTTCTATTGTGCATGGTGTTGATGTGTTTCAGCTTTTGTTATTTTCTTTCAAGCTAAATTATTCTAACAGATTAAGGTTTAACTAAGTTGATGTATATTTGAATGTTTATGAGGTTTTTTAATGTTTTAATGTACAACTGATTCATCCCCCTCTCAGTTGTCTTGTGTGCATTCAACAGTATCCCAGAAATTGAAGCTAGTCTCACACCGACTACTTCCCTCAACTAACCAAACTATCTCTCTAATTAATTTATTTGATCCTAAACAAAGAACAACTAAACATGAAGATTTTATAAATGTGCTCTAGCAAAACCATCCTTATCTTCTGAAACATCATATATTCTAGCCATATGAGTGATTTTTGACTCTATGGAGTCAATCAGTACCCTAAGTGGAAATAGGCCATCTCAAATAGAACTGATATAAGGTAGTGGCCTCCTTCACAACCTTTTTAAAAATTTCAAAATTCTCTTGCAATTTATTGTGTGTACTAGCACACATATTAGATACTTCAGCCATTCTTTTATCATTTATTTTTCTCAAAGATTCTTTCTCTACCTTTTGTTCAATGTGACAGGAGTGATCCTTAAAAAAATCCATTAATGGTTTCAAATTCTATTCCAAAGGTAGGGAGGACTTTAGGTTAACCTTAGGTAAACCTTCTTGAATGATCTTTACAACCTCCTTAATTAGTTTTTTATTCTTCATGTGATCTTGTAGAATCTCCTTTCTTGAAGAGGTATGCAGAATGTCACCAAGTTGTAGCTTGTGGGGAGGATAAATTTTTGACAGATCAACCTAGGCATCTTGAGTGGGGATTTATAGAAGTTGGGGGGTTACCATAGGTTGGAACTACATTTTCATAGACAATAGGTCTTTGAGAGAATCTAAAGATGAAGAAATTTGACCTTTATCCATAGAGATATCTTGATTCTCAATAGCCTTCTCTTTTGTGTTTTGAACAATCTTAGGAATATATTCTCTCATATGTATATCACTTCCTAACTTCCTGAGAGAAGAAAAATTGTATTCTAAAGGAGAAACATCAATTTTATTTTGAATTTCTATGTATTGTGCACTAGTATTCAGTGGAGGGGCTTTCTCCTCATTTTGCTTCTTATTTCTATTAGTCACATTTCTTTCAAAAAAAGATAAGTCTATGTCCAAAGTGGACACATTGAACAAATATCATCTAGGATACTATCATTAGGAGTCACCTCATCCATCTACATTTCTTCAAGTATCTTTATTGTCTTTACATCTGACCCCTTTCCTTCTTCCTTTTATTTCTCAATATCTGAGACAATTTGTACTTTATGTGCTCCAGAGATCATTTTTTTCAAACATGAGGGTCCTTGTATTTATTTTTGACCAAATTTTTTTTACACGTCATTTTTTTTGGGGGGAGGCGCATTATCCATCTTTAGAGGTTCTTGTGCATTTATTTCATCCCTGATAACCTGTCCTTCTAGAGACCCTTGTGAACCATCATTAATTTTTTTCTTTGTGGTATTTTCAATTGCACTTTGAATCTTCCTTTTCACATTTTCATCCAAGCTCATCAAAAGATCTTTTCTCCTCTTGGTACAAAGCTCTTTGGCATGTCTCGAGATAATCACCTATTTTTCTTTTTGTGACATAGGAATGCTTATTTTATCAATTTATTGTAGTTTTAGGTCTTCATTAGTCTTGAAAACCTCTTCTCTCCTTTGTTTTAAAGACTTAGCAAGGCTATCCAGAGCTTTATTAACAATGTCATTGAAGGAGATGTGTTGCATTACTATATACTCAATGTCGGCCTTTTCAATGACCCCTTTATCTTTTGGAGAGACATCCAAATGTAGCATCATTGTGTTATTTAATAGGTTAAATCAATAATTGCATTAAGAATTGTTCCAAAGTCCAAAGGATCATGAGAGACTGGAGGAACCATTGTAGTCTTTTTAACAACAATTCCTTCTCCTTTCCTTTTCTATGAATATTTTTCTCTCTCTTCTCCTTGATTTGTACCTTTTTCTCTTTTCTTAAAAGCAAAAGCTTTCACTTATTCTCTTCATTATCCACTTCATCATTGGTATCAATATTTTCTCTCTTTTCCTTTTCTTTTTAATTCTAGTAACCATTTTCTTTGGAGGGTGATCCCACAATAGTGGGTTACAATTCTAGTGACGAATACAAATTATCTAGGTGTGAAAAAAAAAAATTGACGGCTTCGCTTGAACGGGGTGTTCATTAGAACACATAAATATGTTCGCTCAAACACCCTCATTCGAAAAAACCCCCTTTCCCTCAAGGGTTCATTCAAAACCCTAGTCAACCGATTTTTTGTTAATAAAATAATGGGTTCGAACAAATGGGGTGTTCGTTCGAACCTATTTTTAGACATTTTTTATAAAGCATTTTTAACTGTAAAAAATGATAGTTTCTATTGTCATTTTTTACAATGACTACCGAACCCCAGGAGAGTGACAAGCTAAACCCTAGGAGAGAAAAAGCGTCATCCACATTCCCCTCCATGACATCATCTTTGTATCTAGGTTTGCATTTCATCTCTTCTTAGTTTTTATTTCAAGTTTTACATTTTATTTGTTTGGATGACTGCTCTCAAAATGTGGGAATCATTCATATCAGACTATTTGTTTGCATTTTGTTTTTTTTATCTAGAATACTATTGGTAAAGTAGTTTAATAGACTAGTTTTAAAAGAGTTAAACAAATGGTAAGATAGTTTAATAGACCAATTTAAATGCATGTTTTTGCTCACTGTATTGTCACCTTGGCTACCTTGGAAGTTCTCTGAGCCCTGATGACTATGTCTTTTCATTTGTTCTCTATATTCCTGTGTATTTTTTTCACTACCTATATTCTCAACTTCATTAATTTACTTGAGATGATCAAAGATATTAGCTTCTACTTGTGAAGCTCCAACTAGACTAGATCTAAGATATCTTTCTTTTTTTGTAATCAGAAGAGGGCCATGATTTTGTGTAGATGGAACTGCATTGATGATGGATTGTGTAACCTCTTGAAAAAATGAAATTCCTTGTAGTGTTATGCTACCAATAGGTGATCCTCTTTCAATCATAGATTAGCACATTGTTAATAGTGATTGTCCTCCAACCTAAGGTCTACAACCTTGTTATCCTTATGCTTGGACTATTAGCTTATGGACCTTTAATGATACAATCATGCATAATACTATCCTTTGCCAAGGCATTATAAAGACAATACTAACCACCATTAATCACATAAAAAGGAATGCTTTCCTTCTCTATTCATGTAGTCAACATTAAAACCCATAAAACCTATGTTTGATCCTACTATTTCTTTCACCATAAATAGATTTTCCCTAATTCTACCCCAAATCTAATTGATATCATTAGTTGTATGATTGAAAATCCTCTAATTGAATTTCCAAAATATATTCTAGTAGATTAGACTGAGACTAATATTGAATTCAATATATTAAGGGCTCTTAGATTCAAACGAGGTCACAACTAATTTAGAAGAGAGTCCTTGATAAAATCATAACTATTTCATAAATTCCCAATAGATCACACCATAAATGACAAAGGAAAAACGCAAAAGCCTAGAATAAAAAAAATCAATTCTCTTTATCTTGAAGATAGAGGATATATCTATCTAGACCAGCAATACAACATTTTTAGAGTATCATGATTAGTAAATTTATCTAGAGCTAATATCCACATGAAAGAATTATCCTTTAGCTAGCATTTAGGATCTAAGACCGTTTTCAAAGTTTAGAGTTCTTAACTTCAAATTTTTTTCCAAAATAGTTTTAGAGTTAGTTTACACTATGTAAATCCTAGAACCACTCAATCCCCATCCATGGATATTGAAATTCCTATCTATATAGGCCTTTCGCGACACTAAAATATGAACTAATCAATCTATGAGAAGAGGGAATTATTTACTTGGACAAAGGGTTTTAGGTTTTTATTTTCAAATCCTCACACTATCTTGCATGGCTTCATACTAAAATTAAAAAATATAAATCCAACTAACTTGGAAAAAATATATTTTAATTCAAATAGATCAATAAATTTCACACAAAGAGGATCGTGTCAGTTTCCCACATCATCTAATAAAATTCTAAGATCACCCTACCAAAAAATCTAGAAGAAGCTAGTTTTAATTAGATTACTACCCGACTTCATTATTTTTCATATCTAAGAACCCTTAACAAGGGTTTGATTCATAAGAATAAAATAATTAATTTAGAGACTTGATTTTAACAATTATCCCCAATAATTTTTTCCCTCCATATATCATCTTCAATACAATTTGCAAATGAGAGCCATATTGTTAATGAGGGAAGATCTCATATGTAATCCACACCTCTTTCGACTAGTACACTTTATCCCTATTAACTATATGCTATTTATTTTATTTTCTAAATTTGATTTCCCAATAAACTTTTTGATTGTACACGGTCAAAATTATGAAGGATGAATTTTGGAGCTACAAGAGCAATAAATTATTCGTAAAATAGAAGATCTTAAACCGCAAATTTAAATAGGACTATTTGGCTAGCCAAAGAGTAGTATCCATGTGTCTAATGAGGTGTGTGATGCTAAATGGAACCCAACATAAATTTAATATATAGGTACAATTAGGAGAAATAGTGATACCAAAATATCTAAAAAGAGGAGAATCAAACAAGAAATATATAATATTAGCAAATAGATCTAGAACACTCTAGGTGATTTACAAAATTGCCAAGTACTTTTGCTAAATGAGAAAGATATATGAAGATAGAATATTTATCTAATGTGTACCTCTTTCATAATAAAATGTAGAGGGGGAACCATTTATAATCAAATAAAAAATAAGGAAAGACCCAACAAGCCATGACATGTTGAATCCAATTATCATAAAAGTCAAAAGTGCATCATATATCTTCCAATAATTTCTAAAAAACCATGTCATAAGCCTAATTAAAATATTGTTTCATGAACATAAATTTTTTAAAGGAGGTAATATACATGGAAAAAAAAATTGTTTAGGAGAGTATTATAAAAAAATTAGATATTTACATATACAAAAAGGAAAAACTACTCCAAGTGCCAATAAATAGATAAGTGATAGAATGACACTATATGTATTCCTAATGCATAAGAAAATCTTTTTCTTAAGTTGTGCATCTTCTAGATTTGAGAATGATCTATCCTTTCCTCTATATTGCATCTTGTAATTGGAAATTCCAATAATTTTTTAAACTTCTAAGAAATAATTTGAACAAGTGATTAAAACACTTGGTATGCCTAATTTATAGTTTCCTACAAGGAAGAAACATTCAAATCAATCATTTTCCTCAAAATTCTTTCTCTATAAATCCCTCCCACATATTGTAAAGAGATATTTAGAGAGCTATTAAGGATGAGATACATTATAAATAAATAGGCCTTTAACACTGAGGATAAATATAGATCCACTTCTAGATATACCTAAGAGGTATGTTTCCATCATGTACTCAAGTTTCAAGGATTCCTGTGACATATTTTTATAATGGATTCGCTCTAGGGTCATATCATAACCACAACAACTGGGATTGAAATTAAAATGATATCAATGACTTATCTAGTACCTTTTATTTTCTCACTTGGGAAAAATATCATTACTTACACATTTATTAATGAATTAAAAAAACTTCATTTTGAATTATATGTTGCTGATTTATTAATTTATAAGTTAGGTTGATGTGTACACTTGATAAGAGAATGTGTTGGATGAGTTCATTGAAATTTTTTAGGGAAGTTCAAGAACCATTGTAGGTCTCTAGTTAGGCCTTGGTGTCCATTTAATTGAGATGAAAATTTATATTGAAGTATTTTGAATTGTAAGATAGTCTTGAGTGAAATGCTTTAAGATTGTTAGATTATTTAGAGATAAGGTTCTTTATTTAAATGTTATCTTTAATTTGGATAAAATAATTTAGTGTGAGGTGATATGGGTTGGCTTAAAATTTATAATTATTTATACATAATTGAATTTAATCTAGGTTTTAATTGATTTCTATTTGGTTGCATTTATTTAGTGATCCTAGATCATTTTATATATTTAAATGTATGTTACAAGTTTCTACATTTTGATGAAATTCACATGAAGTGGATTACATTAGATTTATTAATACTTCAAATTAATTTACTAGTTTCACTTGTTTCTAAGTTACATTATTTATTGCACACATGTACACAAGAACTATAGATAGAGAAATACATTCTAGATCACTTGTAAATAGTTGTTTTAAATTTAAATTGAATGTACATCTAGTAATTCTATTCTCTATAGATATTAAAGCAAGAACCTCATTGCTCCTTCAAGTACATCATGGCAAATGCACCAATTCTACCTCAAGAACTATTTTCATAGAATAATAGTGAGATTGAGAGATTGAGAGTTTCTCTAATTGATGTACTAATATAGGAATATATAAGGACACTTACAAGTCCATATTAGAAAACATATAGAAAATTAGAGATAAAAATCAATACACAAGTGCATATTACCTTGATTTCATAGCTCCTATTCTTTCCCACATGTGGGAAGAAGTCTGTGGTGATGTTTTCCTTTCTCATGTTCAAGGTTTGGTGACCAAAGAAACCATTAAATCCCAATATTTTTATACTATCAAGATAAACCTAAGGTGAAGTCATACTAGGTTACCAAATGTGTAGATGGTGCTATGGATTCTTTGATCTACCCTCAATTTCTTGCAACATTTGGTTGTTATCCAAATAATGACCAAATTACCTTAGATTTTGCACACTAGTTGTATGTTGAGGTTCATTTGGGCCTCAAAGTCAACTACTATGAACTTCCAGGATATCTTGGTCAGGGGTGTGGTAGGGTTGACGATAGGGACCCTTATCTCCAAGAAGATCGAGCGGCACCAATGTATAGGGCATTGGTTGGTGAGAGGTCTCCTACTATCTCCCCACACCTAGCCCCATTAGTAGATCAGGTTGTCATTGCTTCCCAAAGGGAAGCAATTGACAATGTCGATAATATTGCAGGTGTTGCCACTAGGATAGCTAGTGATCATGTGATTCAGTATTTGATGTCAAGACATCCACGATCCATGTTGAATTCTTCTATGGAATTTTTCCTTGATGTCAAAACTGCCCTAGGTTGGTGCCTTGGAAGCATTTCTCAGTCTAGTCTTATTATGGCATTTGATTGGCACATTTGTTATTTGGTTTCATGTGCAACAATCTTGGTTACAAGTTAATGCTCCCATGTTCAGGTAATGCTCTCTGGTTCTTGGTGCTTGAGTTATAAAATACATATGGTTTTCATGTTTTAAGAAAACCCTATTGGTTTTCCTTAAAAAACTGATATTGGCTTGGGTGAAAGGCATATTGAATTTAACTTGAACATTAGCCTTCATTATACCTCATAATTCATTGGATATTATTTGGCACATTATATGGCATTGGTTATTATATTGAATTTGGGCTTTGAGAAACACATTGCTCATTCTTTTGCATTTGGTTTATGGTATTTGGCATGGGAGAATGACATTGTGAACTTTGCATGAAATTAGCCTTTATTACACTTCACAAGGCTTTGGATACTTTGAGTATATATGGCATTTTAATGGTGGAAATCAATTTTTGATCATTGGCACACATGTGATCATTCCTCTGATTGTGTTTTGGTTTCTTGGTCAACACAAGTCTTTGGGTATACTTGAATTAATAAGGTGGAAATCGACCTAGGGTAAAGGTATTCAAATTGTTCTCTAATTTGCATTTAAATCGGGTCCAAATGATTAATTTCTTTGTCACATTGGAATTGACTTGGTTTGAATTCTTGAAAACACATATGTCAATGGCAATCGACATTTGGCAGCAATAATGCAAAGGCATCATTTAATTTACATTTCACATGGTCAATAGTTGATAATTTGAAAGTTGTGTTTTGGTCGGCATGCTTGACTTTGGTAAGGCCGCGGACTTCAAAGGGCATTATGAGTTCATACATTATCAAGGTCTTACCATGGTACCATTGGCAGTTAAGCCAGTGACCGTGGTAGTGCAGTGAAAATGGTTAGCGACATGCAAGACAACTACTGCTATGCCACGGGTAGTCAGAAGAGTAACCGCAGTAGTGCGGTGAAAGCGGTTAGCGGCATGCAAGACAACTACCGCTATACCGCGGGTAATCAGAAGGGTAACTGTGGTAGTGCGGTGGAAGCGGTTAGCAGCTTGCAACGTAGCTACCGCTATACCATGGGTAGTCAGATGGGAGCCTGCGGTTGAGAGGTAAGGAAGTGGATGTCAAATGTTTAGGTCATATTTTTGCTTCTCTTGCACGAAGGGTTTGGAACCCTATTCTGGCCGCCAACATGGAATCACACTCTCGATTGTTTCACTGTGCATGTTGTTGGTTTACTGATCTTTGACAGTGTATAGGAAAGATTGGAAGACCATGACAATGGTCGATTCACCTGTTAGTCTCCTGCCATCAGGTAAGAGCTTGTATTGAGGAAGAAACGTGGGTTGCTCAGCTACTCTGTAGATCCGGTAAATTGCTCATGGCAAATTATTTTCTAGTTTTCACAGGTATTCATCTATTTATCTTTGCAGAACCGTTACCTTTAATAGAAAGGTTAATAAGGGATAAGTGCTTGCTTCTACATGGAAGTTGAAGATTTGGTTTAGTTTCTTCTCAGTCAAAACTATAATGATTTCACATGCTTAGTATTACATTTCAATAGTGTTACCATATCAGATTTAAGGAATGGTATTTTTGGGTTGTGGGTAATCATGAAGCCTAAAGAATCTTCTCAGTTTCACACTTGGATTCATTGGTAACTATTTTTAAATGCATCAATTTTTTATTTCAGTTTCACTACATTTAGATGTCAGTTACTTTAATATAGCAGCAGTTTCAGTTGCTATGGTTTATGGTTTATTTAGATCTTATGTTGTTTTGTTTTTAGCACTGCTTATGCAGGTTGCTTGAGAGGATAGGTTTCAATCCGCCTTCTCTATTTGCATAATGCTTGGGTATTCCTATTAGAAGAACTTCTTCATATTGATCTTTCACACATGGACACTGCAACACTTGACATTGTTGGTCGATTGAAGTTTGGTAACCTAATAATCATCTTCCTTCCTTGAATGTAATGATGAAAGTTATAATCAAAAGAAAACAAAGAGATTAGGGCTTTAATATCAAGGAAAATGAAAAAGAGAAAAATGGGGGTTAACTAGTTTTCTATGAAGATCTATGAAAAGAGTATAAAACTAGAAAGAGAGAGTTAATTGAGGAGAAGATTTGAACAATGAGAAAAGTATGAAACAAAAATGGAAAAACTAGTGTGAGTACATCACAGTGATTGTATTGAAAAATGTTGAGCTCTGAGATTGAAAATCTGAAATATGAGTTGATAATCAAGTTGACTTAAGGCTTGACAATGGCTGAAATTCTGAAAGTTCATTTTGGAACTTTGAGGATTTTAGATATTGTCTGTCAAGAGGCACTTGATAGATAAGAGAGAAATAGAGAGATCCTTTGTATCATTGTGTGATTTACTGAATACATAAAATGGGTTGGTGCTCCTTGAGATTGGTGTCTCTAAATGAGGGGTTGGTGCTCCTTGAGTTGGTGCTTAGAAATCAGCCTATAAGGCATTGCAAGCAGTGGTTTTGAAATTAAGCTAGTAAGGCAGTTTAGGAGTGGTTTTTCTACCCCAGGAGGGTTTTCCACTCGGCAATTTTTGTGTCTCTCATTTGTGTGATTTATGTTTATCTTGAATACTCTTTCTTTCAGTCATTTATGTTATTGTGCTCATTTAGTTGGTCAATGCTCTGATACTTTAAGGCTATTTAAAAGTTTAAAGTCAATTTGCTCAAGTCTGTCATGCAAATTTAGATTGTGCAAATCTGATGCAAAATGTCTTTCATAAAGTGAATTAACTTCTGCATTCTATGCTCATTATATGAATGCTCAATTTTTTGTCAAAAGAAAGTCAAAGTTGCATATTATGAAGTCTTATAATTCTGTTGATAAAGCACAACAAGATTGTTCATAAAGATTTAATTGAACAATATCATATGATGCTTTTAATATGGGTTGTAAATGTTAGTCAAGTCTCATGTCAATTTGATCTAAAGTGTTAATGTTCACTTGCTTAAACAAATTTGTCACTTTGGGTTAAATGAGTAAAAGTTTCATTATGCTTTCAAAGCTAAAATTTAAAATTACTCCACTTTGATTCACCCCCCTCAGAGTGAATCCACTTCCAACAATCCAGACCTTCATTTACAACACAATGTAGTAGCAATGATTGTGATCCTTATGCTATGGTGGGTATCCCTACACCCGTACAATTGGATGTTCTTACAAGAGAGATGGCACAAAGTACTTTGCATTGTTTGGCTGAGGACCTCTTTGAGGCATATGCCTTCATCACATCAAAGCTTGGGATCTCTATAGACTAGGTTAGAGGTCATCTAAGCACATCTTTTCATTCACATCCAGGATCCCATCATTCTCATCACCTTGGGCCCAACACCATTGCACATCAAGATCCACCTACAGATCATTTGTTTGTTGCACAAGCTATTGATCCTACAGTTGACCTGGAGAGGATGCAATCTATAAGTTTTGTGGAGATGTTGATTATTTTAGATTTGTTATCGATGCCATCTCAGTTGGTTAGTCCCCTTCACTCATCATTACTATGACATGTGAGGGCTCAGACAACTCATTTGGATGATTTAGTGGAGGTGACCATTGTAGAGGGCTCATATCCTATGACATGTGATATGTAGGTACATGTGTATCTTTATGTATGTGTGCATGTGCATGTTCAATTCATTTTTTAAAAATTATTTAAATTTTAGTTTAACTAAATGATATATATATATATATATTGTAGATGAAGATACCTCATGTTACTCCTAGCCTGAGGTCAATTCATATACATCGATGTGATTTAATTGATGATACTATTGTCGGTTGACATGTGAGTTTAAAATTTTCATATGTATATGTGTATATACATGCATATCTATAGATATTTATACATACATTCTTAAATAACTATATATAAAATATACTTAACATATTATGTACAAATTTATATCCAAGGCTCGATACATCCATCAGATCAGGATTCTCATTCAGAGGGTCTCTCAACTAGGAGTCGACATGACGATTAGGTTGCCACCTAAAGGTCCATTTGCATGGACATTTTTAGATATTTACATATATATAGACACTTGCATTTATGATTTTTTGATGTTATGGTACATTTGATGATCTCTAGACATCTATTTTTCCTTTGACTTGATTACATATATACATTTTCAATCTAATATGTACATGTGTTTATATATGGTCCAGATCATATACATGTGTTTTCCATGTTTGACATGATAGTTCACATTTATCCAGGTGATGATTTATGTTTGATATATTAGCATGTGCATTTACACCAGGACTTGATTGCATACATTTTCTTATGATATACATACATGTGTTTGAGCTTAAATATTCATCTATGTACATGTTTGCTTATGTTTATGTTTGTATTCATCTACATATACATGTTTGTGTTTATGTTATATCTATTTATAGAACTCGTGAATAAATTATTTATATATATTAAACATGTTAAATTTACATTAAATGTCATGGGTATATGTTATGTTATATATACATGTACATGTTTCAACTTCATTTAAATATGCACTTAAATATACATACAACTTTTAAAAATTATTATGATTACATGATTCGAGTGTATGTTTTAGATCTTCAAGAACTTGGACATACATATGTCAGTTTATTTAATATATAAATTATGAAATATTCATTTAAATATATGTCATGTGTACATAGTGTAGATTTTAAAATCGTATTTAGCTCAAGACAAAAAAAATCAATTGCATATAGATGTGTACAAAAAACACTAATGTATGTCATGTCAATAGATAAGCATCAAATCATGTATAATGAAGATAAAGATAAAATCAATGGTAATAGCATACATGTGATCTCAAAATATACATAATATGTATAATTAAGAATCATGAATCAATTTATAATATTTTCTATATAGATAATCCTAAAATCACAAGGAAATTATATGTAACATTGTGATCATCAAGACATGGGATATGGTTAAAAATTATATGGATATCTACAAGGGAAATGTAAATTCATATCTCCTATTAAGTATTTCTAAGTAAAGTGGACTCTATACAAAGATTAAATAGTACATCATCCTTATAAGTGGACCGCATTAAATTGTACTTCATCCTTTAAAAAGTTTCACATTAAATATAAAAGTACTTTGAATTAAATAATACTTCAATGTGGACCCTTAAAAGTGTCACATTATATATAATTTAGTGTCACAATTTTTTTAGTACTTCATCCTTAAAATCCAAATTAAGCTCAAATGTAATAAACATGTACACACTTCACTACCAATTTTGGATCCTAAGAACATCTAGAAATAAACTTACACTAATGTGTTTCAATCACTAATTTGTGTCCAACCAAATTTAAAATAATTGTCATCAACATATTATAAGTCGTTACATTGGTGGTGTTATGCCTTGCATAACCACCCCATCTTTTGCCTTGGTCAAAATGGGTCCCCCTTTGTGTTCTTTATCCTTTGTTGTTTTTCAAACAAAGTTTGTAGTCATTTTGCTTCCAATACTTTGTCTATTTTGGTTGAGTCTGTCAGAAGCAGAACCGGAACTAAATCGAGTTATGAAAATTCTTTTGAAACTTGTTTTGATTCCATCCCGACAGTCTTTTCTTTTGGCATTTTGTTTTGTCTTTAGCGGATCCGGAGCTGAAGTGGGTGTTAAGTTGTTCTTTATCGAAAATTGCAAAATCATAATCGATTCCGCCCCCACCTCCACTATTTTAACTTTTGGTTTTAGTCTAAGTCCTTGTGTTTAGTTTTATTATGTCGGTCTTTTGCTTTACTTTTTGTGTTGGGTTTTGTTTTGTGTTTAGTTGACGGACCCGGACCCGGAATGGGAATGAAGTTTGGAAAGTTCTTAAAGTTTCAAATCAGTTTCCATTTTAGTTCTGCCCCCGCCATTTTGGATCATTGACTTTTTGACTGAAATGGCACTACAAAGAAGTGTTCGTTCTCTTTCAATTCTGACTCTGCCTTAACTACATTTTAATGCATTAATGGCAGTTGCCCGTGTAGGTAGAAATCCTCATTTTTACCTTCATTAAGGGTTAAATGAATCATTATTATCATTGTTAAGAGATCAAAGAGCACGAAAGAGCAGAGGCGGAGTTCATTTGAGCGAATTGATCAAAAGAGAGGAAGGTTGTTGCGTGCGAATCAGTTCAGAAGGTTTGTTGGGTTCTTTTGCGTTCGAGGTAGGGTTTCTTATCATTGTTTTTCTTTGTTTATTTACTGTTGTGTTTGTTGCATTTATTTTATTTCTTCTCGTGCTTTAAATCATTTTGCTTTTAAACGAATTCGTGATTCTTGGTATGATTGTACGAGTAGGTTCTTGCTTTATTTTGTTTGTCTAGTTATGTTCTTTGTTTCTTTTCTTTTGTTTTTGATTCTTTGTGTTTAGGGAACAGTCGCTTTCACGTTTTAGTCATGATCGCGTCGTGCTATTTTGATTTGCAGTAGGATTAAATTAAATTAGGGTTTTTAAATGGTGTTTGTTAAAATTAGGGATCTACAGTGAGGTAGATTAGATTCATGTTGTTACAGTGAGTTAGGGTGAGTTGAATCTCGTTTTTACTTAGGGTTTTTTTTTATCGTGCATTCAAACTGGTAAAATGGTAAGGTTTAAAATCCATGCCCTAGTTTTTATCATGTTCTTCTTTAGGTTAGGGTTTCGTGTCTTTCTGTGATCACATTTAAATGATTAAAATATGATGCCCTAAAATACAGTCGTTCCCCATGGTCATATGAGTATAGAGTTTTTAAAGCCTCTTTTCGTTTTATATGACCTTGGTTTTAGTCATGGAGTTGTGTGTTAAATCGATAAAATATTTGATGACGTCATGGTCAACCTAGGCGAAGACGGGATCGGGATCGATCTTGAACTTGAAAATTTTTGTTTGCAAAAGGTATCGATTCCATTTCCATCTCGTTTCTGGCTCCACGGATAATGAGAAGTCTTCTTTCAAAATAATGAAAATCTAGATGGAAGCGGAGGCGGGATGGAAATAGAATATGAAAATATAGAAATCTGAAGAAAACCAAATCCCTTTTTCATTCCAATCTTGGTTCTGATCACCTTCCTGATTCCGAATCCAAGCTCGTTGATTGTTAGTGAAATATCTATATCAGTTTTGGCTCCAAGTTCAGCAGTGTTGTAGAAGAGACTATTTTAGATTATGTTTCTGCCTGGTTCCACCTCTGGTGCATATATGAAAGGTATGGTTTTTAAATCATGTTTTATAATGATATCTAAAAATCTAATTAGAGGTTTTGCTTGCGGGAAAGTTGAAAGATGTCTGGAACATTAGGGGAAGCTGCTCGGAGGAACCAGCTTGTAGGAACATCAAAGGCATCACCAAAACCAAAGAAGTTGAAGCCAGAACAATTGCCTTATACCTTAAGGTATAATCACCAGATTCCAATTGTGAAGGTGAGCAAGGTGGAATCAAACTGGTCAGACATTACTGATACAAACTTGGGCCAGTACAACTTTGAGGAGGCATATGCAAAAATATTCACTGAGGATGCGACGCCTAGAATGAAGAGGATTATGAGGTCTGGTTTGGCTCATATCACCTTGTTTCCTTTGTCAATCCAATGCCCGGAGTTGATCTTAACAGTAGCTAGTGCCTACAATCCAACAACTAGACCATGTATGGATTCTCATAATAATGTGATCATTGATCTCACTCATCTGGCATTCCAAAATATATTTAATGTCCCAGATCCTAAGATTTTGGTGTAGTTGGATGAGGCAGAGGCCTTGGAGAAGTATAGTGAGTATAAGGACTCCAATAAGTCTCATCTAAACAAAAATTGGTTGAAGACAGAAAATAAATCTTTAAGTAAACTTGCTGGCCAGACAGAGGGTAGATTTCTATAAGGAGGTGTCAAATTTAATCATGATGCTATCAAGGGTTGTCGGGAAGAGAGATACATTTTGGTTCAAGGAGTGGATGTTTCCTTTCATCCAGACAATCTTAAATGGAGCCTAGTAGTTTGATTGGTCGATGATAGTGTTAGATGCTATTCATGATCAATTGACTAATGTCAGGCAGACCGAATCTTTCTTTGTGACCTCTTACATTGTATATGCAGTAGCAAGGTTGGGTGTTTTTGCAGGTTTGAATAGAGTGGGCATAATGGGAGCCTTGGATGGACAGAAGAAGGTATGGGAGCACTATGACCAATTGTCTCTTCAGGTTGCTGAGACTCATTTTAGGAGAGTCAATGATGCATTTATATATGTGGTCATCAACCAATTGAATGGAGATGTAGGGTACCGATTGAGTCAAGAAGCCATGACATTCATTGCTAAATGGGGATGTTGGTACATTCAATACCCCAAATTTACATAATTCACGTTGGATGGTTTTGAAGGCCACCCACATTTACTTCCAAGGTGCTACAATAACATAATAGTGTTGATGGAGTTCGTATATCAAGCTCTTGGGGTTAATGCTCGATTTGGGATCAAACATAAAACCGGATGTCATAAGTTTCACATGAAGTTGGGTGAATATAGTTGTCAACACTTGGTAGGAGCAAAGGTGGTCTATAGTGAATTGATACAGTTGAAATTGGGATTATACACAGCTCGTAAGTATTTTTATCCAAAGGGTAAGATGTATGCCTTGTTGCCTTCGATGTTTACCAGACATTTCAATTTGTTAGAAGACTTTTGGAGTGATCGTCAAGATGAGTATGATTTAAGAAAGAAGAATTATGAAAGATTGTCTGTTTCACTCATGTCAAAGCTTGGTGTTAAAGAAAACATTCCTGACACATTGGTGGATGATGGAATTGTATTGGATCCATCCTATGAAGCTTTGAATATTGGCACCAAGGGTCTGGATCCAATTGATTGGAATGTTGAAGAAACCATTGGTACTAAGAAGATTGGAAGGACAGTATTGGATAGGAGTGTGCAGTGGTTAATGCTAAGAACTCAAGCTCCTCATGGACCAGTCCTTAAAAAGGCTAAGGGATACAAGAGGATCAAAAGAAAGACACCTCCCAAAGAGCCATTAGAATTCCTTCCTCTAGACATTGAAGAGATAGAACATGAGGTGGTAGATGATGAAGAGGAAACACAAGAAGGAGATGTTCCAGTAGGATTTGTTGTTTCAACACCTACATTAGGTGAATCATCCGCCCAAGTCCAAATTACAAGGAAGAAGAGTAAAGAAATTCAAGAAGGAGCTCTTCGTAGCATGGCTGAAACTGCCAAAGGAAAAGAAATGGAGAAAGAAATTCTGGAGGTAGGGACATATTCAGAGGAGACTCTGTCAGAAAAAGATATGCAAGAGAACATGCCTCTAGAAGAGGATATTGAGCAGATTTTAACACAAGAAGATCAATGGAAGTTGTTTGAAGATGCGAAAATAAATTCTAATGCAAGAGCTGCAACGGAGAAACAAAAGGAAATTGATGCTAAGGTACAAGTTGATGCTATACTGCACCAACAATAATTAAAGGCTAAACAAGTTGAAACTAAGGCAACAACTGTTGAAGTAGAGAAACAAAGAAGGCAACAAGAACATGAGCTCAAGGTTAAAGAACAGAATGACAAGTTGAAGCTAATATAGAAGATTCATGACCTTGAGGAAGAGAGGGCAAGGAATCAGAGGGAAAGAGAAATCTTGGTTGCCAAACTAAAACTTGTAGAAGAAGTTCGCCAAAAAGAAGAAGCAGAAAGTTTAAGAAAGGAAAAGGATGATGAGGAGCTGAGAAAGAAGCAGCAAGAAGAAGAAGCAAATACAGAGAAACTTAAGGCGTTAGAGGCGTAGAGATTAGAAAAGGAAATACTAGAGGCTTTAGAAAAAGAGAAACTAGAAAAAGAAGCTCTAGAGAAGGAAAAGTTGGAAAAAGAAAAAGTGGAGAGAGATCGGTTGAGGAAAGAAGAGGAGGATAAGAAAAGGAAAGAACAAAAAGATAGAGAATAGGCTGAAAAGCTGGTGTAGATGCATATATTGCAAGAGAAACAAGAGAAATCAAGGGTTGACTCTCAACCTCAGGTAAATATGCAGCCACCTTCTACAGTTGTTGCTTCCTCTTCTTCTATGATGACTACTACTCCAAGTGCTCCCACTTGGCTAAAACTGGACCTGCAGAAGAGGGTAGTCACACCTTCATAACCTCTTAATTGGGAGGATATGATGAAAGGAATTGAGCAGGAGAGGCCTAAAAAGAAGGCTAAGATTCTACATTCTACCCGACTCACAGATAAAGGAGAGATTGTTGCTGAATGTTCCATGCCAATGACATAAAAGGAGGTAGGGGACATGCGGCTAACAGATTATCAATTGAGTACTATCAACTTGAGAAGGCCCACTAGGAATCAACAAATGAACTTGATTGGTGTGGTGGCTTCAACAACCAAGTCAAGAATGATCAAGGATAAAGAAAAGAAGGATGAGCTTAAGGCTCAATTGGATCAACTACATTCATTCTTGAAAAGTGTTTCCTCTTTGAGATTACAACAAGTAGCAACCATTGAGACTCCTATTTTGTGAAGAAAAAAGGAGGTAGATGATTTTGTGCAGGTAAAAGGCAAAGTGGAGATGGTAGACTGATGGGTAGACAAGTTGAATTGAGAGGTAGGTGAAGTTTTGGTTGAAGGTTTTGAAGCCTACAAGGACACATAAGGGTTAATAAAAGAGATGCATCAATACATTGAGGCATCGGAGAAACAAGAAGAAAAGTATAAAGAATACAGTCAGAAATTAGAAAGAGTGAGTGCATTGCCTTTAACTACTCTTCTAGAACAATCAATACTTAAGGAGGACAATAAAGATTTTGTAGAGAAAACCTCTCATATACTCCATTTTAGAACTGACTTTTTGTGTAAACATAAGGATGAGATTCAAGAGGCTGTTAATAATTTGACTGAGCAATTGGAAGAGCTAGAAGCAGTCATCGCTATCATTGTAGATGTGAATGTGTTAACAAAAGATGGCATGCCTTTGAGTCAAATAAAAGAGAAGTGGGATGACAGGTTAAAAGGACTCATGCAGAAAGAAGATGATGGAGAAGATTTAATAATAGATCGACTAGTGGATGTCAAGGAAGAAATAAAAACTACTAGAAGAGAGTTGATAAAAATAAAAGGTATGAGGGAGTTTGCTGCAGTAAAATTGGATCGAATCAAATTTGAAGATAGCTGGATTGATGGGCCGGAAATAGATACATTACAACAAGTCTTCACCAGCTATGATGAGTTCATTGTAGATCCAGCTTCACATGCATGAATCCTGCATGCATGATTTTCCTCTTCTTTGCATGTTGCATTCAGCACTGATAGTTTTTGAGCTCATTACTTCTTTTTCTCTCCTATCTTCTATTCTTTAGTTAAACTGAATGTCTAAATGTAAGAACTCAAGATCAAATTGATCTGAGTTTCCAAGAGAATTTTAGTTCCTAAAAGGGTGGATAACCTAAAATAAGAAGTGGAGTTTGAGTTTTTGTACATCTATAAATACCCTGTGGGTATCATATTGTAAAAGTTGGCTAATTGAGAATAGAATTGGCTTACCTAATGCTAGGAGATAGAATTTTGTAGTGATCACTTTGATACATTGTTACTAGATACTTTACAGTTAATAAGAATTACAGGTTTTCTTGCAATATGGTGTTAGAGTTAAATTGTTTGTGTGATAAGGCTGATAAGTTATAATCTATCTGTATGCAGTGATTGTGTTGAACATAAGAGTTTCTTGAGTGATGAAAGTCAATTGAAGGAATCAGATTTAAGGATTATCTTATTAGATTATCATTGAATTAAATTTATTAAAGTTTGTTGATCTATGACCTTGGCAATGAATGAATGTGTGTTTTAAAATCTTGAAGATAGTTGTGAGAAGCGAAAATTGGTATTGAATTAAGCACCTTAGATGCATGCAATGGTATAGTATATGCTGTAAATTGTGTCATGCTTTGGTTTTGTGGTTTGTTAGGAAACATTCATTGATTGAAGGTATATGTCTAGATGTTAGATAAATTTGATTCAAACTTACTAGTTACCCCTTTTGTTCTATCTTTTTCTTTTGTTTGAACCCCCTTTATTTACTAGAATTATTTTGAAATGAGTCATTTCTTGAATCTTTTGTTACCAGCACAGGCCCCTTGAACATTACAGTTGCATGAACTGATTGAGTGACACCAGACAGTTGAGATCCAACTACCAGGACCTTGGGAGTTAGGTCACTACATGTTGTCTTTCTTTTTCAGGAGAAATAGAGTAGAAATATTTTGTTTTAATATTGTTTGTGTCATTTTAACCATCAACAGAAGTTGGTGCTAGAAGGAGGGCCTAAAAGGACAAGCTGGCTCGCATAGTGTCTTTCTCACCGAAGAAATATGGAAGGATTTTGAGATCCTCCATTGACCCTAGACCTTTACAAGAGTTGCAAACCCCAGTTAGACCAAGACCTCATGCTCGTAGGGTTTTGATACCTACGTTGCCACCACCACTTACTCCACCTAGATTTCCTCCAAATCCACCTACACCACCACCAGTTCAACCTACGTCACCACCTCCAATTAGGCCTGTGTCACCACCAATTCAGCCTATATCACCACCTGTCCAACCAATCCCACCAATGGCTTACTTTGTGAATAATCCCTACCCGTTAGGGACTATTCCTGGGGGATTCCATAATTTACCAAAGAACCCAAAGAGGTTATGTCTAAAATACATGCATGGAGAGTCGAGAAGTGTTGAGGAACATATACAAGAATTCAAAGATGCTTGCACCTGAGCTCAGGTTGCTCATCAAGATGTGGTATGTAGATTGTTTCCTTACTGTTTAGGAGACATGGCATATAATTGGTATCTAAATCTGCCCCAGGGATCTATTCTGGGTTGGACTGATTTGGAAAATGCTTTCATTAATCAATTCAGGGTTTATGTGGATCCTACAATATTATATCACCAGTTTGCCACCATAAGGAAGGAACATCATGAACCATTTCCCTTGTTTAACACTAGGTTCCAAAGGATGTATCATAGGCTACAAGAGCCTTACTTAGTACTAGAGGGTATGGCCATACATGCATATTTGAGAGCCGTCAATCCTTTGATTGGCCTGTTCTTGCAAAGAACTTATCAGCCTGCTGAGATTCACTCATTGTCTAAGATTTATCATTTGGCTATCAAATTGCAACAACAGATAAGTTTTCAATCTAGAGGGTTAGGAGCAGCCCTTCCTCCAATGAATTATCAGATGCCTAACCCATCGTTATACAACACTGTCCCAGGGATGTCTTATTCCCAATATGGACCTATATCTGAGTTGCAAGATCCACCCATGGTGCCCTTCTTTAGCAATGGTGTACAAGATTGCTCACATCAACCACAACAAGGGGAGGATCGACCCATGTCCATTCCCCAACCATATTCCAAAATGTGCAGAATGAACAAACTGTTCAACTCACAAGTGAGTTAGAGACTCTAAAAAAGACTCTCTCTCAGATTTCAAATGACATGGCACAACTCAGGCAAAACCCTCCCAATAATCAAAACCAGAATTGCAACAATCAGGGAAGTTATAACTATCAGGGCAGTTACTCTAATCAGAACCAGAATCAAAACACCAATAGGAATTTCCAAAATCAAAACTCCTCAAACCAAAATTATCAAAATCAGAATAGAGGATATAATCAAAGGTTCAACAAAAACAACAATAATAGGCAGTGGAATACCGAACCTAATAATGGGGGAGTTCCTCATAATTATCAAACAAGTGAAGAAAGACCACATACTGCTAATATTTCTGATTTGAATTTTATGACAAATTGGTGTAGGCTTAATGATACAACAACACATTCTGAGGTTAATTTCCCAGAAATGGAGAAAATTATGAAAATTGCACAGGCTGATGCCCATCCTCCAGCAAGAAATTCCAATCAGGATAATGGTCTAGTCAACACTGCAATGAATTATGAAACCATTGAAGAAAAATATCAATTCCCTATGCAATGAGATAATGAGCCAGAGAAAGATATTTATGATGCTCAAGCTTTCCAATCTAAGGGTGGCCACTTTATAAGGAATCAAAACAAAGGGCCATTCATTACATCTGCACTCCTGAACAATATGGTTCCACCAAATCAAAATGCAGATAACAATCCCCCACCACCAAAGGGACCTTCGGATTCTCACAATAGAGGTAATCAACCTTCTTTTCCTAAGTATCAAGTTAGGAATGATTCAGAGTTTGATTTTGTTGCAGAATTACAGAGGCAGAAGACATCATTGTCTTTCTTTGACATCATGAAATGGTGCCCAGCTCAACGGGAGGTGGTATTAAAAGCTTTGGAAGAGGCAGATCGCCTAAAAGGGAAAGGTAAAGTGACTCCCGCAAATGAAACAAATGCAGCGATGTATAAAGGTAAGACCAGTACCCCACCTTTCTTGTTAAGTTTGAGAATCTTCGGAAAGAATCTATACAATTATTTATTAGATTCTGGAGCGTCAGGGAATGTTATGCCTTTTTTGATTTGTAAGAAGTTAGGATTGAGTCCTATCCCAACCAATAAAAAGGTGATTCAGTTGGATAAAACCAAAGTTAATGTTGTAGGTGAGTTGAAGAAAATGCATGTGCAGGTTGGATCAGACCCAAGGATCCAGACCTATATAGATATCCAAATAGCCAATATCCCAGAAACATATGGTATGATCTTAAGTCGAGAGCTAATGAAAAGCATAGGGGGATATCTATCCTTGAATTTCTCACACATGTGGTTACCTTGGAAAGGGGTTGCAACCCAGATAAGAATTGAAAGTGAACCTAGACTCAAGCACATGATCATGGAATATGATGCTCCCAATGACGTAGCATATTTTGAAACTATGATAGGTGTTTACAAACAAGAGGAAGTCCTTACTTTCTCTGTAGTTAGTCCTAATAATACATTACCCTTAGATCATAGTGACCCGATGATTCACATCAAACAGTAGGTTTTAATAAGGAAATTGCAACAAGATAGGCTGGTTTTAGGAGCATAAACTAATTTGAGTAGTTTGTTGCTACCTAATTGGTGTAGGATTCACTATCATAATCATTCAGAGTTAACATGTCAATCATACATAGATATGCTAAGTCATGTAGATCAGCCCAAACAAAAATGTCAAGAGAGATCTAAGACTCTCATCAATGAGTTCTTCTTCCAAGTTAAGGATGCAACTATTCTTACACGGGCTAGTCTTTCTCAAGAGGAAGGTTCCTTACTGGTAGAACAGACTTAGGTTTTAGGTTCTCAAGATCAAGAAGAAGTGGAAGTATCTCAGTTTCATCTCAATACCCCTGCTCCAAATGCTTTACCAATGCCCAAGGTGTTGATGAAAGAGGAATTAGATGGTAAATTTACTCAAGAGAGCATTCAGGAGATAGTTGTTCAACAAATTGAAGAATCTTCAATTGAGCCTAGCCCCAAGATAATTGTTGATGATCAGCAAAAGTCCGAGCCACCACATGTCTCAAGTGACAAATTCCCTATTGCTTCTAAAAAGAAAGAACTACCAGCCAAAGACCAGTTATGGACTCTTAAATTTGATGGTTCTAAATCTAAAATAGGAAGTGGAGCAGGGATTGAACTAACCAGTCTGAAAGAAAAAACTTACTTTGCTTCTTATAGATTGCAATTTGGTTGCACTAATAATGTAGCAGAATATGAAGCACTGGCAAGAGGGCTTATGTTTGCTCATAAGAAGAAGGTAATCATTCTTACAGTGATGGGATATTCTGAGGTGATTGTGAAATAGGTATGTAGCCAATACACATGCCATAACAAAAGATTGGTTGCATATAGAAATAGGGTTTGGAATTTAATTGAAGATTTTGATGCCTTTCAGATTACTCTCATTCCAAGGGAAGCAAATCAAATTGCAGATACTTTTACTGTTGTTGCTAGTAAATTAGAGCCTATGCAAGATTCAAATCTGAAGAGGTTTTCTGTGGAATTGATTTCAGTCCTGGCTATTCCTAACAATATCAGACACTTTCAGGTATTTAATGATGATCAACACATTTTAGCCTTTTTGGAGAGTTCTGATGTATTTGAAGGATAGATAATTGATGAATTTGACAGAGATTAGGGAGATTGGGATCCAGAAAGTAACAGTCTAGAAGAGATATTAGATTTAAAGAGCAATAACATCTCAAAAGGGATGATAGCATTGGAAAGAATATTTGATTCAAATCCACGAGATTATCAAAGAATGCCTACAAAGAGTGAGGGAGGTAAGTATGAATCCGTTAATTTGACTCACTCAGGCCTAGAAAGGAACATTCTTATAGGGAAAACTTGTCCTCAGGAGATTAAGGATGAGATAATCAAAGTCTCGAAACAGAATACTGAAGTTATTGCTTGGAGCTATGATGACTTGAGAACTTTTGATACATTTGTTATCACACATACAATTCCTCTTAAGCCAGAAGCTAAGCCATTTCGCCAAAAGCAACGCCCGATCAATGCATTAATTGAACCTCTGATTCAGAAAGAGGTGCATAAACTTTTGGCTGCAAGAATAATTTTTCCAGTTAGACACTCCACTTGGGTGGCTAATCTAGTTCCTGTAAGGAAGAAGAATGGTGAGATTAGGTTGTGTGTGGATTTCAAGAATTTAAACAAGACCTCTGAGAAGGACAACTATCCATTACCTTCCCTTGATGAAGTATTACAAAAGGTTAATGGATCTCAGATGATGTCTTTCTTGGATGGGTATTCAGGATACAATTAGGTCCTTGTAAGTCATGACGATAGGATGAAGACTACTTTCACTACAAAATGGGGCACATTTGTCTACAGAAGGATGCCTTTTGGTCTAATCAATGCTGGTGCTACTTTTCAAAGGGTGATGGATGTAGCTTTTAAATATATAATAGGGAAATGTATAATTATCTATGTTGATGATTTGACCATCTTCTCTAAGAATAGATAAGATCATGCTGCTGATTTGGAAAAGGTGCTAAAGAAATGTATAAGTTATGGTGTCTCTCTTAACCCAAAGAAATGTGTATTTGGAGTTTATGAAGGAAAGCTTTTAGGTCAAATTATATCAGAGGAGGGGATTTCCATAGATCCTGACCGAGTGGAGGCCATTTTGAAATTGACAAGGCCATGAAGTAAGAAGGAAATGAGATCTTTCTTTGGAAGGATCAATTTTGTCAGGAAATTTATAACCGAGTTTGCAGAGATTGTCAAACCCCTCAACGAAATGATGAAGAAGGATGCAAAGATTGAATGGAGTGAAGAGGCCAAGTCTACTTTCATGCAGATTAAACAAGCTATATCTGAGAAACCTATTTTGACAAGCCCAGACTATCTAAAACCCTTCTACATTGATTCTTTTGCTTCTGAACATTCATGTGCAGCAATTTTAACACAGAGGAGAGAAGAGAACGATTGCTTTTATGAGCTCTCCATTTAAAAATGCAGAAGTAAGATATTCATCATTAGAAAAGCAAGCCTTTGCATTGGTATGAGCAGTAAAGAAGTTTAGGCATTACATAATCCGAAGTCAGGTTATGGCCATAGTCCCAGATCCAGCTATGAAGTCTCTCCTGATGCAAAGTGAATTAGGGGAAAGAAGAGGGAAATGGAGGGCAATATTACAAGAATTTGACTTGGAGATTCACCCAATGAAACTTGTTCAATGCCAAGGTTTTTCAAAAGCAATGGCTAAAGTGGAAAAAAGTATAACTTGTCAACAGTACACTGTTCAATCATTCACAAAGGATCCCTGGTATACAGATTTAGTCTTCTTCCTCCTCAATAATAAATGTCCAGAAGGAATGAATGCTACTTAAAGGAGAGCATTGAGGATGAAGAGCACCCATTACATGCTTAAAGGGGGATCAGTCTACAGAAATAATTTTCAAGGAATTTATCTACGCTGTTTGGATTAGCAAGAAGCTAAGCATGCCATAAATGAATTTCATGGCAGGCATGAAATAGGGCATGGATCAGCTGATGCTTTGGCACATCAAATTCTAAGATCTCACTATTATTGGCCTTATGTATTTTGGGATGCACATCAACACCACAGAACTTGTCATGTATGTCAAACCTCTGCACCTAGAGAAAGAAATCCTGCAATGCCCCTACAACCAGTATATGAGGTAAGGCCATTTGCTCAATGGGCACTTGATTTTGTAGGTGTGATTAATCCAAATTCTTCTATAGGACATAAATTCATCTTGACTGCAACAGACTACTGCACACGTTGGACAGAGGCACAACCTTGCAAGAATAGTACCACGGAGGTGGTCATCAAGTTTCTAACTGAGAACATCACAACCAGGTTTGGTGTTCCATTTGCTCTGGTATGTGATAGTGGCCCTGCTTTTTCTTCTACTGAGTTCATTTCATGGGCATATGAGCATAATATTGTGTTGAAATATTCTTCCAATTATTACCCTCAGGGGAATGGAGTGGCTGAGTCCACAAATAAGAACTTGTTGGAAGTTATAAGAAAGTTGTTAGAAAGTAACCCTAGGGACTGGCACACCCAGTTGAGATTTGCCTTATGGGCAGATCGAACCAGAATCAAAGCAGCCCTAGGGAATTCACCTTTTAAGTTAGTTGATGGCCAAGATCCAATCTTCCCCATTCACTTACAAATACCTGTTTTGAAGTTTATGCAGGAATTTTACTCCAAGGATGATAGGATTGAGGTTAGACTGCTTAATTTGTTAAATATGGAAGGACAAAGAGATGTTGCTTTACAACAATTCTCTAAACATCAGGTTGTTGTCAAACACTAGTTTGACAAGAGAGCTAAGATAAAAGCCTTTAGAATATTAGACCTTGTGTTGTTATGGGATGAGGCTAGAGAAAAGAAGGGAGATCACCAGAAGTTTGATAGACTTTGGTTGGGTCCTTATCAAGTGGCTGAAATATTAGGTGAGAATGCTTTTCGTTTGAGTACCTTAACAGGAGAGCTTGTTCCATTACCAGTTAATGGTCAGTTTCTCAAGCACTATTTTGGTGCATAGAAGGTCTGATGTTTTTGAAGAAGAATGTATTATACTGTATCATATGTAATTAAGTCTTTGTTTTATTTAGGTTTTCTTGTTGTTATTTTTGTTTTTTGGTTTTCTTTGTTTTCTTTGTTTTGTTTGGTTTATTTTGTTGTGTTTTGTTTCGTTAGGGATCTTTATCTTGTTCATCTCAAGACTTGGGGTTGTTATTCAAAGTATACTATTGGTACTAGGAGAGAAATTGGTTTAGGTATTTTCATCATCATCATTGAAGAGGATGTCATTCTGAAACTTATGTCTTATGATCATTCTAGTTTGGGTTTGAGAAGTTATTTAAAGATAAGAAGGTACATTGTGAATATCTCATGAATTATCATCGAAAATCTGTCACCAAATTAAATAAGCATCTGCATGAGTAAATGCCTATTTGTTTTTGAATAACTCTACCTTTGATTTAAGTGAAAATCCGATTCCAAGACTATCATGAAATCCATTGTAGTTCTCAACCCACATTTTAGATTCATTGAATCTAAGTATTGAGAAAGATGCATAAAAGAATTTCCACAAGTAAAAAAAAAAGAATGAAAAGAAAGAAAGAAAAGGCAAGCTCAATATCAAGTGGGTAATCAAGTATCTCTATCGGGGCTATGGATGCCTGGCTAGCAGTAGAGCAATACTTTGTGAGAACTAGAGGCATCTCCGTCGGGGTTATGAACGCCTGTCTAGCAGCGGGGCAATACACAGGATTTTACTGCACGATAGTTAAAAGACTCAACTCATGTAGCTTGAATTTTAGGTATGGTGGTTCAAAAAGTAGAGAAAGTATCTATGAAGAATGATGCACAAAATAGGCACACACTCAGATTCAGAGATAACTCATGAGCACATACATCTGAGATTCTAGCTCAAACTTATACTAGGTATATCTGATCTTATTCAAGTTAAAGTGTTTATAAGCCAGTAATTTTTGGGTGAATGAAATTTTTTTTGGGTATCTTGAAAATGGGTAAACCATTTTCCCAGCTGAGTCGCCATTTTTTATGCCTTGCATAACCACCCCATCTTTTGCCTTGGTCAAAATGGGTCCCCCTTTGTGTTCTTTATCCTTTGTTGTTTTTCAAACAAAGTTTGGCATCATTTTGCTTCCAATACTTCATTTATTTTAGTTGAGTCTGTCGGAAGCGGAACTGGAACTGAATCGGGTTATGAAAGTTCTTTTGAAACCTATTTTGATTCCCATCCCGATGGTCTTTTCTTTCGGCATTTTGTTTTGTCTTCAGCGGATCCGAAGCCGGAGTGGGTGTTAAGTGGTCTTTATCGAAAATTGCAAAATCATAATCGATTCTGCCCCCACCTCTGCTATTTTAACTTTTGGTTTTAGTCTAAGTCCTTGTGTTTAGTTTTATTATGTTGGTCTTTTGCTTTAATTTTTGTGTTTGGTTTTTTTTTGTGTTTAGTTGACGAACCCAGACCCGGAATGGGAATGAAGTTTGGAAATTTCTTAAAGTTTCGAACTAGTTTCAATTTTAGTTCTGCCCCCACCATTTTTGGATCATTGACTTTTTGACTGAAGTGGCACTACAGAGAAGTGTTCGTTCTCTTTCAGTTCCGACTTTGCCTTAACTACGTTTTAATGCATTAATGACAGCTGCTTGTGTAGGTAGAAATCCTCATTTTTACCTTCATTAAGGGTTAAATGAATCATTATTATCATTATTAAGAGATCAAAGAGCACGAAAGATCAGCGACAGAGTTCATTTGAGTGAATTGATCGAAAGAGAGGAAGGTTGTTGTGTGCGAATCAGTTCAGAAGGTTAGCTGGGTTCTTTTGCATTCGAGGTAGGGTTTCTTATCATTGTTGTTCTTTGTTTATTTACTGTTGCATTTGTTGCATTTGTTTTATTTTTGCTCATTCTTTAAATCATTTCTCTTTTAAACGAATTCGTGATTCTTGGTATAATTGTATGAGTAGGTTCTTGTTTTATTTTGTTTGTCTGGTTATGTTCTTTGTTTCTTTTGTTTAGTTTTTGATTCTTTGTGTTTAGGGCATGGTCGCTTTCACGTTTTAGTAGTGATCGCATCATGCTATTTTGATTTGCAGTAGGATTAGATTAAATTAGGGTTTTTAAATGTCGTTGGTTAAAATTAGGGATCTACAGTGAGGTAGATTAGATTCATGTTGTTACAATGAGTTAGGGTGACTTGAATCTCATTTTTACTTAGGGTTTTTTTTTGTCACGCATTCAAACTGGTAAAATGGTAAGGTTTAAAAATTTGTGCCCTAGTTTTTACCGTGTTTTTCTTTAGGTTAGGGTTTTGTGTCTTTCTGTGATCACATTTAAATGATTAAAATATGATGCCCTAAAATACAGTCATTCCCCATGGTCATATGAGTATAGTGTTTTTAAAGCCTCTTTTCATTTAATATGACCTTGGTTTTAGTCATGGAGTTGTGTGTTAAATCGATAAAATCTTTGATGACGTCATGGTCAACCTAGGTGGAGACGGGATCGGGATCGATCTTGAACTTCAAATTTTTGTTTTGCAAAAGGTATCGATTCCATTTCCATCTCGTTTCCGGCTCCGTGGATAATGAGAAGTCTTCTTTCAAAATAATGAAAATCTAGACGGAAGCGGAGGGAGGATGGAAATAGAATATGAAAATATAGAAATCTGAAGAAAACCAAATCCCTTTTTCATTCCGATCCCAGTTCCAATCACCTTCCCGATTCCGACTTCAAGCCCATTTATTGTTAGTGAAATATCTATATCGGTTTTGGCTCCATGTTCGGCAGTGTTGTAGAAGAGACTGTTTTAGATTATGTTTCTGCCTAGTTTCACCTTTGGTGCATATATGAAAGGTATGGTTTTTAAAGCATGTTTTATAATGATATCTAAAAATCTAATTAGAGGTTTTGCTTGCAGGAAAGTTGAAAGATGTCTGGAACATCAAGGGAAGCTGCTCGGAGGAACCAGCCTGTAGGAACATCAAAGGCAGCACCAAAACCAAAGAAGTTGAAGCCAGAACAATTGCCTTATACCTTGAGGTATAATCACTGGAGTTTGGTTGTGAAGGTGAGCAAGGTGGAATCAGAATGGCCAGACATCACTGATACAAACTTGGGCTAGTACAACTTTGAGGAGGCATATGCTGAAATATTCATTGAGGATGCGACGCCTAGAATGAAGAGGATTATGGAGTCTGGTTTGGATCATATCACCTTGTTTCATTTGTCAATCCAATGCCCGGAGTTGATCTTAATAGCAGCTAGTGCCTACAATCTAGCAACTAGACAGTGTATGGATTCTCAGAATAATGTGATCATTGATCTCACTCCTCTGGCATTCCAAAATATATTTAATGTCCCAAATCCTAAGATTTTGCTGCAGTTGGATGAGGCAGAGGCCTTGGAGAAGTATAGTGAGTATAAGGACTCCAATAAGTCTCATCTAAACAAAAATTGGTTGAAGACAAAAAAGAAATCTTTAAGTAAACTTGCAGACCAGCCAAAGAGGGCAGATTTCTATAAGGAGGTGTCAAATTTAATCATGATGCTATCAAGGGTTTTTGGGAAGAGAGATACATTTTGGTTCAAGGAGTGGATGTTTCCTTTCATCCAGACAATCTTAAATGGAGCCCAACAGTCTGATATGCCGATGATAGTGTTAGATGCTATTCATGATCAGTTGACTAATGTCAGGCATACCAAATCTTTCTTTATGACCTCTTATATTGTATATGCAGCAACAAGGTTGGGTGTTTTCCCATGTTTGAATAGAATGGGCATAATGGGAGCCTTGGATGGATAGAAGAAGGTATGGGAGCACTATGACCAATTGTCTCTTCAGGTTGTTGAGACTCATTTTAGGAGAGTCAATGATGCATTTATATATGTGGTCATCAACCAATTGAATGGAGATGCAGGGTACCGGTTGAGTCAAGAAGCCATGGCATTCATTGCTGAATGGGGATGTTGGTACATTCAATACCCCAATTTTACATACTTCAGGTTGGCTGGTTTTGAAGGCCACCCACATTTACTTCCAAGGTGTTGCAATAACAGAATAGTGTTGATGGAGTTCATATATCAAGCTCTTGGAGTTAATGCTCAGTTTGGGATCAAACATAAAACCGGATGTCATAAGTTTCACATGAAGTTGGGTGAATATAGTTGTCAACACTTGGTAGGAGCAAAGGTGGTCTATAGTGAATTGATACAGTTGAAATTGGGATTATACACAGCTCGTAAGTATTTTTATCCAAAGGGTAAGATGTATGCCTTGTTTCCTTCGGTGTTTACCAGACATTTCAATTTGTTAGAAGACTTTTGGAGTGATCGTCAAGATGAGTATGATTTAAGAAAGAAGAATTATGAAAGATTGTCTGTTTCACTCATGTCAAAGCTTGGTGTTAAAGAAAACATTCCTGACACATTGGTGGATGATGGAATTGTATTGGATCCATCCCATGAAGCTTTGAATATTGGCACCAAGGGTCTGGATCCAATTGATTGGAATGTTGAAGAAACCATTGATATTAAGAAGATTGGAAGGACAGTATTGGATAGGAGTGTGCAGTGGTTAATGCTAAGAACTCAAGCTCCTCATGGACCAGTCCTTAAAAAGGCTAAGGGATACAAGAGGATCAAAAGAAAGACACCTCCCAAAGAGCCATTAGAATTCCTTCCTCTAGACATTGAAGACACAGAACTTGAGGTGGTAGATGATGAAGAGGAAACAAAAGAAGGAGATGTTCCAGTAGGATTTGTTGTTTCAACACCTACATTAGGTGAATCATCCGCCCAAGTCCAAATTACAAGGAAGAAGAGTAAAGAAATTCAAGAAGGAGCTCTTCATAGCATGGCTGAAACTGCCAAAGGAAAATAAATGGAGAAAGAAATTCTGGAGGTAGGGACATATTCAGAGGAGACTCTGTCAAAAAAATATATGCAAGAGAACATGCCTCTAGAAGAGGATATTGAGCAGATTTTAACACAAGAAGATCAATGGAAGCTGTTTGAAGATGCGAAAATAAATTCTGATGCAAGAGCTACAACGGAGAAACAAAAGGAAATTGATGCTAAGGTACAAGTTGATGCTATACTGCACCAACAATAATTAAAGGCTAAACAAGTTGAAACTAAGGCAACAACTGTTGAAGTAGAAAAACAAAGAAGGCAACAAGAACATGAGCTCAAGGTTAAAGAAGAGAATGACAAGTTGGAGCTAATATAGAAGATTCATGACCTTGAGGAAGAGAGGGCAAGGAACCGGAGGGAAAGATAAATCTTGGTTGCCAAACTAAAACTTGTAGAAGAAGTTCGCCAAAAAGAAGAAGCAGGAAGTTTAAGAAAGGAAAAGGATGATGAGGAGCTGAGAAAGAAGCAGCAAGAAGAAGAAGCAAAGGCAGAGAAACTTAAGGCGTTAGAGGCGGAGAGATTAGAAAAGGAAAGACTAGAGGCTTTGGAAAAAGAGAAACTAGAAAAAGAAGCTCTAGAGAAGGAAAAGTTGGAAAAAGAAAAAGTGGAGAGAGATCGGTTGAGGAAAGAAGAGGAGGAAAAGAAAAGGCAAGAATAGAAAGATAGAGAAGAGGCTCAAAAGTTGGTGCAGATGCATATACTGCAAGAGCAACAAGAGAAATCAAGGGTTGACTCTCAACCTCAGGTAAATATGCAGCCACCTTCTACAGTTGTTGCTTCCTCTTCTTCAATGATGACTACTGCTCTAAGTGCTCCCACTTGGCTAAAACTGGACTTGTAGAAGAGGGCAGTCACACCTTCACAACCTCTCAATTGGGAGGATATGATGAAAGGAATTGAGTAGGAGAGGCCTAAGAAGAAGGCTAAGATTCTACATTCTACCTGACTCACAGATAAAGGAGAGATTGTTGTTGAATGTGCCATGCCAATGACAGAAAAGGAGGTAGGGGACATGCAGCTACCAAATTATTAGTTGAGTACTGTCAACTTGGGAAGGCCCACTAGGAATCAGCAAATGAACTTGATTTATGTGGTGGCTTCAACAACCAAGTCAAGAATGATCAAGGATAAACAAAAGAAGGATGAGCTTAAGGCTCAATTGGATCAACTACATTCATTCTTGAAAAGTGTTTCCTCTCCGAGATCACAACAGGTAGCACCCATTGAGACTCCTATTTTGTTAAGCAAAAAGAAGGTAGATGATTTGGTGCAGGTAAAAGCCAAAGCGGAGATGGTAGACCGATGGGTAGACAAGTTGAATCGAGAGGTAGGTGAAGTTTTGGTTGAAGGTTTTGAAGCCTACAAGGACACATAAGGGTTAATAAAAGAGATGCATCAATACATTGAGGCATCGGAGAAACAAGAAGAAGAGTATAAAGAATACAGTCATAAATTAGAAAGAGTGAGTTCATTGCCTTTAACTACTCTTCTGGAACAATCAATACTTGAGGAGGACAATAAAGATTTTGTAGAGAAAACCTCTCATATACTCCGTTTTAGAACCAACTTTTTGTGTAAACATAAGGATGAGATTCAAGAGGTTGTTAATAATTTGACTGAGCAATTGGAAGAGCTAGAAGTAGTCATCGCTATCATTGTAGATGTGAATGTGTTAACAAAAGATGGCATGCCTTTGAGTCAAATAAAAGAGAAGTGGGATGAAAGGTTCAAAGGACTCATGCAGAAAGAAGATGATGGAGAAGATTTAATAATAGATCGACTAGTGGATGTCAAGGAAGAAATAAAAGCTGCTAGAAGAGAGTTGATAAAAATAAAAGGTATGAGGGAGTTTTCTGCAGTAGAATTGGATCGAATCAAATTTGAAGATAGCTGGATTGATGGGCTAGAAATAGATACATTACAGCAAGTCTTCACCAGCTATGATGAGTTCATTATAGATCCAGCTTCGCATGCATGAATCCTGCATGCATGATTTTTCTCTTCTTTGCATGTTGCATGGAGCACTGATAGTTTTTTAGCGCATGACTTATTTTTCTCTCTTATCTTCTATTCTTTATTTAAACTGAATGTCTAAATGTAAGAACTCAAGATCAAATTGATCTGAGTTTCCAAGAGAATTTTAGTTCCTAAAAGGGTGGATAACCTAAAATAAGAAGTGGAGTTTGAGTTTTTGTACATCTATAAATACCTTGTGGGTATCATATTGTAAAAGTCGGCTAATTGAGAATAGAATTGGCTTACCTAATGCTAGGAGATCGAATTTTGTAGTGATCACTTTGATACATCGTTACTAGATACTTTACAGTTAATAAGAATTACAGGTTTTCTTGCAATATGGTGTTAGAGTTAAATTGTTTGTGTGATAAGGCTGATAAGTTATAATCTATTTATATGTAGTGATTGTGCTGAACATAAGAGTTTCTTGAGTGATGAAAGTCATTTGAAGGAATCAGATTTAAGGATTATCTTATTAGATTATCATTGAATTAAAGTTATTAAAGTTTGTTGATCTATGACCTTGGCAATGAATGGATGTGTGTTTTGAAATTTTGAAGATAGTTGTGATAAGCAAAAAGTGGTATTGAATTAAGCACCTTAGATGCATGCAATGGTATAGTATATGCTGTAAATTGTGTCATGCTTTGGTTTTGTGGTTTGTTAGGAAACATTCATTGATTGAAGGTATATGTCCGGATGTTAGATAAATTTGATTCAAACTTACTAGTTACCCCTTTTGTTCTCTCTTTTTCTTTTGTTTGAACCCCCTTTATTTACGAAAATGATTTTCAAATGAGTCATTGCTTGAATCTTTTGTTACCGGCACAGGCCCCTTGAACATTACAATTGCATGAACCGATTGAGTGACACCAGACAGTTGAGAACCAACTACCAAGACCTTGGGAGTTAGGCCACTACATGTTGTCTTTCTTTTTCAGGAGAAATAGAGTAGAAATATTATGTTTTAATGTTGTTTGTGTCATTTTAACCATCAACAGGTGGTTGTCATTACACCAAAATATCGACCTATTAATGCTTAATACAATCACTAGATTTATACAAGATCGAGAGGAGGCAGTTAAGCCATGTCACAATCCCAAGCACCCAACTATACAAGGAAGACCAAGGGACACACTATCATGCAACAATTCCCCCAGTGCAAGTGAGGGGTTCGAACTTGTGACCTCGACTCTGATACCAATTATTACATTGATGGTTTTCATTGCACCAAAAGATTGACCTGTTGATGCCCGAAACAACAACCAAATTTATACAATATCCACAAGAGACGGTTAAACCATGTCACAAACCTGTTGATGGTTAAAATGACACAAACAACATTAAAACAGAATATTTCTACTCTATTTCTCCTGAAAAAGAAAGACTACATGTAGTGGCCTAACTCCCAAGGTCCTGGTAGTTGGTTCTCAACTGTCTGATGTCACTCAATTGGTTCATGCAACTGTAATATTCAAGGGGCCTATGCTAGTAACAAAGGATTCAAGCTATGACTCTCTTTGTCAAAATAGTTCCTGTATCAAGGGGTTTAAAATAAAAGAAAAAGATAGATCCAAGGGGTAAATCAGTAAGTATGAATTAAATTTATCTAATATCCAGACATATACTTTTAACAATGAATGTTTTCTTAACCGATCACAAAAACCATAGCATGACACAACCCACAGTATAACTTTACCATCGTATACATCTTTACCATCGTATACATCTTAGGTGCTTAATTCAATTCCTCTATTCGCCTATCACAAGTATTTCCAAGATCTCAAAACCACACACATTCATTCATCATTAAAACTATAGATCAACAGACTTTAATAACCTTAATTCAATGACAATTTAACAAGATAATCTTTAAACCTGGTTTCTTCTAATGACTTTCATCACATAAGAAACTATCATGCTTCAGCATAATCATTGGCATTCAAGTGGATTATAACTCATTAACCTTAACAAACAATACAATTCAATGCAAACTCCATATTTCGTAAACCTGCAATTCTATTAACTGTAAAACAAGATCTGGTACAATGTATCTCTGCAAAATGCTCTATAAAAATTCTATCTCCTAGCACTAGGTAAGCCAATCCAATTCTCAATTAGCCGACCCTTACAATGTAATACCCCACTGGTATTTATAGAATACAAAAAAGAAGTTCGAACTTTACTTCTATCTTAGGCTTTCCACCTTTTTAGGAACAATCAACTGTCTTGGAAACTCAGATCAATTTCGATCTTGAGTTCTTACATTATACATTCAGTTTGATCTAACAATAGAAGATAGAAAATAGGAGAAAAGAAGATCACACATCCTTGAGACTGCCAGTGCTGCATGCATGCAACATGCAAGGAAGAATATCATCATGCATCATGCAAGGAAGAAGAATATTATGCATGCAAGATTTTATCCAGGTGATGCTGGATCCGCTATGAACTCATCATAACTGGTGAAGACTTGTTGTAGCATATCCATGTCTGGCCCATCAATCCAGTCAGTCATCTTCAAACTTGATGTGATCCAACTCAACTGCAGCAAATTCTTTCATGCTTTTTACCTTGACCAACTCTCTTCCTGCAGCTTTTATTTCTTCCTTGACTTCTACAAGTCGGTCTATCACTACGTCCTCTCCATCATCCTGCATGAGTCCTTGGAATCTTTCATTCCATTTCTCTCTAACCTGACTTAACGACATGCCATCTTTAGTCATTACATTCACATCTACTATTATAGCCATAACCGCTTCCAACTCTTCCAACTACTCAGTTAAATTATTAACTGCTTCTTGAATTTCATCCTTATGCTTGCTCAAAAAGCCAGTCCTAAACTTAAGGATACGAGAAGTCTTTTCTACAAAATCTTTATCATCATCTTCGAGTATAGATTCTTCTAGAAGAGTAGTTAGAGGCAGTGTATTTATCTTCTCTAACTTTTCACTATACTCTTTGTACTCTTCTTCTAACTTCTCGAAGGCCTCAATATATTGATGCATCTCTTTTATTACTCCTTCCGCCTCCTTATAGGTTTCAAACCCCTTTTCCAAAACCTCACCTACCTCCCCATTCACTTTGTCTATCCATTTGTCAACCATCTCCGCCTTACCTCTAACCTCCACCAAATCATCAACCTCCTTTTTGCTTAGCAAAACAGGAGTCTCAATTGCTGCAACCTTTTGTGACCTTGGAGAGGAGACACTCTTCAAAAATGAATGTAACTGATCTAACTGAGCCTTAAGCTCATCTTTCTTTTGTTTGTCCTTGATCATTCTTGATTTTGTCGTTGAAGCCACCACATCAATCAGATTCATTTGCTGATTTCTAGTGGGTCTTCCCAAGTTAACCGTACTCAATTGATAGTCTATGAGCTGCATATCCCCTACCTCCTTTTCAGTCATAGGCACGGCACATTCAGCAACTATCTCTCCTTTATCTATGAGTCTGGTAGAGTGCAAAACTTTAGCCCTTTTCTTAGGTCTTTCCTGTTCAATCTCCTTCATCATGTCCTCCCAATTAAGAGATTGAGGAGGTGTTCTAGCTCTCTTCTGTAGATCTAATTTCAACCAAGTACGAGCACTAGGAGTCATCATCATGGAAAAGGAAGCAGCAACTGTAGAGGATGGCTGAATATCTACCTCAGGTTGAGAATCAACCTTTTCCTTTTCTTGTTGCTCTTGTAGCACATGCATCTACACCAACTTCTTAGCCTCTTCCCTATCTCTTTGTTCCTATATTCTCCTATCTTCTTTTTCTTTTCTCAATCTTTCCTCTTCCATCTGATCCTTCTCTTTTTCTTTCTCTAAGGCCTCTCTTTCTAACCGCTATGCCTCTAAAGCTTTAAGTTTTGCAGCTTCGGCCTCTCCTTCTTTTTGCTTCCTTTCAGTTTCTTCCCTTTCTATCCTTTCTATTTCCAAGGCTATGAGTTTCTTTGCCTTTTCCTTTTCTTTCTCAGCTTGCAATTTCTTTACTAGCTCTTCAGCCTCTTTTTCTTTTCTTCAAGCTTCAGCCTCTTGTTCTTTTTGTCGAGTCTCCTCTGCAAGCTTCAATCTAGCAACCAGGGCTTCCTTTTCCCTTCGGTTTCTTGCTTTCTCCTCCTCGAGATCATGGATCTTCTGTATCAGTTCTAGCTTGTCATTTTCTGCCTTGACCTTGATCTCATGCTCTCGTTGCCTCATTTGCTCCTCCATTGTATCAGTTGTTGTCCTTGTTTCAACTTCTTTTACCTTTAATTGCTGTTGTTGAAGTAGAGCATCAGCTTGCAATTTTACCTCCATCTCCTTTTGTTTCTCTGCTGCAGCCCTTGCATCAGATTCCCTGGTAGCATCTTCAAATTGTTTCCATTGTTCTTCCTATGTAAGAATCTGCTCAATAGTAGGATCTAGAGGCATGTTTACTTGCAAGTCCTTCTCTGACAGAGTTTCATCTGAGTCTGTCTCAATTTCTACCAACTCTTCCTCCACTTCTTTTCCTTTAGTAGCTTCAGCCATGGCATACAGCACTCCCTGAACTTCTTTACTTTTCTTCCTTGTGAGTGGGGCTTGTGTAGATGACTCACCCAATGCGGGCATAGGAACAACAGATTCAATTGGAACATCTCCCTCGGGTGTCTCTTCTTCTTCATCTGCTACCTCCAACTCTGTTTCTTCAACATCCGGAGGAAAGAATTCCAATGGTTCCTTGGAAGGTGCCTTTCTTTTAATCCTCTTATTCCCTTTACCTTTCTTGAGGATTGGTCCCTGAGGAGCTTGAGTCCTCATCATCAACCATTGCACACTTCTATCCAAGACTGTTCTTCCCAATTTCTTAATGTCAATCATTTCTTCTTCACTCCAATCTATTGGATCTAAGTTTTTGGTGCCAATATTCAAAGCTTCATATGAGGGATCTAATACCACTCCATCATCCACCAAAGTGTCAAGAATATTATCTTTAATACCCAGCTCTACCATAAGTGAGACTGGTAATCTCTCATAATTCTTCCTCCTTAAGTCAAATTCATCCTGCCTATCACACCAAAAATCCTCTAACAAATTAAAGTGTCTAGTAAATACTGAAGGTAATAAAGTATACATCTTCTTTTTCAGATCAAAATACTTACGAGCTGTATACAATCCCAATTTTAATTGTATCAACTCATTACAAACCACCTTAGCTGCCTTTACGTGTTGACAACCATATTCCCCCAGTGTCATAGGAAACTTATGGCATCCTATCTTGTGCTTCATCCCAAATCTAGCATTAACTCCAATGGCTTGATATACAAATTCCATAAGCACTATCCTATTGCTGCAGCATCTTGGAAGTAAATGGGGATGACCTTCAAACCCAAACAACTTGAAGTATGTAAATTTAGGGTATTGGATGTACCAACTTCCCCATTCAGAAATGAATGCCATAGCTTCTTGGCTTAATCTGTATCCTGCATCTCCACTCAACTGGTTGATAACCACATATAAAAATGCATCATTGACTCTTCTGAAGTGAGTCTCAGCAACCTGAAGAGATAATTGATCATAGTGTTCCCATACCTTCTTTTGTCCATCCAAGACTCCCATTATACCTACTCTGTTTAATCCTGGGAAAATCCCCAATCTTGCTGCAGCATAGACCACATATGAAGTCATGAAGAAAGATTTGGTCTGTCTGACCCTTGTGAGCTGATCATGTATGGCATCAGAAACAATCATTGACCAATCAAATTGATAATCACCCTAAAAGATCACTTGAATAAAATGAAACATCCATTCCTTGAAATGGAAGGCATCCCTCTTCCCAAACAATCTGGACAACATCAATATTAAATCAGATATCTCCTTCTTGAAGTCTGCCCTCTTTGGTTGACCTGCCAGTTTGCTCAAAGACTTCTTCTCGGTACTTAACCATCTTTTGTTTAAATGAGACTTATTGGAGTCTTTATGCTTACTGTATTTCTCCAATGCCTCAGCCTCAGTCAACTGCACTAAATTCTTGGGATCAGGAACATTGAATATGCTTTGGAACATCTGCGGAGTAAGATTTATAATCACATTATTCTGTGAATCCATGCATAATCTTGTAGCTGAATTATAAGTACTGGCCACTGTACATATCAACTCCGGACACTGAACTGACAAAGGAAACACAATGATATGTGCCAGACCAGAGTCAACAATCCTTTGAGTTCTCCCTGTCAAGTTTTCCCTTTCTACAAAGGTCTCTTCATGTAATTCTTCGAAACTATACTGGCCCAGATTGGTATCTGTGATATCTGACCAGTTTGATTCCACCTTACTCGCCTTCACCACTAGATTCCTATGATCATACCTTAATGTATAAGGTAGCTGTTCTGGTTTTACCTTCTTGATTTTCGGTGCAGGCTTTGATGTTCCCGCCGGTTGATTCCTTCGAGCAGCCTCTCCTAATGTTCCTGACATCTCTCAAATCTCCTGCAAGCAAACCTCTAATTAGACCTTCCAATAAATCATTATAAAACATGTTCTAAAAACATACCTGTTACATATACATCGGAGCCGGAGTCGAACAGAAACACAAAATAATCACTTTTACAAGACTGGCGGACTCGGAGCAAAAACTAATATAGGAACTTCAGTTAGTAACAAACGGGCTCGGAGTCGGAGTCGGGAAAGTTATCGGAACCAGGATCGGAATGAAAAAGGGATTTGGTTTTCTTCAAATTCCTTTCATTTCATATTCTATTTCCATTCCGCCTCCGCCTCCGATTTGGTTATCGTTACTTCAACAAAAGACTTTCCACCATATGCGGAGCCGGACACGGGATAAAAATGGAACTGATAACCTTTACAAACAAAATTCTTAAGTTTAAGAACAGTTCTGATCCCGCCTCCGCTCACATACTTCAATAAAACCTTTTTAGAACTCAAAATCAAAAACGAGATAGAAATGGAATTGATAACTTTGAAAAAAACAAACTCTTATGCCAATACCCATTCCAATCCCGCCTCCGCCTATGCTAATCATGACATCATCAAATTTATTCATTTTCATCATAACTTCATGATTAAACCTAGGTCACCATAAAATAGCAAAGGAGCTTAAAAACTCTACCCTCACATGACCGTGGGGAACAATTGTATTTTAGAGCCATTTATTTAAAACTTATTTTAAAGTAATTGCAAAGACCGACGAAAACCCTAATCTAACAAACTTAATAAAACTAGGGCACGGGTTTTAAAACCCTGCCATTCTACCAAACGATGAAACCCTAAATTAAACAATACATCTAATCTACCTCAACTCACTATAAAATCTCTAACCTACCTCATTGTAAATTCTTAATCTAACTCACGCCATAAGAAACCTTTAATCTAATCTAAATCTACTGCAAATCGAAAACGACACGACGCGATCAAGATTAAGACGTGAAAGTGACAATGCCCAAAAATAGAAAGAAATGACACAACAAAATAAAACAACAAAGATAAAAACAAAACTAAAACAAACCAAAACAAGAACCTGCTCATTCAATCACATCGATGATCATAAAATTGCTTTAAAACACAATGATTGAACACGTGAACAGATACAAAGCAAAACACAATGAACACAACCGCAAATAAAACAACAAACAACAAAGATAAAAGACCTACCTCAAACGCAAACAAAGCCACGCTAACTTTCTGAATCAATTCACACACAATCCCTTCTCTATCTCGATCAATTTGCTCAAACGAACTCTGCTATTGCTCTTCGCGCTCTCAGACTTGTAATAATAACAATAATAATCGGCTTTAACCCTTAATAAAGAAAAATATGTGAATTTCTACCTACATCGGCAACCACCATTAATGCATTAAAACGCAGTAAAGGTGGAGTTGGAACTGTAAGAGAACGAACACTGGTCTGCAGTGCAACTTCAGTCAAAAAGTCAACGACAAAAATTGGCGGGGGTAGAACCAAAATGGAAACAAGATCTTAAAATCATAAAATTTCCAAACCTTATCCCCATTCCGACTCCGCGTCCGACAACTAAAAACAAAACAAAAACAAAAACAAAAAGTTAAGTAAAAGACCAACCTAATAAAACAAAACACAAAAACCGAGACAAACAAACATTAAAAAGGGAGCGGAGGCGGGATCGGAATTAAATTTGATTTTGCAAATTTTGAATAGAACCATCCCAATTCCCACTCCTACTCCGCTTCCGCCAAAGAGCAAAAACAAAGGCAAAAAAAGACTATCGGAATAAAACCAAAATTAACCTCAAAAGATCTTTCAAAACCTGATTCAGCTCCAGTTCCGATTCCGACAGAGAAATCAAAGAAAAACAAAGTATTGGCAAAACTAGACTCCAAACTTTGCTCCAAAAACAACTAAGTAAAAAAAACACAAAGGGGGACCCATTTTGACCAAGACAAAAGATGGGGTGGTTATGCAAGGCATAACAAAACCCAGGTTTCGCGCTAGACAAGGAAGACTAAGGGACACACCATCTTGCAACATAAGTAACTAAAACAATGGAGTTTAGACACTACTATAAGTTCTCACTTGAACATATGTACATGTACTTGAACTCAAATCATGGATATTTGACTCAAACAAGTGGTTCAGCCCGCTCTTCAATAACATGTAATATTTTTTTATGATCATCACTATCTTGTCTTCATTTTTTCCATCCATGTGCATGTGGAACTACATGAAGATGTAGGGTGGTAGAAATTACTGGGTGACTATACTGATATACCTTGTTCTCAGGTTGATAGTCAATAAAATGAATCCCATGTTGAACAATTTTGACTTGTTTGAGATATATCCCTTGCACTACAACTGAACTTGCGTGGTAAACAACATGAACCTGAGGTAAGACATGTGCACGTAAAATTTTCACTCAACCTATACAATATATAATGTAAGGTAATGTGCATGTACATGTATATATAAATTTAAATGTCTACCTATGGAAAACAACATTTCATCGCTTGTTTCAAGTTGTGTTAGCTTCTTCCTCTCTTTTGTGCAACACATTAAATAATAACTAACACCTTCTATGTTTCTAGGCTCTGCTATGAATGCAAAAACATCTGTTACACCAAATTTACATGGAAAATTTGTAAAAAAATAGAACTATCTAGACTGAAGATAACTAGATTTAACTCATCTAGTACTAAACTTGAAATAAATACATTGTAAATTTACATTAAATTTATCAAGTACACATGTACCTTTTTCTAATCAATCTTGAAATATGGTCATAATCAATTGAAATAAAAGGAATTTCTTAAAAGCTTTCATCCTCATCTTTGTTGTATGTGTTAGAAACAACTAGTGGCACCAAGTTTCATTCACTAAGATATTCACGTTGTTGTTTGTTGCATGCCTCAAAGTTCTCCAAAACGCACTCATCACAGAAACAAGAGTACTCTCTTGTGTACAATGTCCATCCAAGGTGACGATATGTACTCATGACACAATGCGATTTTGTCTACCCTCTTGCATCCATGCATCAATATTCTATCCACACCTAGAAACATAAAAATTATAAATTACACATATTTAATAGAAATTCATTGAAAAATGAAAACTCTATGTGGAATGTATTGGTTAGAGAGAGAAACCTTAGAGAGAAGGATAGAGAGGACCTATCTAGAGAAGGATAGAGAGATAAATAAAGAGCTTTAAAAAGACTTAAGTCAAGGGGGAGAGAGAGAGAGAGAGAGAGAGAGAGAGAGAGAGAGAGAGAGAGAGAGAGAGAGAGAGAGAGAGAGAGAGACCTGACCTATCTAGATTGAAGGATCTAGAGAGATAGAAAGAGAGAGCTTTAGAAATATCTACTTAAGTCAAGAGAGAGAGATTTAAAAAGATTTAACTCAAAAGAGAGAAGAAAGAGCTTTAAAAATCTACTTAACTCAAGAAGGATAGAGAGAGAGAGGTTTAAAAAGATTTAACATGTTTGAAACTAGTACAAGTATGAAACTTATGATTAAATAATACAAGTATGATTTACTTAATGTGCAAACCTATGAAGGACCGTAATACACATTCAATTGAAACAAATATAAATTAATTTTTTTTTTAAATGATGTCCAAAAAATTCACCTAGTAAATAATAATATATGGTCAAGAACATGTTCAACTAGTAATCTAGATATTGGTAAAAACATATAACTTTCTTGGTCCTTAATGTACAAACTTATGCTCATCCATACCAATAGAAGGAAGCAATCCTAACCCCTCTCCAACATGCATTGTTTGAACTTGGGCCTCCTCCCTATCTTCAACTATGTGTTCTTCAGCCTTGTTGTCTCCAATATCTAAATTTGGCTCGACTCCTTGAGAACTTTATGCTTGTTGAGCCTGTTCTACACATAAAATACTTAAGTCAAGAGAGAGAAAGAAAGAGCTTTAAAAAAACTTAAGTCAAGAGAGAGATAAAGGACCTATCTAGAGAAGGATAAAGAGAGAAATAAAAAGCTTTAAAAAGACTTAAGTCAAGAGAGAGATAGAGAAAGAGTTAAAAATTTACTTAAGTCAAGAGAGAGAGAGGACATTAGAGAGAAAGATAAAGAGAGGACCTATCTAGAGAAGGATAGGAAGAGAAAGAAAGAGCTTTAAAAAGACTTGAGTGAAGGGAGAGAGAGAGGAAGAGAGAGAGGGAGAGAGGGAGACCTGACCTATCTAGATCTAAGGATCTAGAGATATAGAAAGAAAGAGCTTTAAAAAGATCTACTTAAGTCAAGAGAGAGAAAGAGATTTAAAAAGATTTAACTCAAGAGAGAGAGGACCTTAGAGAGAAGGATCTAGAGAGAGAAAGAAAGAGCTTTATTAAAAATACTTAAGTCAAGAGAGAGATGAACTTAGAGAGAAGGATAGAGAGAGGGCTTAGATCTAGAGAAGGATAGAGAGAGAAAGAAAGAGCTTTAAAAAGACTTAAGTCAAGAGAGAGAGAAAGAGCTTTAAAAAGACTTAATTCAAGAGAGGGGGAGAGAGGGGACCTTAGAGAGAAGGATCTAGAGAGAAAGAAAGAGCTTTATTAAAAAGACTTAAGTCAAGATGTGAGACCTACCTTCCAATGATAGAGATTATGTGTGTAATGTCGATCCTTTTATGATTTTCATGGATGGTTTTATCATGGATTTTGACCTTGGTATACTTTGATGTTACCATAGACACATTATACTCATGCATGCATGTTTATTCTTATCGATATAGTTTTATGGTATTATGTAGCTGATCGAACTAACCTTAAAGATTTTCTTAATTGTTATTTTTGAATAAGTTATTATATGATTAAACGGATTGTGATAGATACCACATGTACTGCATTCATGTTTAATTATCTTTGAAGTTGATTATATTAATGTTCTGGTATTAGTGGCATGGGATGAATGAATGCAATGAGATGCCTAATTTTGAAATGTTATTATAGAGATATCATGTTGTACATTTCATGCTTTGATTTTATTATTGATGGTGGATTAACTATTGCAATTTATGTGTGTAGGTTTAGTCCATAACCAGTGGACCCGGGGAAATTCCAAGGTGACAAATGTGCATTTTTTGTGAAGCCGACCTAATCTATTTGGAGAGGTTAAGGTCTTATATATTATGATTTTTATGTAATGTGGATATTATGTGTTAGTAGGATTGTAATTTACAATGTTAAGTGAAATGGTGGTGTGAATTGATTGTAGTTGCATGATAATCCTAAATATAAAGTTTGATTTAATGTGTTTTATTTATGTATTAATTGGTTTTCATGATCCTAAGTCATAGGGCTAAAACTTGGAATAACTTTGAGTTAAAAAGTTAATTTTAGAGTCTTATGACCCTCTTTTTGGAGCCTTTTTTAATGGTGACTAAATTCAAAGTTGGTCAATGCAACCTTCAAGAATGCTTGGGGAAGATCAATTGTGAAAGCAACACTTGTCACCTCACTTGTCATCTTCACAATTAAAGATGAGAGATTAGGGCATTTTTGTGGGGTTTTTTTTTTTGTTTTTGAAAGATTGGAGATATGGGCATGGATGTATTCATTATTGTTTTTGGCAATTGGGTGAAGACTGTAGAAGGCTTGGGAAGGAGTTTGAGGGGGAGTTGCTGCTGGTTTTTCTACCATTCTTGCCAATTGAGGTTGAAATTAGGTTAGCACCCTTCTCTTTAAGTTCCTCGAGTATGATGGGTAAATACATTGTTTTTGAGTGGTGTGGTTTTTGTTTGTTTTATTGGATGCTAATTGTTCTGGTCATATTTGTGAAATGGAAGGAAACTTACCATAGTATGGAAGTTTTCTTCATGTTTGGGGGTATGAGTGGGAGAGATGTCCCAGGTAGGGGAGCTGGTTTTGGAGGGTATGAGTACCCACTTAGCTCAAATTCATGGTGATGTGTAAATTATATGTGTTGAATGATGGGAAATGAAGGAGGGGTTGTGGAAACATGGTTTGGAAGGTGATTAATGTGAAAAAATTGAAGGTGTTTCATGGCTGGAAGTGCTTGAATTTTTCTGTTAATTCTCCCCTCTTGGTAGATGTCCCTACTCCCCCTTTTTTAGGCTCTTGAAGAAGAGTCTATTTTTTTTTGGAGTAAATGTTGCTGAAAATGTGCTTGTAGTTGTTGCAATGTATGTATTTTCTGTAAATGTTATGTGTTGTCCAAAAATCCTTGTCACTCTTGGGTTTCCCCTAGCTTGGGGGTGGGCTACTTTAGCCCTATGGTTGGGAGGTGAGCTCCCACTGGTTTTATGGAGAAATGATGTTGTTATATGTGCAGAAAGTGGAATCAGCAAGGAGGCTTATCCATGAGGAGATTATGGTTCTATTATTCTTTCTTTTGTCCATACTATCAAATATTGTAACATTGTGTGTTGTGTTGTTGAAAATGTGTGTAAATCTTTTCTAAGGATTTCATAAGTTTTGTTGATTTGTAAATGGTTTTCAAAGTAAAGAAAAAAAAGATTGGAAAAGGGTCCCAGTATGCTGGAAATGTAGGATTTCTGGATATGAACAGATATTATATGGATGTCTAGTTGAATGTATGTTGTGGAAATGCTTTAGATCTGTATAAACAGAGTTAATTAATCATATTAACAAATACAGATGGTAGAAGTAAGAGAGAGACATATAGGAAGATTTCTCTGCATACTAACCTTCTGTTTCGTTCTTAATGAGAAAGTAAAATGTGATATTTTGAACTGAAACTATTAGCTTACCTTTAACCTCTGGATCAAGTTAGGCTAATATATCTATGTAAGACATACATAGATTTTAGGGTAATCTTTAAGACAAAGTGAAACTCCAGTAATATGTTCTTGAGATTTTTTTCTAAAAGGATTGCATACATTTGATCGACAGTATCAAATGATTACAAGTGTAATGTTATTCTAAGAAGAGTTGGAATTGTATTTGAGTAGGTTTGACAAATACTTGTAAACTTGAAAATAAATTTTAGAGTCTTATTTTTTCCCTTGTTGTTTTACTTATGCATCTAATATTTGTTTTTTCTTTCCTGGACCTGCAAAGAAGAAAGAAATAGGTGTGTAAGTTTAGCAATGTTAAAAATATTAACAGCAATGAATGGAGTGGAAATAACCAGAAAATAAGAATGAGTAGAGTAACTGTTGTTGAGCATATTTCAGTTCACCGTAGGCTGAAGTTTGGTGTTTAACTCGGAGAGAGAACAAATATACATATACCATAAAATCTCGTATGTTGGCAGTATTACATTGTTTCCTCATTGGAAAATGTTTCCTATGCTTTAAAAATACAAACTATTGGTAACTAGGTAATAGAGGCATATCATGAGAGGATAGGTTTTAAATATATATTTTGTAGCATTTTAAACTACAGGATGGTAGGAGATTTTGAAAATAGATGAAATGAAATATATATATATAAAACACAGAAAACTAGTTATGGAAAAATTTAATGACCGTTGCTGTTAGCTTTTCTCCCCTCTGTTCAATAAACAGAGCTTGGATTGTTAATATTGTTTGGGTTAGATGATTATATATACAAACAGAGATAAAGTCATACAAACATTTCATCTAGATTTAAATAAAATAGAATAAGAGCCAGTAATAATATTTACTCTGTTTCTTTTGCCAAAACTCCCACTAGAAAATAATTAGTTCATTTAAATTTATTCACTTAATGCTGGAAAGAATTTCAGCTTCCCTGGACAAACGAAAAAATTAGAAAATTTCAAAACCTAAAAGATTCAACTGGCGTATCATGGCCGAATCCTTCCGAGGCAGGTTTAATAGAATAAATTGGAACAACCTAAGCTATAGTTTTGTAGAGAGCAAAAGAGGAAAAAGTCCCACGTCCGGCAATTTAAACGGATGTCCAAAAAACACAGGGATAAAATAAAATAATTTTAAAAAAAACTCAGATCTGGCAGAAAACTAAGCAATACGCATTAAGCACCCCATAATGGAAGCCATAACAACCTTTATTAAATGATGAGGTCCGAGAAATTTTAGAGGATAAATTTAGAGAGAAGCTTTATTTTTAAACCCCCCTCCCCCCCCCCCACAAAAAAAAATGCCAGTAAATTCAAAACCCTCACACCACTATGTCTTTCCGGATTCCTCCGCACTGCAGCACAAAAATGGTGAACTGTTGATTAAGAGGGCGTATGGAGTGCAGAGAATGATGGCCTTCTCGTCCCCACCTCTTTTCCCCACGCCTGTCTTCCTGTGTTGCCTCCACACCTCATTCATAGCATTGAGATAGGGTTTCCTCCATGTAGGCGATTAGGTTTAAATCTTTACCTATGTTAGGGTGTAAAAATCTGAATAAAGTCTCTCATCACATAAAAAAAATTAAAGTCTATTCTTTATCCAAGAAAATAAAAGCTATCCTTATAAATAAAATAAAATAAATTGATGGAGGTCATCCATAAATTCTTTTTTTCTATTCAATACGCGAACACGAGCCTTCTTGGACTGAACCTCTTCGACTAAGGACCAAGGACCTTGTTTTCACCTGAGGAAATTCTTAAAGATTAATTATCCATAGTTTGTGCCTCTAATATTCTCTAAGATAACTTCCATATCTTTAACTCAAATTTCCCTATCCCTTAGCCCAAGAAAAGAGAATTCATATAAGACAAAATAGTGGTATAAAATTGCCATTTATTTTATAAAGAAATTAATATTATGAAATATTCATCTCAATGGATTCTTGTGTCTATTTAAGGGAATTTAAAATATAACTCAACTCTCCTATTAATTTCCTTAATAAAGTTATTAAAATGTTAATACAATTAATACTAGTAATCACACCTTGGTGTGCAATGGGTATGCCGAAGAGGTGTGGAAGGTCATTTAGGAAAAGGGCATTTAGCAAATTATGTTGTTTGTGTAACAAAGATCTCAATAGAGAAGTGATAATTTCAAATCAATTATATATCCACTTACACTAACTTTATATATTATTTAATATTTTAAATTTAATCTCCTATGTGCGACATCCTTGGAATGAACAAAAATAAATAAAGAGTTGTTATATATAAAAAATACTTACTCTCTCTATATGTCTCTCTACCTCTCTGCATCACCCTTTCTTCCTCTCTTGCTCCTACCATATCCTTCTCTCTCTTCTATCTCCTATATAAAGAGAGATTATTTTTTATGTATATTTATAATGTGTAGACCAATTGATTGCACTTTAAGTAGTGCAAGCTTCATGTTTTCATGTCTTCCTACCTAAAACTTGATGAGAAAAGTTCATGGTGTATGGCATTCAAAGCTTGTAAGAATATGAGTATATCCATGTGGAGATGTGTGGACCGATTAGTAGTCGTTTCATCAACAAGAACGTTGACATAGGTTGACACCTAGTATGGTGGCTATATCTTTGATAAATCTTGGACCAATGATAATAGTTCTAATGAAATATTGAATTATTTGTAGTAAAGATGTATGCCATGATTTTTTTAGTCACATCTGCACTATCCTTTAGTTCCTTTATTCCCTTATCCTTCTCAAGTGAGGGATCAAAACATTAAATGAAGAGATAATTTGTCAAAGAAAATTTTGCATAACCACTTGAAAAGCTAGAGCGAAGGACAACAATATTATCCAAAAAAAATCATGTATTCAATGATTTCATAAATAAGTGTACTTTCCTTATATTATAAAGTAGATTGATAGGTTTCAACGAGAGTTACTATTAAATATTTTTTATTGTTTGTATAGATTAGTAGAATGAGTTGCAACACCAATTAACCAAATCCAAGTGCCACCTATTGGATTCGAGTTCATAGAGCAGATTATTTGATTGCACTTTAAGTAGTGCATGTGTCATGTCAAAAAACTTCATTATTCTTTGTGAGAAAAAGTGTTATATGAACTCCTTTGTAGCTAATGCATTGATAAGGACCTCAATAGAGGTTAACATAGACTTTATTTTACCAAAGCATTTTTAGTGTTAAGTTATGTTACATTATACATTCCACTTGATACTGAAACAATTTTGTAATGGTAAAAATGAGCCTTTATTTCGTAATAACATGAAATGTTCATAATTTTTAGTATTCTAAATTCTAGTTCATAATGTCTCAATAGAGATGTAGTGGAAAATTATTATGTATCAAAATAAAACTTATTTAAGTAGTGGCCATGAAAGTAGATCTAAGTTTTTATTTTGAATAGAAGGTGTTTCTTTATTGGAAATGACATTATTTTTGTTTGGTTTGTTGTTATTTAAATACATGCAATTAGAGAGGGGAATATCAAACTAAAGATAGAGCATTAGAGAGAGAGAGATGAAAGAGATATAGAGAGAAAGAGAGATGGATAAAATAGGTAGAGAGAGATGGGGTGAGAGAAAAAGAGAAATAAAGATGTAAAGAGAGAAATTTGGAGAGAGGGAGATTGATAAAGATAAATTTAGAGAAAGAGAGATAGAGATATGTAAAGGGAGATTGGTAGAGAGTAATAAAGAGAGAGACGAGGCATGAGAGAGAATTGTGGGCTCAAATCCCCACCACCCCTCCTCATTCTTCCTTTCAATAATAATTATGAAATCAACGAAAGAGCCAAACTGAAGTTGCAAGCTCAACTATGAGGTGGAGGAGGAGCATTCCCATTGTAAATGCGAGGATGCAAATTATGAGGTGAGATTGCAACTAATTTCAACTGTGAACACCTCCATACAATATGTTTAATTAGAGGATTATAGTGGAACCAGATTGCCTAGTGGTGAGATATGTTGAGCGGGTTGAAAGCTTCTTATAATTACAAGGTTGTTTACATTACAATCGTTGCAAGTTATAGAATGTCCCAAGAAAAAATAAGAGGGCTTGTATGAAGCTAAAACTGATGGAAATGATTCTAGGAGGAGGATTGTGATTATGTACTATCTATGCAGCCAACAAGATGCACATTTGACTGTATTTATTAATTAATTGAAAATAAAAAGTGAATTCCCTATGATTACACCACTACCTAAGATAAATAATTGATTTTTTCAAAAAAGAAAATGTGACTATTTATGGAGAGAAAAACATGTGAATTTCATGCAAGATATTGCTAAACCATAAATATTTCACGACTGAACTCAATGGCGAGAGTGTGGATAGCAATGTCATCTCCAAAGGTAGCAACACAACCCTAGATGTTCTTATTGATAGAAAAAGGACCCTCTTCCATGTATTGCAACGTGATAATATCATACTCATCATCACTATGGGGTGTGCATCTGGTCCAAGAGTGATGATGAGTTGGGGTAAGTACATGAGTCGGGGTAAGTATGAATTAGGTGTAGTATTTGAAGTGCTTTGTAATGAAATTTTTATCAGTAACAATGGATACATTCAATGTCTTCCAAAATTACCAAGAATGACATGTGTCAAAAATTATATGCATTATGAATTCCAATTATTGTATTCAAGTGCTCTTACTTTAATATTAAATATGAAACCATTTTTATGTTATTCAACTTGGCCATTGTCCCAATGATCTTATTCCACCTACGCACTCTATAGTATGAAAGAGTTGTGGAGGTGATGGAAGCAATAAAAGCAAGATGCTTGTTGGGTTAATAGTCAGGGCCTTCACTTCCCCACCATTTTCCACTGTTTAAATCCTTTGCAACTCAAGCTGAGAGAATAGGGAGGTGAGCACCTCGCATCTAGCTGAATTGGCATTGGGTTAAATGTGGTATGGATCACAAACAGAAGGGAGGCTACAGTTGAAGTACGAAGGGAACAACTCGTAGTTTTACGCTCATTATTAATTGTGAAGGAGACAGTGTATGGTGGAATACTACAGAAGACAGTGTACAAACATAATCCTTGCATGACATAAAAACACATTGCTTCATCTGTTTGCGTTGGATCTTGTTACATTTCTTAAGAGGATTAGTGGAATCTCTTTTCCCTCCACCTCCAAATTTTAAAATTTTAAATATGAGAAAAAAAAGTTTCAATTATTGGAATGAGTGATCTTATTAAATAGATTTTTAGAGTCCATTCTTTCATTATAATATTGCGGAGATTAGGTGGCCTGTCAAGTAAATTATGGTCCAAATGAGCCCCACATTTTTTTTGTATTTCAGTTCAAGTTTCCACCCATTATTTGACTTGTTATGGTGAACATTACATCTATGTTATCCAAAAATAAGAAACGAAAACTGCAACAACAATGACAATGTGAAAGTTGCTATAAAAAACAGATATTCTATATTATACATTTTCAAAAATGTAAATATAGAAACTATAAACATAAATATAAAAATATATTGTTTACAAAAAACAAAAATTATAAAGGACCATAATGGGTTGTATTAAAGAGATTCAAAGCTACTATGGATGTCCATGATTTCACTTTGGATGAATGCTTCATTTTAGAGATCTTGAGAGTGTTGAGTACTGGAAAGCAGCGACAACAACAGTAGGAGGAACAATGCCACCATATGTTCAACACAAACAAGGTCAAATCATGTTAATTTGATGTGCTAAGTTATTTTCTAATGCTTGAAGATCAAATCCCCATTACGGTCCTTCATAATTTTTTATTTTCTACAGAAGTGTCAATCCCCAAACAAGGTAGATTTGGTTTTAAAATAAAGATAACTTTCTAATATCACTGTTGAAGAAGGTAAAGGGCTAACATAATCACAGAAATTTTTGTTCACTTTTACGAAAAAATGGAGAACTCCCAGGCAACGGAAAGAAATGGAATGATAGGCCTTCTCTTATTGCTATTACAAATACTTAACAATTTCCCATAAATTTACTTTCAATGAGGTACTGGAATTTCGTATATAAACACACACAAAGGTTGGGTTTCTGAATTCTTCTTATAAGGACTTTGAAAGAACAACGTTGAAAGGAAGAAAGCAGCGGTGGTTGAAGCCTAGGAGATTATGGTGGGTGGAATTGGATTGAAAGTTTTATGCATTGTCATAGTTAATGTTTCTTGTGTATCCTGCACAAATTCTGTATTGAATTATAATGGTGCGGGTATAAATGGATTCAGAGCAGAGTTGTTGCATATTGATTCTCCACTCATCTCTACGCATAACATCACTTGGACGCAATAGTTGCAACGAGCAGTTGAACGAAGCAAGCAGAGGTTGTAGAGCTTCAATACAAAAACCAAGGCAATAGATTTCGAAGTAATTGTGAACAAAGGCAAAGGGGAATTTGTGATGAAACTGGCAATCCGCATGCCAGGCATAGCCATGGCGGGGATTGTGGACATGGAAGTGACTTGACATGAACATAGTGCAAGCCCTGCTCTGACTTCTTTGCATAGTCCACCCTCATTTTGACCCTTCTTTGTCATCCTCTTACAGAAAACTCCCCTGTTTTGATGCCCTCTGCTCTACCCAAGCTCTTCTTGAATTATCCTATAAATCCATCGGTTGCAAGTACACCTACACATACAATGATTTCTCCATCACTATGGGAATCCTCTCCTCTGAGACCTTCATTTGCGGAGTGATGATGAGTTGGGGAGTAGTACATGAGTTGGGCTTGAGAGCGAGAAGTTTAAGCTCCTAGACCAGATGCATCAAGATGAGGGGCATAAAGATTCTTTATGATTCTATCAATTTCCTCTTTTTCATGGGGCGTAGTAGACTCGTAGGCGTGAAGAAAGCATGTGACTATCTTAGTGCAGGTCTGTTGCAGTAACATTGGGACTCATCCGCATGGCCTTTTGCAAGGCCGCGAAGATATAGAGAAATCTGAACCGTCCAAAGGTTGTGATTAATTAAATCATCTTGCAACGTTATAATAGACTGTCAACCGTTGATTTCAAAATTTAGCCAGCTCATTTCATATAGGTAATGTCATCAGCATAACTTCGGCGTAACTTCGGCGTAAATATGTAATCTTTCTATTACGCCAGCATCCAAGGCAAAATTAACTGCAAGTTAAGCCTAAATTAAATGCAAGATGCTAGGAATTTATTGATCTGTTTGCATTAAACAATCTATGGCTACCATTTACCACACTGTCAACCAGGCCCTCTCGGTGTTTATAAACCATTGATTGACAACTTGAGCTCTGAAAGCTCAAATAGGGACACGCCTTCGGCATAAATATGTTAGTATTAATTAATTTATTAATAATTTTATTAGTAAACTCAGTAAGATGTTTTTGAAAAGTTAAGCAGCATTTGCAAGGTGTCGTACCCTTCACAATGAGCCACTAGGGCCAAAAAAGAACAAGTTTAAACAAAAAATAAAAAGGAAACAAAAAGCAGAAACAACCCACAGGCAACACAAAAACCGCAGAGAGGCAACCGATAGACAAGAACAGGCAGCAACTAACTGGCACTGTCCTAGTTTTTAATCAGGAGGTCCACAGCCTCATCACCCACCCACTTTTTATTTTTCTGACTGTTATTTCCCTCTAGCTCCTCCTTTATATCATTAGACAGAGTGCTCATGACGAAGTGTCCCAACTTCATGGTGAAGGAGGTCAACCCACGAAACCTTTTGTCGAGCGTGTCCATTCTCTTCACCACATCACAGGGCTCCTCCCCAATGTCCATGGTCCCTTGGACCTCTCCAAGCTCTTCGACCAGGGGATGTAGAGAGTGAGAGGTGGAGCCATCAATAGGAACCTTGCTATCCTTAGGAGTAAACTAGGGCCCCTCCACATTTTCTTCATCATCTTCAGTTTCCTCTTCCTTGTACCCTTTGCTGTCAGACTACTCCTCCTCTGAATCTTCAATAATCAGCCTCTTTTTGTTGTTCTTTGCAAGCCTTTCAGATCTCCTTCTGTAATTTCCCCACCAGTCATCTTAATGGTCCCCACAATCATGTCACCTCTGGAGTCTTTCCTTATTGTGTTCTTACCCTTTCCATCCTTAGCAATCGGGGCCGACATGCCTTTCTCCTTTCCTTTTTTAGCAGTGGTGGCCTTGTAGGATGAATCTGCCTAAGTGGATTTCAATTCACAGAGACCCTCTGCCACGCTGGCATGAGCCTTACCCAAACCGCCCTTAAGCTTCTTGGTGGTTATCTTGGCTTTGGGATTCCCCGCAGTTCCCGTATTGGATTTCCGGGGAGGGCTTTTAGACTCGACCGAGGAAATATTCACAGTCGACAGGGGTTCAATATTCTCAATGCAAACAGCCGTGATATCTTTAGGAGGACAGAGGGCCAGATGAAAGTGATAAAGTCTTAGAATGAGCCCCTGATGGAGCGGGAGCGACAAGAGATCACTAGGGTTAAGGCTGACCGACTCTTTGCATTTTTCGATCGAGTTTTCCAAGTCCATTAAAGGAAAGAACAAAAAACTAAGCAACATCTTGTGTCTCAAATGATTTAATAGGGGGAAGTGATAAAAAAAGAAGGTTTTAAACCTACCTTCCAAGGTGACGTACTTCATTAGTGCTAGGCACACTTGATCCCAGGGCTTTGAGAGAGCATCTCTCTCAAAACCCAATTGGTTCCGCACCGGGGCCTCCTCACCTCTAAAAAAAGCTCTTAAGCTTTCATGATCCGATTTCTTGGTGTGTTTGGGGTATTTTTTCCCAGTACACTGTAATCCTATGGCTTGCGCTATGACTTTCTCACTAATTTCAAACGAGATTCCTCTGATGGAGACCCTATGATCCTTCCACGAGTTGGTAAACTGACCCAACAAGTTAGGATCATGACCGACCAAAATCTCCATAAGCGGAGCGATGCCACCTTCCACATAGATGTGCCAAACTAAGGGGTTATTCTAAAACTCCTCACAGTTGTCCAGCTTAGTCCTCACCCGCTCGCCACCCATTTTACCAACCTGCACAGGAAGCCCAAGAATTTGCAAAAAATACCAAATTCAGAAGCCACAAATGATTATCACATTGTGATCGTTAAGGCAAGGTATACAACAAAGGCTAATAACACCCGTGTACAGGTTGCATGCGCGGAAGGGAAAATCACCACAAGGTGACTTGATAATGAATTAAATGAAGTTCTTGGGATGATTGCGACCAGCAAGGCAAGAATTGGTGGGCATGTAGGAAATGTGCAAAAAACAAGGCAGAATGGCCGTATGACTAAAAATAGAAACCATCCAAAAGGTGCCAAAAGAGACCCATGCTAAACTAGCTAGCTCAAAGACCCTAGAAGGAGGCAAGCTTCCATAATGAAAGCTTGAATTTTTGGCGGTAACCTTTCCATTTTCCTCCAACATTTAGCAGAATCCCAGCAAAAGCCAAGATTAGCCAAGGCATTCGCCACTTGATTGCCTTCTCTAAAAATATGAATCACCTTTTTATCCCTAAATTTGGATAAAAGGAATCTGGCATCCAACAATATATCTTGAGTATTCCAACCAATTAGTCTATCTTTATTCACAACATCTGTAATAGACTTGGAGTCTCCTTTGATGTGGAGATAAGCAATCCCAAAAGAGACAACAATTTTGAGGCCCATTAGCAACGCACAAGCCTCTGCCACTAATGAAGACTAAAACCCAATACCTCCAGCAAATCCCGCCACCAAAGCCACCATGGGATCTCTGATAACTCCACCAATACTTGCCCTTCCTGGGTTGCCCTTAGCAGCCCCGTCAAAATTAAGTTTAAACCATCCTCTATCTAGAGGCTCCCATTTAGTATTTTTCCTAGCTAAGAGTTTCGAATTATCAAATGAGTTAGCCTTTAAATCCTAGTGCCACACCTTGGCCATTTTTATTTCGAAATCCAACGGGCCCATCTCCAAGAGTTTCCCATTAAAAAGAGAGATATTCTCCTCAATGAGCCAAGCACTAATACCAAAAATATCCTTAGGACTCCTCTCAACATTCCTAAAAACCCTATTATTCCTCTCCTTCCACAAACACCAACCCAAAATAGGAGGTACCTGATTCCAAATTTCACTAGGCAGAGGGTGGGAAAAAGGACCATACCAACCCAGAATGAATGATAAGAGATCCTTGCTCATAACCCAAGGGACATCAAGTTTCTCGAAAGCCAACCCCCAAACTTCGGTAGCAAACGGGCAGTGTAACAAAAGATTACTGACAGTTTCCTCCCCATTTTTGCAAAGAAAACATCTATTGGGAAAAAAAAAACCCCGTTTCCTCAAATTGTCCTAGGTAAGAATCCTGTTATGACAAGCTATCCACCAGAATAAATTAATTTTAGGGATCATGTGGTGATTCCAAACCTTCTTCCAAGGTTCCTCAGCAGAATTTTGGTTTGTCAGTAGTCTGTAAGCCAACTGCATAGAGAGATCCCCCTGTTTGTCAAAAGTCCAAAAAAACTTGTCCTCCCTGTCATAGGATGGAAACCTAGTGCAAGAGAGATTCACCTGAAGGGATCGAGTCAGACAACAAAGGTTATGAGATTGGGGGTAGCAGAGGGTAAGGTCTCTGAAAATCCTAGCTCCAGGGGGTCCAGAAACATAGTCACTGATATGGATGCCAAAGAATCTTTGGGCCAAACCCATCATAGCCTTAAAGTTAGAGCAAGCCAGAGGGGAGTCAATTAGCCAAGTATCTTCCCAGAATCTTATTCTAATCCCATTGCCCATTTTCCACTTAATCTCTTTCTTTAACAGGCCTTGTGTGCTACAAATGCTCCTCCAGACAACAAAGCCCTGGGGGTGAGACTCTGAGAGGCAATTGATCAAGGGTATCTTGGAGATATTTGGAATTCATAATTTTACACCAGTCCTTAGTGTTCCTAAACTAATCCCAAACAACCTTGGCCATCAGATCCTTGTTAGAGTTGACAATTGTCCTGATTCCAAGTCCACCACAATTTTTGGCCTAGCAGACCCTTTCTCATTTCAGCAAAGCAAGTTTCTTCTTTTCCTCAGTCCCGGACTAGAGGAAATTCCTTTGAATTTTTTCAAATTTATTAACAATGTACTTAGGCATCTTAAAAATAGAGAGGAAGTAAGTGGGGATACCTTGGAGAGCCGCAGTGAGCAGTTGGAGTTTTCCAGCATGGCTTAGGATTGAGCCCTTCCACCCAACCAATTTCCTTTGGATCCTTTCCAGAATCAAGTTCCATAAATCAGTGGGAACCTCCTTAACCATGAGGGGGAACCTAAGGTAAATCGACGGGAGAGATCCACTGACACATCCTAGGATCGCAGTCACCCTATTTTGTAAATTAGGCATGCAGTTAAATAAATAAATCATGTTTTTATTGTAATTGATGCTTTGACCAGAACAAGAGGCATAGTTGTTAAGACAAGCTTTCCATTTCCTAACTTCCACCACAAAGGCTTTCCCAAATAGAAAAGTGTCATCCTCAAATTGCTGCACAACAACCGGATCCAGGGAGGAAGCTGCTCTAATGCCCATAATGGAGCCCTTTGACAACAGACCAATGAAGTTCCTGCTGAGCACATCATCAATCATTATGAAAAGATAGGGGGATAGAAGGTCTACTTGTTTGATCCCTCTACCAACAGAGAAGAACCCAAAGGGGGATCCATTAACAATAACATAGTACTTTACAGTATTAACACATTCTATAATGAGTTTGATGACCAAACTGCTAAAACCAAACTTAGCCTTCAGGATGAAGTCCCATAACACTTTGTCATAAGCTTTGGAAATGTCAAGCTTGAGAGCCATCCCCGCATAGTTACATCTATCCATTGAGTGGAGTAGTTCATGGGTGGTCAAAGTAGCATCAAGAATATGTTTCCCAAGGACAAACCCCTTTTGAGTAGGACTAATGATTTTTTCCAGAAGAGGTTTGATACGGTTTACAAGGATCTTTGAAATGATCTTATAGAAGGTGTTACAAAGGCTAGTAGGTCAGAAATCAGTCATGGAATGAGGCTCACTAATCTTTGGGATAAGAGCAATGAAAGTGTGGTTCAATTGTTTGAAGATCCTGCTCGATTTGAAGATGTCACTGGCCGTAAGCACTAGGTCCCCACCCACAGTATCCTAGAAAATTTGAAAAAAAAGCAGGAGGAAAACCATCAGGCCCCAGGGCTTTAAAAGCCTCCATGCTAAAGGTTATAACTTATTAATAATTTCTCTAATATAATTAGTAAAATAATTTAATGAGAATTATTTTTGTGATATAAAGTTTATAAAAGAGAGGAAGAAAAATCTTGGATTTAAAGAACTAAGTGAAATATGTCTTAAGGTCTATTATTATGAATTATTAATTTCATTTAATTGGAACAATGTCAAAAAAATAGAATGATGAAATTAAATTAGCATTAGGTTCGTATTGGATGAACTTGCAAATTATTATTTTTTTTCCTTTTTAGGAGCATTGAAATATTGATTTGTTTTAACCACATCAAAATAAATTTTCCTTAAAGGAATCCCATAGTTTAGGGTCAATTTTGACAACCCCAAATAAATATCACATACCCTAACATAACAATGTTTAATAATGGTTTTCTAAGGAACTTCTAATCAAGATGGTAATATGATGGAAAATCATAGAGTGATATATTAAGGATAAATTGGGTTACTCTTTTAACATCTTTTAAGCTGGAAAAGAGATTATTTTAAGTCTAGACCTCATCATGATAACTTGAACTATTCTCATGTCATATAATAAGCCCAAGGGAACTTTCCTAAGAGGAAAATTCCTTTAAAGGTGAATTTTTTATAATGCATCAACCTAAACTAGGCCAACCTTCATTCGAGAATAGGCAAACTAGGTTTTCCAAACTCACCCCACCTACTCTCGAGCCCCACCTTTTGGGTGGCATGCTTGTAGTGATGTTGCACAAGTAATTTTAATAAGTGTGCACATTTGTAGTCATGATAGGCGTTGTTCGGTAAGGTTGTAACTAATCAAAAAAATTGTGTTTTGTGTCTTATGTGCTTAGATTAAATTATGGGCATGACACAAGAGAGAGAGGATCTTAGAGAGAAGGATAGAGAGAGAGGACTTAGATCTAGAGAAGGATGGAGAAAGAAAGAGCTTTAAAAATCTACTTAACTCAAGAGAGAGAGAGAGGGCCTATCTAGAGAAGAATAGAGAGAGAGAGAAAGAAAGAGCTTTAAAAATACTTAACATGTTTGATACTAGTACACGTATGAAACTTATGATTAAATAATATAATATGATTTACTTAATGTGCAAACTTATGAAGGACCCTAATACACATTCAATTAAAACAAATACAAATTAAACTTGTTTGAAAATGATGTCCAACAAATTCACCTAGTATGGTTGCTTAAGGGTGTCGTTATGGTCACCATTGTTGTGCTCATCTTGTTGGTTGGGTTTCCTTCAAACTCTTATTTGTCTACCCAAATTTTTGTTTGTTTGTTTTGTGCTCCCTTTCTCCTTCTCAGAGGGTGTTGTTTGTTGGTTGGAGCCCCTTCTAGTTTTCTATGCTCATTTTTCTTGTGGGGCTATCTTGTTTTGGCTTGCATCTGAGTAGCAGCTTGTTTGGTTCTTTGTATAGGCTATTTCCTGATTGTCTTCTTTTGACTAGGTGGTTTTCAAGAATTTATCCCAAATCCCAGATGTTGATTCCTCATGTTGTTGTTTATTGGTTGATGGTTGGGCTACTTTTCAAGCTTTTATTGAAAACCCAGATGAGTTTAAGCCTGAAAGTTGTTATCGTGGCTTTGTGGTTGTTATTCATACTTCTCTTGGTCCACAATATGGTCTTGGTTCTGCATTTATCGAAGGATTATATGGTCTCTTGTTTGGTTGTTGTGCTAGTTTTCTCCTTGGATCCTATGGAGGTGGATTCCTCTCCTTTTGAGGTGGAGATGGGAGGTGAAGGTTTTCAATTTCCTCAGTTGTTGATCCTATTGAGGTGGACGCTTCTCCTATGGAGGTTTAGGGGGTTGGATATTTCAGACTGTGGTGGATAAGCTAGTTGTGGCATCCTCTCTAGTAGAGGGGATCTCTCTCCTTTAGAGGTGGAGATTGAGTTGGTTTCTTGGTACCGGGTGAGATCATGTTGTAGGGAAGCTAGTTTCTTGCAATTTTTTGTTGTGTATTCCAAAGCCCCTATTGAGGTGGTGTGTTGGGAATTATTGGTTTTGTTGAGAAACATGGTCTTGATGGTGTTTTACACCATTTTGTTCACTATTTTTTTGGGCTTAGATATGGATGTTCTGAGCGGATGGTTTTTTGATGCTTGGTTGATTTAGGCAGTGCTCAAGTTTATCTAAGGGTATAAGATCCTTGTCAAAACTTGTTTGTAAAAGGGTTTAAGGCCCCTTCAAAACCCGTTTCGTGCAACTCATTTTGTCTTGTCTTTCTCTTTATGGCTGATGTTGTTTAGGCTGTTGATGGTCTACGTCTTATTTTTTAGGAAACTCTCTCTTTGTTCAGGTTTTAGGTTCCTGTAAAACCTATCTGTATTGGGTTTCAGGGCCCCATCAAAACTCGCTTTACCCATAATCAAAAACAAAATCACCTAGTAAATAATAATATATGGTCAAGAACATGTTCGACTAGTAGTCTAGATATTGGTAATAGCATATAACTTTCTTGGTCCTTAATGTGCAAACTTATGAAGTCCTAATAGACATGATTAAATATATTTTGAGACAAATATATTTAAATTACAAGTTTAATTGATGTGGAAACAAATATATACTTAAACTAAATGCTCAAAACTAGAAATAACATCCTACTACATGCTAAAAACTTATATTAAATAGAAAATAAAATATTTTTAGAATAATATTAAAAATAAGAAAGAAAATATGCATACCTTGTTTCTTTCTATGATATCTTGCCAAATTTATTTTGCACAACTGTTGTTTTATTTCCTCTGAATACTTTTATTGAGTCTTAGTTTGTCTTGTTTTTTTGCCTCCCATTTTTTTATTCAAGTAAAAGATGAATTGACAAATCCTCTACCAAAAGTTTTCTTCTCCAAAATCTACCTTGATCTAGATAAAAATGTGAAATAATCTTGCAATGTTAATATGAAAAAAAAATCATATTTATATGCATATGAAATTATAAAAAATAATAATAATAACTTGGTTGGCCAGGTATGTGAACAAAGGTCGACTACTAAAAATAATTTTAACTACCGCCCTTCATTCGAAGTTGTTCACACCGATTTTTTAATGTTATTTTTATAGGGTTTGAATGAACACCCCTTCATTTGAAGGGGGTTCGAGGGGTTCGTACGAAGGGGTGTTCATTCAAACCCCCTTATTTTTCCCTTGCCCCCCTCCATCTACAATTTTATACAAATTTTTGGGTTTTGAGGCTCAGGTTGAGGATCAAAATGGAATCAACTTGACAAACCCATTTGCAGGATTATAGTCCTTGAAATGAGCTCTCTATCACATATAGTTTTAATATATTTTGGTTTTATTATAGATTTTTTTAGTTTAATTATTTTTCATCAAAAATCAAGCTCTTTGTTCTGCACATGTGGAAAAATAGTAGATAACCAAAAAAAATGAAAAATATCTATCATGTTGGTATTGATGTCCTTGATCCAACAAAAAAAAAAAAATTATGATGCATACAAAAAAATTATGCTCTTTATAGTACACTTATGTCTAAATTTTAAATGGTTTAACTTTAAAACTTAATTAAAAATAAAATATTCAATAAAACATTATGAAACCAAATGCATCCTCTAGATATCATAGTTACAAATCTAATTTCAAAAAATAGAATTTTATCCTTCATAGAAAAAAAGCTATGTGCCTTATAGTATGCATCACTCTTTGAAAATGGTGTTTACTGTTAAAAACTAGTTATCAAAGGAGATGGAAAAAGAAATACAGTTCTTTTCCAATTTTTTTGTTAAATATATATTTAGAATCTATAGAAAAAAATATCACAAATCACTAGTTTGCATCATCTTCAAATTCCTCATGGTTTAGTAGCTATAGGTGTTTGAAAGTGAAGAGTTAGTTCAAAATTTTCATTTCAATGTCAAGTTTGGCCAAAAAGTGTAACCCACTATTGTGGGACCACCCTGCCAGAGGTATTAAAATGTAGCTTTTATCTTACTTTTAGTTTTTTTTGTGGACACTGAGGGTTGTGGGACAACAGCTGGAGAGGTTCTACTAGATCTCCTTTGTCCTGGACTAGCTTTCAGAAGGTCTAATTTGACTACAAGAGCGAGCATCAAGTGTAGATTTTAGAGGGTTGCATAGTATCTTGTAAAGTTATTTTATCTTTATTGTAGAGTACCACAGTGCACCTATTTCCTTTAGTACTTTTTCAACTTTCTTTTTTGTAGCCTCCTCACTTTCCTTCTTATAGCTTTCATCCATGATTTCTCTGTAGGTTTCAAATCTTTTTACTTTAGGATCCCTAGGACTTGACAGTAGAATGTCTATGTACCTTTGTACAAAATCATCCTCAATCTCATAAGGAAACTCAGTTATCCATACAACTCTAGGTTCCATAGCCTCCATAAAGCAATGATCCTTGTTTACCATAAAAGCTATTTCTTTTTCATATTTCTAGACTAAGCTAGATGATATCCTATATCTACCTTGCACCTCATTTTGCAAATTCTTAAAAAATCCCCAGTAGGAAGTGGTGTATTCTTTCTCAATTTGAAAACTTTTCATATGCTATTTAATTTGAGTTGCTACCATAGATAATTTATCCCATATTTTACCTTTAAACCTAGGTAACTCATTTAGAAAGAATAAAGTAAGGAAAATGATTACAAAACCAAACCTAAAGTTATACTTGGTCTCCTTTGTCTTTTTCAAGTTCTCCATCAACTGGAGAGGTTCTTCCATTCTTATATTTTCTTTGAATATGTTCTCAAAAGATAATCTATTCTAATCCATTATGATTCATTGCACAAATATTAGTTTAGAAACCAACTAAGCAATGTGAGAGCCTTTGACCAAAGGGGTGAAAGACTACTAATCCTTCAAACTGTTCAGGAAATTCGGATCTCTAAACTACATGACCTCAAATTTAAAGGGGCATTTTTCAGGGGCCCAGTCTTCAATTATAAAATAGATAATAGGGAAATGATTTGACGCTAAGAGAGAAGTAATACAACTATAATACCCTAAAATATTGTGGATTTAATTAGGGGAAACCAAAAACCTATCTAAGCGTTCAACAATGAAGGAAACGTGGGATCTCCTACTAGTTTAAGTATATTTCCCATTATTACAAGGAATATCAATTAGAATATTCTTATCAATTAAGTCTTCAAAATCTAGATGGGAGCTAGATGATGATGAAATACCAACCACTTTCTCATCCACATTTTGAATTACATTGAAGTCACCACCTAGTACCACTAATTCATTACTTAGTTGAACTAAGATTGAGGAAAGTTTTCCCCATAAATATTGTTTGGAAAGAGGGTTAGCAGGCCCAGATACATTGAATACTAAGAAACATAACCTAGACAAAAAACTCCAACATTTTCCCTAAATACAATTGTTATTAACCAAGATCAAATCAAATTTCATAAAATTAGAGGACCATGAAACCACCAAACCCCCAGCTGAACCTTGGGCTCCACAAAAGAAGATTACCACTTATGCTAAGAATCAAAAATTAATTTAGAATTTTCTACAAATAATTAGGCCCTCTTGGGAACTGTTGTAATTAATTACTATTATTATTAATATAATATAGGCTATTTTCCTTTTGCCAAAGAAAAAAATTAGTTTCTTGTAACAAAAAGACTTCAACACTGGATAACTCTAAATGATTCTTGATTAAGCACCTTTTGTTAGGGGAATTTAAACCCCTAACATTCCAGAATAAAATCTTCATTGTGACTTAAGAGAGCACACCCTCGTTGAACTAGATCTAAAGTTTCTATCCAAGGTTAGGTGAATACCAACTTCCACTTCATCACAAGCTTTAGACTTTGGTTTTCTTCCCCTAGGCTTCTTTTTGTCAAGACTTATCAAACTTATTTATGACCTATGTTTTAAAATTGAAAGAAAACCTTTTGGATATAAGTCTAAATCTTCCAAGAGGATATCTTCCACAATTTCCTTAATAAAATAATTGTCTTCCTTCAAAATAATTTATGAATCCATTTTGTCTAACTCTTCCTTAGAAGGAATCTCTCCTCTAAAAATACCTAAGATCTTACAAAGAATCTTCTGCAAATCAAAATTTACACATTATGGAACCAAGGTTTCAATTGCAACCTCTTCCCCCAGAAACACAATACCATCCTTCTCTAGAAAAATTTTACCTCCCCGACCCTTACACTAGTAGACTCAACAACAAAAGGATATGAGAATCCTAATGATTCATCCCCTCTCTTAGACAATTTTCCCCTCCCAAAACCTCAGATTGAATTTTTGAAACTCACGAGCTTCAGGGAAAACCAATGGGGATAATGACTTTAGTTGTTTTAAAACTCCCTCAAATTGTAAAGAATCTTGTACTACATTATGGACTGGTACCAAATTTATTTCTTAATAGAGCTTCTCAAATTCAAAATCCTCCTACAAATCCTTAAGTTGTACCAAGTCCTTGCATATTTATTTATCCTTACAAAAAAATAGTTCTATGTAACCCGCATCTCCAAACAAACATCCAAGACCAACTGGAGATTGAGAAATCTGATGCTCCAACACCTTAATATTATCAATCTGTGAACCCTGATCGCGTTCATTCTCGACACTCTTTTCCAAACTAGGGTACACAGAAGAGACCCCACCCCTATTATGTTGATGTTGCACAAGCATACCCATGGGAACTAAGACATTACCAATATGGTTTACATTCTTTGGTTTGAAATATTCCTTATTGACTAGATACTCTACATATATATATTGATGCCAAACACCATTATCCAAGATTAGATTCATTATACTTGGAAGTTGATTCATATCCTCAATCTTAATAGAAATTCTAACAAAAGTACCAAAACCCTCTTTTACCGCTGAATCATCCACACCCAAGAAAGAATCCAGTTTATTCCCAATTCTTCTTAAAATAGATAAACCCCAATATTATTTGGTAATTTCAACAACCTAATCCAAACCAAATCCAAACCAAACCGTTCTACATGAGGATCAAAGTTTGGTTTCCAATATTGAAGAAATAAGTCTAGCCCATAAAAGGACCAATCCTTGGACCCCAAAACCTTTCATTTCTGACTCTCCTTAGGGAAAATGACAATGAAAAAACCCCTTTCCAAGAAATTCACCTCTTCTACATCACCCCAATGATTTCTAATCTAGTCAAGAACAAAAAATCTCAATGGCCTAATGTGCCAAAATTTACCAATTAAGGCTTTGGATATCAATCGATTAGTTGTTTCTTCTAAATTTAGATCTAAAATATCCAAAGAAGGGAATGAAATAATCCTTTTTTCTTTATGATGAGAATGATTAGGGTTTGGATGATTCCCATTTTTTCCAACCTCCCATTCCTTAGACTACCCCAAGTTTTTTTTTTAACTATATGAACTATAGACACCTAAAAATGTCCTAAGTATATCACATATCTTGATTTCAATTATTAACACCATTTCTCGCATAATTCACCTAATTCATCTATTTAGTTAAATAAAATCCAAAAATTTAGTTAAATTCACCTTTTTCTCCTATTAATCAAATAATTAAGCTTATTTGGTTAGTTCATCATAATTCATTATTTTCTCCCCTTTTGATTAAATAATGTCAAATTATTTAATTAAATGCTAATAAATCCCACTATCATAGTTGTAGACACCTAAAAATGTCCTAGCTTGTGAACTAGAATTTTGGCACTCATATTCATCTATTAATTAAGTGATTTAACATCGTTTAATTAATTCATCATCCTGAACAACATCGAACGACATCAAACATCATCGAACAACATCGAACAACATCGAACAACATCGAACATCATCAAACAACATTGAACAACATCGAATAGCATCGAACAACATCGAACAGCCTCAAACAACATCAAATAATATGGAATGTTGTCACCGATCACCCCGTAACAACTCAAAATGACTCAGAATCATCCCATAACACCTCAAAATGACTTGGAATCATCCCGTAACACCTTGGAATGACTCAGAAGCATCTCGTAACATCTCGAAATGACTCAGAATCATCTCGTAACACCTCATAATGACACTAAATCATCTCAAAAATCATCTCATAACAACTCATAATTGTCTCGTAATGTCTCAAAACATCTCAGAATCACCTCAAAATAGATCAAAATCATCTTGTAATGTCTCAGATCATCTTGAATCATCTCATAATCACCTCGAAACATCTCAAAATTATCTTGTAATGTCTCAGATCATCTCATAATCATATCACAATGTTCCAACATTGCACCACATCAAAATGACATCAAATTAACCTAATTCCTCTATTAATTGAATAATACATTATTTAATTAATTCACTTTTTCATCATTTCAGACAAATTAAATAAATCATTTATTTAATAAAGTCCTAAAAACCCTAATTCCTCTATTAATTGAATAATACATTATTTAATTAATTCACTTTTTCATCATTTCAAACAAATTAAATAAATTTCACTTATTTAATAAAGTTTAATTCATATTCCTCACCCACTTTCTAATTGACCAAATTATGATTGTTGACTGAGCAATCTAATTTTTTAACTAATCAATCTAAATTGTTGAATATTATATTAACTAAGCCATCACAACTCCTAACTAATCCATCACATTCCAACTAAGCCATCACAATCTTGACTGATCAATCTATTTTGTTAACTGATAAATCACATCCTTGACTAGCCAATCTATTTCCCAATCACACAAATTGTCAATCAACTTTGCATAATTCTCTCATGTCTAATTCTTCTCAGCACACTCTGACCGTTGATCTGGATATTCTTCAAAACAATCTTGATCGTCCATTTCAAATCTCATTTTCTATATAACAAATCCCTTTCCTCACAAATAAGGATCGGAGAATCAACATACATTGAGAAATGAAGTGTTGTCAAGATCACCCTTGAGAGAGCTTCACCATTGTATTTGATCAACGAACACAACAAGCATTCATCCACACTTTGCACAAAAACTTTGGAGGCTTCGTTGTGATAAGAACAATCCAACATCAAGCGAATATACTCTTCTACGGGATGGTAAAAGCTATCTTTTGTTTTCAATTTGGTAATCAATAGGTTCATCATCATGTTTACAATATTATAGTTCTATCTCATATATGTAGGAGTTTTAGACTTTAGATTTGTGCATTTTTGGTTGTAGATTAGATTTCTTTGTTAAAATGCATTCATATCCTTGTTGGATCTTAATCTAACATCCTTTCTCACCCTCACACAACAATTATTTAATTAAAGTTCATAATTCTTCCAACTTACACAATTAAATGATTTTCATAAAAAAAAAAATTATCTAATTTTTCTCCAACCCTCCAATGTGCATAAAGAATATTCCACGTGAAATATTCCCTTTCAAAATTTGAATTATTCCCTCCAAATCAAAATATCTCCAATATAATACCTAAAATTAAGGGATATTGTTGAGTCAATCTATTGCAAGTATGAGCAGTTGGTGTTGTAATTGATGTCAACAAGCTTGTGTTGTCATTAGTGTCAACTGTATGAGAATAAGTTTATTGCAAGAGTATAAGATGCTTTGATTAGTTGTATTATGTTGTCATTAGTAAGCTACTGGTGTCAACCTCTAGTGTCGCTTTTATAATATTTTGTCTATGGTTGAGGAAGTGATGAAGATGATGAGGATATGTTTATGGTGTTTGGTTTCCAATTGCTTTTGAGAAAATTTGATAAAAAGAGAAAACAATGTGTTATGGGTTGAAGAGTAGCATTTTGGTGTTGCTCCACATTTATTCTAGGTTGAAGATCTTCCTACATGTTTCATATATGTTCATGAAAGGTGTTCAGAGGTGTTTTATTCAGAATTTGGTGTGTTGGATCATTGTGCAAAAAAAATTGTGTTCACTAATGTGTGAACAATGTATTGCAGGGGTGTCTGGGAGAAATTTTTGTGCTCCATGTTTCTCCGCAATTTGGTTTCAGGTCTTGTAGATTTGAAGGCATGTTGATAGTGTTGGTATCTTTCTTCAGTCAAAGTTGTTTGAGTTTTGGTGCTTTGGAAGTCAATTTCTTAAGTTCTAGTGTATGGCAGAATAGTCTGAGTGTACTGGGTGCGTGCATTCTTCAAGTGAAATTTGTTGCAAAGGAGTTTGTTGGATTTCAAGTTGTTTTTGGAATATTCTAGATTGTGTTCAAGTGATTTATTTTCCATGAGTTGTTGTTGAATCAAAGAAGCATGTACTTAAAATTTAAATGTTGTTTTCATGGGTAACAACTGACCTTGGTGTTTACACTAATTGTGATGGATGTTTATTATTTTTTAGAAGTGTGTTATAGCATGGATTTATAGATTTGGGTCCCAGATAAGGAGTGGTTTCATCCACCTTCACTTCTATCCACCATGGAAGTGTTTTTGTGCTGACCTAATTTGAATTTGTATGGTTGAGGTGCATAACCGACCTTGGAGAATGGTTTCAAGGTTGAAGATGATATAAATATGAGTTGAGTTGTTGAGGGATGTGGAGAGAAGTGATTATGATATGAATGATGTGAATTGTAGAGTGTTAGTGTGTGAACTTGAGAAGTGCAGTATGAGCTTTCACATGTTAGATTGTTGGATGTAGTGAGAAAAAGGTGTCTACAATTATTCAGTTATGCTACGAAGGTGTTGGTGATATTGTGGTGGATTTCTTTGTAACATTATTCTCTATCTTCTTTTTTATTTTGGTAGTGATCCTTTCTCTTTCTTTGGGAAGTGAGCCCTTCGACAATGAGCCCTTTGTATTTGGTGTTGATATTACTTTATACTGTGAGCTAATCCTCACCATGGTTTTTCCCATCTTGGGTTTTCACGGACATATGGTGTTCCTTTGTGCATGGTGTTGATTTGTTTTAGTTTCTATTATTTTCCTTTCATACTAAATCATCATAATAGATTAAAGGTTAATTGTATTAATATGGATTTGATGTGTATGAGGATTTTGAAGTTTTAAGGTACAACTGATTCATCCCCCTCTCAATTGTCTTGTGCATTCAACACTCATGGATTATTGACCCTTGATCTAATCCTTGATCCATGCCTCATGGATTATCAACCAATTGATTAATCCTTGATCCACACTCACCTCCTTAATCTTCTCTCATCTATTGATCCTCACCATTGATCAATATATCAAAAATTTATAATACTAAGCCATTTCCATATCAATTTAACTGACAACCTTATGCAAAGTTACTCTCTCAAATTCATAACTCGCCTTTGAGAAATTTGAGAGCCTTTTATGTGAATCAACCTGCATCAATCATCATCAAGCTTTTGTAACAACATGGATTAAGAAAATTTGAGCAATTCACATCCATATCACACCAAATTTGCACTTAATCTAGAATAGGATTAGAGGTTTGCTAGTTATTTGTTTCAATTATCTAAGAATTTAGATTGCTTTGATGTTATTTGAATAATTTTATCCATGTTAACTAAATTTCATTAGATTATTGTCTTTAATTGATCTATATCTTGTTTGATTTATTTCATTTTATGTTATCTAATCAATTGATTTCATATACTTACATTTTTGCATGCCCAATGGGACCCACGTCCCTGATCTAACAATATTTTTGATCTTTTTTTCGGATTGCAAGTTCAGGAAGATATTTTGACACTTCTACACAAATGTCAACACTTCTACATCACAAAGGTCAATGTTGTTGCACAAAGGTCGATGCTTATGTTATAATTTGATGCTTCTACAACCTGATATCTTGATGTTATTGATATAATTTGACACTTGTATTTATCCAATATGACGCGTCTATCGAAGGTCGACACTTTTGTAAAATAATGACACTTTTGTAAAAGAACGACACTTTTGTAAAAGTGTGATGCTTTTGTAAAAGTGTAGCACTTTTGTAAAAGCACAATGCTTTTGCACATGACAATGTGACACTTTCATCTAATAAAACAAAGAGATAACTTTGCAAGGTTTCATCTAATATCATTTGATTTTCTAGCTAACCCTAACTATCTTTCATGCCCTATTTTCTAGTTTTTTGGAACTGATTATTCGTAGGAAGCTTGGAAAATCATTGAAGAACTTGAAAGTCAAAGCATACTAATGTTTATCTTGCATATTTTTATTAATCTAGGATCAAACATTAGAATTTTAGTGATCTAAAATGTACTCATTTTCCCTTGGTGCACTAAAATAAACAATACAACTTGAACATTTATCTTTTGTGCTCTAAAATGAAGTTATTTTCCCTTAGTTCTTTAAAATGAACAAGACAACTTTAACACTTCTTTTTTGGGCTTAAAATTGAACAAAAAAATTGCATTTTACTTTGGTGCACTAAAAAGAACCACACATTTGAATCCTTGGGGATTTTAAAATGAACATGTGTCTGCTTTGTCTTCCATTCTTTGTAGGTTAAAATTATGTATCCTCTCCCCTCGTGCCTTGTGCAAACTTGGGTGAAGAGAAATAATTATAACTTGTATTTTTGTTATCATTCTTGCCGAAGGAGTTGTTTATCTATCCTCTCCCCTTGCACTACAAGAAATATTGGGCGATGAGAACATAGAAACATGAATCCTTCCTTTATTGTTAGGAGATATTCCTAAGGATTTCATCACCTTATGGTTCAAAATCAAGCATGTTTTTCAATGCACTATATAAATTGGATGAGAGAAAAATCTATAGTTTGATCTACGTATGTAATTGCTACATGTTCCTATGTGGTCCCGAGTGATTCCAAACACAAGGAGATGATATTTCAATATCAGGCTTATGTAACCAATGGTGTTCACAAAGTTCTACCCACTATGAACCAATTGTATTAGAATCCTAAGACCTGTTGAACATCTTTCTATAGTGGTGCATCACGATAGCATTGTCACGAGAAGTTACTCACCATATTTGGTCCTTGGTTGAGGTGATAAGGTTTCTTGTTATGACCTAGTCCTTTCAAGGCAAGGGGTGTCAATGTGGTATAGTACCTTGGCATACCCTACTTACCCATTCCTTGGATTTTGATTAACATGTAAGTGTGGTGATCCTAGTATAGTTTGACAACCTTGTAATACCACTAATATAGGTTGTGCTTTATGGTGTGTATTCTTGTGGATACCTTGTGAAACTCATTCATGTGGCCTTGTAGAATAAGTACACATGAAAAGAATCCAAACATAAAATTGAGTCAATTTACAAGTTTTTTACTATGTTTTTGCAACATCACAACCTCAAAAACCTAGGTCAAATTTCACATTAGAGATCCTCTGACAAGTCGATACTTTTGTCCCAACAATGTGGCACTTTTGTACAAACTAACAATTCTATTTTTATTAAAATTTCCCTTTTTTTTGCACATTGACACTTTTTCCCATCTCAATGTGTTTGTCAGGGAAAACAAACATTTGCAAATCGGTGCGCTTGTTCTGATAGTTTGACGCTTCTATAAAACTTCAACACTTTTGTAAATAATTCAACACTTTTGTAGTGAACAACACAATGCTATTGCAAAAATAGTTATATGCTTTTGTCCAAACTTAAAAATAGAAAACTTCAAAACATTTTATAATTATGTATTTTGGTCCACAAGCACAAATTTTTTTAAAATAAGGAAAAATAGATTTTGTTCACTAATATCAATTAGCACAAACAATAAATGAATCCATGTTCATTATCATTTTGAGCTTGTGAAAACACTTTCTAGGTTTTCATTAGGATCAAACTCATACCAACATCAAACCATCAGCATAACCATCAAAACATCCTATTTCAAACAACAACTTGATATTTTGACACAAATCATTTAGACTTATATTTTTCATCCTATCACCTAGTTTGACTTCATGCTTGGAAATAATCTCTTTTCAAGTTTTTGGTTGAATTAGTAAACATCATTTTGGGAAAGCTTACTTTTGAGTCATAAATCTACTTCCAAATTTTGTGAGTCCATTGTCATCCTCAAATACACCCAAAAATCTAGTCTAAAACTTTGTCAAAATAGGAAGTTTCATATCCTCCATCCATTCAAAATATCTTTCAAAATTGGTCCTAAACCTATCAAAGTGTCATTACTAGCAAAAAATTGAAGCAACCAAATATTTTCAACAAGGTCATTCAACATCTCCTAGGGTAGATACAAATTGTATGATATCAACTAGGTCTCAACACAAAAGAAACATGGAAACAAACCCTAGTTATCCTAATGTACATACCACTACAATTGAAAATCTAAATGGTTAAAATTCTCCCATTACTGCAAATATAGTGACCAACCTTTTTGGATGCCACAAACAACTTCTCAAGGGTATGAACTTCCTCCATTGAAAAAAATCAAAATTTCAAACCAACCATCCCAAGTTGAAATAGTTCACACTGAGGATATTACCAAAAAAACTCGTGACTTCACTCTCGAAGAAATCTTAAAAATGCAACAAGACCAATATTTTATTAAAGCGATAGAGGAAATGATAATTCAAGACCCCAATCAATACATTTTGATACTTGCACAACAAGGTGTCAAAATTCCTTCCAATTTTGACATAAATCAACTTAAAGAAAAACCAATAACATCAAATGTTGGAACACAAACTTTCCAACAAGGGAATGATCCCTGAGTGCATCACGTCATTGAACAAATACCTCAAACATATTTAAATGTACTATTTCAATCCATGGTCACTTATCAAAGGATAGATCAAACAAATTTCATAAATCAATACATCAATCCCTCATGCAATACTCAAAATCTAAGGAATCACACAATTTTAGGTGTTCAAAACACTAGTATCACACCTACACTCAATGCTCAAAACATGAACATGACAAACTATGGGATAGATCCACCTTCACAAAATGTACATGAAAATATCCCTAGTACTCAACAACCCCAAAATAATCAACATACAATACCATAAAATCAAACAAATCATCAAAATCAAATCCCTCAACAATCACCTCAACAACATCAAATTCTACAACATCAAATTCAAATCCCATACCATCAAATTCCATGACATCAATAGTCTCAAAATCAACCACCACAAAATCAACAATACACCACCTTACAACAATTGCAACATCAACAATAACATTTTTCTCAATGACAATTGGTTTCACAACAAAATCTTCAACAATTTTCACACATCAATTACCAACAACCAAATCCATCACAACAACACATTGTCCCTCAAAATCAAAATGGATCTCACAATGCATCTTCCCAACATCAAGGGAATTATCAAAACATTTCCATACCTCAAGAAAATCCTCAATATCAAAATAGTCCCATACCTCAAGAAAATCCACAATATTAAAATGGTCACATATCTCAAGGAAATCTGCAATATCAAAACAGTCCCATACCTCAAGGAAATCTGCAATATCAAAATATTCCCATACCTCACGGAAATCTATAATATCAAAATGGTCTTGTACAACAAGGGAATCGGTAATATCAAAATGATTTGTTACCTCAAGGAAGTCCATAATATCAAACTGGTAATCATCAATTTCAAAAAGGTTCATATGGCATGAATGTTCCTCCTTACCACGATCCAAATGTATACAACATGTATAATCCATCACCAAACGTTCCTCAAATAGATATATCCTCAAAAATTCAAATTTTGACACAACAAATTTAGGATATACAAATGAGGAAAACAAAGAAATCATACATGTTTCAAGACTTGTGTCCATATCCATTTGACATAAGTACAACCATGTTACCCTTCTCCCCACACTTCAAAATGCCAAAATTTGATAAATACAAAGGATGTTGAAATCCTAAGGAACATATTATAGAATTATATGTCGCATGCATGGAAGTGTCATACAATGATTCATACCTAATGAGACTTTTTTCATGAAGTTTAGGTGGAAAAGCAATTGAATGGTTCTCTCATCTACCTCCAGGGATTAAAACATTCCAAAAAATAATTGATCAATTTATATCACACTTAAATTCCTACAAAATTAATACAAAAATAACCTTAGAAGAACTATAAATCCTTAAACAAAACAAGGGAGAATCCTTTTCTTCTTTCTTACAAATATGGAGACATAAAGCAATCAAATGCAAATGGTCCATACCCGAGGAACAACAAGTTGAGATTGTAGCTAGGAACCTAAACACAAACCATACCTTTCAACTAAGAATGAAATGTGTCTCAAATTTTAATGAACTCATATCAAAAAGTATAAATATTGAGCGAGCACTAATTGCCAAGGGATCCATGCAAACTTATAACCAACCATCTAGTTCTAGTGACAAACCTTGATTTTAGGCCAAAAGTAAGAATGTTACTAATGATGGTGTGGTGGATGCTAAGGTTGTTATCAAAGCACCTTCTAACACACAACATGTCCAAAATTACAATCCTTCACGAGGACCACCACCAAGACAAAAAAATACTTCTTAGTGACAATTCACTCCCTTAGGGGAATAGTGCTAAAAAAAATAATCCAATCGAAACACATTGAACTTCTTGATTATCACAATTATCCTAAACCTAAAATAAAACCATCATGATACAATGACAAGGATTTTTTCCAATACCATAGAACAGTAGGCCATATAACAAAAAATTGTATCAAACTCAAATATCTCATATAAGACCTTATTGATCAAGGAGAATTCAATGTCAATCAAGAATCAAGGAATGAGGATCTAGGAATCTACAAAAATCCAATGCCTGATCATGGGAAGACTAAAGATTATAAAAAAAACTAAGCTTTAACAATGTAAATCATACCTATGATAATGTAGTAGGACATAACCATACTACTCATTCGTCACAAGATGAAAAATTGGACATGCATCAAGACACTTTCCTAGTGCATAATCAAGATCAATCAATAGAGTCTAGGAATGTTTCATATTGAAGGCAATAAATACATCTAGGATTGCAACATAACTCTCTCATATGACTTCATGATTGGCCATATTGAAGAAGTTCCAAAGTGACAAGAAACCTCCATCACCTTATCTAAACCCATTAAGGCAAGTGAAGAATCTTTCACCCATTCTATACCATCCACCCACAATTCATGTCAAGAAGATAATCCTAAGTATAAAAAAAGTTACTCCAAATAAAGTCAATATCAAGATATCATATCTTTAAAGAATTATCATGATCTCTATAGTATTTTCCAATCCGTTAGTGATAGTTTCTCTGACATAAGCCAAGATGAAGAGATCACTTCCCCGAAATACTATCATGACTTAATGAACATCTCCCACTCGATACAAGATTTCAAAAACAACGATCTTGATACTACACCTAATTCCCTAACATCCACCCATGGGATGATTCCTTCTGATGGACACATAGATGATCTTCATTCAAAATAAGAGTCTCATACTCTTGACATCATTACAAATGATCAAGCAGTGACAAAATCTTAGGGTAACATTCTAGACACAGATCATGAAGAACAATCAGAATTTGTATCTACTACTTGTGAGGATTCCTGGTAGAGCATAGAAGAGGGAACTTCATGTTTCCAATACAAATCATATTCAATAGTAGTTTTTCATCGAATGCATTATTAGAGAAAAGGATTAGGCCTACATAAACATGATATCTTGAAATCAATATAGACAGTCAACAATCTTGAGCAGTAGGGTATTGGTTATTTAGTAGTATAGGAATATAATCATGTTAGTGATACCTTCATTATACCAGGTTTATCTTTACCTAATGCAAACATCAACACCTAGAGTACAAAGAGTCCTTATGATAAAACCACTACCAACACTACAACCAACCATATCATGAATCATCATTCTCGTATCCTTCCACCCACTAATTGGGACCAAAAAAAAGAGGAAAGTCTATATCAAATAAAAGAGAAATTCATCAAAGAAGAATAATCAAAAAATAAAAATGGACAAAGAGAATTCAAATGGATTCTAAAGAAAAAGAAAGAAAATAATCCCAATCAAACTCCATTAGTCAAAGAAACTATGGGGAAAAACAAAAGAGGGAATGCCATCCATCAAAGATGTCTACCAATACAAAAGAAAGATTCAAGGGCGATGTACATAGTATATCAAGAAGTTGGTCCTAATTCCATTCGAAATTCCATATCCATCCTTCATTTCTCATCATCCCAAGTTTGGAGAATCAAAGATTCTAAACTATCGACCAATCCATCTACATCTCATATTCCTCGTCACACTCCACCATCCACTTTGAAAACCATGATATCCAAATCTCGCATTGACCATGTCTTGCATGCAACACTTTGTCATAAGGATTCTAAGGGCACTCTATTGCAATGTGTGCATCTCGATGAGGTTAACTCCGATATTGGAAAAGAAGACAAGAACATCCAAGGGTTACATTTGAGTGCCTATATCTTGGAAAAACAACTCCTCTAGGTAGGATATTGTTGGCACATCATGAAAATAGTATCATCTACATCAACACCACCAAGTGGTTCGACATGATCATAAACCTTCAAAAATTCTAAAAAAAAATCAAAAAAATAATAAAGAGAAAAAAATCATCCTCTAGTGAAAACCACTTTGGTGGCACTTTAGGCAAGTATCATGATGAAAAACTATAAAATATGCTTCATGTGTGAATCAAACATATACGTGCACCATTCTAGGTGGAAGAATCTCATCCCCTTCACAATAAATCTCGCATTCACTACATCCATCCAATCTACCATCCATCCATTCCATCTTTACCAATCATCCAAATTCTCTTGATCTTGATAAAGGTTTGGCATACACTTTATCCTTGCTTATGGAAAAATATTGACATGGTCTTCACCGTTGATCCCATTTAATCCCGTGAAGTCTCATATACTATATCTAGCATTATACTAATGATCCTATCATGAGATAAATATTTTGCATGCTTCCCAGGCTTATACATTCTTTATCATGCTCTATTCAACCGTTCATGGAATATAAAACATTGCTAGACACTGGGGGCAGGTACTTACATTTGAATTTTTAATAAATCTTGATCCATGTCCAAAATATCACAATGTGATATTGACATCATGATCTAGGTATTATTTTCAAAAAATCCTAAAACATTAAAAAACATATTGAAATCCAAAAACATTCAAAACATACCAAAATCTAAAAACATTCAAAAAATATGGAAATCCAAAAACATTAAAAAAAATCAAAATCCAAAAACATTCAAAACATCTTGAAATACAAAAATATTCAAAACATCCCAAAATCTAAAAACATTCAAAACATGTCAAATGCCCAAAAACATCTGAATATGTTCAAAACTCCATAAAAAGGTCAAAAAACATCAAAATCAAAATATCATTTTCCATTATGTGCTAATATCCTAGTCCAATATGAAGCCTTCATGTAGTTACATAGGCAAGGCCATCTCTAATGAGCCCTCAAGGCATAGGTTTGTCCCTTAGGTCATGTTCTCTCGGTCTAACCTTTGGAAAACTCAAAAAACATTTAGAAAATTTTAAAACCAAAACATTTGGAAAATTTCATGCAAACTCAAAACAACCTCATAACATTTGAAAAGTTTAAAACACTCATAAAACCCCAAAATCCCAAAAATAGCCTCAAAACATTTCAAACAAATCAAAAACATTGAAATATTCCAAAAAACTAAATCACCCATCCCATCTCACATTCACTTGCAATAAAATTTCACTCATAATAACCTCATTGTCATCCTCACCTTTAGTGAAGCAAACAAAAACAAGTACAACAATTATCCAAAAAACACAAAATTTTAAATGCAAAATCAAAATCTTGATCATTATCAAACATGTCACTCAAACATCATATCAGTAGCCTATCAAACAACTATCAACTAATCCTCATCCAATACATGTCTTACGAATAGATCTTTCCTACAAAAGACATTCATTTTAGATATCATCTAAAACAACACCCTTTGGCAAGAGATATGATGAAATTGACATTTTTGTCACTTTGATCTTTTTATTTTTATTTAGCTTATTGTTCTATTCTAATGATCTCTCAAGGATATCTAAAACTAATTTAGAGAGAAAGGAATGGCTTGTTGGATGTTCTTGTAATATGAACTTAGTGAATACTTGCCTTGCATGTGTAGGAGTAGTCTCAAGTAAAGCAATGGCTAGGACAAATCAAGTTCTTCATACCTTTTGTGTATTAGTCTCATTACTTTGATGGCTTTATTTCCTCACATGATCAAAAAAGGTTTTTGTATGAAGAACACTCCTATCTATTTTCAGATTAAAATTCCATGCATTAGATACAACACCACCTTGGTTCTTCATACCTTGGTGCATCGTGTCTATTTTCTATATCAAAAATAAGGATTTCTATGATGAAATTAAGCCTAATGCGTAGAGAAAAAGAAAAATCATCATCTCATCACATATCCAATAAAATCTTGAATAATCATAGATTTTTTGGTATACTGACCAATCTCAATAACAATGCTAATATATTCTACCATCTCATTCTTCTACTTCTATCCATACTAACATTTCTACCAAAGTATCATGACATAACCAAAAAATGGCGTGCATCGATCCTACACCCACAAACCATCAACAATGCATCTCATAACCATACATCCTGCATAATCATCATATATCGCATAAAAATACAAAAAGAAATCATACATACATGCATCCATCTTGCATCCACAAATCATTAGCCACATGTATATAGAATTATGAGTGTCATAATATATCAAGTTCCATCATCGCACCATCGTATATCATGAAACATCTCATAATGCATCCATACATAACATACTACATCCATAAAGCATAGCATAACATACATAGATCACATAAGATCATAAGCATGCAATAAGACAACATCACATATAAATGTCGCATCATCGATCATCTCATCTATATATCCAAAAAATAAATGTCATGATACATATCAAACTGTGTGATATACATCAAAGATATACTTGAGGCTATCCATAGCCAATGAATGAATATACATCGTAATCAAGTCTACATCAAACATATGGATACAAAAAATATCTATATATACATAAGAGTCTATCCTTTACTCCCCTAATCAGGAGAGGGTTGACGTGGTGGTGACTGATGTTGACCACGTGAGGGACTTTGTCCTCTTGACTAACCCATTGATGGACCACCCTCTAATATGCTAGGAGACATAGCGCTCCTCTATGAAAAACTAGGCTACTTCCTATGAGGAGGATTTTGCATGTAGTAGATAGTCTGATAATAGGACACCTTGGTAACTACCTATGCATATCGAGTGGCTAAGATCATCTCACCCTAAGCCTATGAAGTAGACTCGAGTTGTCTCCATGTACTCTCCTATGCCAACTAAATCTCTATCTAATGTCTTTGTTTCCTCTCAATATCTCTCTCAAAATGATCTTGGTCCCACTCCTCTCTCATGGTGTCCAGCTCCTATCGAGTGTTGTCCTGCTCCAACATATACCCATCCCTCTCCTAGCAGGCCTAGTCCCACTCAACTATCCATCGATCCCACTTCTGGTGGACCTAATCTCTCTCCTATGTAAAAATTTGTACCCTCTTATTAGCCTAACCTGGAACCACTACCACCTTCTATTGTTGTTGGTGAACCTATGGTGGAACCTATGGATATACCTATGGCTATACCTATGGCTATACCTATGTCTATACCTATGGTGGACCCTATGTCACTTTTCCTAGAACCTAACCCTATTCTCTACCACTTAGGCCTCTCTGTCTCTAACCCCCTACACCCCTACCTACTAAATCAGTCAATCTCATGGATCTACAGCCCACAAACCATGCATCATAACCTGGTGTAGTCCCAAGATTATCTGAACCCCCTGTATAGGCCCATGGAACTAGAACTAAGTGATCAAAGTATGAAATGATCATCTAAGGTGGCATTGTCTAATCCCACTCTAATTTCCCTATGGGTGTGGTGAAGCAGGCAACATAGTCATCAACAGGGATATCCTATTGCTCCCCAAACTATCACCATACCCTATTTGGCAAGTACCTCTGTATTATGTGAGGATCATGACCCAAGATTGATTGATTATGTTGTGTATACACTAGTTACTCTTGATCCTCCTCCCATGCCTCTACACCTAGACAAGGCCTCCATCTAAAATCTGCCATCTCATCAATAACACATCTCCAATGAGCCACACCAACATGACCCATATGATGGTATGTAAGCATGAAATCATATCCAAATGAGAAGGGCTCCCCTAGTTGTCGATCCTTATGAATTTATGAATTTCTTGCACACGACGATGTGCTCCCAAGCCCAAATATGTAGTAATTTAGATACCATATAAATTATAGTGGTATCCTTGTACATGACCTGGTGCATGTTATGGTATAGGTGTCCAAGGATTCAAGGACCCAAGAAAAAATGATTTCATCATCTATGATCCTCTCTAGTAATCTACCCCACTCAGTGTTGAATAATCAAGACCTCCTATCTAGAACAATTCATCCCATAGTGACACCCATAGTAACAAGTATCACATTTGAAACCCTTCCCTCATTCGATCATAGGTATACATATCCATCCTCAAGATGAATCTAATAATCATGTAGAACCCGCTCGAAAGATGTACATCCTAGGGTAGCCTTGTACACCACCCATTTACCATGGATAGGTACTCTCATAATATTCTGCATGTCCTCCAAGGTCACTATGCCCTTTCCAACAGGAAGGTGAAAATAAGAAGACTTTGAATGCCATCACTCAACTAACATTTTAATCATGGAACAATGAGCTCGTACATCAAGCATGTAAGTAATATAGAATAATCCAACTACATGGAGGAACTCAATATCCTCATAGGAGAAACTCTTCAACTCTCCATAATATGTGGTTGATGCTCTCAATAAAGGAGTGGAACAAAGACAACTTGCAAGCATGACATTCATGATGTCAATGTTCTAAATTTTTTGCAAAACTCCAAGTCAAAAAAATCTAAAGAACAAAAGAGACACTTCTTACAAAGGCATCACGCTATCATTCTTGAAAAAGAGTTGAGATTTGACACGTGTCAAAATATAACAATAGCATCACAATTTTACAAATGTGGGGCATTGTTATGCACAAGAAAAAGCATCAAAATTTCTCCAACACGTAGAACCGAACCAATACAAAAGCATTACTTTATGACAAAAGTATCGTGACATTTCTAAAACATCAATGATATTTCTAAGAGTTGACTCTTTTGGTAGAAGTCTCGATTTTCTAAAAAAAAGTGTTGAAGCATGTTTCAATAGTATTGAGAAAATATTGATGCATCTGTAGTCTTACTTCTAGCCTATATTTCATTGTCAATAGGGAGTAGCCTTTTATCGATTCATTTTTAGTCTTACTTAAAGGACATGATAGGATAGCCAATAGATAAAAATAACCAAGCCATGATGGACAAGGAAAAGGATATGCAAATGTTTAACGCAGGAGGACTGAAGTGCAAATGATAGGTGAATGAGATGGAATGCAATGATGAAACTAGTATGTACAAACTACTAGGATACCTCGAGGGTCATGCATAAAACTTCTTAAGATAAATGTTATTAATAGGCTCTTCCAAAGGTTCTCCTTCAGGTGTATCAATTTTATAATCTCCTAAACCATAGTTTGTTATAATGATAAAATGGTCCCAACCAATTAGGTTCAAACTTTCCTTTCTTGTATTTATCTTGTTGATTCCTTTGATTCTCTTTTAAGACCATGTCTCCAATTTCCAAATTTTGAGTTTTGATATTTTTTTATAACTACAAGAAGGTGGTTTTGATATGATTGTAAATGATTTAACACATTAAGATGTATTTCATCCAATAACTCAAGCTCATGCAATCCGGATACTCGATACTATTCCTTTTCAATGACATGTTTTAAAGACACCCTTAAAGAGAGGAGATCAACTCAATAGGAAAAATGACTTCAATTTAAAAGACTAGGGAATGCAAAGTGTCTCTAGTAGGTCTAAAAATACTAGTGTGATAATCCCATAAAGAAATATTTAGCTACAAATTCCAATAATGACCAGCTTGATTGACCATTTTCTTAAGGATTTTCAATATAGTTGTGTTTGAAGCCTTAGATTGATCGTTACCTTGTGGATAATATGGAGTGGAAAAATGATGTTGGATATGGAATTAGTGACAAAGATCATGGACATCCTAATTTTTGAAAGGTTTTTCATTATTTGTAATGATAGCATGAGGAACACCATAGCAACAAATGATATAGTTTAGGATAAATTTGGCTATTTTATTACCAATAATATTGGATAATGGAATGAATTCCACCCACTTCATAAAATACTTAATAGTGGTGATGATGAATTTATAGCCATTAGATGAAGGGGTGGATTTTTCCTATGAGGTCAAGTCCCCATTGTAAAAAGGGCCAAGGAGTAGTTATTGGTTGTAACTCTTGGGCAAGTGCATGAATCAAGTCTCCATGTTGTTAATATTGATGACATTTCTTATAAAATTGTTATGAATCTTGTTCCATATTTGGCCAATAATATTGAGTTATTAACACCTTTTACAAGGGTAGGTCCACTAGAATGAGCCCCACAAATACCTTTGTGCACCTCATGTAAGGTAGTTTTAACTTCTTTTGAATTTAGACACCTAAGGAGGACACCATCAAGACTCCTTCGATAAAGGGTATCACCAAGGATGAAAAACTGATGATATCGGTGAATGAATGTTTTCTTTTGAGCACTAGATAAGTTAGGTGGAAGGGTATTTCATAGAGATAGGTGTAAACATTATGATACCAAGGGGAATGAGAACCAAAACGCTCATAGACCAATTAAAATTTAGGAATATCAAAATTTAGAATTAAGATTTTCTCTACTAGGAACTCACAATGATGAGTATTATGAGGTATGTCCAAGAGAGATCCAATATTAGCCATATAATTGGTAGATTTATTATTTAACCTTGGGATTTTCTCAAAGATGATAGTTAAAGTATTGTTTAAAATTGTATGTCATCCTCTTATAGGGAAGAATTTTTTCAATCCTTTGTTTGATAATCATCATTTAATTTCCTTATAGCCAATTGTGAATTTCTATAAACTTGAAGTTCCTTTATTTTCCATTGAATTTTCATTCTAATACTAGTGAATAAAGCTTCATACTTTGAAAATGTTGTTTGTGTAAGGGAAAGTGAGTCTATATGATTTTAGGCTATAATCACCTTGTAGAGTGATAAAAATAATTTTGGACTAGATCCATGTTGAGTGTGAGAACCATTAAAAAATAACTTCCACAAGCATGAAGGTCTTATGTTAAAATTGTCTCATCTATAAATTCTAACATAAGGGCATGATCCACATCTAAAGGTACATCTACCAATTCATCTACAATAATTTATTCTTTGATAGCTTTATGATCCACATACTCAATGCCAAGTTCACTTAGGATCATGACCCACTTTGTCATACAACCAATTAGATCAGCCTTAAATAAAAGGTACTTTAAGGAATTCACCTTATATATGAGATTTGTTTGATGATTAAGCATGTAGTGTCTAAATTTTTTTGTTGCAAAGACATCAGCTAGACACACCCTTTCAATTGAAGTGTAATTAAGCTCATACCCAACCGATCTATGAATAATATAATAGATACCTATCTCATTTCTATTATCATCATGTTGTGCGAGGAGAGCACCTTATACAACCATAGTACCTAAAATGTATAGTAAAAAAGGTTTCCCTTGAATAGGTGGCATTAACACTACAAGTGAGGCAAACTAATATTTTATTTATTGAAAGGATTGTTGAAACTTATCATCCCACTTGAATGTGACATTTTTTTGAAAAGTATGAGTGAAAGGTTGACACTTAGCTACCAATTGAGCTTTGAAACATCTAATTTCTTGATTTTTTCCTTAAAGGCTATGAAATTGTTTTAGATTAGTTGGAAGAGGTATGTCAAATATAGCTTTAACTTTACAAGATCCACCTCAATGCCTCTAGAAGAAATAATATATCCAATCAATTTCTCAGAAGTGACACCAAAGATAATTTTTGGATTTGATCTCAATTGATTTCTAATCTGCCAAAAATTAATGTAAGGATATCCAAGTGAGAATCTCTAGTGATCAATTTTGCTAATAAATCATCCACATAGTCTTCCATGATATTGTGAAAATGATCATGAAATATTATTGTTGTTACTCTTTGATAGGTAGCCCTTGCATTTTTTAGACTAAAAGGTATAACATTCTAATAAAAGGTTCCCCAAGGACATGTAAAATTTGGTTTGTGTTGATCTTTAGTGGCATTGCAGATTTGATTATAACCGAAAAATTCATCCATTAAGGATTACATTTCATGTCTACCTATTGGATCCATAATCATGTCTATCTTTGAAATCCGTGCATATGTGGATGCCCCCATTGGGTTTGTTAACTAGAAATAGGTTTGAAACCCACTTAGGATAATCAATAGGTCTAATAAATCCAACATCCAACAACTTTTGAAGCTCCACCTTGATAAATAAGGTTACTTGAGGATGTATCTTGTGAATTTTTTTCTTTACCAATGTTGCAACAAGAAAAACTATTAAATGATGAACCACCAACTCAGGGTCAAGATTGGCATGTCCATATAAGACCATGCAAATTATATAGTTTTATTTTTAAAGGTGGTCATGAAGTCCTCATTTTCTTGTGATGATAAGGATGCTAAAAAATACATGATAGATTAGGAATTTTAGTGTCACCCAAGTTTACTTATTGTGAATCTTCTATCAAGATGGATGATTTTTCTTGATACATAGGCATAATAAGAATGCCAATAAATCCATTTTCATCCTTGGATAATGATAGAGCATATTTTCCTTTAGATTTTTGTCTTATGATGTTTAATTTCTTGTTGTAAGTGAGAGGCTTTGAAGTTTTACCAAAATATGATTTCTCATCAAGCTCAATGATAAAAATAGCTTTATGACCTCCTAAACATATAGTTTCTCCTAATCCCATAAATTATACAATGGCCTTATCATTTTGGAATGTATCTAGAACTGGAAAACCTTATTGATCCCAATCTATAAGTTGAGGATAAATAAGTGAAATCTCTTTGTTTGTGAGATCTAACCCTTGTAGGTCTTCAAGAAAATCAAGCAAACAATAATAAATCCTTGAGGAAATGTGCATGACTTCAGTCCTTCAAGGAAGCCATTTTGAGTGGTGAGTTGTAGTCTGTTGTTGATTCATCATTCATTTTTCATTTATCCTCTATCCCTTAAAAGGGTAAGCTCTCTTTCATCAATTTTACCATTGTGGAGGTGGAAACACCAACATGGGGTTTTACCAATGAAAAACCTTTATGGTACAACCCTTCCTATTTCTTTGAATGTATAGGTTTCAAATCTAAATAATATTGGGAGAAGTGTGAAGACTATTTATTTATTATTGCATCCAAACCCTACAACTTGAAATCATATGGGAACTCACTTATCTTGGCAATCAACGAAGATTTGATAGTAAGAAATAGACAGAAAGAAGGCTCTGATCTAGCTCTAGAGGATTGCAAAATATATTTCAATTTCATTTCTCTAGACATATTCACCCTTGTTCACATTGGGAAAATCAGGCTCAAATTTGAACCACAAATGCACAAAACTCTGCTCAGTCTGAAGTTTGAACTTATCTATAACTTTCCAAATCTATTGTTTTTTCATCAAAATAGTTATTCGCATCAATAGCCTAGTCAAATCATTGCATGTCATTCCAAAATACATTTTAAGTTTGGTTAAGGGAAGGTTGATTCACCTTTTAGGTTGTAAGTTAGTCCTATATCTTGTCCAAATCCATCAACCCCTACTACCTCAAACTCTAAATGACTTGTTAAGGAAAAACACCATTGAAATCCTAGGTGAAGTCATAGGGTTTCACTTTTCCTTCATTTCACTAATAAATTACAATATTCTTAGATGATGAAATGGATGACTTGGATTTAAAATGGTTGGACAAGGATGATGATTTTTATTAGAAGATAAAAAATGTTAACGTTCAACTATGACCAATGATTTGATTTGGATGATGATCAAATATGGACTATAAGTGTAGACATGGAAAATTTACAAATGTCATTTTGGCATACTTGATCCCAATTACTAACAACATTCCTTCCTGAATCATACTCTTAGCATTTCATCATAATTCTGTCTCTTAATCTAATGAATCATTATTCAATTGATCAGGTCTATCACCTCCTTTGATTAAATTAATCAATTTAATTTAATCAACCTTACATTTCTGTTTAATTAAATAAATCATTCTATTTGATTAAAATCTCTAAAGTCCTCTTATTAAATTAAATAAATTAAACCTTATTTGATTTAATCTAATATATTCCTCCTTAGTTAAATAAATCAAATCATTTAATAATCTTTTCCTCTCAATTCTTGACTTAAATCAATTCATAAATTTAAGTCTAAATTGTCACATCATCTAATTTTTCATTAAATTAATCAAAACCATGATTAAGTTAATCCCTCTCATTAAAATCCTCTAGAGAATGCAGCTTGCACAATAAATCAATTACTTTGATTTATTTAATTTTCTATTTTCCCTCACATGGCATCAAAAAGGGAATATTCCCTCAATTTGAATTCAAAAAGGCCAAGTGGACTTGGTCCTTCCAACAAGGCACTTAAGGCCTCTTACATGTCCTTGGCCTTGAGCCAAGTGACATTAACTCCATTTCCCTTCCCTCCTCAACAAGTCATTTCACAATTTCAAATTCAAACTAAATGCATTTATTGGCACTTTGGCCAAAATATGCACAACCACTAACCATTCACATCATGACATGTGGCATTCAACCATTGGATTGAAAGTTAGTCCCACATTGCTCAAATCTTACTTTCTCTTCCAAATTGAAACTTATAAATTGGAGGCTTCTCTCCTCATTTCTCATCCACAATTGCATGCAAAGTTACTCTCTTCACATTGAGAGCTAATTTTTCCCATTATCACTCAACCATTCATCATCTTCAAGATTTGTAACAAGGTTATGCTCAAATATCTTTGGGAGATTTGACCATTTCTCAACCATTCAACATTGCAACTTAGGAATTGGGAAAAGGCTAATTGCAACATTTCATTGGCACCAATTCCCCCATGGGATCTTAAATCTATTGGCTTAATTAGGATTCATATGCTTTTCTTGTATTATGTTCTTCATTTTCCTAATCTTAGTTTAAATAGATGGATTTCATGGGGAATCTCTCATGCTTGTTTGATTGCATTTGATCTAACAACCTAACATGTTTGTTGCTCTTGTGCATTTGCAGGTTTAGGGGTTCACAATAAGAATGGTAGATAAAAGGTGATAATAATTGGAATGAAGATGATAATGGTGGATAAAATATGATAGTGATGGAGTTATTTAAGGATATTCTAATTTTTTCAAAGATATTGGATGTGACTTCAAGGATGACTAGGGTTATGATCAAGTGGACAATGAGTGACAAAGTATTGGTGTGATGATTGGATAATTTGGACAAGTCAAAATATGGATAATTTATGAAGGACTAATGGTATGGTCAAAATGGATAAATGGTCAATGTAAAAGGTATTGGTGTGGTGTGGGGGATGTTGGTTTGATTTGGAAGTAAATGATTATCCTAAGTTTGTCTTCAACATTTTGTATTTCAAAAGGACACCAATTTGGAAAATGTTTTCAAACAAAAAAAGGATTATAAAATATTAGGAAAATTGGTGTCTCAACCTTACAATTATAAGAGCTTAATATATTTAGTGTGAGGGGTTACAAGGGGAGATCCCCTTATGGGGTCTAAGGGGGATGACCCCTCCGAAAGGGGGTTCAGAGACTATGTACCCTGTTCGTTTGTTTTTTAATTATGACTAATTTTTTATAGTCTCTATAGGTAAGGAACTTGTAATACTCAAGACTCTCAGGTCAGTGACCAACTTAATAGATAATTTAAACAAATTCACTCTACACTTTAGGCTTTACAAAACCTAGGTGGGTTTACCTTCTAGAATATCTTAAGATATAATAAGATATAGATGATGTAATACTAGATAAAAAATCCGCACAATTAAATGAGGATTATACAAATAAAGCTTATTATCTTTAAAATACTCTAAATATTTTTGAGATTAGTATGAAAACATAAAAGAAAAAAATATTTTTTCAATTTTAGAGTTTTTTCTTTCTAGGGTTGAATAAGAGCCAACCCAAATTGGTACCTTATCCATGCACAAAGTTAGTGAAATAAGAAACTTCTGATAATAATAGCTTGAACAAAAATTCAATGGTACTTAAGATATTATTTCCTTACAATAATAAGACCACTCATTTGTCATAATTTTTTTCTACTTTTAAATCCTTAACATTGTATACACCTAAAAATGGTATAGAGAATTCTGATTAATTAAATACAAATTATTTGATTAATTATCTTAATTTCCTCTACTATTGAATAAATAGAATTATTTATTTATATAGTTCACGTTCACGTCACATTTAAATTCATCTTAATTAAATAGACAAAATTAAATACTTTGTTTGATTTAATTATCATCTCCCTATTTTATTCTATCACATCAATCTTAAATTAATTAAATAAAGATTAAACACTTTATTTATTAATTGTTGTATTCATCTGTTTGATTTAATAAACAACTTCTATAGTTCATTTTATTAAATTATTTATCCCTCTTTTGCTAATTTAAATAAATCAAAATATTTGAATTAAGGCATAAAGAATATTCCATCTATATTTCCTCAAAATTGAATTAGATATCCTATGTCTAATTTATGTCTAAATTATGTCTAAATTAATGTTTTGAAACTTCACGGGAAGTCTTGGAGACAAATTGGAGACAAATTCCAAATTCTTCTCTCAATACTCCTCCATCAATCTTTCCTCTTCTCTTGCCTGGTGTTTTCATGGGTAGAGACAATCTCCAAAATTCTCTCAATTTCCTCCATCTTTCACTATTCAATCCTCCAGATTAAATCCAAGCCTCCCAATGCCATCCCTGTGTATTTCTACAGCCAGTAAATCTATAAATACAGCCTCATTGAACCAAGAAAAGGATCCAAATAATCTAACTTATGCACTCTTACTCTATAGGAATTCAAGCATCAACATCCAAGCATACAACATCCAACAATCAATTTTTCATATCATGGCTGCCTCCTGTAGCTGCATTTATTTGTTTCCATGTCAATTCATGCTAGTTTAGTTTCTTTATCATCTAGTATTATCACATTAAGTTCCATATCATTGCATTAGCATCCATCTTGTTCTTCAGATAGTCATTTTAACAGTCACATTGCTTACATGATCTAAGAGCCATAGTGATTTAATAAATCTTTGGAGATAAAGAACAATATGACGCTTTCAGTAGATTATTGCTTTGAATTGATTCATTTGGTTTTGTCTTTGATATAATGTCATATTAAGAAGTATCTTTTGTGCTTTAAACCGTATTCACACTTATAGTTTGGCACCCACCGTGGGGCATTAACCCCAATTTTATCAATTTTTCTTAAAATCATCATGCAGGTTCCTGGCATGTTTTGTTTTAGCACTTTCATCAAATATTATAGCGCATCTGTAGCAAACTACATCGCTTCTGTGCTCTGTTTCGGCACTTCTATGTTACTACAGTGCATCCGTCAAAAATTTCAATGCTTTCAACTTTAGTGCTTCCATGACCTATTTCGGCGCATGGTGATTTAGCGCTTCTGTGGCAAACTTCGGCGCTTCGGTGTCCTGTTTCGGCGCTTTCGAGTTATAGTGCATTAGGTAAAAGTTATAACGCTTCGGTGAACTGTTCTAGCACTTTTTCCAAAATCAGTCTAGATCCGACGCGACCACGGCCAGATTTTAATTTTTTTTTTTTTTTAAAAATTTCACAGTTGGGCTAAAATTTATCAATCCTAGGATAGTCACTTCTGGTTTTCTAAAATTTATCAATCCTAGGATAGTCACTTCTGGTTTCTAAAATGTATCAATCCTAGGGTAGCCACTTTTTCTTTTCTTAAAAGAAAATTAATCAATCCTAGGATAGTCATCACACTTTTACAGTATAAGTTAAAAAGAACAACATGATTTATGTGAAGCAACACCTTCACATAGATTAGAAAATTTCTTTTTGGGCCTAAAACAAAACAAATTATATGTTGTGCTTGCGCTGATTAGGCTTATGCTCTCCCCTTAACTCAGTGATCAAAGCGCCAGATTCACTTTTACTTCATGTTATTTACGCTTTATTAAATCCTTTAGAAAGCCTGCCGTAGTGGGAAAAAGTACTCACCCTACTGGAATGACCTAAGTGGGAATGCCTAAAGCCAAGGATTCCAACCCACTATAATAAAAATGCAAGTTGTTGATGAAAGTAAAACTTGACAGTAGTGAGCAAGATAACCATCCCCAAAATCTTTGTTCTAAAGATTTGGAGGTCTCCTAAGGGAGTTTATCAATTGCTGCACCACATGAAAGCCCTATCTATGAACCATAGAGTAGTATCCCACCGAGTCAGTATCCATACATTGTCATACTCACGGTGCAAGGGGAGGGAAGAATCTTCCCCCAAGACACTCACCATATAATTGCCAAGGACCATTTGCTCAGAGGATGAGAAATCCAATTCTGAGTATGCGCCTGGAAACGACAAAAACACGGGTGCCCTCTAGGGGGTGCCACAGCTATGTGCATCAACGCAATTCAAGATGTGGTCTGTGAGTTTAATGATGACCTATTTGTCCTTAAGTGTGAGTCTATCTAATTTGTGTACAATTGTCAAAGCAACCCGTGAAAATCAATAAGGACCATTCATGGTTCTTGAACATACATGATCTATTCAATTTAAAACAATTATTCACAATTGTTTGCTGTGTTTTCACAAAGTCATTAAAATCAGATTAAAGATCATCCTGAAAAAAAAAAAAAAGTCAAGTTAGGTTAGAAAATCCATGCTTCGAAAGTAGAATTCCACCACGTTTTTCAAAAGAAAAATCAAAATCACAAAACCCAAGAAACCTTTCGGTTATTGAGATAAATTAAGAAGAGGGTGTTTTCTATATCAAAATCGAAAACTCTTCTTACAACATGGAACATTCATCCACAAATATCATGATTTTGCTAGGGGTCACACTTTAGATTACGTAATAGAACCACTCTATTCATGACCCTTCTTCCAAAGGAGAGCTCTCACACAGTATCACAATTGTATTCAGTGCATACATCGTTCTTATCTTCCATAATCCATGATACAGTATGCCACAAGGCCAGATCAGATTTTACAATAGAGTCATAAAAGTCCTATTTTTAGCTCTTTGGAAACCTGTTTCATTGCTTCGGGTCACTGTTTTAGCGCTTCTATGAAATAGCGCTTTCGGGCACTATTTTAGCGCTTATAGTCTTTATTTTAGCGCTTTCGTTAAACAACACTTTTATCATATGTTTCAGTGATTTCAGGCACTGTTTCAGTGCTTCCATCACTTTCTGCAACGCTTTCGAGCACTGTTTTAGCACTTCTGTCAAGATAGAGCTTCTCTTGCCTGTTTCAGCACTTCAAGACTCTATTCTAGCATTTCTATGAAATAGCACCTTTGTACTCTATTTTAGCGCTTTCAAAACAAAGAGTTCAAAAATCTTACCAGTCAGTCAGTCTGTCATTTTATCCATAGTTTTTATCAGAACCAAGTTTCTTTTTATCATAATCACTGTCTAGAGACCGAAAACAGATAGGTTTATACAAATTTCCAATCTTATCAACTGAAACAAGATCTTGCAAATCAGAAGTGTCAAAACAAAATACACAATTGATTACTACACTGAAGTTTCATTATCAGGATACTATCATCCTTTATCACAAAACCAAGTATAGTTATCAAATTTTTAACATAGTCTCATCAATAAGATCAATCATCTTATTCGACTTTGTTAAAAGTTCAATTGACATTTTTCTAGAATAGAAGATCAACATTTCAGAAGAAAGGGAAAAAATTTGTATGCCAATCTTCACTAGGTCCCAAAAACAAAGACTCTTAGAGCAAGAACTTGAAACATCCCAAAAAATGGCAGAAGAAAATCCTTGGAACAATCTGAACCAAAATGATAAGAATGAAATAACTCCAGAGGCTATTCAAAAAGCTCAACAAGATCCCAAGTTCCATAAATTTATGGAAAAGATCTTAGAACAAGATATGGAGAAGTATATTTTTATGTTGGTTGAATCAGGTGCCAAACTTCCCAAGGACTTTGACGTGAATCGTTTGAAGGAAGCACCTGGAACAAGTGAGACTGAAATACTGCAACCTACACAAACAATAGATCCAGTTGCTGCTTTGACATGTCAAATACAAATGTTACAACAACATATACAGGATATGAAAAAAGGGAGTACCAAAAGATATGTGATATAGGACATCTGTCCTTATCCTTTCGATGCAACAGTCGGTCTGATACCATTTCCTAGACACTGTGAGATTCCAAAATATGATAAATACAATGGAAGAACAGATCCAATAGATCATATCAGGGAATTCAAAACAATGAGCCTTGAGTTTTCCCAAGAGGAAACTTACTTAATGAGATTATTCCCAAGGAGCTTGGGAGGATCATGTATGGAGTGGTTTCCAAAACTACAATCGGGTATCGGAACTTTTGAGTAACTTGTCAACGGGTTCATCTCCCAGTATTCCTTTAACATCCAACACGATGTTACAATAAAGGATCTTTATAACCTAAAGCAAAACAAAGGGGAGACGTTCTTTTATTTTCTACAAAGATGGCAACGATTGTTCGCTAGATATCCTCGATCCATTCCTAAGGAAGAAAAGATGGAGTTGTTCATTGACAACTTAACGAAGGAAATGAGTTATAGGCTTGAATTGCAATTTTCTCCCACATTCGAAAAAGTAATAGAAAACGGTCTTAAAATTGAGGAGGCATTAGTCAAAAGAGGAGTTATCAAACATTTCAACGATAAAATGAATAACGCAAATAACTCCTCCAATCAATACTCAAGCAGTGATATGCCAAAATTTTGGCAAAAGAATCAAAACACAACTACCAATGAAATAACAAATGATTCCCAAAATGCCAAACTGGTTTTCAACTTGACAGCATCTACATCAAAAAATCAAAATAATGATCAAATTGTCAAGTCAAATGTCATACAAAGCAATGAGATCGTAAAAACACAGTCATATCAGAAACCATCAAATCGGCGTAGGTTCACACCTTTAGGCCAAATGATAGAATCAACAATGAAAGAATTAGTCACTATTGGCCTTATCACTGCATGGGAAGCCCAATTCAGGGATCCAAAGGTCAAACCACCATGGTGGAATGACGTAGATTACTACAACTTCCATAATAACAAAGGCCACAAAACCAACGATTGTATAGAGTTGAAACACGCAGTACAAGATTTGATCGACAACAACAAAATATATGTGGAAGGACCTCAAAATAATAACGATCATTCTTCCTTCAAGGATCCTTTTCCAAACTATGACAAAGGAGCATCATCATCTTCAAACAACAAAGGGAAGAACATCAACCATGTTTTTGACACAACAATCCTTTGTCTATCTGAAATAGAGAGTGATCATACAGTTAGTCACAACATTGACAAACCCAAAACCAACAACACTACCCCTTTGGACTTGCTCCCAAGCATACAAAACTCCGAAAATCAAATCAACGTCTTAAAAATAAGAGAGCATTAGGAACATCAACAAGCAAATGTAATGACTAGGGGGAAATCCAAGGTAGTGTTAAAAGGAGTTGGGTCTACACATGCAGTTCCACCTCCATCTCATTATAACATTGTCAATCAAATACAAAACATTCCTGCACCTATATCGATACTAGAACTCCTTAAATTATCACCATCACATAAGGAGGTTCTAGAACAAGCACTAGTAGCCACTACGGTACCAAAGAATCTACATGTTTGCCAGTTCCAAGCTATGGTGGGGCATTTGACTACCCCACATTGTCTATCATTATTTGAATAGGATGACATCTCACTAAACCATCCCCATAATACTGTACTCCATATTGAAGTCTTAATCCACAATCATCGCGTCAAGAGAGTCTTAATAGATGGGGGAGTTGGTCTGAACATTTGCACTCTCAAGTTAATCCGTACACTAGGGTATTCAAATGATGCTATTGATGCCCGAAGAAAAATGACTATCAAAGCATATGATGAGGAGGAAAGATCATCTAAGGGCTTGATTGTGCTACCCATTCAAGTAGGGCCAATGATGAAACATATTGCATGTCAAGTATTGGAAAAAGAGTTAACGTACAACATACTCTTAGGACGCCCGTGGATCCATGAAATGCAGGCTATGCTTTCAACATATCATCAATGTTTAAAGTTCCCAATAAATGGACAAGAGGTGACTATATCTGTTGATTATAATCATCCTCAACATTGTGACACCCTTAGGATCACTCAAGATACCTTTGTGCCACACAACAGGGAAGCATCAAGCTCAAAATCATCCAACGAAGAAAAACGTCCAAGTATCACTACCAAGTGGGTAGAGAAGAAGGGTAAAGAAATAGAAACAGGTCTTGTTGAAACTCAATCAACATATAATATGGATCCACAAAATTCTTTATCACAAAAATTCCAAGAGCAAGTCCAAATGACAGACAAGGGAATGGGAACATATTCTATGGAGCAATCACTTAACCTATCACAGTTAATGCCATCTCCTAGGACATATGGTCAACCATCTATGATCAAATCTCAAACATCATTACCAGTCACAATTCTTGATGAAAGGTTTGTCAAAAAAGGTACCATAAAGGATGAATCAGACAACAGAGCAATCCTAGATTGGCTATACAAAGATGAGGAACCCTCTACATCAGATATCAGTATCAAAAATGTCAATATTAACACTGATAAATATAGAAAAGGAAAAGCTATTTTAGAAAAATGGGGTATGAAGGAAAAGGACCTGTTGGATTAAGAAAGGATGGAATCATAGAGCCTATTACACCCCTCTCTCTCCATTCAAAAGAGAAGCTGGGACTAGGATACTCTAATGAAGAAAAATAGGAGATGACAAAGAAGGTTGTAGAAAGAATCCTTTGACTTATAAATAGCTCTGAGACAGATTCAAATGAATATGAATGGGATTCATGTTTCGATGTATCTTTCATAGATATTCATATTGATGTCATCCAACAATATACACCTACACATGAGGAGGGCCAAGGCTCTGGGTCTAGACCAATCATAGCAGGGTCACTAAATATCGATGATTCAAGTGGGGATGAACAAACCTCAAGTGAGCTAGATGATCTTGAAGAAGGTACCATCATTAACCTCGATATTCCAATAAACAATTATAATGAAATTGCTATCCAAACCCTTACATCCATCAACCCAAATGAATCTGATGACCTCATGCCATTAATCCATCCTGAACTCATTGACTGGCAACCTATCAAACCTTTGACTATACCAATATTTACAAACGATGATGCCATCATAAATTTCCTATGTCATAGCAAACCTAGTACAAGTTTTATATGTAATACTCATAACAAAATGACTCGACAGGAGGGTGTCAAATCTTCCAATTGCAAAAATGAAAATAGGGAAAATAGATCTAATGGTGAAAACCATTCTATGGCAGCATTAGATCTAGAAAAAGAAAAAATAAAGAACGAATCTAACAGTGAAAACCTTTCTGAGGCACTGAAGGATGGAATATTTGACACTCTTCCAAAACATTATCATGAGCGATCATCAATCTTGGTAGAACCAACACAGTCTGTGAACATTGGCACTGAAGAAAAGACAAAAATCCTACATCTGGCGAAATCCATGACAGATCAAGAAAGACCAGAATTCATCAAATTCTTTAAAGAAAGAAGCATCAACTTCCCATGGTCATATTCCAATATGCTAGGCTTAGATCCAAATCTTTCCATGCATCATTTGTCTTTGCCTGCAGGAATCAAGCCTGTAAAGCAAAAATTGAGAAAAATGCATCCCCATATCGCATTGATGGTAAAGACAGAGCTAAAGAAATTATTGGATGTTGGATTCATAAGGTCTATAGACTATGTCAAGTGGATATCAAACATTGTACCTATTTCAAAACCAGACAATAGCATCAGGATTGTATAGATTTCAGGGACCTAAATAAAGCATGCCCGAAGGATGATTTTCCATTACCAAATATAGAAATCATCGTGGACTTGACAGCAGGGCATGCCATGTTGTCAATCATGGATGGTTTCTCTAGGTACAATCAAATAAAAAATAGCCTCAGAAGATCAGGAAAAGATGGCTTTTACATGTCCATGGGGAACCTTCTACTCGAACTTCATGCCATTTGGTCTGAAAAATGCAGGAGCCACCTATCAAAGAGCAATGATGACAATATTTCATGATATGATGCACACCTTCATGGAGGATTATGTGGATGATATTCTAGAAAAATATTGTACAAGGGACAGACATCTGCATATCCTAGACAAAATCTTCACACGGCTAGAGAAATTCAATGTCAGGTTAAACCCCAAGAAGTGTGTCTTTGGGGTCACATCAGCAAAATTGTTGGGGTACATTGTCTCGAAAAAAGGCATTGAAGTGGATCTAGCGAAAGTCAAAGCGATAATGAAGATGCCACCTCCTAAGAATATCAGTCAACTCAGATCCCTACAGGGAAGGCTCCAATCGATCAGAAGATTTATCTCCCAGCTGGAGGACAAAAGCCATCCTTTTAATCATCTATTGCATAAGAATGTGGTTTTCAAATGGGATAATGGGTGTGAAACAATGTTCAATCAAATAAAAAAGTATCTAATGTCACCACTTATTCTCATACCACCAACAGAAGGAATACCTCTCATATTGTATATTGCCACAACAAATATCTCTTTGGGGGCACTATTTGTGCAAGAAGATTATGAAGGAAAAGAACATGCCATCTACTATATCAGTAGTACATTAAATGGATATGAAATAAATTACACTTTCATAGAGAAATCTTGCTTGATGGTGGTGTTTTCTACTCAATAGTTGAGACACTATATGCTAACTCATACAATCAAGTTAATAGCAAAGATCGATCCTTTAAAATATCTACTCAGTAAAGCTCCCTTAATAGGTAGACTGGCAAAGTGGGTCATGCTATTAACTGAATTTGAAATTCAATATGTAGAGAGAAAGGCAATCAAGGGTCAGGCAATTGCTAAAAAATTAGTTGAGGCTCCTTTACCAGATAATCAACCAATGACAATGGAGTTCACAGATGCAAACATTCTGACAGTGATGCCCCAACAATGGGTATTATATTTTGATGGATCATACACATAGCGAAGATCAGGATTAGGGATTTTGTTCATCTCTCCACAAGGACACACCATTCCAAAATCATATAGACTGATGTTTCAGTGTACAAACAATGTGGCAGAATATGAAGCATTGATAATTGGGGTCAAAATAGCAATTCAATGGAAGATCACAGACTTACAGGTATATGGGGACTCTCAACTAGTCATTTATCAAGTAAATGATGAGTATCAAACAAAAGATAAAAAATTGATGCCCTACAAGAAACAAATAGATGATCTGAAACAATTCTTTGTCAATATCAAGTTTGATCAAATTCCAAGGGCGGAGAACAAGGCTATAGGTGCTATGGCCACAATTGCTTCATTACTACAATTGTCTGAGAAGCATGTTTGTTACGAGTTTATGGTAGAACAAGTATCATGTCCTTCCCATAATAATTCAGAATCTACTACCATCTGCCATCTAGAAACCACTAAAACCTCCATCTATGAAAAGAACTATGCTTACCTGAAAGATGATATCCTTCCTCTTGATCTATCCAGGAACCAAAAATGAAACTTTATCCACCAATCCGCTCGACATACTTTAATCGTAGACATACTTATCATCAAGGTCTTGATGGTACCTTACTCTGATTTCTAGAACACGATGAATTTGAAATGGCCCTACGAGAGGTTCATGAGGGTATTTGTGGCACTCATTCGAGTGGGATAACTCTAGCCAAGAAACTCCTCCGTTTGGGATATTATTGGCCTTGCATGGAGAAAGAATCCTATCAGTTTGTCAAGAAATGTCAATAGTGTCAAATTCACAGCAATCTGATTCATGCATTGGCACAAGAACTACATCCCTTCACATCAACATGGCATTTTTGTCAATGGGGACTAGATCTGGTAGGAAAGATAAGTCCATCTTCATCCAATGGACACAAGTTCATCATAACAGCTACAAAATATTTCACAAAATGGATAGAAGCAGTACCTCTTACAACCATCACTGGGAAGCAAATCTCCTCTTTTATCTTGAATTACATAATCTGTTAGTATGGAATCCCTCAATCCATTATCACTGATAATGGATGACCTTTCAAGAATCAAGATGTCCAAGAACTATGTGAAAAGTTCCATATCCAACATCGTTTTTCAACACCGTACTATCCTCAAGGGAATGGCCAAGCAGAGGCCTTGAACAAAACAATTCTAAAAATTCTCAAAAGACGGTTAATGATGTTGGACGTGATTGGCATGTTCAACTCAATCCTGCACTATGGGCCTATAGAACAAGTATCAGAATACCAACAAGAGCTACACCATATGCCTTGGTATATGGATCAAAAGCCATATTACCCATCAAAGTAGAGATTTCATCCCTTCGAGTATCACTCAAAGGAATTATTTCAGATGAAGACTATAGGGTATCTAGGCTGTAGGAATTGGAATTGTTGGATGAGCATCATCAACAAGCTATTAATCATCTAACGACTTATCAGCAAAGGATGTCAAGAAGTTACAACCACAGGGTAAAACCGAGAGTCTTTCAGGTTGGTGACTTGGTACTAAAGGAAAACCCTAGGAATCAGCAGGACAGGGAGAAGAAAGGGAAATTTGAGCCTAACTGGCTTGGTCCTTTTGTCATCATATAGGTGTATGGATCAGGAGCATATAAACCATCAACGTCAGAAGGGGATTTGTTTGATGAACCTATCAACAGTATCCATCTCAAAAAGTTCTATACTTGAATCTCCTAGTGCACGGGTCAAACTTCTGAAAATGGTTTCCTTGATGAAAACCTGGCAAATAGGCATCTTGGCAATGCAAAAATACAAAAAAATATAGAAAATACAAAAAGAAAGAAAAAAAGTAAAAAAATGAGAAAAATACACAAAACAAATAGTGAAATCAAAACATATGGTGAAAACCTAGAAACAGGCATCGTATGTGATTCTAAGGTCAGCTTTCCCATCTAGTTTGATACATATTTGGATCATTCGTCTGGCAATCAATACCATTTCATATCATGTCAATAGTCTTGCCATCTTTGCATCCATATCAAAATCATTTTCACATAGTCAAGTATCACTCCAAAGCTTGGGGGAACATCTGGATATCACTAGGGCAACAAAAACATTGGTTTCACCAAATGGCGAACAATAGTATGATAGGAAAATGAAAACAAAGATCAAAGTGCAAAATCAATCATAGTCAAACATCCGTATCATATCGAAAATCCAAAAACATGTCAAAAAGTCAGTCTAGAAAAAGCAAAATCCAAACAAAAAAAACCATAGGTCTGTGTCAGTCGAACTGCGTGGTCTTTGCATGTGTAATGTAGGCAACGCTAATCTTTGATCAGCCCCCGAGACCCCTAAGATAGGTTAGTAGGTTAGGTCATTGGTCAAAATCTCGAAAATCACAAAAATATCACAAAATCAGGATGGATGATTTAAAATCTGAATAATGATTGAAACACTCTAAGTAAAAAATGGAAACATTGTATTTTTTATTATCATTTCTTTGGAGTAACTCAATGATGTATTGAACTAGAGAAACAAGGAAGAAGAATGATGTTTTTATTATCTGTTGTCTGTAAGTTAATCATATAAATGTATGAATTGTCGGGGGATGTTCTATGCAAATGTATCACTGATGACATTCAAATTTCACACATTGAAATGATTAATCACTACCTGTTTACGCAATGAATGCTCAGGTCATCTCGGTTAAATCATGCCTAGATGCTTGTGTTCACTTGCAATATAAAAAATCATGAAAGTAGTACTCAGGTCGTCATTGGTCTAACACATACCTTTGACGCTTATACTCACTTTCAACATCCAATAAAAGCTCTATGATGACAAAAAGCACATTTTACTGTTAAAATGACAATGGTTTTGCATATAGTTGCATGTTAACATTTGATTGCATTCATCATAATCATTATCTGCAAAGTTTTTTTTGCATAAAGGATTCTAATCAATGATTATCTGATCTACAAATAGGACTGAGTATACTTGACATAAATCCAAAAATCATCAAACACATATAGGAGTCATCATCTCATCATTAAGTTTCGTCATTTCATCATTCATACATTTCTACATCAAATAAATTATGAATAAATTGTACCATAAGTACATCATGTTCATTTTACCATAAAAAGATTCATTACATTATCATCCATCAACATCATATGCATTTGATCACTTATTAAACCCATACATGATTTCTCATCCATACATTTTATCACATTTAAAATAAATACAAGTCATGTCATTATTATCATTACATCACCCATCCATTATCATTCATCATAAGATCATCATTTTTATCATTATCACATTTAAACATAAAAACAACATTTATCCATCCATCCATACATTATTATCACATTTGAGAATTCATATAGATCATCATTTAGATATTCATACATCACATCATACATCCATATATCATATATTCTACAAAATGCATAGAATCATTACATAAAATAAAAGCATTTATCATTACATCATCACATTTAAAATAAAATCATTCATATAGAACATCACATAATAAATGCATCCATCACATAGAAATCATAAACCATCATAAAATCACATCAACTGCATCTCATATATATATATATATATATCATCAGTGTCAAGTATGCAATGAAGTCTAAAAATAAAGATACATCATCAAAAATGAGGTACATTATAATATACATCATGTCTCAAAAAGAAAAATCTCAATAGCATCTATGATCTGCTTCTGCCAGAATGTGCAGGCCCAATAGGACCAGTACCACCAACACCTCCAGAAGAACTAGGATCTCTAGGATCTCTACGTGGAGGCTGTGTCACACCCTCACTCACTGTCCGAGTATGCATCTACTTAGATCTCAACAGGGCATAGCTAACTTTGCTATTAGCAAGCATTGCATCATGATATCTGCCCCTATAAAACTTAGCCTCTCGGCCAGCCCGTAGAACCTCTCTCATGTAATCTCCCACCGAGGTACCATCGGCCACTCTCTGTAGGGTCTCAGCTATCTCCTGTGCCCTCTCGGCAATCTGACATGCACTGTCTCACTCGACTATCAATGTGGCAACCTGAGTCTGCACAGCGGCCAACTATCCTTGAACCTGCGCTAAAGCCTAAGCATGGGCCTAAGACTGAGCCTGCATCTGAGTTTGGGTCTAGATGAAAAAACCCCGGGCCTATACCAACTATCCCTGCAATGCCTGCACATGTGTCTAGAGACCTACAATCTGTCTCTGGTGGTCCACTAACGGTACTGCCACTGCTCGCCTCTTGCGAGGCCTACTGGATGACGGACCACTATTGATTGGCCCTACCCCTCTACCACCTCCACCACCACCATCATTGTCATCTCTACTACTACCATCACTACCACTCTCCGTGCTACTACCTGATGGAGTACCACCCTCACTATCCACAGAACCCTCGGCCACATCCTCCTCTACAGGTAACAGTGTTGGCTCGTTTGGAATGGTAATGTGAGGATGTCGAACCAAAGACAAAAATGTAGCATACTCCTCTGTAACCGGTGCCTCGGCAATGTCTCTACACATGTCTCAGGGTGATGGCTACAATGCCCTGTATCCCTCTACTAGAACATCATATGACAAACAAGGCCCCAATCAGGTATATCACACCACCACCTAGCATAGTGGGCTACCCCCTGTGGCATACACTGAATGATGTCATACAGCCTGTACACTCGATGTAGTAGAAACCTCTCTAATACAAAGGGTGTCCAACCAATCAGGTACATGGAATCGCAGAGATACCCCAGCACTGCATCATCCTCATCCCACTACTCGCAGTCTAAGTATGGTTGCTAGGTGACAGTCTTTGTATCATCAAAAACCCACCTCCAATGCTCCAACTTACCCATCCGAGCCTGGGTAAGCCATGTAGGAGTTGAGAAAATACAACACCACAAACTCCGAAGATCACCTACATGCAAATAACCTGTCACAAAAGAAGAGATGGAGACAAACAAGCAAGGGTTCTCTGAAAACTAAAAATGTATATATCAGAGAGAATGAGAGAATGAATTGATATGAAATACAATAGGATCAATCCTTATAAAAAGGAGATCATGCAAACCCTAATAAAACCCTAATAGGAAAAACCCTAATAGGATAACATTTAATAATTAATATAATTATTAAATGTCACTTTATGCAAACTAACGTGAAATCTTAAGAAGGGAATAAAGGTAACTTAATCAACATAATTAAGTTAAAACCTTTACTCTAACACCCCCCCTTAAGATGAGCAATAGTGTAGCTACAAACAAATGCAAGAAAGCAAAGGTAACTACAATGCAAGAAGGCAAACATGGGTCCTAGCAACTAGGCCAAATCAGGTACCCAAATACAACCAAATCTCTGTAAAATGGAGAAATAGAGAAAACCTCATGGGAAAAAGCTCTACTCCAAAAAGAGAAGAAGAAAGCCAAGAAGAGACATCACTGAAGCAGAAGAAGCTGCAAACAACTGTCGAAAGATGACTGCTATGGTGCTGAAGAACCTCCGTTGAAGATAGGATGATTAGGAACAAGAAGACAATAATCTGCATAAGTGCTCATATGACACTACTTGAATCAGATGGAAAACAAAGGCAAACACCTAGAATGAAGATACAGATGGCACAAGAACCAATAGTCTGAAATACTGATCAATTGAGAATGGAAGATTCCTTCCAAGTTAAAACCAAGGAAGCATTAGCACGAACAATATAATACCCCCCCATAATGGTGAACTGGGAGCCTGACAGATCAACTGAAATGATGTGCAACACCCTGTAGTGCATGAAGAAAAAGATACAACATCTGAAAGTGCACAAGAAAGCACCTACAACTAAAAAAGTGGTGTGCAAAACAAAGCACACATACATGAGGCCGGAATCGTATGGATCCATGGTCGTCGTGGAGGGACACTCACTAGACAAAGGTGTGATGGAAAACAAAGGCAAACTACACAACCCCCCATGGTATGGATTCACTGTCGTCGTGGAGGGATACTCACGAGACAAAGATGTGATGGCAAAACAAAGGCAAACTACACAACCCCTCATGGCACTTTATAATATCAGTGCAAGTACAAAATATGGCACAACCTTATGTGCAAAATCCCAAAAGATGCATGTATAATAGTGTGGCACTTTATCTCAGTGTGTTTACATAAAAGATAGCTTACAAATGATGCTCAAAATGCCCTCAATGGACAAAATGCTGGAAATACATGAAGAACAGCCAAAAATGAAGCATCCCATGCAAAGAAAATATTTCCAAGAGCAAATATGTCCAGGTAATCCACTAGAATGTGAAAACACAAATAACTGAATAAAAGATACCTGGTGTGAAATCTGAAAAAATGGCATCGATGAAACTGAAGAGCTCGGAAATACAGTTCCAACGCCGCTGAGATTGCGAAAAATGAAGAAACTGATCAAAAGATATGAGCTTAAGACTGAAAATAGCCCCTTGTCTTCAACTGGCTATAGAATGCACCAATGGAAAAAATATGTGATGAGACCCACACCACTGAAAAGATGAGAAAACCAGCTTTTCGATGATATCTCGTTTTCCAAAAAATGATATCGTATGCCCAAGTTACGACCTCTGGAATAAATCAGCTCCAAAGAGGGAAAAAAACCAGTGCTGGGTTAAATTTGATGGTCATACGGCCGTCACAGCAAAATGACTGGGTTAAATTTGACGGCCAAACGACCGTCACTGTAAATGTGCGATTGAACATATTTTTTTAAAAAATTGTTTTTTTATATAAAAAAAACAATAAAAAAAGGATTGATTTTTTTATTTTTTTAAAAAATCATAAAAAAAATATTGATTTTTTATTTTAAAAAAACCTAAAAAAATGGGCAGGGGGCTACATGGGGGCCACCGCCTACCAAGGTGGTAGGGCGGTACCCATGCAGTACCTACTGTACCTATCTGCTACAAGGGGCAGCGCCCAAGGGGCCACCGCAGGTGGCGGTACCCTTGGGTACCGTCCCTGCAACCTTGGCAGGCGGTGACAGGCAGTACACGAATTGGCCGAGGTAGACGCAGCGACGGAAGAAAAAGGACGGTGCCCAGTGGGAAATAGTATAGCGCCCAATGGGAGAAAAGGACAGCGCCCGAGACGAGACGTGCAGCCGGATGGGGCCGACAGGGTAGGGTACGGCCCCTGCAAAAACTCCACAATTTTTTTTTAATAAACCCCAAATATAATCCGCCAACCAATATTTTAATAGCCAAAAAACATTGCAATAAGTCCAAAATTTTTGATAAAATGCTGATGGAAAATATATTGCAGAATCATAAAAAATTAAATAATTTTTTATTCTACATAATCGTACCTGGCCCTGGGTGGGCCGTACGGCCGTCCAGGTAAAAAAAATTTGCCTCAAATTTCGACTTTGTCCAAAATGGACAAATGGACAGTCGATTTAGGGGTTTTGGACCGCTACGGACGCAATGGCGATGTCCGTTTGAGCTGAAAATGCTTCAAAAATGCAAGTGTTCCCTAGATCAAGAAAACAAGCCCCAAACCCTTGAAGCTCCAAAATTCTTCAAAACAAGAACAGGAAGCTACAGGTGTGGAGCTCTGATACCATGTAGGAGTTGAGAAAATACAACACCACAAACCCCAAAGATCACCTGAATGCAAATAACCTGTCACAAAAGAAGAGATGGAGACAAACAAGCAAGGGTTCTCTGAAAACTGAAAATGTATATATCAGAGAGAATGAATTGATATGAAATACAATGGGATCAATCCTTATAAAAAGGAGATCATGCAAACCCTAATAAAACCCTAATAGGAAAAAACCCTAATAGAAGCCCTAATAGGATAACATTTAATAATTAATATAATTATTAAATGTCACTTTATGCAAACTAACGTGAAATCTTAAGAAGGGAATAAAGGTAACTTAATCAACATAATTAAGTTAAAACCTTTACTCTAACAAGCCGACCTCTGTATCTAAACACATATGGTCTGCCTGCTGGTCTGTCTACCACTAGAAATGGTCGATCAATAGAAAAGTGCTCCCATGCCCACACCTGTAACAGGTTCATCCCTGCTGATAAGCTGCATGCCCCAAGGTACACCACTAAATGAAGATCATGATAGAGATGTGCCAGCATGCACATCGCCCATGCATATCTCGTACCATGTACGATCATGCTCTTTAGAGTCCTTCCCCAACCCACAAGGAATCCCTTTGACCTACGATCGGGGCAAAGGAAACCTCCAATAAATCTAGCAAGTACTGCTAGTAGAGTAGCGTATGAGTCAGCAATCCTCCTCCATCAGACACTCAGACCCGCAATATCCTGATCCTGAAATACTCTGTGGAGAGCATCTCTCCCACCAACCTCGTGAGAATCGTACACTATGATCTCCCCCATAAACTAAATGTGCAGAATCCGCCACACATCCTTGGGTGTGACCGTCATCTCGCCAATGGGTAAGTGAAATGTGTTGTGGTCACTATGCCACCTCTCAGCCAAAGCAGTCAAAAGACCTCGATTAATCCTAATCCGGGGCATGTCAAGTAAACTGGCCAAGCCACATCGACCTATAATCTGAATCTCATCTGGTGTCAGATGAGGTATCAAGTCAGTAGTCCAAGGAAACCTCTCTCGCATCTGGAGAGTACCCAAATCCTCCTATCATCATAATGAAAAATCCACAATCAGTGTCCTATGTCAAGAAATCAAAAGTCATTCTACTATCAAGTCTATTACAAAAATTTGGTATGAATTTTCGATCAAAATTCATGGGCGAACATCAACAAAACCTCATCTATCATGAGGTTCATCAAACATTAACTAATCTCACCTATCATGAGATTTATCAGATATTGAATCATTTCCTTGCCTATCATGAGGATCATCACAAATAGGATTTCTTCTCGCCTATCATGAGAGTAATTCTTATTTAAATCATCAAAATCCAACATCAAGAATTTGGATTATCAATCATACCAATCCAAAGAATGGACATGATCAGAATTGATGAAATCAAGGTTAACTAAGTCAAAATGTGCAATTCTGACATGGATGCGCTAAAACAGGCATCCAAAGCGCTAAATCTCAAAAGTGCTACTTTATTAGTCTAAGGCGCTAAAACAAGCGCCCAAAGCGCTAAATCTCGAAAGCGCTACTTCAGCACTCTGATGCGCTATAACAGGCATCTGAAGCGCTATTTTACCCTAAGTGTTGTTTTACCGCATTGAAGCGCTAAAACAATCCATCAAAGCGCCACTTTATCAAAAGTGCTAGAACAAACCATGAAAGCGCTAATCTACCAAATCAAAGTGATAGAACTCTCTAGGCGCTAAAATCCAACATCAAAGCACTAAAAGCCACTACCTAAGCGCTAAATCATTAAAAGCACTACACTATCCTATGGAAGCGCTAGAGAAATTAATGCAAGCGCTAAATCTCAAAGCGCTAAAACACCTACTAAAAGCGCTACACCGGAGTGAAAGCACTATAGCGTGGCTTGGAAGCGCTAATCTAGCTAAAAAAGGTAAACGCAATAAAAAGCATAAAAAATAGAATTGTACGAAAAACGAGGAGGATAATGGGTACGTACCGGAGGTCCATACATGGCAGGTTATCGGTGATGTCGAACACACTCGAAACGGTGAGTGTGGTAAGGGATTGGCATCCTACTCCAGCTGGCTAAAATGTCTCTCTCACAAGATTTTTAAACTCAAAAAGTACAAATGACTTTGAAAATGACCTTTTGGACTATATATGACTTTTGAAAAGGGATTTTTGAGGGGTTTTATTATATTTTGATTAATTTTATCCATGATATTAATTGAAATTCATCTGCGGGCTGTATTTTTCTTCATCATTTGTCTGGAGATAAATTATTTCATCATCAAATCTTCATCAAATCATGATCAAAAAATCTAAAAATCATCAAATCATTAATTTATCTCCCTAGGGGGCATATTATTATCAATCATCTGAAAATCAATGTCCGAGGCATGTCTAGGGCATATGGAATTTTTTTTTTTTATCATCAATCTTGGTAGTAGCAGCAAAATTTTCTTCGAAGCAATGCGTAAACACATCACTTCGAAGAGGGGCAAAATGTATACACCTAAAAATGGTTTGAAGAATTCTGATTAATTAAATACAAATTATTTGATTAATTATTCTAATTTACTCTACTATCGAATAAATAGAATTATTTATTTATATTGTTCACATTCACGTCACATTTAAATTCATCTTAATTAAATAGACAAAATTAAATACTTTGTTTTATTTAATTATCATCTCCCTATTTTATTCTATCACATCAATCTTAAATTAATTAAATAAAGATTAAACACTTTATTTATTAATTGTTGTATTCTTCTATTTAATTTAATTAACAACTTCTATAGTTCATTTTATTAAATTATTTATCCCTCTTTTGCTAATTTAAATAAATCAAAATATTTGAATTAAGGCATAAAGAATATTCCATTTATATTTCTTCAAAATTGAATTAGATATCCTACGTCTAATTTATGTCAAAATTAATGCTTTGAAACTTCACGAGAAGTTTTGGCGACAAATTGGAGACAAATTCCAAATTCTTCTCTCAATCCTCCTCCATCAATCTTTCCTCTTCTCTTGCCTGGTGTTTTCATGGGTAGAGACAATCTCCAAAATTCTCTCAATTTCCTCCATCTTTCACCATTCAATCCTCCAGATTGAATCCAAGCCTCCCAATGCCATCCCTGTGCATTTCTATAGCCAGGAAATCTATAAATACAACCTCATTGAACCAAGAAAAGGATCTAGATAATCTAACTTATGCACTCTTACTCTATAGGAATTCAAGCATCAAGCATTTAAGCATCAACATCCAAGTATACAACATCCAACAATCAATTTTTCATATCATGGTTGCCTCCTATAGCTGCATTTATCTGTTTCCATGTCAATTCATGCTAGTTTAGTTTCTTTATCATCTAGTATTATCACATTAAGTTCCATATCATTGCATTAGCATCCATCTCGTTCTTCAGATAGTCATTTTAACAGTCACATTGCTTACACGATCTGAGAGCCACAATGATTTAATAAATATTTGGAGATAGAGAACAATATGATGCTTTTAGTAGATTATTGCTTTTAATTGATTCATTTGGCTTTGTCTTTGATATAATGTCGTATTAAGAAGTGTCTTTTGTGCTTTACACCTTATTCACAATTACAAACATAACAACAATTTTCTCAATATTGAACTGAAAGCATATTTAATCCACTACTTTAAAAAATCCATCAATTAAACACACATTATAGTATATGTGCAACAAAAACCTCCACAAATCGTTGATTTGTATTGATTAAAATAGTATTGAATTAGATCAAAGGAGACAACAACAATATGGCATGTATTCAATTTGAGCCATTTATTGAATTGTATGTTATCATACTTAGAATATTATAATTTCTACATTCTGGATTTCAAAAGAATACCAAAAATGATTGACCTACATATCAAGATTTATTAAACCCAAATCAATACTTAGACTAACATCTCTCAATATTCTTTGAAATGAGTATAATTGTTTCCTTTATAGTTTAGGAATAACTATTGATGGCTTTAAACCTAACCCTAACCCTAACAAAGTTAAGAAAAATATAATTTTTTCACACAATATCTAGGCTTTAGCATGTGTGCAATATCACTAAGTACTTGAATGATGAGTTTCCAAAATGATGTGGTTGTTGGAAAGGACAATATTCTCAAAATTTGATCTCAATTGATAACCATAGTTCTCTGACATATTAAAATCATATTTTTACATCATAAAGAGGCATGAGAGTACCCAATTCCTCCTTTAAGGTATGGTGATGCATTTATGGCATCGATCTATTACCTCGATCTTGAGAAATTTTTGGTGGAGGTGGTGAGAATCATTTATTCCCTCTACTTACAAAGGTATTCGATATCCTTACAAAATGGCTCATAATTCCCTTTTATAGATACAAGGGAGAAACAAGCTTAAATCCATAGAAATATGTCATATTTTCATTTTGACTTTTCTGAATGATCAAGACAAAACTTGTACAATTACTTGCAAAAGAAAAAAGGTAAAACGAAGAATTTTTTTTGTAGAAGTCCTTACGAAAGATACTCCTCTGATTTTCATGGTGAGATAAAGTGGGGGCACATAATTTATCAGTTGTATTTCTCCACCCATGTTGCAAATATATTTTTGAAGGCCAAGGAGATGTTAGAATTCTCTTGACATGATTCAAATGATAAGATTATTCCTCCTTAATCCACTTCTTTGCATCATTAGAAAAATTTACGAGACTTGTTTCTAACTTTATAATGTTATCCATAGCAGCATTTAATTTGTCCATATCTATATTATGGGAGATAAGATATTGCTGATTTCAACCCTCCACACCTTATAATCCTTTGTCTTTCATCTTAAGATAAAATTTTAGGCATAATTTCATGCTCAAGATCATTAAAAAACTCCAAAAAATAATCCAAAGCAAGTTGAAATCCCTCATGCATAACCATGCTATCCTCAATAGTATTTGAATTTTATAAAATAATACTCAGCTCAATAGGATCATCAATATCAAAATTTCCCCTTTCAATCAGTAGCTTCCTTGGGCATGAAATAGCTTGTATAGTCTTGAGCCAAGGCTTTAATGATACATGAGTTGGTTGTTTTTAATGAACCAAACTTAATCTCATTCTATCTATGAATTTTCCAAATTCAATGGTCAATAGCTTTGAGGATTGGCCAACAAATAGGTGAAATCTTGCTAGGCTTTCCCTCAACACTTTGGGCTCTACAAGACCTAGGAGGGTGATCCCTATAGTGTATCTTGTGATACTCTTGTGCCAATTATCACATACACTGTAATTAAAATAGATAATTCTCCATTAATTATTTAAAAAATAAAATACCTCAAAGATCTGGTAGATCTTCATGGTAATATCTAACTTAAACATCAGAAAATGTTGTACAGTAAGCTCGACATACATTCATATAGAAAATAGATGTTGTAATTGATTTTGAATGTAGCTACTATGAATGATCTAAGAGACTCTAACATTTATTGACCAGTGCCTTATCCTAGGGTGGAGAATCCTAAACCTTGTAATTGAAAGCATACAATAGTACGATTCCTTTCATTACAATTCCTATTAATGATTCCTTACACCATCAATACCAAAGACTCAACCAATAATAATTAGTGATTTGTGCATACAATTTCATAAACCTTCATTCATGTTAATACAATTTAACTCATTCTTTGAATAAGAGTAATATATAACATTGAACAAACATTCAAGGAAAGACAAGAAGATGAATAACATAAATATTTGATTACTTATATTCAAAATTTATCCAATATTTATAATGGAGAACACTGGTCTTGAATATCTTTCCATTTATTTATCAAAAGATGACAGTACTACTATACACTCACCATTACAAAATTCAAAGATTCATAAGACCTAAAACAAGACTCAATTCTATTATCTAGACTTGTTACAAAATTTCTCTCTGAGACCAATCTTCTAGCAACCTCGTACAATTGGCCTTGAGTTTCCTTTTATAAGAACAAGGGAGAAAAAAAACTTTGGGCCAAATTCTACACATGTCATATATTCATTTGACAACCACATTACATCAAGAGGTAGTTATATTTTCCAAAATACAAGGGAGAGTTTCATATAAGATAAAAACCATTTGTATTTGCTAATGAAGATTTTCTCACCTTCCAAAAGGCCCTTCAATCAGTGCAAAAGATTCATTTCATGAACTAAGCACTTGTTCCATGTGCTCCAAAATTTGTAGATGAAAAACATAAAAGTAAAGAAAAGAATATACCAAAGTAACTGCACGTCTGCAATCCTTGTCACCATAATTGAATCTGATACAATGCAATATTTTAACATTCATATATCCAAGGCGTAATTTGTATTAGTTCTAGGCCATGTATTGCACTTCTCTTCACTGAAACCTCCATTGTTGCAGACACAAAACCAAAAATTCATTCACCAATCCCCATTTGCAGCAGCTCATATGTCCAAAATATCAACATAGTTGGACTTCCACAATGCAAATTCCTCCTTAGTTGACCAATTAAAACCCACAATTTGATCCGCCTTTAGCCTATATGGGTTGTATTTGACTGCTACTTGATTGGCCTCTTTGTCAAAATCTTCGAAGAAAATCCCTGTATGTATTAGCCTATCCATGTTAGTCCTCAACATATCCAAATCTACCCCATCCTATATTAATTTGGCCTAAGTGGAAATTACCTTATGACTTGATCCTTCTATTCTTGTAAGGTTTTAACCTCACCATTCTCATTCAAAATATCTGGAAGCAAAACAAAATTTCAGTCATCAAATTTGTTTACTAACCCTTTGATTTTTATTTCTAAGGGCTCAATCAACCCTTTTGAATATTTCATCTCAGTCACAAACCTAAGGGTTGGAAGAATGTTGGGTGATCTGACAATAGTGGTTTACACTTTTCGGCCAAACTTGACGTTGAACTGATTTTTTTTAACTAAATCTTCACTTTCGGGAACTTATAGATGCTAAACCATGAGGAATTTGAAGATGATGCAAACTAGTGATTTGTGAATTTTTTTTGTAGATTCTAAATATATATTTTTAAAAAAAATTGAATTCAAATTGCATTTCTTTTTCCATCTCCTTCAAAAACCAGTTTTTAATAGTAAACACCATTTTTAAAGAGTGGCGTGTACTTGCTAACACATAACTTTTTTTCTATGAAGGATAAAATTCTATTTTTTTAATTTAGATTCATAACTATGATATCTAGTGCATACAATTTCTTTCATAGTTTTTTATTGAATATTTTTTTCTTAATTAAGTTTTGAAGTCAAACCAGTTACAATTTAGACATAGGTTTACTTGCTAACACATAACCTTTTTTGTATGTATCAAAATTCAATTTTTTTTGTTGGATCAAGGACATCAATATCAAGTGCATAGATTTTTTTCAGATTTTTTTTGGATAATCTACTATTTTCCCACATGTGCAAAATATAGAGCTTGATTTTCGGTGAAAAACCTACATCCACAAAAAATAAAAAATAAATATAATAATCAAATTAAATATTTAAAATTATACTTTTTGAGAAGCTTATAATAAGGAATACATACTCACAAAAAATAAATTTTAAATGAATTCATTTGATCTCCCAAAAGGTAAATCAAAAGTGGATTTTTATTAGCATTTTGATAGGTGTAAAGGAGACTGTGTTATAGGTATGGTTTAAAACTAATAGGGTTCTATCCAAGGGGGTTTGATCTATGGTGTTTTGATCAAACCCTCTTTAATTGGAATCCTTTAAATATAACTTTTCAAGGCTTAAATCATTATATTTTCTAAAAATATGTGATTTCAGCAAAAATTAGGATGTCCCAAAAAGTGTAAACCACTATTGTGGGATCACCTTGTTGGGAGGTTTATTTACATCATGCATTGATGCAACTGCCATGTCCCTCAAAAATTGTGCTCTTGGGATCCATTTGTCCATTAAAGGAATGAAAATATCCTTATATCTATCAAAATTTCTAATAGCATCAAACATTACTAAATAATTTGAGTGAATACTAATTAATCTCTTGTCAATTCCTTTATTCAAGTGCTCAAGCACCATTGTCACAATCTTAATGTTAAGCTCATCAAGTCTATCTTCATAATTTTTAAGCTTTTCCATTAGCTCCTCCTTGGTATTCTCCTTAGTTTGAGGAGCATATGATGCTTCAAGAATTGATTGTGAAATTTGCGCATCCTAGGATTAGATTGGAGCTAGTGAGAGAATTGAGGAAAGTGGGGTTTGAGCTAGTGGGGAAGGGGGAAGAAAAATTGTGGTCTAAGAAGTACCTAGCTTCACAAACTAAAATTTTTGCTTTCATATAGCCATTTGTGTTTGAATTTGTACCACCTTTTGCTGGCTTAAATTTCACTCTGCCACCATCTCATTATAGTGAGTCCTAAACTTATCCCTTTCCTTAGTTAGGGACACAAATGTGGCCTTAGTAAATTGTGCCACATTGAAATTCATTTTTTTTTCCTCCAAGGCAGATGTATCTGACACTCTTTTTATAATTAAGCCTCCCCTGACACCTGGAGGACACTGTGCAACCTCAGGCTTCTTCGTGGTTGGGGGAAAATCCCAAATAGCAAGTGTATCCCACTGTTGACTGAAGTATGATCCCTGCAAGGCCAATGTGACCTCTTCTTCACTGTTGAAAATGGGGTCATCCTATCGTCTCAAATTATAAAATTCTATTATGGATGCTAGATTCATTCTGGAAGCAACAGAACTCCACTTTTCCTAACTAGGTCCCTGCCTTCTACTGTAGTAATGTTCAATTATTTGTCCCTCATTTCCTCATAGACTCAACTTCAATAATATTTGTTGCTTCTCTAGGATCTCATTTTCCTTCTATACATTTAAGGCATACTCATCTTTCATAGCTTTCCATATAAACTCCTTAAATGCTCGCGTCTTAACAAACTCGTCATCATTCATGAAAGCTTCACAAGCTTGAAACCTAACATCCTCAAAGCTATTGATTTCACTCAAATCATCTTTGCTTAATCTGAGAATTAGAATTTTTGGATCTACTTTCCTTTTAGGTGATGGAATTTCCTACCTTATTTCATCCTTAGTTATGACAATTTCACCATCTGAATCCTCTATAGGGTAATCAATAAGGCCAGTTGCTTCAACCCTTTGCCTTTCCTGCTAACACTAGAAAACTGGTCAACACTGAAACTCTGAAATTGTGCTTTACTTTTCCATACTCCTCCCTCAATTTTTTCTCATTTATCTCTACTATGTCTTTATTCCATTTTCTCAATTTGAACACATGAGTAATTTCTTCCTTGGTGACCTAGACCATATTTTTCCCATCATAAGTTCTAACTACCCTAAGGGTCAAAATTTGTAGTGATGGCCTTAAGAAGATCTACATCCATATACATGTTGGGGACCACTAGCTTGGCCATGTCCAACCTCCATGGGTTACATAGTGGAACACCAACATTTGTTTCCAAACCACCCCTAGAAAAGATTCCATCTAGAGTATGGTAGGGCAGCATCTTTGACTGTGCAATGTTTGTAAATAATGCCAAACTTAGTTCTAGGGCCATAGAACAGAGGTTTCCCTTTTTCTTTATTAGAGGTTGAGGGTTTCAATTGGTTAGTTAAATCCTAGACCAAGGGTCTCGCTGCAGGTTTTGACCTAGAGGCTTGGAATTTTGGTTCCATGGGTAACATATAATTCAAACTAGGGCTTGCACATATCAAGGAAAGACTTGACATAGAGAGATGACTAAAATCAAAGCTTATAGCAATCTAAAGAATGCCAAACCTTAAAAGAAGCCTAATCTAGAGAACATATAACAACAATTGCAATTGGAAATAGAAATTAGGGTAAATTTGAGTTCAAAGAGTGTAGTTTAAACTCACTAGTGTAAATCATTAAAAACCCTGATTTAAAAACAATAAGAGCTCAAAATTGTGTTGATTTTTTTTTAGATGCATTGGGAATGCTTTTGTAATCAACAATGAGTTTTAAGGAAATATTTTATGGTGAACAAAGCTCTTAATTTGGCATAAAACCATCAACTCCACCATTATTGCTCTCTCACGCGAACCAGAACACCTTGATGATGTCCTTTTAGAAACTTTAAATCTTCGTCATTGATTTGTTGTCGATGTGGATTGGTGAGCAACTCATATTGGAGTCAACAAAGTTTGAGTGTTTTCCTTTTTTTTGACTCAACATCCATCGTGCTTTATTTCTACCAAGTGTGTATCTTTTCCTTCAGCTCTGTGGCCTCCACCATGCTTCACAAACCGATAGAAAATCCATATGTTAGCAGCTTGCTAGCCCTTTGGGAATTGCAAGATTCAAATATATAGTCGCAGGCTAGTGGGGAACGACCCAGATCAACTCGACAACCTCCAATATGTTCATTATTTAATCCATAGGCTAGTGATCAGATGCATATCTCCCTTTAGCAATGGACAATCAAGCTTAAGACATCTCGATGAGAAATTTCAATGTGCATACATATCCTTTTAGTAGCACACCCTTTAGCCTTCCATAGTTTTCAAGAAATATTTCATTAAATATTTTAAGCTTTCAAAAGTTTAGCAGATGATGGCAATGATGCCATGTGATCTCACTCGCTATCCCTCCATGACCCAAGATTTGACAGTGGGTCTCTCATGGACTAGCAGGGAATGATCGAGATTTATTTGTTAGAGTTCATCATAACCATTGATCTCATAACCTTTGGCCATCGGTGCCTTTGAAAAGTGGTAGGGCCTTCCATGAGGGTGGAAAAGTGTCATCCACTTGCTATCCCTTTGATTTGTTTATCACAATATTTTATTCAGATGGACTAGAGAGGAACCAATAGGATGTGTTCGATGGGACCTTCCTAGTAGGTTTCAATAAGCACATGCAATTATTCAGGAGTGAAAATGTGGCCACTTTCTTAGGTTTATAGTATAAAAGAACTTAGGAAAATATTAAACCTATACTTAGGATAAAGTCAAATATTAAAAGATTTAAGACCCACTTAACATAAAACATGATTCATAATGATTTAATGGGTGACGATCAAGAATACTAGGCACAAGGGGCCGGTAACTAAATGGATTCAATGACTCAAAGTATGACTTGAGAGATCAAGAATGAGTAAATACCAGTCAACAACAAATTAGAATGTATGTAAAGGGATTGACACTTAGGGTTTTGTAGATGGTTTAAGGAACACATAAAACCATAGAATAGAAGTAAAATTGAAACCCTAAGCCACAAGACTCACCAAATCAGAAAGGTAGCCAAATCCTTAATAATCTTCGTGGAACACAAAAATTTGAGGGGTTCCACTAGTGGCTCCAATTGGGGACATCTGAACAGAGCGAGATCACAAAATATCAAGGTTAAAGTAGACCAAACCAGAGAACCAAAACCAAGGACGGTTTGGACAAGGTAGACTAAACGAACCAAAGAAAACACACCAAACCAAACCTATATAGAAATATACATAGAATTACAATGTACATGGAAAATATGTATACCTCAAGAGAGATACACTTTCAAGAACTGTACATATATTAGAAATTCAAGGAATTCTTCAGCCAAACTTTGCAGATAGTAGGAATCTTCACCATGGGTGTTTGATACCAAATAAGGGCCTAACCATAATGCATCAAATTTCCCATGCTTGCCCTTGTCTTGAGCTCTAGAATTCCACATCATTACCATGATTCCTACTTCAAATTTCCTTGGAGAAGACTTTTTATCATATAAATTCTTGACTTGCAGCTACATTTTAGTATTTTTATCATGAGCTTCTCTTCTAGTTTCATCCAACTCTACCAGAGCATCAAATCTATGTTGCATTTCATCACAAATGTCTTCATCATATTTTTGCACAAACTTGTACATTTTTAGCAAGTTTTTCTGAGGTAGTCTAGCATCCAAACCTATACTAGACCAAATGGGGAGTTTCCATTTACTTTCTTGATAGTAACCCTATTTTCCTAGAGTGCAAGCTTCAGGTTTGAGTCTTGTGCTTTCTTATTCTTCTCAATAACCCTTTTGATGATCTTCATCAAACTCTCGTTACTTGATTCTGCCTAACCATTTCCTTGTGGATGATGAGGGGAAGAATAAGATATCTGAATCCCATATTTATCATAAAAATCTTTGAACTCATCTAATCTGAAACACAACATTATCATAGATGATCTTTTCTGGAACCCTAAACCTAATCAAAATGTTGTCTTTAGAAAATCCACAACTTTTCTTATTGCCTTCTTTGTGGGGATTGCTTCCACCCACTTTGTAAAATAATCAGTGGTAACAAGGATCCAAGAATTATCAAAGATGATCTAATCTGGGACCCCAAACCTGATGAAAATTTAGAATGTAGACTGAATGCCTTTGAAATTCTTTGGCTATAGAATTTTGTCTATTGCAACCACTCCTTCAGGATCAATTATTATTCCTTCTTTTGACACAATATGACCAAGAAGCTTTCCTTCTTTCACCCCAAAAAGACACTTCTTGGGATTCAAAGATATGCCATATTCAAGTGCCTTCTTGAATACCTTCTCTAGATGCATACAATGGTGTTTTTCCTTTTTTTTGTATGTTGTCAAATCATCTTGATACACTACTGAGAAGATTTCAATGAAATCAGAAAATTCCACATCCATAGCCCTTTGGAAGGTAGCACCTACATTTTCTAGGCCAAAATGCATCCTAACATAAACATAAGTGCCCCAAGGATTAGTAAATGCAATCTTATTCTACTCAAAATCCTTAACCACTACTTGATTATAGCTAGAAAAACCATCCATCATAGATAAAAGCTCGCAACTAGTCACATTTTGTAACATAGCTTCCATGTTGGGTAACAAATAATTATCCTTCAATAATGATATATTCATATTTCTAAAATCTACACAAAGCCTTATATCAACATTATTTTTCCCCACTGGCACTAAGTTAGACACCCATGTAGAATGCCTAATTGGCTTAATGATACCTCCTCTTAACTTGAAAAATTCTTCTTGCATCCTCGGTGCTAGTGTAGGATTTATTGGCCTTTTCTTTTTCCTAAAAGGCTTAGCATTAGGTTTTAAGGGAATCTCATGTTGAAATAGATCTTCCTTGTAGGCCTTCAAATCATCATAGGACCTGGAAAACACATGCATGTATCTTCTCAACAAAGCAATCAACATTTCTTTTACCTAAGGCTCCATCTTCTTTTCAATGTATACTTTCTTAGGAGCATTTTTTTATTGAGATTTACTTCTTCCAACTCCTCTTTGTGAGTGGATGTATATTTGGCATTGCTCTTGTCGATCCCATCAAAAACCCTCTCCAAGGCAACTAACCCCTTTGGGATTTTATTATTTTTTAACTGAACTATCTCATTACCAAACACTATTTCCTTGCCATCCACTTCCTCTACAAAAGCTCCAAAGTCAATTTCTTGACCTTCATATTCATCTAAACACAACAAGAATCTCAAAATGTCCTCATCATCATTAAACACCTGCTAGTTATTTATGTTATTAGAAACGAAAGGTCTAACTTCCACTTCAACTTTTGAAATGCCTACAAAAGTAATGTCATCTGATCAGAGTGCAATATTGGCAAGTAGATTTGCCACCTGATTTTTGCTCCTATCCATCCAGTCAATACCAAATGCATCAAATTGTTCTATTGAGTCCCAAATAATATTTTTATACTATCTCAATCTATTATTTTGTGATGCATATGTTGACCTAACTTGAGGTACAACAAGTTCAGAATCTCCAATAACCCTTAACTACTTAATTCCATATTTCTCAACCATTCTTAACCCTAGTAATAAAGCTTCATATTTAGCTACATTTTTTGTAAATGCAAATAACAATGAAAATGAAAACTTAAGAGTTTTACCACTAGGAGAAATGAGTATCACCCTTGCATCAACTCCTTCTTTTGAGAAAGCACCATCAAAACACATGCTCAATAGTTCATCATTATTTTTTTGTTGCAACACTTCTTTTCCTAGAGGTGCCGGTCATTTTTCCTCTTCTTCTTGTAACTCTTCAACTCTAAATTTGTTAATGTCGATATCCACAAAATGAATTTTGTCCTCTTCTTCCACAAATTCAATCATATGTGGATCTCTTGGCTCCCTCACAAGCTTTATGTCCTTTCCCTCAATAGGGAATGTGGAAAAGGACATGTCACACTGCATGCTACCTCCCATGGAAGCACTTCACTTCCTTGACAATAATATACCATAATTTTGTGGGATGTCCACCAAAACTATGCTCATAAAAAACTCCTTGTTAGGAAAATAGCTAATCTGTATGGGACATGTTGAAATGCACACAAGACAAATGAGAGGGGGGCGTGAATCAGTTGTATAACTTCTTTCCACTTATAAACTTAAACAATTTCACTTTAACTTCAATCTTTTATTAAGTGTAAACATGAAATGAAAATAACAAAAACACAACACCAGAGACCCTAGATTTATGTGGAAAACCCAATGAGAGAAAAACCATGGTGAGGATTAACTCACAATATAGAAGAATTAAATATTGGATACACATGCTCACTTCCTGAGGGCTCACTGCCCAAATATAAAGGCTCACTACCCAGATTAAGGGCTCACTGCCTTAGGACTCACTGTCCAGAAAAGGAGGCTCAATGCCTACAAAAATTACGAAGAAATAGATAAAGATCCACCACTAGGAGTTCCACATACTTCACAACTTATATAGAAGAATATAAATAAAATTAATTTATGTTGTTTCACTTCGCTCTTCCACACTCTGCTTTTTGCACTTATTCGTACACTCTTCTCTTGCTCAAATTGAATGATGGATGGATGATCAACTCACTTCAACTTGATTTTCTTATATACCATCTTCAACCTTAGAGACATTCATAAGGTTGGTATACAATTACAAATTATAAATTTAAACAAGCTTGGCTACTCAACATTCTCGTTGTGGATAAGAATGTGAGAGGACCAATTACATATTTAATTTAGGACCCAAACACCATCTTGGATCACACAAACGCTTTCATAAATCAATGCACAAACATAATGTAACGTGTAAACATCAGGTCAACCAAACCTAATGAAAACACTGATGAACTTGAATTACATGCATCGCCAACAAGATAATCTCACGTGGATGGCCCAAGATGCTTCACGAGTCATTTTACCATCTTTGAGAACAACTCAAATACACCCCAACATCTTCAACAAACTTCATTCATGGAGAATACTTCACCAGTCCAACCGGAACAACCAGTTAGAATACTGGAGCTTTGGAGTAGGCCTTCTAGAGTGCAAAAACACATACAAATTTTCCAGAAGACAAAAAACAAAACATATAGTAATCTCCCAGATCCGCAAGATCTAAAACCAAATACTAGAGGACTATGGAGCCAAAACATTTCTCCCAATCAACAACTAGATAACTCTGCAAACCCAGTTCACAGACCAGTGAACATAACTTCTACTTTCCATCAACCTAGAAGCTGAAACTTGGAATATATAATCCACTTAAGCTCAAGAACACACCTCTAAAACCTCATAAACGAAAGATAATCATAAAGGAAGTGCATGCCACAATACCGGATTGTTCTTAGAACACACTTCAACACTAGCTTACATCATTTCTCAATTTTCTCAAGAGAACTTGGAAAATACACAACTTGCTCAACCTATATAGTGTTGACATCAATGAAAACATTAATGACAACAACATCAAACATCTCCATACTTGCAAAAATCTCCCCATTTTTCATTGATGGAAACACATGATGTGAAAAAAAAAGACCATAAAAGATAGCAAACATGATTCTCAAGAGCGACAACCTGCCAAGCATAAATACTACATGATCTCTCTCCCATATTCTACATGATTTTTAAAAGCAAAAACCTACCAAGCATATAGTTTTCACATGATTTATCTCTCTCCCCCTTTAACATCAATGGAAAAGGATATTATTTCCATATAAAGCTCTGTTCACTCCCCCTAAGGAGTACACCCATAACATATACTACAACAATGCACTTCTCTACTCCCCTCTGAGCAGTAGACCCCAATCATCAATCCAGAACAAAGAAGTCTATGAATCCACTGGACTGATGCACCACCAGATGCACTTAGTTCAAAGAGGGAGGGGCAGAAACCCCTAGCTTCCCTCTGAGATACTCAAAAGTATCCTTTGGAAGGGCCTTAGTGAATATGTATGCAACTTGTTCTTTAGTAGGCACATATTCAAGTCTAACTTCATTTCTCAACACCTTCTCCCTCAAAAAGTGATACTTAATAGATATGTGCTTTGTTCTTGAATGCATTACTAGATTCTTTGATATGTTTATAACACTTGTATTGTCAGAAAAGATAACAATAGGCTCATCACTCATCACACCTATGTCCATCAAAGTTTGCTTCATCTACAGTACCTGTGTACAGCAGGATTCTACTACAATATACTCTGCTTCTGCAATAGATAAAGAAATTGAATCTTGTTTCTTGATCAACCATGCAACTAATCTTCCTCCAAGGAAGAATGATCCTCCACTTTTACTCTTTCGGTCATCTACACATCCAGCCCAGTCAGCATCAGTGTAGGCATTCAATGTAAAATCATTGTCCTTCGGATACCATAGCCCAAAATCTGGAGTTCTTTAAGATATCTGAATATCCTTTTCACAGCTGTAACATGTGCTTCCTTCAGCTCTGCTTGAAATATTGCAACTAAACATACTGCATGCATAATGTTAGGTATAGTATCAGTAGGATACAACATTCCACCAATCATGGATTCGTACATGCTCTGATCAACTTTAGTAGATTCAACATCCTTATTCAACTTACAACCAGTTACCATAGGAGTACAAACCAGTTTAGAAATATCCATTCTAAACTTCTTCAAAAATTCCTTAACATACATAGATTGTGAAATTAATATCCCTTTGTTAGTCTAATTAAATTGAAGTCCAAGGAAGAAATTTAGTTTACCAATCATAGAAATTTCAAATTCTTTTTGCATCTCATCCGCAAATTTCTTACACATACCTTCATTTCCACCAAAAATTATATCATCAGCATACACCACAATTATTAACATCTTACCTTTCTCAATCTTAAAGTAAATATTGTTGTCTGTAGACCCAATGTTGAGTCCTTGTTTTGTCAAGTACTTATCCAACCTAGCATACCAAGCTCGTGGAGTTTTCTTCAGACCATATAATGCTTTCTTCAATTTAAAAACCATTTCCAATTTATCAGACAGTGAAAAAACTTTTGGTTGCTCCATGTATACTTATTCTTCCAATTCCCCATTCGGGAATGCCAACTTGACATCCATCTGATATACCTTGAAATCTTTATGTGCTGAAAAGACAAGAACATCCGAATGGATTCCATTCTTTCTACAGGTGCAAAATTTTCTTCAAAATCTATGCCTTCAACCTGTGAATATCCTTTACATACCAGTCTTTCTTTATTCCTAACCACTTCACCATCTTCATTCAATTTATTTTTGAACGCCCATTTCGAACTAATCACATTCTTGTTTGTAGGTCTAGGGACTAATTCCCAAGTCTCATTCTTCTCTATTTGTTGTAATTCCTCTTTCATTGCTTTCATCCAACTTTCATCATTACATGATTCATTCACAGTCTTAGGTTCTATCTTAGAAAGTAAACACAAGTTTACCTCAACCACTTTTCTTCTTGTCTTCACTCCATTTTTGTCTCCAATTATCTGATCCTCTGGAAGATTTTTTTTAACATATTTAGGAGTCTTCATTGTAGTTTCCAGATTCTCTTCTTCTTCACTTTGTTCTTTCTTTTCCTTCTCTTCTTCCTGAACTTTCTCATAGATAGGTTCATTAGGTTCAACTTCAGTTATCTCCACTAGTATATACATAGCTTCATCAACCTTCACACTAGTACTTTCAATGATTTTTCTCAGCCTTTTATTCAAACATCTCTAAGCTTTATTGTTATTAAAATAACTAAGGAAGATTCCTTCATCACATCTAGCATCAAAATTTTCAATATTTTCTTCATCTCTTCTAATGTAACATATTCTACCAAATACCTTAAAGTATTTCACAGTAGGAGTTTTACCAGTCCACAACTCATAAGGAGTCTTAGTGTTGTTACCCCTAATTTGAACTTTGTTAAGAATGTAAACAACAGTATGTATATCTTCTCTTTAGTACACATCAACAACATTTGATTCTTTCATCATGGTTCTAACTGCCTCTTGTACAGTCATGTTCTTTCTCTAAACAAATCCATTCTGCTGTAGGGTTCTAGGAGCAAAATAATGTCTTTTTATCCCATACTCTTCCCAGAATGCATTGAATTCACCGAATGTAAACTCTCCACCTCTATTAGATCTTAAACATTTAATTCTCAGATTTGCCTCATTTTCTACTCTTTCCTTAAACACCTTAAATCTATCAAGAGCCTAAGATTTTTCTCTAAGAAATGTATCCCATGTCATCCTAGAGTAATCATCAATTAAAAGCATAAAGTACCTACCACCATTCAGGCTACCTATTCTTGTAGGACCACAAAGGTCTATATGAATTAATTCAAGCATTCCAGTAGAAGATTGATCTTTTCCCTTGAAACTAATTCTTGTCTGCTTTCCCATCTGACAACTTCTATAGATTGAATTAGAAGGCTTTGTGATTCTAGGAAGATCTCTCACAACTTCTCTAGAACTAATTTTAACCATATTATCAAAATTTGCATGCCCCATTCTCCTATGCCATAGCCAACTCTCATTAATCTGTGAAACAAAACATTGTCCATCACCTCCTTTAATTTGATAGATATTTCCATGAGTTCTTCCAGTTGCAACCATAGTTCCAGATCCTTTTTTTGATCTCACAAGTGTTATCCTGAAACACAAGCTTAAAACCTTTGTTGCACATTTTTCCAACACTTGAGAGATTATGTATTAAACCCTTCACATAATAAACATCATCAATATTTTGTTTTCCATCAAAGCTAGTCATTCCTTTACCAAAAATCTTAGCACCAGAGTCATCTCCAAACATGAATATACCTCCATCATAATTCTCAAGTTTAGTAAACTTACTCTTATCTCCAATCATATGATTTGAACATCCGCTGCCAATTTCCAAAAGGTCTTCATCCTGTTTGGCATGAAAAGCAGTTACTAGAGTGCCTTATGTTTCATCTTTCTTGTTCTCTGAACCATATTCCTTTCCATATTTATTTTCCAAGGCTAGAAACAATACTTCATCCTTATCTTCCTCAAGGTCTAATTCATCATCAGAAATACCAACATCTTCTTTGATATAATACAACTTATTGAAATTTTTGTCTTTCTTATCCTTGTAGTTATTGTTATTACCATCCTTATTCTTCTTTTGTGTAGCTCTATTAGGACATATTGATGCATAATGACCAATATCTCCACAATTGAAACATTTAAAAGGCAACTTACCTTTGTATTTACTAGTACCTTTCTTCAATATCCTTGTGAAATTAGCTTCCAGATCTTCTGTATCATCTTCATCATCATCATCTCCTATCTTCATTTCTTTAAAGGTTGTTTCAATCTTTTCCTTTTCTCTTGCAAATTTTATCATCTCAAATGCAGTTAGGACACCAAATAGATGTTCCTTAGTAAATGCCTTCGGATCATATTGTTCATCAAGAGAAGAAACCTTGTCATTGTAATTGTCTAGTAAGGTCATTAAGATCTTCTCAATTCTATACTCATCCTTCATGGTACCACCTTGATTCTTGATTTCAGTCGCTATAGTATCAACTCTTTGATAATAGCTCACAATGTCTTCTCCATCTTCCATTCTCAGATTCTTAAATTTTTTCTTAGCTGTTAGTTTCCTTGACAACTTTACTCTCTCATTTCCTTCAGAAATGTCTTTCAAATTTTTCAAATAGTGGCAGTGATTCCCCATGGTGTTTTCCTGCTATCCCTCCATGACCAAATATCTGACAGTGGGTCCCTCATGGGCTAGCAGGGAGCGATCGAGATTCATTTTTCAGATTTCATCATAATCGTTCATCTCATAAACTTTGGCCATTGGTACCTTTGAAAAGTAGTAGGGCCCTCCATGAGGGTGGATAGGTGTCACTCTCCTGCTATCCCTCTGGCTTTTTTATCACAATATTTTATTCAAGCGAGCTAGAGGGGAACCAATAAGATGCATTTGGTGGTACCTGCCAAGCATTGTTTAGGTTTCAATAAGCACATGCGCTTGTTCATGACTAAAAATGGGGCTGCTTGCTTAGGTTTACAATATAAAAGACCTTAGGAAAATATTAAACCCGAACTTAGGAAAAAGGAAAATATTAAAGGATTTAAGACCTGCTTCACATAAAACATGATTCATAATGATTTAATAGGTGACGAACAGGAATACTAGGCACAAGGGGCTAGTAACTAAATGGATTCAATGACTCAAAGTATGACTTGAGAGACTAGGAATGGGTAAATACCAGTCAACATCAAATTAGAATTTATGCAAAGGGATCAACACTTAGGGTTTTGCAAAGAGTTTAAGGCACATATAAAACCCTAGAACAAAAGTAAAACTGAAACCCCAATCCACAAGACTCACCAAATCAAAAAGGTAGCCAAATCCTCAATAATCATTAGTGGAACACAGAAATTTGAGGGGTTCCACCAACATGCATGGTATGAGTAGTAGCAAGTAAATTATATCCATTCCAAGAATTATATAGGTGGCTTAAAATTCATGATAGCCTATGACCAAATAGGTTATCAACAACCTCAAAAAAAATATTTTTTGTCCATCCTAGACCTCTTCTCTACCTCTCTACTCTCAAAGAGATCCTTCTTAAATTTTATTATTTCTAAGGTAAGAGATTCCTTCCCTTGACTTTCCTTATCCCCTACCATGGTTTGAGTCCATGGTAGTAACCTTGTGACAACATTAACCTATTCTTATAGCTTCAAATTTAAAGCATTTACCATAGCAAGGTATGCTTCAAACTTCCTTACTACTTCTATAAAAATGGTTGTGTTTATAGTTGATGTTATGATTTCAAGGGCACTAGTATCCCTCAATATTTTCAATCAAATTTATGGTCAATTCATTGGTATTATTCATAACTTGGGGTTTGTTGGTCTTAGGGAAAATTGGCCAAATTAGAAAGGTTTCATGCCTTGGATTGAAACTTGACTAAAAGCATAGTGCATCTAATTTCTCCTCTGATGATAGCACTAGATCATCCCCCTCTTTCCTTTTGATAGTATAAAATGTAATTGCATATGATATATCCCATTTTGGTAATAACAAACACCCACTTTTTCTAACAATTCCCCTCCCCTTTTTGGGTCATGTTTTCTATGTTAGCATTTACTTATGCCCATATTTCTACTATAATTTCATCTTTTTTTCTTTTATTATCATTATCTTAGCTTCCTCCATTTTTATTCTAAAATATTCACCCTTTGTTTTTAGGAGGAAGTCCTTGAATTCCTGGGTGGTGATGAACTTGTCATCTCACATAAATTTAGCACATGTGCTATGGCTCTAAAATCACCCACCACTTGTCCACTAGTTTCAAAATTTATCAACATTTTATCATTGGAGGGCCTCTCAATCATGACCCTATATGGGGGGTTGTATCACCTACATCATATCTAAATCATCTAAAATCTCATCAAGATCCAAAGGGTAGTCTACCAGGGATTCTATTATAGAATCAATGTACTACAAAGGTAACTTATTGGGGGATTTCTTGATCTCCTACTTGTCAGGAGGGACCAAGTCTATCTACCTGAGGTAGTTTCAAAGGCACATTAACCAATAAACTAGCTCCATTTTTCCATAATGGTCAAGATTCTAAGGATTGGTCTTGAGTCTCTATGTGTGCACATTTGTACGATGTATCTGTCTTCTTTCTTATCTCTTCTACAATTTGCATTTTTACCCATTGCTCCCTTCTCTTTGTGGATTTTAATTTTGAGGAGCAATTTCTAAGTAGGTCCTTAGTTGATTCATAATCATGTACAAATACAACATTTTTTTAATTTATCCTATCATCATGGATGATGTGCTTAGGATCACATTTCCTCACTTTATCTACCCTCACTCTATAAGTAGCAACTTATTTAGAATCAACTACAAGCCTTCTCTAGTAGTGACTTGAAATTATGACAAAACTAGTGAAGATGGAAAAATTCCATGCTTATAATTTTTTAAATGATTCTTATCTGACTTATTTAATTTCTATATGATTTCTAAATATGCAATTCTATCTAAGACAGACTTAGGAAAAATATGGGGTGTCACTAAGGAACCATGGAACCTTATCATTTTAGAATCTAAATAAAAGAACCAATCACCCCAATTGCGATCAAATCCCAACTCTGGCTAGAGATCCTTTAATCTAAGGAATATCCTAACACTCTTTGACAAACCCTAACAAAAAATTTGGCCCAAATTCATTGAAATTTCTATAACAAAGAACTCTTCAAAAATGTTATAATTTGATGTATCACAGTTACTACCCCGAATGTATGTCCATTGTTGTATAGAGAGTAACATCTTCTAAGTATCATGAGCTCTTATCTATAGATGAGACAATCTTTTTCCTACTATAAAGAAGAATATGGCACAAAAAAGTAAAACATTTAAAATGGATAATGTTCTCATTTTCTTTAATAGGGCATAATGCCTTATGGATCCCATTTGAGATTAAGGTTTTATCTTCATATGGCTTGTTTACATCCTATAGACATTTAAAATTGTCTTAACACCTATCACACACCCCGAACAACAACGAACAACATCTAACAACATCAAACAACATCAAATAACATTGAATAGCCTCGAACAACGTTAAACATCATCCTGAAACACCCTGTAACATCTCAAATTGACTTAGAATTGTCCTAGAACATCTTGTAACATCTCGAAATGACTCAAAATTATCCTAAAACATCTCGTAACATCTCAAAATGACTCAGAATTACTCCTATAACATCTCAGAATGACTCGAAATCATCTCGGAACATCCCCTAACATCTTGAAATGACTCAAAATCATCTTAAAACATCCTGTAACATCTCAGAATGACTCATAATCATCTCAGAACATCTTGTAACATCTCAGAATGACTCAAATATGTCTCAGAACATCTAGTAACATCTTAGGATCACCCTGAAACATCTTAGAATCATCGTGTAATATCTTGAAATATCTCAGAATCATCTTGAAACAACTCAGAATCATCACGTAATGACTTGGAACATCTCAGAATCATCCCGTAATATCTCAGATCATCTCATAATCGCCCTAAAACATCTTGAAATCATTCTGTAATGTGTCAGAATATCTCAGAATCATCCTGTAATGTCTTGGATCATCTCAGAATCATCCTGCAACATCCCCACATCACACCACATCGAAAGGACATCAAAAACCCTAATTCCTCTATTAATTGAATGATACAACATTATTTAATTGATTCAATTTTTCATCATTTCTAACAAATTAAATAAATTTCATTTATTTAATAAAGTCCTAAAACCCTAATTTTGTTATTGATTAAATAAAACAACATTATTTGATTAATTCACGTTTCATCATTTTAACCAATTAAATAAATCATATTTATTTAATGAAGTCCTAATCTCACTTTATTTCATCATGGTTGATTAAATAATGCCAATTATTTAATTACATCAGGATATGTACAAGATCATGGGGGTCCAAAAAGTGGCAATGTGAAAAAAAGGTATTTTTAACATGCCCAAAAATGCGAAAATTTCGCTTTGACTTTTTTGCAAGCTTGGGTACAGTATCCATTTTGGTTTGGTAATACCAAACTAAAATGGATATCCATTTTGGTTTGGTAATACCAAACTAAAATGGATATCTATTTTGAAACAGATAGCCATTTCAAAATGGATATTTGTTTTTTTTTTCAAACAAATATTTATTTTGGAAAGCAGGTACCCATTTTTTGAACAAAATGGATATCCGTTTTGAAGACCTAAAAAACCCTCTTTAGTAAAATGGGCATTACTTTTGCGTTTCTTATCAAAATTTTGACTTTTTATAGGCATTGGAAAGGTGATTGAGATCTCTATGCAATGGAATAGGTGGTGTTTCTATATTATATACAAAAAATAATTATAATGATTTGAACTTCATATTTCATTTTTGAAACATCAAATGCTCACTACTTTCACATGGAAAGTCTTTTTTTTCATGATTTTTTTGTAACACTCATCTCAAAATACTTGAAACATTAGAAAAAGTAATGAATAATGCAATATTTATATTTTTTGTAGCAAGGAGATGAAAAAATCTTCATAAATCATCATATCTCTCTATCCCTTTCTCTACCTCTCTATATATCACCATGTCTCCCCTTAAGCTCCAGACCTATCCCTCCTTCCTTTCTTCTTTATTTTTCCCTCTTTATACCTATCTTTCTCACTCTCTCCTTGAGCTCTAGACAAATATTTCTACCTCTCTCTCCATATTTCCTTCCTTCTCTCTCTCTCACTCAAATCCCTCCCACTCCCTCTCCCTCTCTCTCTCCCTCTCTCTCTCCCTCTCCATCTCCCTCTCTCTCCAACTCCCCTATGTTCACCCTCTCCCTCCCTTTTAAGTCTCTCTTCCACTTAAGTCTCTTTCCCTCTTAGGTCTCTCTCTCAAGTCTCTCCCACTCCCTCTATCCCCCTTAGGTCTCTCTCTCATGTATCCCCCACTCCCTCTCTCTCTCTCTCTTAATGTCTCACTCATACTCGCACTCTATCCCTCTCAAGTCTCTCTCTCTCCCTCTCTCCCTCTCTCCCTCTCAAGTATCTCTCCATCTCCCTCCCTCTATCTCCCTCTCAAGTCTCTCTCTCCCTCTATCCATCTATCTCTCACTCTCCATATCCCTCTCAGGTATCTCTTTGGTCCCTACCACTCCCTCTCCATATTCCTCTCACTCTCCATCTCCCCTCTCCCTTCTCTCCTCATAGACACACACACACACTCTCTCTCTCTCTCTCCATCTCCATCTTAGGTCTCTCTCCCACTCTCTCTCCCTCTCTTTCTCTCAGGTCCCTCCCACTCCCTATCCCTCTCCTTCTCCCTCTCCCTCTCCCTATCTCCCCCTCTCTCTCCCCCTCCCTTTGAAGTCTATCTCCTTCTTAAGTCTCTCTCTCTCTCTCTCTCTCTCACACACACACACACACACTCTATTCATCTACATCTTATGTCTCTCTCTCCCACTCTCTCTCCTTTCTCCCACCAACTTCTTTCCCTCTCTCTCTCTCTCCCACCCCCTATCTCTAGTCCCTCCCACTCCCTCTCCCTCTCCCTCTCCTTCTCCCTCTCCCTCTCCCTCTCACTCTCCATCTCCCTCTCTCCCTCTCTCTCCCTCTTAAGTCTCCCACTATCCCTCTCTCTCTCTCTCACTCAATCACTTTCCACCTCCCTCTCAGGTCTCTCTCTCCCACTCCCTCTCTCTCTCAGGTTTCTCCTTCCCACCCTAACTAGATAACTCCCCCTCTCTCCCCCTCTCTCCCTCCCTCCCTCCCTAAATCTACCTATCTCTCCCTCTATCCCTCTCAATTCTCTCTCTCCCTCCCTCCCTCCCTCTATCTCTCTCTCTCCCTCAAAAGTAACTTGAGATGGAGAGAGGGGGGAGAGAGAGACCTTAGAGGGATATGAAGAGATAGAGATAGATAGAATGTGTGTGTGTGAGAGAGAGAGAGAGACCATATAGGG